>OX376657.1:2410000-3610000 GCA_947386135.1 Melanchra persicariae | reverse complement strand
TCCGACCTCCAACACGTTCCGCTCGGGACTAAATGACACGGGGCGCGCTCATGAAACGACAAAATCACTTGATTTTGGAATTAGTGGGATACGTATTTTCATATTTTACATTATGACGGCCGATTTATATCACATTTTTTACGACCTTTATTGTGGTATAAGTTTTATTACTCAAAACCTTATATAACTCAAATGAAATGATAATTACATCTTGATTTTGACTTGTCTTTGCGATTTAATTGGATGCAGTAAAGTGCAAGTAATCGTGTATCGCACGGCCGAAATCGCAAGATCGAAGTGTGAAATATGTAATATATTTTTTTCAAAATTTAAATCCGTGTTGTTTACGAATAAAACACAATTTTACACAATGCAAAACAACGTTTTTCCAGAAAACCTGGCCTTAAGTCCTAGTTTTGATAATCGTAGAATATATGTCATCATCTGCCTAGCCTTTTTCCCAACTATATTGGGGTCGGCTTCCAGTCTAACCGGATTCAGCTGAATACCAGTATTTTACGTGGAGCAGCTGCCTACCAGACCTCCACAACCCATTAACTGGGTAACACGGTAATTCTTGGCAAGACTGGAGTCAGATTTTCTGGCTTCTGACATACCGTGACGACTGTCAAAGATCTACAAATGACAGCCGGGACCAGCGGCTTAACGTGCTTTCCGAGGCACGGAGTAAACTCGATATGTTAAGACGGTCACCCATCCACAGACCAACCTTGGCAAGCGTTGCTTAACCTTGAAGATTGACCTGTGCGGCTGTCATTGTTTAGCCACGAGCTCCTCGTCGTAGAATATATGTATAGGTACCTATTTCATCACCGCACGGAAAGCCCGTTGCTCCACATCTCTTGACGATTCATAGTTTAACCTAACTTTTATTTTCCCTAGATATAACCGCAAAACATGAGACACAATGACCAATCACCGACCTGACGTGAACAAATCTGCTTAATAACTGTATTGTAGGGATATCGTGAAAGCTTTCACTAAAGTCACCGAAATCCGAATAAACCCGGGCGTCCATGCCGAAGTACTAAAGTAGACCGTTCAATACACCGGCATAATGAACCGATCAAAAGAGAGGCTGAGTGCCCGGTTTAAAGCAGGATTTTGAATAGACGAAATTGTGGAATTTTAGATTTTGAGCGATATGGCTGTATTTTGTGGGGTAAGGCATTGTACTGGTTCTGAATTTTAAACGAATTCAGCGAGATGGCGCCCCTGGGGTCTTGCAACAGTAAATTAGTAGTCAAATTTAATGTTTTTAGTCAAACATTAATGGATTAAACACAAGATTATGATTGTTGGAATTAACTCTACGAAGCACTTTAGGTCATATTTATAGCGGGCGACTCTGAGTCTACGCTGCTACTGAGAAATTCCAGAAAAACAAATGAATAATCATACATTTATTGACTTTCTGCACGAGTTGGTACTGACTGTTACCGCAGAGAGCAATTTTAGTAAATAAATAATCTCCTTGCCTGAACCGAGAATCGAACTTAGGACCTCATGCTCAGCAGTAACGCTTGCGACGACTAGCTAGACTAATAGACTAATAAAGCAGTTCTTTATAATCTTCGCCAAAAATTGCGTTCCAGGGAAAAAAATGACGATTCATTCGCGTGTGAATGCTATATAACTCTTTGAACCGTTTCAAAGTGGCCACGCAACGCAACAAGCAAGCTAACGAACTGCAGTCTTCACAAGTTTCTTGAAAGAGATTTCCAAGACGGTCGCTGTTACAAAAGCTGTGATTATAAATAGAAGTTGTGCTGAAGTTAGGACTTTGAAGCTTGATTGTAATCTCTAATCATGGTAACATAGTTACTACAGGATGTACATTAAGTAAATAATGTAACTCGATGTAAATTGTTGACGACATAAAATGTCAAAAAGAATAATAATGGTTGTGACTACAACGCACAAACAAAAAAATGATATTTTATAACTAAAACATGAGAACAAAATATAATCAAATTAAATAAGCATTTTTGTTCTTAAGATGATCTGTTTTTGAGGTCAAACTTCACAACGTAGATAGGTTAAAAGGAAATGAAAGAATAATAGTTTATGCACGTCAAAAATGACGCAAGCCATAATAAAAACCACACCATGATAAAAAACCGCCATGATAAAAACCGGCAAAAAAATCAAGTTTGTTGTATGGGAGCCCCAGTTAAATATTTATTTTATTCTGTTTTTAGTATTTGTTTTTATAGCGGCAACAAAATACATCTTCTGTGAAAATTTCAACTGTCTAGCAATCACGGTTCATGGACAGACATACCTACAGACGGACTTTACCCTTTGGGTACGGAACCCTAATAAACTTGGGAA
Organism: Melanchra persicariae; assembly: GCA_947386135.1. Classification (NCBI taxonomy): domain Eukaryota; kingdom Metazoa; phylum Arthropoda; class Insecta; order Lepidoptera; family Noctuidae; genus Melanchra; species Melanchra persicariae. Next base: position 3,607,645 of record OX376657.1, on the reverse strand, counting down.
GATATGCGTCACATCCGCGCACAACGGCTTTCGCTTAGCATGTCGTCTAGGTATAACAGACAGTCCTCTATGCAGAGCATGCATGGAGGAGGAGGAAACGGTATCGCATGTGCTCCTTGAGTGCACAGGCGTTACTGAAATACGGAGGCAAACAATAGGGACACCTAATTCACTCACAGACACCCTGAACACACTGAGTAGACTGATCTGCTTCTGGAGAGAGGTTGGCTGGTTGGAATGACGGCCGCCATGGCTCACGTACAATGGTCCACAGCAGGACTAAGTGCGGAAACCATACCCGATAGATAGATAGATAGCATGTCGTCGCTGTCAACGTAGGACCTTCATTTAGGATACGTGGACCGAAGTGGCCCTGCCACCGAAGTGGAAATGGAAGCGAGGTAGTATTAGGCCATCAAAATGGAGATGTAACCATCGATACAAAGGTGAAGATGAGATGATCATCTCAAAAACATTCAAGACCTAATCATAATGCACCAGGTTATTTATACAGTCTTAAGTAGGAGCTCTTGGCTAAACAACAACAGCCGCACGGATCGATCTTCAAGGTTAAGCAACGCTTGCCGAGATTGGTCTGTGGATGGGCCTCGGAAAGCACGTTAAGCCGTTGGTCCCGGCTGTCATTTGTAGATCTTTGTCAGTCGTTACGGATTGTCAGAAACCAAAAAAATCTGACACCAGACTTTCCAATAAGTACCGTGTTACCCAGTAAATGGGTTGTGGAGAACTGGTAGACAGCCGCTTTACGTAAAATACTGGTATTCAGCTGAATCCGGTTTGACTGGGAGCCGACCCCAATATAGTTGGGAAAAGGCTAGGCAGATGATGAGTTGATGACTTACGGCCGCTTTCTATAACATATCTCAATCCCAATCTTGATCCCGATCCTTGTCTGTAACCAATCAACGGCCGAGTTTGTGTCCTTCACCACACAATCCTCACCTTTGATTGGTTACAAACAAGGATCGGGATCAAGATTGGGATTGAGGTATATTATAGAAAGCGGCCGTTACACAGTCCTAGGTCAATATTCCAGATCAGTTCAAAGGACCTCAATTCGATTAAAACCCTCGACTAATGTATAAAAATAATAATTTTTATATTTACTGATTTAGATTCAAGTTAGAGGCCATTGGAAGGTTTCGACTAGGAGTATACTTCTTAAATTAGCATCCAAATTAATCGCTATCTTAAACCGTAATGTTTGACTTGTTTTAGACCTATAGACCTAGGTCTTAAGATAGTTCTAGGGCCCACATTCGGGTAGGATGCAGATAAAATCATAAGTTCCGTACCCAAATATTTGGAACGGAAACGATACTGTTTTGGTTACAGTGTCCATCCGCCCGTACATCTATCTATTATATGGCCTTAGAAGGGATTTTGGGATTTACTAGAGCGCGGCAGATTAATATCAAGGAGGATACCTTACATATTGATAAGTACCTCCAACCAGTATTAGCTCTGAATATAGGGGGGTACGCTCAGAAGAAGCCGTCAGATTAGTAAAAAAAAAACGATCATCTGAAATACTCGAGCGCGTCAGATTTAGATGGGGGATATATAATTACTAGCTAAGAAGTGTCAATTTTACTAATCTGATGATATGAGCATAACCTAAGGAGGAGGGAGGGTTAACAATGCCTTGACTTACTTGAGCTGCGACATATCGAAGTCAGTCTCGTGTATATTAAACTATCTTAATTTTTTTTTAGTTGGCTGCGACATATTTAGGACTTTGTAAACACTGATTTAAAGGAGTGTCCATGGCGGACAACGCTTTGAAACGTGCAACTGCTACACTGGGCCCCAAGTCTGCTATTTTTATAATTCGTCATTCCAACACGATCCCATTGTCATTTTGCTATGAGTTCGCAATCTGCTAAATTCATAATGTTCGATCATCGGTCGGTCAATTGTATCGTAATAGAATCGTGGTTCTAAATATTCGATGTCTTTGAAAAGCAATGACTGCACAATGACGTTCTAATGGTAGGTCACTGATCGAAGGAACTGTCAAATAATTTTAGCTGATTACCGCATACGTCTGTCATTCATTTGTCATTATGTACGAGATTACCATTCTATGCCATTTCTTTCAATGGAGTGTCAGTGGTTGACCATTGGAGAGTCATAATGACGCTTTTATATTAGTAGATTACCAAACTTGTCAAAATCAACAATTATGAAATCAATGATATGATGATTCTGACACTTTTGTGATAGCAGACTTGAGATAGGGTCGGCGACTGTGTTTTGCTGAGAAACAATCTTGCTATTCTTGTCGCTAGCGCGGTAGATCTAGCTTCTATATCTACCGCTACTTAAGACCTTGACAATTCAAAAGTGCCTGTTAATGGTCTATTTGAAATAAAGGAATTACCTAGTTTCTTTTTTCATGGTTAGTCACTCTGGAGTAACTTACTCTGTAGCTCACCCTGATTACTATACTAGCTTGAAAAACTAGCCTCGTATAACCCGTGCATATCAAACAGTACCAGAACTGACTAACATAGTCTCTATCAGTGACGTAAGAAGTCACAGCCAAGCCAAAACAGTAATCCCAATCTCTTAAACCACTGCTTTTCTACTCTGTGACCAGCAGATCCATTAATGGGATTGCCAATGTTGTTTCCAGAAACAATTCGACTAAATAATGTCCCAGAGATATACAGATATCTGCCAATGGGCTAGGAAATGAGGAAACTATAGACACAAAGCCTCAATCAAAATTGAACTGAAAGTTGAAGATTGTAGGGTCCAATTCAGGTTGATGATTTGCTAATAAGGCAATATTAATCAGTTAGCAGTAAGTATTAATCAAGTGAAGGTTTAGTTTGAAACTGTTGCTGGATGAATTATTAATATTTATGTTTGTAGTAATATGTAGCGGATTGGGAGTTTAGTTCCGGCTTGTATTGATCGTTGTTACGAAGATTGAATGGGATTGTAACTACGTAGGTATTATGTAATGAAACGCGCTGTGTTCGTGCTTTGATGCAATCATGGGAGTAATTACTTAAGAGGTATCATCGACACATTAGGGGCATTACAGGCCAATGATATTACAAACAGCGGCTTAAGTGATGAATTTAACTAACCAATTGTGAAATAAGTGATCTTGCAATTGATGTACAGGCTACACGACAGTGGTAATATGTATTATTAGTTTATAACTGTTTAAGATAATTTTGTGCTTTTCATCTATGGACCTCAGCTGCCTGATACTAAAGTGATTATTATTGTTATAAAGCCAGTATAAATCGGTATCGTCTTCTATAGAAACTCAGTACACCATTAGGTAAAATCCTACCACCTGTACATAATAATATATTATTATGATGAGTTTTATTTTTACTTACCCCCCCACGCCTAACAACACCAATGGAAAGTCACAGGAAAGCAAAAATACGTAATTTCGTCTACATGGGTGACATATTTTTCCAGCAATTTTGATTTAAAAACAAACTACTGAACCGATTTTGGTGAAATTTCTATGGCACGAATCGGAAAGTAGGTATATCCTTTCACATGAAATACGAATTTATCAAATCGGTCATAAATGACGGAGGTAACAAACAAAAAAAAAATTCAATCACATTGAGAACCTCTACCTTTTTTGAAGTCGGTTTAAAAGGTTAAGTGCCATCAACATAATCAGGCTTAGACTCTCCGTTGCTCATGCCCATAATAACTACTCCAAACTGAAGATAACCACGGACTTTTCCTAGATTCAAAACCATGGCCACCAAAAAGAAATAACAAAGAAAGGGTAACACATGAAAACATCACAAACGAATGTGAAGCTATGGCATAGTATACGAATGTCCAAGGTTGACCCACCTTTGTCAGTACGCGATAGGACAATACACCCTCGTTTTTAATATACTACCTAAGGTCTCTTTGAGATGTTTTCTTCAATAAGAAACATACGTTACATCCTAATAACAGATATAAATTGACCCTTATTGTCATGCTAAAATTAACTTGAATGTTTACGTTTCTGGCAGATTTCTCGTTTTTCCGTGGAAGCACAACGAACCCATTATTTTCAGTTAGGGTAGGCCGGAGAGAAAACAATTTATACTAAGGCCAACCTTTTTAACATTGAATAAGGTAAAATTTCTAGGAAACCCTAGCGAAACGTAGGTATAACTGAATTTAGGGCTTAGAAAATTTTAAAGCGTATAATAAACTTCTAAAAAAAAAATGACTGAAAAGTCCCGACCGCTAAAAACGACTAAAAAGTTCCAAACAAGTCGCTTTTGCAAACATGCAGTCTGATGCAGTTTGTGACCTCAGATTTGTGATTGAACTGCATCAGACTGCTTGAAAAGCGACTTGTTTGGAACTTTTAGTCGTTTTTAGCAGTCGGGTTTTTGTACAGTAACTTTTTTCCTACAGTGTAGTGAGTTTTGAAAATTTATATAGCCTATTTCACTACCACAATTCTGACGAATTCAACGACACCTTATATGTCAAAATCCGTCCAGCCGTTTGGGCTGTAGGGCGTGCCAAAGAAACGGACATACATACAAACATACTTACAGACACACATACATACCTACGCTCGAGAAACATTACCCTCCTTCTGACGCAGTGGGAAGCGGCGCGCGGCAGTGGTACTTTGTTTTACTTCGGAGAAAACAGGCGGTTCTTACTACTGGTAGTAGTAGTAGCTATTGCTTCGCAGAAGGAGGTGAATGCTTCCAATGCCTCCTCGCTTCGGACTATGGCTTGAATCAGGGCCGGATGCGAGAGTTCGTCGCCAACGATAAAGACTCGACGAGGACACGCTCCACCCAAACAGGGCACACCTCCACCGTATGCTCCAGGGTAAGTTAACAACTACACACATTTGTATGAAAAATTTGTTATTAAACATCGTGGTAGCAACTAAATCTGAGTTAAATAATAATTCGGTTCTGTGCAAGTTCCGTTTTCGCGCCAGCAACTCCCCTGATCGCCGACTCACTGCAAACAAGTACCTACCTACGTAATTAAAATCTAATCAAACCCCCGTTCCGCGGCGGATTGGGACAATATTTTACAACTTGTTCCGCCAAATGATGGATGAGCCTGTTACATAATATGTAATAAATTAATTAGCAACTTGATTAATTGGGCAGCCCACTGAGAAAAAAATACAAACAGTCCCCAACTGAGGAAATTAAATCCATGTCAAGGGACTCGGAATTTCGTTGAAAAAAGGGGTAAAGGGTGATTCGGAAATTTGGAATCACGCACTGCAAAATCCGCATGCGAACCTGTGACTACCGATTAGTACCTACCGATTGTGCTTGCGCCTGTTTTAATTAGAGCTGATATTGGTGAATGACGAGTCTTTAAGTACAGGGTGATTTTTTAAAGTGTGCGTGGATGGCCAATTCCGAAACTATGAGGAATAGCGAAAAAACTCAAAGAAGTCTCGAGCCCGATTTTGATGAGAACTAAAACTGCAACATTGGATTTTTGAAAAATCTGGATTTCTAGCCAGGAACCGGTTGGTTTGGCTGGTTGTTGATTTAAAAAAAAACACTAGTATTAATAACACCATGTGAAAGTGTTACTACGAAGGATTAAATTCTGGGAAGTATTACTTCACAGAGAAAGCGCTCATTTTTAACAAATTACTTTTTATTGTTCGAACTAACCCTTAATTTTACTATGGGTGCAACTCAACAATACCAAAAAATAAACCGGCAGTTTCATACAAAATGCAATATTCACCCGATGAAAATGTATGAAACAGTAGATTTTTTTTTTCGATTTTTCAGGGTTGGTCTCATAACAAAAGTTGTTTATAATCATGAGTGCTTTCACCCACCGAAAGGTTGTTGATGTTTTACAAATAACCCTGTATACAGGGTTCCTTTAGCGCGAATTGGGTTAGGAACCCTGAAAAAGTTCGTACTACGTATAATTAAATTGTAAAGGGATTTGTAGATGGAAGCGATTTTAATTAAGGCTATCGATCTAAAAGGGTGAGGAAGCGAATATTATTTGAATGTTTGTTATTCGTATGGAACTCGATCCTTTCCTTATCTAATTGGTTTTAGATTTAAAGGAAATAACATTAATAGATAGTGCTTAAAAGCGTTATTGTTATGTTATACAATCGAAGAAAATTTACTCGAAACAAAAGTCGTTGATTAAAACTAGGCTTCACACTCCCGATTTCTGAATAGTGAAAGTTTTTGTCAAAATCTACTTTAGCTTGAAAACTTGTCATTATTGGGCACAATACCAATTACTCAATTCAGAAATCGGTCTATAGGGTTTTAGTTCGGAAAAAGATGTAACGCAACAACTACTCTCGCAACACACGACTTCTTAATTTACAAAGTACATCGCAGATTTGATTTGACATCTCTTTCTTGTTAAATGAACCTGAAACTGCCGACTGTTAGTAAGTATACTCGTACCTGAACCTAAACTCTCCGTTATATCACAACATTCATTTTTTTCTTTCGACATACCCGTGTATCTGTTGCGGATTTTGTTCGAAAGAGTCACTGCGGCCCTGGAACGCAAAGGGCACTAGGAGAAGCAGGGATGAGTTTTCGTCAGTAAGAGTCTGACACTCCCTCCCGTTCCTCCCAGAGCGGAAGGAGTCATTTGATGGTTTCCCATCCATAACAAAAAAAAAACCAGTGTACCTGAATACCTAAGTATCCGTAAGTGTCCGTATACTGTAGGCTAGTACAGTACATCTCTGAAGTCATCGGACTTTCTGACAAAGCCTTAAAAAACATAACGTTTAGCCAAAAACGTTAACGACAAAACTATTAATCATCGAGAAAATAGACTCATACATATTCTGTTTTTTACTAAACTTGAGCGTAACATATTACTCCCAATATGTTACAGGCTTTCAAGTAATTAACATTTATATAAAAATATCAGCTCCCAAAAATATGGGTAAACAAAATGGATGGCTCTTTCACTCCGCATCGTGCCAATAAAATCGATATATTTTAGGTTGCCTATCAATTTGTCGACGCTCGGAAATTATTTGAAGCCACTTTTCATGATTTTTGTGTTATGCATGACCTTTTTATGGGTGGGGAATCATGTAATGACTTCTTTCGCTCTGAGTGGAGCGGAAAGTGTGTCAGACTCTTACTGACTAAAACACATTCGTGTGCCTCCTTATGCCCTTTGCGTTGCAGGGCCGAGGTGACTCTTTCGAACAAATTCCTCAACCCTGGCAGGCTCTGACCCTAGCGGGCCCCGTCTAAGTTGCTGACATCTCTTTGAGGCGAGTGTGGAACACATCGCACTGTCGATCTGGGCCTGGTTATGATCGGACAGCGAGCCACCCAACGCTCGCCGTCCGCAGGCTCGCGCCTACGGTGGCCGGGAATCGCCCTGCGTCTCCCGACGCCTGGGGCATCTTCTTCTGTTGCGGCGTCTGGGGCGTGAGGTTTGCCTCTCCCTCACGCGGCCTGCCTCCTCCCTCACTAGCATTACTGCTTCCCATGCCCTAGCGAGAGGTTGCCGCCGCCGATCGCCTCGACGAGGACACGGCGGTGCTCCGCCCAAGCAGGGCCTGACCTCCACCGTATGCTCCACTGTGTCCTCCGGCCGATCGTCACAGGGATAACACCCGGATGTGTCCTCCTACCGAATCCGAAACAGGTAGCTTTCGAATCAGCCCTGTCAGGCGGAAGGTGAAGACGCTGTGGCGCCTCTCTAGACACTTCTCAAAGAGGGAACGCCGCAATAGTGGCAAAACAAATAACTTTGTCACAAAACGACATTGACCTCTTATTTATCTAAGCCTTGGATAGATAAGAGGTCAATGTCGTTTAACGTTATTAATTGATAACGTTTAATGATAAAAAGCTATTATTGTGTCGCCAGGAAAATGGGGCAATCGGAGAATAAATCCGGCCAAGTGTTAGTGTCGGACTGGCACGGAAGGGTTTCCGAACAAATCATATTTTTTTAACATGATACTTTAAACAAAGAAACAAAGAAATCACGTTTATTCTGCCAGAGATGACGCACAAAAACACAAAATTAAAAGATATTAACTTGTCATCTAAATAAAAACCTGTTTCGCTGACCAGCTATGTCAGTCAGGATACGAGTCTCTGGTCACACCACAGACAAAACATAACACACTTTAAAACCATTGCCTTCTTATAATACTCTTCTCACTTCTTCTGTGTTACTTCCGTAAACTATAAGTAAAGTAGGCTGGTGAGTTTCGGAGATAAGATTCGTTAATTTTTATCTAATTACTAAAATAAATGCAAAATTCTAAAAGCTTCCGCTTTAATTACTATTACAACTTAAATTAATTAATTATTTTAAACAATTTTATTTTATTAATTGTCAATTTTAAATTATTTCAATTTTTAATCCATATTTAATTTCCTTCGTTTAAGAGCCTATCATATAATTATAAACATAACTAACATAGTATTAAGTGCTACTAACACCTACTGTGGACCAAAAGTTGTCTTTTCATGAATAAATAATAATAATAATAATTAATTCATGTAGGGTTTTCCAAAAATGCATGGTCATATTTAAGAATTCGACTCTTATAACGACTAAAAAGTTCCATACAAATAACTTTTTAAGCAGTTTGATGCAGTTGGTGACATCAAATCTGTGATTGATCTGAAGTAAATGCCAACAACCGTGTTGCAACAATTGCTTGAAAATTCCCTTTTTTTTTGTTTTGTTTTTTTTTTGTTTTGCTCGTTTTACTATTGTTTGTTACTAAATCACGTCAGAACCGCTGAACGGATCTTGATGAAATTTGACACAGAGATAGATTATAGTCTGGAATAACACATAGGATACTTTTTATATCGGCAGTATGTTCCACGGGTGGAGCCGCGGGCGGTAGTTAGTACTTATATAATTAGTTTAGATAGTTCTATTCCAAAATGTTTGTTTAAGTACCCCAAAAACTAAATCTTTTTCCGAAACAAAAAAAAAGATAGTTACCCAGTCAATTCAGCCAGCTACATCGTAGATTTAAATGTGATTCGAACGTGCAATGTTAACAGTCGTAATAAACCGAGTTGTAACCATGTTTTTTTACTGTGGCAACATAGGCCGGGACCGCCCAACCGGTCGGTTGGGGTTCCTTCTGCAGAATAAATTAGTAGTGAGTGTGCTTATTTATATAAATTGTTGGTATTTTTATTAGATATAAGGTTGTGTTATAGGTTGTATACAGGATTATAAAAAGAAAGCAAAGAAACATAATATGTATAATTTCAACATGAATGATGTAACCATAATATTGTTACAATTTATTATTTTTAAAAAAGTGTCCGTGGAGTTTCTTGCACGTTCTTGTCCATAGAGGTCTACACTTGGAACGTGCAAATAGCTTCATCTTTTTAATCAACCGACCTTGGGCTCGAGACAGGTCAGATTCTGTCAACGGTAGCGTGGCGAAGGCGATTGTCAATACGTCAAAATGGGATTGACAGAATAGATGCTGTCGAAATGTCACGTGATCAAATTCTTACATTTTGGCATTTCGACAGTCGCATTTGACAATTCAAAAGTGCCTATAAATGGTCTAATTGAAATAAATGCTTTGTGTGCACGACGCCCTGAGGTAACCTCGGTAGTAGGCGCAAGTAGCGACGTGGGCAATCTAATGATAATTTCTTATAAACAAATCAGATCATAGGAGTCTTATAAGAATGTGTGTGTAATTGATGTAAATTGTTATTATTTTATGTAAAACACTAATTTAGAGTTAGAAAATGGTTAATTATTGTATAAGATAAAGTTTTAAGTTGTTAAAAGCATTATTTAGAGTCATATGTTAGTCATAGCAACTAAAAATAGCAATAATTGTGTGTTAAATTCTTGATACTCACTCAAATTATGTAAATAAACTTACTAAACTTATGTAAGAATGTAAAATGAGAAAATAAAGGTATATACCACTGTGTATTTTAATAATCCTGCCTCTACGACGTCCACAACAAGAATAAACAAGTTTGGGGCGCCACATGTCGTTTTTATAGTAGTGAAGCGGGGGACGGGGGAATATAAATATGCCCGTAACTTTGACCTCGCGCCATAGCGTGATGGGACGTCGTAGAGGTAAGGTCAATAGGTCATAAGATAGGTTTTAAGGTTCTCTATTAGAAAAATAGAGACGCGCCAGCTCAGGGTGCCTGTAAATAAAAGTATAATAAATAAACGCTATCGGGGGTGAGGAAAAGGGATCGCTGGCCAGCAAAATGGATCGCTGGCCAGCAAAATGGATCGCTGGCCAGCTCAAAACGGTTTTGTATAAAAGGAGCTGCGTGTTTTAGCAGCTCCGTAGTTCGATTCAACAAGCTCAGTGAGAGAAACCTCTGTCCGTCAAGTCAGCCAGCTTCCCATTAAGTCCTCGCCGCCGTTTGCCTCTGAACAATTATCTTTGTGTTTCATTTCAACGGAGTTCAGGCGATCCCGAACATTATTGGTCCTTCGAAACCGGATTATCAAACAGTGACAGTGCCGCGTCCCATCAAGCCGCGCAGCATAATTAAAGGTCAGAACGATAACCAGTGCTTAAAAAATGGTGTTAACACGAAGTAAGGATGGAGAACAAGCAAAGCGCCGGCAAGAAGAGCTGAGCGTGAATAAGACCACAGAAGAAGTTACGACTGAGAATCCGTCTACCAGTGGCACGTCGAAAGCCGCTACCGAGTCATCGGAAAATAAAAGTGGAACAAGTAAGTCGACAGCCACAGAAGCCACCGCTTCTACAGAAGAAAGCAGTGCTGCGTCCCAGAAAGAACAGACTTTGCAGCGCACGCTAATACCTGCAGACGCACGGTCACGTCACTCCGCAACCTCCCGCAAGAAACTCCTCGCGGAGTTGGAGGCTAAAGAGCGACTAGCCGAGCTGAAATTAAAGCAGGCAAAAATACGAGCTGAAACAGAGCTACAGGAAATAAGAATACAACGTCTTCGAGCAGAAGTAGATACTTCAGAAGAAGAAGAAGAAGAGTTAGAAGATGAGCTGGCTTCAGTCCGCATCAGCACATGGCTACAAGGAGCAGAGACTGACCGAACACAGCCAGCAAATAAGGAATCACAACAAGAAAAGGCCAAAAAGGAAGATTCCGAAGAAAAGAAGCAAGAAGATAGTGCAATAACAGGTCAGTCATTAATAAATGTGTCAACCTTAGCCGCCGCACTCTCTCACGCGGTAAGAAGCACGAGGGAACCACCGAAATATATTCAAGAGCTACCGATATTCAATGGAAGTAGTACAGACTGGCTTGCTTTCAAAACTGCCTATGAAGAAACATTAAAGTATTTCACACAAAATGAAAATATGGCTCGCATACGTCGGAGCCTGCGTGGAACAGCAAAAGAAGCTGTTGGCTGTCTCTTAGTAAGCCAACCAGATGCAAGAGTCGTCATAGAAGCATTAGAAAGAAGGTTTGGAAGACCAGAAGCACTCATTCACGTCGAAATGGAGAGAATCAAGTCACTGAACCGTGTCACCGACAATCCAAGAGAACTGTGCATCTTCGCCGGGCGCATAGCAAACATAGTAGGTACCATTGAAGCACTCAAAAAGCCACAATACCTACACAGCCCAGAGATGACGCGAACAATAACAGAAAAACTCACTCCTATATTAAAAAACAAGTGGTATGACTATGCAGCAACAAAAAAAGAAGATGTGCCAGAATTAAAGAAGATTTCTACGTTCCTAAATGAAGAAGCAGACAAGTGCGGCGCCTATGCCTTACCGGAAATGGTCGCCGACGAAGCCACGGGAAGAGAAAGAAGGAACAAGAAAACGGAACGCACATATACTGCTGGTAAGAGAATCTTATTAGAAAATCAGTGTCCTCAGTGTAAACAAGAACATAAGTTACCTGACTGCAAACAATCGCTCTCGACACGAACGCAAGATGGGAGGTAGCAAAGAAAAATAATATCTGCTATCGCTGTCTTCGAAGCAAACACAGACGACTTCAATGCAGAGCACCGCCATGTGGCAAACATGGGTGCGTCATGAGACATCACAAGCTGCTACACCATGACAAAGAACAGAACAGCACGAGTGAGTCAGAGAAGAAAGAGATGACAACACCAGCAATAGAAGTAACGTCAGCAGCTAAACCAGGTGACCGACGACGTGCATATTTAAAGATAGCGCCCGTTATCTTAAAAGGGCCGCACACCAGTATTGAAACATATGCACTATTGGATGAAGGAAGCACGGTCACGCTACTGGACGCCTCAATAGCCGACGTCATGGGAGTAGACGGCCCTGAAAGTACCATGTGGATTCAAGGGGTCAGCAATGAAATGAAGCATGAAAATAGCAAAGTCGTCAGCCTCAGCATAAAAGGAAAGTACGCGGAAGATGAATACATCATAGAAGCCGCGCGCACTGTCGACAGACTGAGCTTCACACCAGAAACAGTTTACGATCGTCACTTAGAAGATTGTGAACATCTGATTGACATCAAAGATCAGATCACATATCAGCAAGCTTCACCTAAGTTGTTAATCGGACAAGATAACTGGCATCTTATCGTGTCAAGAAAAATCCGCACCGGTCATCGCGACCAACCAGTCGCCTCACTCACACATCTCGGCTGGGTACTGCATGGCTGTCACAGCTCGCTCACAACAAAAATAGCGTTCTGTGGCAAACTCCAACAAAAAGAAGAAGAACTGTCAATAGAAGATCTGGTCAAGAATCATTTCAAGCTCGAATCCCTATGCATTGAGCCAAGAAGACCGAGAGAAGATCCTGAACAGAAAGCCATTCAGATATTAGAAGAAACCAGCAGAAGACTACCAGAAGGAAGATTCGAAACTGGCCTGTTGTGGAAAGAGAAAGACTTGAAGATACCGAATAACTATAAAGAAGCTGAACGACGTCTGCGTTCCCTAGAGAAGAGACTGGACAAAGATGAAGACCTCAAGCAAAAGTATGAAGAGAGAATAGACAATCTGTTCCAGTCGGGTTATGCAGAACGAGCACCCACTCCAGCTCCAGAAGGGAAAACATGGTACCTACCCCACTTTCCTGTCATCAACCCAGCGAAACCTCACAAACCACCACGGCTGGTTCATGACGCATCAGCAAAAGCCGCCGGCGTGTGCCTAAATGACATGCTGCACTCAGGACCAGACCTGCTACAGTCACTTCCTGGAGTCATCATGAGATTCCGGCAGTATGCGTTCGCCGTCAGCGGGGACATAAAAGAGATGTTCATGCAAGTGAAAATCAGGCAAGAAGACAGAGACGCATTACGATTTCTGTGGAGAGGCAAACGGCGGGAGGACAAACCAGAGGAATACAGAATGACTTCAGTCATATTCGGAGCTACTTCGTCTCCATGCACCGCACTATTCATCAAGAATAAGAATGCAAGTGAATATGCAAGCGACTACCCAGAAGCCGCAGCAGCGATACAGAAGAATCATTATATGGATGACTATTTACAGAGCTTCTCTACCATAAAAGAAGCACGTAAAATAACGAAGGCAGTAGATTTCATTCATAAGAAGGCAAGCTTCATACTAAATGGGTGGACATCAAACGAAATGAAAACAATAGAGGAATTCGGTCCACTAAAAGAAGACAACTCCACCACAGTAAGTCTAGGAGGCAAAGATACAGAAAAGACACTCGGACTGCTCTGGCACGTGAAAGAAGATTGCATAGGTTTCAACACGAACACTATGAAAATACCCACAGAAGTAGAAGAGAATAAGCGCTCACCAACCAAAAGAGAAGCGTTAAGTATCATAATGGCACTCTTCGACCCACTAGGATTAATTTCACCAGTCACAACTCCAGCCAAGAGAATATTCCAAGACACTTGGCGATATAATACAGACTGGGACGATCCACTACCAGCCGAATTAGAAGAGAGATGGAATAAATGGATCACGTCACTCAGTATAATCAAGCAGCTGAGAATACCAAGATGCTATGACTACCAACAGTACACTTCAAGTCAACTACATACTTTCGTTGACGCGAGCGAAGAAGCATATGCAGCAGCAGTATACTGGAGGACAGAACGCATAGACGGCAGTGTGCACGTATCACTAGCAGCTGCAAAGAGTCGCGTCACACCCCTCAAACCGATTTCCATGCCCAGGTTGGAACTGCAAGCAGCCTTATTAGGTGCACGCCTCGCTCGAACAGTAGAAGAAGAGCATGACTACGAAATAGAAAGAAAATCTTATTGGAGTGACTCACGCACAGCATTAGTGTGGATTAGGTCAGAACCACGTGTTTACAAATCATTCGTGGCTCACCGTCTGGCCGAAATCGAAGATACTACCAAGAAGAACGAGTGGAGGTGGCTCCCCTCAAAGGATAACGTAGCTGATGACGCTACCAGAGACACACCAGATAATTTCAGTGCTACTCATAGGTGGTACCAAGGGCCTTCATTTCTGAGACAGCAAGAGTCACAATGGCCTCAAGAAGAGAGTGTGGTGAAGTATGACACAGGAGAAGAAAGAGAAAAGTGTCACTCGGGTCAGCAAGAAGATGAACATCATCAGGACCACCTGCCACGAATAGAAAGGTTCTCTAAGTGGCTCCGACTTATAAGGGCGACAGCACGAGTTCTACATTTCATTGATCTGTGTAAACATAACAAAAGCACAGTCGCAGCCACCAGAAAACGCACAAAGAAGACAGAAACCAAAGATCCTGATTGGCGAGTCACCAAGAAGAAGTCACCCACACAAGTAAAGAAGATTTCACCTCGCGACAATCGTCACTATCTCGAATTACACACCACGTACATAATAAAAGCTGAACAATTGTGGGTTCGAGCCAGTCAACATGAAAGCTTCAGAGCTGAGATACGTCGTATCAAGAGGAAAGGCACACCAAGCAACGACGATCGCCTATGTCATCTCAGCACGTATATCGATACCGAAGGTACTGTGCGCCTACGAGGAAGAGTGACCGCAGCTCAAGAAATAACAGAAGATGCATCTAACCCTCCTATATTAGATGGCAAGCAGACCTACACACAGCTGTACATAGCTCACGTTCACGAAAAACTCCATCATGGCGGCGTGGAAATGGTCGTAAACGAACTAAGACAACGACTATGGATTTCAAAAATACGCCCAGCAGTGAAGAACGCAATAAAGCACTGTCTGCCATGCCGAATAAGAAAAATAAAACCAGCAAGTCCGCTCACGGGAGACTTGCCACCAGCGCGCCTCGCTCATCATGCGCGCCCCTTCACCTTCACGGGACTTGATTATTTCGGCCCCATAGAAGTGACAGTAGGACGACACCGAGAGAAAAGGTACGGAGCCCTTTTCACATGTATGACCTCACGAGCAATCCACATCGAAGTCGTACACTCGTTGAGTGCTGACTCAGCAATATCAGCACTGAGAAGATTCTTGGCAAGAAGAGGATGCCCTAAAGAAATATGGAGCGACAACGCTACGTGCTTCAAAGCAGCGGATAAAGAACTCGGCACAGCAGCAGTCGAAGCCCTGCAGCATGAGATCACATGTCGCCAGATAATTTGGAAATATATTCCTCCGGCAGCTCCATTTATGGGAGGGACTTGGGAAAGAATGGTACGTTCAGTGAAAGAAGCTTTAAAAATCACACTGACAGAACGATACCCGAGCGACGAAACCCTGGTAACATTATTAACGGAGGTCGAGAACACAGTAAACTCGCGACCTCTGACCCATGTCTCGGTTGACCCACAAGAACCTGAGGCCCTTACTCCGAACCACATCCTCATCGGGCCCAACCCTCACGTGCCGGCACCAGGTCACTTCCAAGAAGAAGATGTGACAGCCCGTCAGCAGTGGAGAAGAGCACAAGCCCTGGCAGACATCTTCTGGAAAAGATGGGTAAAAGAATACATGCCCCTACTGCAACACCGGCGGGAGCCCACCAGCACAGGAGTCCAACCCAAGGTCGGTGACCTCGTCGTCATATGCGACGGCAATCTCCCACGCAACATTTGGCCCAGAGGACGCGTGACCCAGCTGTATCCAGGCGCCGACGGAGAGGTTCGAGTAGTAGACGTCACCACCAGCAACGGCCACATCCTACGTCGTCCCACCAGGAAAGTCATCGTGCTACCAACAGAGTCGCAGCGTAGCGACGGCGGGAGAATGTGCACGACGCCCTGAGGTAACCTCGGTAGTAGGCGCAAGTAGCGACGTGGGCAATCTAATGATAATTTCTTATAAACAAATCAGATCATAGGAGTCTTATAAGAATGTGTGTGTAATTGATGTAAATTGTTATTATTTTATGTAAAACACTAATTTAGAGTTAGAAAATGGTTAATTATTGTATAAGATAAAGTTTTAAGTTGTTAAAAGCATTATTTAGAGTCATATGTTAGTCATAGCAACTAAAAATAGCAATAATTGTGTGTTAAATTCTTGATACTCACTCAAATTATGTAAATAAACTTACTAAACTTATGTAAGAATGTAAAATGAGAAAATAAAGGTATATACCACTGTGTATTTTAATAATCCTGCCTCTACGACGTCCACAACAAGAATAAACAAGTTTGGGGCGCCACATGTCGTTTTTATAGTAGTGAAGCGGGGGACGGGGGAATATAAATATGCCCGTAACTTTGACCTCGCGCCGGATTCCGCGCCCGACGCTCGCCCGTGACGGACGTGCCGCTCTCGCTGCCCGCTGTCGTGTGTGTGTTGTGTTGTGTTCGTGCCATTCTACGTCCCGCTCCAGCCGTGACGTCACCCGTAGTCGCCGACTACAAACATTTGATCCGAAGCCGCCTTTCTCAAGGCAGCGGAGGATTTTCTGTTTCCCTTTGGGGAATTGTCTAAAACGTAGTGACCCTTCAGGTAAATCCACAGTTTCGTGGTACTTGGTGGAAACCTTACGGTGCCAACGAAGCCAAGTGACGTTGACCCGACACGTCTACCGAGCCCCTTAAGGACTTGGTAAAAATCGGAAGGGAGAGGATCACGCGGCCTTGGGGGATCTCCTAGTCGCGCCCTACTCTTAACCCCGTTCTTTTCCAGCTACACACCTGGTGTTGGTTGGGTGTGTCAACCCCTTCACACCAGACCCAATAGGGCCCGGTTCGCACAATAAGACTGGCGACCGGTTTACTAGCTTAGGGCTCACCAATAGGTACACACCTCCCAGTCTGACCCGACTGGGAGGGTTACACATCCCCGGGCCTATCCACCCGGGGAGATAGGTTTAGGGAAATTAGGAAAACAGGAGCTTAGCTCCTGCTAAAATGGATGCCTCCGGCTCCACCTCCTCCCCCGCCCCAGAGGGCAGCTTCCCTCAGAAGCAGCCCTCAGACAAAAAGATCATATCTGATCTGTTCCGCCTCTGCAAGGCGCTCGCCCGTAAGGTCGGCGACCCAAATGTAGACGCGCTGTTGGCCACCTACGAGGGCAAGGTAAATGTCCTCCCGCCCGCCAAGTCCCCCTCCCCCTCGGTGCCCTCCGGCACTGAGTCACCAACTCCAACGCCGATCGAAATGGACACCACGGTGCCCATCTCCAACCCTCCTTCAGAGGACGAATATTCGTCCTCCGACGCCTCATCCTCCGAGGACGACTTCCAAGTTGTCACCGGAGGAAAAAGGAAAAAGAAGTCTAAGGCAGCCAGCCAGGCCAGCAAGGCCAAAAAGACTGTCAAGTCACCTCCTTCCCCCACCCCCACGCCCTCTACCTCCGCGGCCCCAGCCTCACAGGCTAGCCGCCCTACGAGCCCCAAACCAGTCTCTGCTTCCCAGCAGAAGAAGTCCCGCCCCATCCCGCCCTTGTACTTGCAAGACAAGGCCAAATGGACGGACGTTTCAAAGATGTGCAGTGATCTTCGGATCAATTACACGTCAGCGAAATCTTGCCAACAAGGCATCAAAATCACGGTCCCGACGGCCAATGACTATCGGGACCTAGTCCGTTCCCTGCGTGGAAGGAAAATTTCCTTCCACACCTACTCCCTCCCGGAGGACACGCCCACCCGTGTGGTGATAAGACGTGTTCCGAAGGAATTAACGTCGGAGGACATCAAAGATGACCTCCTTGCACAAAACGTCCCGGTCTCTGCCGTGCACCGCCTTCACAAGGCGAGAGGTGGAGACCTCTATGACATGGTCTTGGTGGTATGTGACCCCACAGAGGGCCACCACCCCATCTTTAAGATCAAGACGGTGTGCTCCCTCTCCGGCATCTCAATAGAGAAGCCTTTCCGCCCCACTTTAGTTGGTCAGTGCCATAACTGCCAACTCTACGGGCACGCCCAACGCAATTGCTACGCTTCACCCAGATGCGTTAAGTGTCTGGGTGGGCACAGCACCGCCGACTGTCCCAGGCCGAAGGACAAGTCACAATGCACAGAGCCGCCCAGTTGTGTGCTCTGTGGACAATCAGGCCACCCGGCTAACTACCGGGGGTGCCCCAAGGCACCTAAAATCGCCCCCAAGCTGGCTAAGCGCCACAACGCCCGCCAGCAGCGAGAGTCCCCATCGGAGAGGATACCCTCCTCCCAGATGCCCGATAGGCTGGCTCCCCAAAGGCCCTCCCCCTGGAATCAGCTCAATCACCAGAAAGCATTCCCCGCTCTGGTGTCAAAGCAGACCCCTCCCACTCCTACTCTCCCGGCACTGATGGGTAAAACCATCCCAGCGCCGACTCCCGTACCGGTGGCCCCAGCGGCCCCAGCACCCCCCCAACCTGCGCCCCAGCTCACTCCTGCACCTGCAGCAGTGAGCTCGCGCCAAGTCCCCCCGTCCAACAAGGCCACAAGCTTTGGAGTTAGTGAAACTATACTCCAAGCCTACGGCATTTTTATGACACGTGCGGCTAGATCCATGTCCGCTGAACTCAACAAGTTCAGAGGAACGGACGGTCAGTTGCACATGTCAACTGAGAAGGCGCTGGAGATTTTCACCGCCTACAAGTCCATTACGGACAAGTTAGATGAGATGGACGCGATTGACTAATCAATGGATAAGTCAAGCACATCCTCCATCAGGCCTAGATCCCTTAAATTAGGTTTCTTTAATGCCAACGGCATTACTAACCAAAGAGACGAGATCGCCAAATTCCTCCGCGATCACCATCTAGACGTCCTCCTCATCCAGGAAACCTTCTTAAAACCCCACCGGAACGACCCTAAAATTGCCAACTACCGGATAGTTCGCAACGATAGGACGCGTTGTCATGGTGGTGGCACTCTCATCTACTATAAAAAGGAGTTGTACTGCATCCCACTACTCCCTCCCGCTCCCCGCTCTCAGCTAGAGTACTCAGCCTGTCGGCTAGGCATGACCGGCCATCAGCCAATTACCATCATCTCAGCCTACTGCCCACCCTCCTCCACGCCAGACGACCCCGTCGCCCTCGCAAGCGACTTTACCAACCTCTTCGGCCTGAGTGACTCCGTTATCTTAGCGGGCGATCTCAATGCCAAGCACCCCGCGTGGAACTGCAACACGACCAATCCCAGAGGCAGAGCAGTGTTCGGCCTAGGCACAACACTCAACTTTGACGTCATCGCTCCGATGACTCACACCCACTTCCCTCACGATCCCAACCGTAACTCGGATGTTCTCGATGTGGCGTTGCTAAAGAATGTTAACCTCCGTTTGCAATCTATAGAAACGCTACACGAACTCAACTCCGACCATCGCCCAGTGATCATGCACCTAAGCTCCCGCTCAGGCCAGCTCGACCCAGTCCAACCTCCCCCGTCTCAGGTGATCACTGACTGGAGGAAAGTAGGCGAAAAGCTGAAATCTACCACGTCACCTCACCTAGACACCATCCCCGACCTGATCGACTCAGTCGCTGACACGACGGCGGCGATCGACTCGCTTACGGATCACGTACAATCTGTCCTGAACGACTGTTCAAGAGAGATTCCAGTGGCGGAGGACCACCGCTGGAAACTCCCGGACGATGTACGGAATCTGATAACCGAGAAGAACGCAGCCATCCGTGCGTATAGCGCTTTTCCCTGTGACGCAAACAAAGCTCACATGCGTAACTTGCAGCGTGCTGTAAAGAAGCGCACTAGTGAGCTGCGTTCAGCGCGCTGGGACAAGACGCTTAGCGAACTCGAGCCCACCCACCTAGCCTTCTGGCAACTTCAGAGGAAACTACGATCCACTGAAGAGGCCACTATGCCCCCTCTCATTCGCCCCGATAAGAGTGTCGCCTTCGACAACTCTGACAAGGCAGAATGCCTGGCCGACAGTCTAGAGTCCCAATGCTCTCCCAGCTCACAACTAGTAGACCAAGCCCACCTAGATATGGTGGACGCTGAAGTCGAACGTAGAGCTTCCCTACCACCAATCGAAGATCCTGATGATCCTCTACCCCCCGTCACTCCTGACGAGGTACAGGACATTATCAAAAGGCTTCAGCCTAGGAAAGCCCCTGGCTCCGACGGCCTCACCAACAGAGTTTTCAAGCTCTTCCCAGCCCAGCTCATAATGCTAATGACTGCCATCTTCAATGGCGCATTAAGCAATAACATATTCCCCCAGGCATGGAAACAGGCCACCGTAATCGGTATTCCCAAGCCAGGCAAGCCCAAGTCTGACCCCGCCAGTTACCGTCCCATCAGTTTACTCAACGTTCTCGGCAAAATCTACGAGAGGCTTATTTATAAGCGGCTCAAGGATTACGCCGAGGCAAAGAGTCTCATCCCCGACGAGCAGTTTGGTTTTCGAACCGAACACTCGTGCATCCAGCAAGTCCACCGCATCGTAGAGCACATAAGCGCTGGTTTCCAGCGTGGCAAGATGACGGGCGCCTTGTTCTTCGACATAGCGAAAGCATTCGACAAAGTCTGGCACAATGGCTTAATTTATAAGCTTTACCAACTCGGCGTGCCAGACCGTCTCGTTCTCATCTTGAGAGACTTTTTGTCGAACCGCACCTTTCGCTACCGCATCGAGGGTGCACTCTCGTCCCCTCACCCCATCCGAGCAGGAGTCCCCCAGGGCTCACCGCTATCTCCCCTCATTTTCACGCTGTTCACCAGCGACATTCCGAAAAGTAAACTGGCCCAGTTGGCACTATTCGCTGACGACACGGCCATTTACTATACAGGTTGCGACCCGGCTCCTATCGCTCGCACGCTCCAAACTACTGTAAACATCTTGGGCAGATGGTTCAGGAAATGGGGAATCGAGGTTAACCCCGATAAGAGCCAGGCCATTCTATTTTCCAAACAGTGGAAAAATCCCCCACTCCCCCGTCCGATCACCATGTATGGCAAGCCGATCCCCTGGGAGAAGCAAGCTAAGTACCTGGGAGTCACCCTGGATAACCACCTCACCTTCGCTGAGCACACAAGGCTGGCCCGCTCGCGCGCCGCCTTCGCTCTGGGGAGGTTACACTTTATCACGGTCGCCAGAAGCAAATTGTCACTCAAGTGCAAATTGCGACTGTTCACCGCGGTCATTCGCCCCATGATGACATACGCTTGCGCTGTCTTCGCACACGCAAAGCCTCGTCACCTTCACAGGATGCAGACACTCCAGAACCGATTCCTCCGTAGAATCACGGGAGCCCCATACTATGTCCGTAATGAGACTTTACATCTGGATCTCAGAGTGCCCACCATACAGCAGTTCATGAAACGCATTACCAAGCGTTTCATCGACACTGCTGTCAAACACCGCAACCCCCTCATCGTATCGGCCGCCCGATACCAACCCTCCCTCATATCTAAAATTCGCCGTCCGAGGCACACCTTAATCACCCCCGACGACCCCACCACCCTCCTCCAAGAGAGTAGTAGTAGTACAAGCACAATTCGCAAACCGCGACCACCGTCCTTCCGCCCTCGCCGCCGAGGCCCGTCGCGACCGTCCCGTCAATGTCCGCCCCGTCCCTTGCTCGAGCCAGCCCGCGCCGCTGAGCCTGTAGTTTTAACAACACTCGCCCCCTAATAATAAAAATCTTTATTAGATCCAGCCCGTCCCTAGCTGTCCTCCCCCAGCGACGCCCTAAGCCGAGGTCCGTACCCCACAGGGGGTGCCCTTAGCGTAGTCGCTTAGTTTTTAAGTTTAATAAGCCCTGGCTGGAGGCTTTAATAATAATATTATTAAGGCCGCCACAGGCAAGTCCGGTTAAGCAGCCGACAACCTCCTAGGTTGACCTGCGAGAGGCCACTCATAAAAAAAAAAAAAAAAAGACCTCGCGCCATAGCGTGATGGGACGTCGTAGAGGTAAGGTCAATAGGTCATAAGATAGGTTTTAAGGTTCTCTATTAGAAAAATAGAGACGCGCCAGCTCAGGGTGCCTGTAAATAAAAGTATAATAAATAAACGCTATCGGGGGTGAGGAAAAGGGATCGCTGGCCAGCAAAATGGATCGCTGGCCAGCAAAATGGATCGCTGGCCAGCTCAAAACGGTTTTGTATAAAAGGAGCTGCGTGTTTTAGCAGCTCCGTAGTTCGATTCAACAAGCTCAGTGAGAGAAACCTCTGTCCGTCAAGTCAGCCAGCTTCCCATTAAGTCCTCGCCGCCGTTTGCCTCTGAACAATTATCTTTGTGTTTCATTTCAACGGAGTTCAGGCGATCCCGAACACTTTGACTTTGAAAGATATACCTATATTGAAGTGAAAATGAAGCGAGCTTTTCCCTGCAAACATGTACATCATAGTGGGTTGGTTTGAAAAAAAAAATGGTCATTGCCATTGTACATCGTGCAGAGTCAAGCTTCCATCGAAATCAGTTTAGCCGTAAAAATGGAAGTACTACCGAATAGACAAAGAATATAATTAATAGTAATTTTCATATTCGTTCTGAATATGAAAATTAAAGCGTGCCACTTTTCGAAAGCAAAACTTTAAGTCTCTGATAGCCTTGCTCGATTGTTCTCACAATGTTCAAGAATTCTTTCTTTGAAGTCGGTTAAAAGGCGACAAAATTCTTCAAAGATATACCTCTCAATAACACCCATACCATTTTTACCACATATTTAAGAAACTACCATATACGGGACCATTCCTTAAAAATCCCACCGTCCGCGCGTCCCGGGTGTTATGCAAAGGGGGCTAGCCAGTAGGGTTTAATTCCTCCTAAGACTTGCGACCTCTTTCCTTCACGGGTCATTCGTTCTAAGATCTAGGTCTCAGTAATCACAGTCTAGTCTAACACGATTTATTAGTACTTGGGTACATCGCGTACTGAGTCAATTTAATTATTGGCAGTAAACAGAATGTTCTTGGGTTAGAATTTACTTAGAAGGTTAGTGGATTGGTATATTTTTTATTTATAATAACGTTTTTGATTCAGTTTGAATTGTCTGGAAATAATAAATATTTTGGGGTTCTGCCTCTTGTCGTATTACGATGATGTAGCCAGTTGTCATCGCACGATCGCATGCAAGTTTAATTACATTGCGTGACACGATTAAGCGATCATTAGGCTGCCTGTCCATTGACGCTGAGCGGAGCGACGGAGTAATACGGAGCGGAGTATCGGACTGTGTCTGTCCATTAATGCAGAGCGGAGTTGTGGACTGTGCGGAGCTAGTCACAGTTCACGCTATGAGTAATTTGAGTGCCCGGCTTGCAGTTTTTTCCCCTTCCCCGGTTCGCTGCCCCGCTCCGCTTTCCGATTTTGTATGCATTTTCAAACTACTTCGCAAATCCCTGCCCACTGAAGCGGAGCTGATATTTTACATAGATAGATAAAACTTATTTGATGCAAGTAAAGTAGTAGTCTTTATATTGTTATTTTTAATAAAACACAAAGCCCTATATGTCCGACTTAACAACTTCAAACGTAACAGCTAAGAAGGCACAGACAAGGTCGGTACCACAGATATCAAATTATGGCTGACATTCTCGGAGAAGCGGTTGTTTAACATTATTATATTTTTGAACCCGAACAGATATAATTTTTGCTTAATAAATCAACATTCATGAGCACATAATTATCCCGTTTTCCCGTTTCCTATGAATTTCGGGAAATGCTCTCTTAGTGCTTCCCTATACTCCCCAAGGAACCTAAATTGTAGCACATTTTTTAAAGATATGCAAAAACCTTTACTAACAGAGTTACACGATCAGAATAAAAAAAAACTTTTTTTTGACACCGACTTCTGAAATTAAAATTATTTTTACTTGTAGTGTTTTTTATTTGGAAGTCGGTTGTATTTATATGTCATTTTTAATGGTAACCCCCACCACTAAATGTCATTATTCCCATAATGAGTGGTTGCGCTATGTGCCGTTATGGAGTTACTTTGTGTACCTTGCAATCCACGTCCAGACCAACTCATAGTTAAATTATACTACCTACTTTGATTTAAAAAACAACCCTACCTACTTTGCTTTGGGATTGACACAAACCTGACAATATCTCACTTTACTACATTTTATTTTGAGGAGGTCACTGGTTTATCTTTGAAGATGAAGTTATGAGAATCTGGCGACAAGAAAAAGTATATGTAGTTCCAATAGTACTTTCCACCACGGGCGTTATCCCAAATCATCTCCTTCATAGTTTTAAATTATTACACCTGAAAGAAACCCTCTACATGACGCTACACAAGCCTGCGATTCTAAATACATGTAGTATTGTCAGGAAATTCATTCGGATAGAAGAGAACGAAGTAGAACCTCATCACACAACACTTAATTTCTTCGGAGTTTTTAGACCTTTTTTCTGGTCGAATTTTTTGAAAAATTTCACATTTTTTATGTTTTGACTTTTTTTCCTTAATGTATATCAGCTAGCCAACGTCACCCTTAAATATGAACACACCTTTCTGGCACACCCTGTATTTTACTGCCGACACGGCTACTCCGAAACCCATGTCTGACTGCTAGGTCTAGTCTTGCTAAAAGGTCCTTATTAACTAGGTAGTACAGATCAGATCGACACAAGTCGATCGCGTAAAATATTCGGTATAAACTCGTTGAATTTTAGTATGATAAGAGTATGATGTTAGGCCACGTTTACACTTGCAATCAGCTTGCATGCAAGTTCCATTGGGGGCTACCGAGGTATAAGGCTGACTGCACACTGTAGCGGAGAGGAGAGAAGTGGCACGGAGCCCAAAAACCAATGGAATTGCATAAAATTTCCGCTCCGCTTCAGTGGGAAAGGATATGCGAAATAGTTTGAATATTCATGCAAAACTGGAAAGCGGAGTATATACCAGCAAGATGGGTACCTAACTATCGCAAGAACACCCAAACAAACTTCATAAAAATGTAGAAAAATAAAAACGAAAATTTAAAAACTAAACCTTAATCAATAATCAAAACACAGGCTGAATTCTGAAGAAGTGGAACTTTACAAATATAATCACTGATGATTTACAATTAAACAGGGGGTCGATTCTGCTATTGCAATCGTGTCTCAATGACCGGTCAATGATCGATTTTTGACGTATAACGTCAAACTTTTGACACATTTCCCATACAAAAACTGTCAAAGTTGTCAAATATTCGATCACTGACCGGTCATTGAGACACGATTGCAATAGCAGAATCGAGCCCCTGGTAGGTCTTGATTACCTATTCGTGTTCTTCGAGTGATGGATGTCGAACAGTTTGACAGAAGCTCCACTAAGGTTTATTTATTTATTTATTTATTTAAGAATGGGCTAGCTCTTGACCTCGATAACGCCTGATGGAAAGCGATTGATGAGGTCCATGATGAAAGCGAGCGTGCCCAGAAGATGCCCTGAGGCACTGGTACTCCCACGCGTCGACGAAACACAGCAGGCTGCTTGACGCCGAACTCCGGTGGGAGGGTGGTCGCGAACCAGGCGGGTGTTAGCCCTACCACCGCAAGGGAAGGATTGGCCAGTCTTATAAGGTGTTATGTGAGACTATCCAGGATGCGCCGAGCGCTCGGTTCAGTTGAGTGTCTGATGGAACAAATTGCGCTACTCGAGGAGGCTCCTTCATGCATCCCAAAAAAGGTACCGGTGCACTCGCGGAGTTCCGTCAGTAACAATGCATCTGTCCGTATCTACAGCTGCTGTAGCCGGAGTAGCCATGAGCCCTGCAGCACGCGTCCTTCTCAGCGTCGACAGTGGAGCAGAACTGGTCGCAGGGTCCAACGTGGGCGGCCTCCACGGTCACCGTTACCAGGGCGAAGGCGACCAGCAGGAGGATGAAGGTGGTCTTGATGGCGGCCATTTTGTTTTGTGTTGTTGTAGTAGGGAAACGCTCGCAAAGAGATGTGGATTTGTTGTGTGAAGCTTGAGGCATTTCCCTTGGTATTTATACTCGCTACAAAACAAAGAAAATAATTATCTAAAAAAACACCGTACGAAGCCAGTTTACATAAAGAGGACAAAGATAACGCATGTTCTGAATTTTGCATAAGGAAAATATTTATTTATCCATTTTTTGTTTAAGGTGCTGAAGCCACATGGCTTAGTGCAATCATTTTAAGTTCGTTAGTTGGAACCTTAACCATGCTTTTGATTTGTGTATTTAATTTATCATCAGTTCAGCAGTTCTACAAAAGGTGCAGTACCTAGTACGTCGTAAGAACATCTTATTAACACAAGTCATCATCATCTCAACACGTTTTTTTCTTCCATTCTGTCCTATCAGCCGTCACGCTATCACTAACTTCCTTTTCTTTCATATCGCTTCTCACACAATCCATCCATCTTTTCTTTGGCCTCCTTCTCCCTCTCCATCCATCCACATCCATGGTTATCGGCTTATCAATACACATATGAATAGTAGTTGCTAGTGATTTAAGCCACAATGCTTCTCGAACTGCCTCATACAAAGCCATATATTCAGCATCCGTAGACGATGCTGCCACTGACATTTGTTTCTTTGTACTCCATGTTATCGTACAATTGTCAAACAACTAAAATAAGTACCCTGTTGTACTCTTTCTGTCTCTTGTATCATTTCCACCCCAATCTGAGTCTACATATCCGCACAAGACATCACTATAGGCATATTCTTTTATAACATAATTTCAAATCAATTGTACCTTTCAAATATCTCAACACTATATCTATACTAAATAATATTATAAAGTGGAAGTGCGCTAAGTACGCTGTGGTAATAGCTAATTATAAGTAAGTACCATGTACTATAAAGATACATACACTATGGCACGCGACTCACGAGTGCGCTGCGCGTATTGGTTGGCATAGACGAGACCTACACAAACGTTGCGGACACCATAAATATTATTATTTGTTGTGGTGTGGTGGCTGTGAGTAGGTACCCACCTAGCGTATAACTACACTTCTATTTCTTCTCTACATGAACACCAAAACATTATTGCACCGATATTCAACTCTCATGTAGGAAATACGAGCTATTATTTTGGCATTTGTTTAGGAGTAAGATAAGTGAAAACGGACATTTCTAATAAATAACAAATATTATAAGACTTATACAAACTCTCCGAAACCATCAAGACTAACGTAGCGGGGAACTACCTATTTGACATTTGAAAACAGTAAATCATTGTATCATGTGCGCGCGAGGTGGCTTTATGCACTCTGAAATATGGTTCAAATTCAATTGTTTTACATACTTGATGCGGTTGGTAAATCTATTCCGCGCGAAAACTAAACCACTAAAGCGCACGTCTTTATGCGTATTGAAATAAGGTTTAAATTAAACTGTTTACACACATGTTCGCGGTGTGTAAATTTATCTATTCCGTGTCGGTACTTACCTAGTTAGTAAAGTAAATTATGTATATACCTATATACCTTTTTGTTTATTCAGCCAAAGTTTATAAAAAAAGTAGTCACCGGTGCAACGAAGAGCCGTTGATGACAACTTTTTTTCCCCCCATTTTTTTTTTTACAAAATTATAGCTACATCTAATAAAAACTAACTATATTACAACTGTTTGAACACTAAATTGTATACAAGTATTATTATTTAACCGCTCGACACGAGAAAATTCCAAAATAAAAACAAATCTTACGTAAATAAACATAAACATTAAATTCGCGGCACACCGGTGTGCCGGCAGTGCTCGAGAGGTAATCAATTTAGGCTTAGCCAGTAACAGAACTTAGCGGGGGTGGCGGGATCGCAAAAATTGGCACACGTCCGACTTCCAACACGTTCCGCTCGGGACTAAATGACACGGGGCGCGCGCATGAAAAGACAAAATCACTTGATTTTGGAATTAGTGGGATACGTATTTTCATATTTCACATTATGACGGCCGATTTATATCATATTTTTTACGACCTTTATTGTGGTATAAGTTTTATTACTAAAAACCTTATATAACTCAAATGAAATGATAATTACATCTTGATTTTGATTTGTCTTTGCGATTTAATTGGATGCAGTAAAGTGCAAGTAATCGTGTATCGCACGGCCGAAATAGCTAGATCAAAGTGTGAAATATGTAATATTTTTTTCAAAATTTAAATCCGTGTTGTTTACGAATAAAACACAATTTTACACAATGCAAAACAACGTTTTTCCAGATAAGCTGGCCTTAAGTCGGGACGAGTGCAGATCATAATGTAAATTGAACAACCGATAACATTACGACATGACGCATCATATTTATCTTCAGAATTCAGTGCCTCATAATTTACTTTATTTTCTTTAAGGTGAGATATTTGAAAGGTACAATTGATTTGAAATTATGTTATAAAAGAATATGCCTATAGTGATGTCTTGTGCGGATATGTAGACTCAGATTGGGGTGGAAATGATACAAGAGACAGAAAGAGTACAACAGGGTACTTATTTTAGTTGTTTGACAATTGTACGATAACATGGAGTACAAAGAAACAAATGTCAGTGGCAGCATCGTCTACGGATGCTGAATATATGGCTTTGTATGAGGCAGTTCGAGAAGCATTGTGGCTTAAATCACTAGCAACTACTATTCATATGTGTATTGATAAGCCGATAACCATGGATGTGGATGGATGGAGAGGGAGAAGGAGGCCAAAGAAAAGATGGATGGATTGTGTGAGAAGCGATATGAAAGAAAAGGAAGTTAGTGATAGCGTGACGGCTGATAGGACAGAATGGAAGAAAAAAACGTGTTGAGATGATGATGACTTGTGTTAATAAGATGTTCTTACGACGTACTAGGTACTGCACCTTTTGTAGAACTGCTGAACTGATGATAAATTAAATACACAAATCAAAAGCATGGTTAAGGTTCCAACTAACGAACTTAAAATGATTGCACTAAGCCATGTGGCTTCAGCACCTTAAACAAAAAATGGATAAATAAATATTTTCCTTATGCAAAATTCAGAACATGCGTTATCTTTGTCCTCTTTATGTAAACTGGCTTCGTACGGTGTTTTTGTAGATAATTATTTTCTTTGTTTTGTAGCGAGTATAAATACCAAGGGAAATGCCTCAAGCTTCACACAACAAATCCACATCTCTTTGCGAGCGTTTCCCTACTACAACAACACAAAACAAAATGGCCGCCATCAAGACCACCTTCATCCTCCTGCTGGTCGCCTTCGCCCTGGTAACGGTGACCGTGGAGGCCGCCCACGTTGGACCCTGCGACCAGTTCTGCTCCACTTCCGACGCTGAGAAGAACGCGTGCTGCAGGGCTCATGGCTACTCCCGCTACAGCAACTGTGGATACGGACAGATGATTTGTTACTGACGGAACTCCGCGAGTGCACCGGTACCTTAGTGGAGCTTCTGTCAAACTGTTCGACATCCATCACTCGAAGAACACGAATAGGTAATCAAGACCTACCTGTTTAATTGTAAATCATCAGTGATTATATTTGTAAAGTTCCACTTCTTCAGAATTCAGCCTGTGTTTTGATTATTGATTAAAAAGGTTTAGTTTTTAAATTTTCGTTTCTATTTTTCTACATTTTTATGAAGTTTGTTTGGGTGTTCTTGCGATAGTTAGGTACCCATCTTGCTGGTATATACTCCGCTTTCCAGTTTTGCATGAATATTCAAACTATTTCGCATATCCTTTCCCACTGAAGCGGAGCGGAAATTTTATGCAATTCCATTGGTTTTTGGGCTCCGCGCCACTTCTTTCCTCTCCGCTACAGTGTGCAGTCAGCATTATACCTCGGTAGCCCCCAATGGAACTTGCATGCAAGCTGATTGCAAGTGTAAACGTGGCCTAACATCATACTCTTATCATACTAAAATTCAACGAGTTTATAGCGAATTTTAATCTAAACTAATGCAACTGGATACCGAATATTTTACGCGACCGACTTGTGTCGATCTGATCTGTACTACCTAGTTAATAAGGACCTTTTAGCAAGACTAGACCTAGCAGTCAGACATGGGCTTCGGAGTAGCCGTGTCGGCAGTAAAATACAGGATGTGCCAGAAAGGTGTGTTCATATTTAAGGGTGACGTTGGCTAGCTACATTAAGGAAAAAAAGTCAAAACATAAAAAATGTGAAATTTTTCAAAAAATTCGACCAGAAAAAAGGTCTAAAAACTCCGAAGAAATTAAGTGTTGTGTGATGAGGTTCTACTTTGTTCTCTTCTATCTGAATGAATTTCCTGACAATACTACATGTATTTAGAATCGCAGGCTTGTGTAGCGTCATGTAGAGGGTTTCTTTCAGGTGTAATAATTTAAAACGATGAAGGAGATGATTTGGGATAACGCCCGTGGTGGAAAGTACTATTGGAACTACATATACTTTTTCTTGTCGCCAGATTCTCATAACTTCATCTTCAAAGATAAACCAGTGACCTCCTCAACATAAAATGTAGTAAAGTGAGATATTGTCAGGTTTGTGTCAATCCCAAAGCAAAGTAGGTAGGGTTGTTTTTTAAATCAAAGTAGGTAGTATAATTTAACTATGAGTTGGTCTGGACGTGGATTGCAAGGTACACAAAGTAACTCCATAACGGCACAGGGGCATCATTATGGGAATAATGACAATTTAGTGGTGGGGGTTACCACTAAAAATGACATATAAATACAACCGACTTCCAAATAAAAAAAACTACAAAGTAAAAATAACTTTAATTTCAGAAGTCGGTGTCAAAAACCGAAAAAACAGTCTAAAACACCGACTAAAAAGTGTTTTTTATTCTGATCGCGTAACTCTCTTAGGGCCATTTTCACCAAGCCAAACTGATCGCGATTAGCGTAAAAACCACGTTTATGAGCTGTCAGTGTCACTATTTTTCTATGGAATATTGACGCAGTTTAAATGTACTGATCGCGTTCAGTTTCATTGGTGAAATCCGCTCTTAGTAAAGGTTTTTGCAGATCTTTAAAAATTGTGCTACAATGTAGGTTCCCTGGGGAGTGTAGGGAAGCACTAAGAGAGCATTTCCCGAAATTCATAGGGGAACGGGAAAAACGGGATAATTATGTGCTTATGAAGTCGTGGGCAAAAGCTGAAGGCTCATAATAAAAATAAGTAAAAGTATGATAATTTGAAGCAGTCATTCATAATAAATACGTCAAAGATAAACGTTTAAGAAACACTGCATCTCTCATTTGTCGATGTTTAAACATAAATAAATTACATTAGCCAATCCTGCGCAGACCAGTTCACTCCGCCCATCTTTTTATAATAGTATCATAATTTAATAGCAATCGCTTAAGGTCACCTATGATAACTGCTTAAAGAATCGAATTTATTTTGATTTTCCTTATTTTTTGTTTTGAATCGTAGATTTGAACACGTTTGTTTTTTTAAAGACTAAGAGCGGATTTCACCAATGTAACTGAACGCGATCAGTACATCTAAACTGCGTTCAAGAGCTGTCAGCGTCAATATTCCATAGAAAAATAAAGACACTGACAGCTCATAAACGTGGTTTATTCGCTGATCGCGTT
Source organism: Melanchra persicariae (assembly GCA_947386135.1). Lineage (NCBI taxonomy): Eukaryota > Metazoa > Arthropoda > Insecta > Lepidoptera > Noctuidae > Melanchra > Melanchra persicariae. The sequence goes on along the minus strand of OX376657.1, from coordinate 3,575,852 downwards.
CAGTTTCATTGGTGAAATTGGCCCTATTAGCAGTTTAGATGAGAGGTACAATATCGATACGATAATTCACCTGATTGGGACCAGTATGCGTATAAATACGGTCGTAAATTAGCTCTAGTATAAACCGTTTTCTGGAATGTAAACGTTTCTTGAATGGTTCCTTTAATTTTGAACTTTTATTTAATTTTTATATATTTGGTTGTTATACCAGCAATAGTTTAAAAGTTTGTTTTTTAAAAGTAAGTTACAAATAATAATAAAATCCATTGCTCTTACAATCATTTGGAGATGCACAATTAGCACATTAACATATAGTTGTTGTTCATTTGTGGGTAAAACCAGCTGCAAGATGTTTTATCCTTGTTTTTTCATTGTCTCATAAAACACTTACTAATACCGCGCACATGTAGTCGCAATCATTTGAATGTCACAGATTTGCGCATAGGGAATCCCCAAGGAAAATAATGTTTGCCAAGTCTTGAGTTCCTCACAATCTCTGGTCACACTCTCAATCTCAATCTCTGGTCAATCTCTGGTCTGTGGTAAGATCAAGTTTTTGAATAAATCAGTGCATAATACACATTATAATTAATTGCATTGTCTAAGTTCATGTAATAGAAGCGAAATTACTTATGTATATTTGTCTGTCACGTCTAAACAGGCTAAAAGGACTTTGATGACAGTTGGTACACGGATAGACTGGATACTTAATAAATAAATAAATAATAATAATAAATAAATCTTATCCTTAAACAAATAAAATATCTTGACTTGGCTCGCGAGGTTGTCGTCATGTGGGATGTGAATTCGGCAATCATTGTACCGATAGTCGTGTCAGCCAACGGCTTAATAGCCACGAGCCTCGACAAAGACCTTAGGAGGTTCTCGTTAGGCAGCTGGATCAAGGGCTTGATTCAGAAAGCAGTACTTCTGGACACGGCTCGCGTTGTTAGGAGGTTCCTCTCTCTGGAGCCCTGACCGCCGGTTACTTGGACCCTGTTCCCGACACCGACGGACTACTATTTTTTATATTTTGAAATGTTTTTATTTTGTATTTTTTTTAAATATTTAAAAATGTAATTTAGTACGTAAGAAAAAATGAATAAAGATAATAAATCTTCAAAATTATAATTGGTACAATAGAATAATAAATCTTAGAATATAAAATAGGTAGAACAATGTTAAATGCCTGGACTAGGAGCGTCCTGTGTCACAGGCGGCAAGGGCTCAAATAATGTACTAAGAATCGTCTAATTTTTTTAACTTAATATTAAAATAGTAACTGAGTTATATTAATTTATTTGATTTAACAGATATCACATAAAATTAATAATAAAGATCATAAATAGATGATTCCTAGCTAAGTTTAGTTTGGGTTAAATTGTTTGTAACACTTAATTATTTACTCAGACACTAGGTGAACTAATTAGTGATGTTTACGGACATGATATTAGGACATAGGATTTTTTTAATACAAGTAGTAAGATCTCTTAGGATGATGAAACACTTTTTGCACGGGTCAAGCCGAGGGAAAGCGCTAGTTTGACATAAACCTCGCCTGACTAAGTGACAGTTGAGGAAGGGATGACTCGCGAAACAAATAACCGCTTAGCCTAGAGGAAATTATTTGGTACCTTGCGTTGCGTAAGTCTCTATAATTGTAGTATATTTGTTTGTTTAATTCAGACTATACTGTCCCACTGCTGGGAAAAAAACCACCCTCAAATCCTTCAAGGTTTGCTTTACCCGAAGTCGAACCAAGTCCTGCAGTAGGTGTCTAGATCGCCACCTTTTCTTAAGCCTCGGCGACGACGCCGTCCATCCTCAGTCACTCACTTTGAGGAGACTATTGCACAGCGGTCACTATTCATGCAGCTGATGTGACCCGGTCAATCCCATTTTATAAACACTATAGAGGTAAGTACCTACACTAAATAAAATAGGTACATATTTATGAAATACTTCATCACAGTCTAGAAAATATACACTCTTTATTTCAAACCCAACAGGCCATTTCCATCACAACAATCCGCAGCAGATTGGCCCAGAATCACTCGCATTTTATGTATCTACATTTGGAGAACAATGTGAAAAAAGCTTGTAAAAATTCAGTCGTTTTTGTACTGGTCCATTGTTAGGCTGTATTATCTGCGGATCAGGGCATACGGACACACTGAATCTACACACAATCCGTTAAGTAAATAGGCGACGAGAACGCGAACTTCATTCATCACAGACCCAGTTGCTTGCCTGTTTTTACTTAAAAAAATCATTTTTACAGACTAATAATACATCGAAATAGATCCAATACATTGATGCATCTGCTCCTACCTTTCAGAAACTTGTCGTTGCTTACGCGGCAATGGATGCGTGTGTTGGTTCTAAGAGTTGGTGAGTCAGGGGGTATAGAACCGTAGGTAGTAGCTAAGTGATTGATCATCAGTAGGAAATTTAGTAACGTCTTGAACTGAGCACCTTCTTCTTGGTGTTGTCAAGTTGAAGCTGTAGACTTAGAATATTTTCTCTGATTTCATTTGTTTGTGGGGAGTTGCTATGTTGTTGTTTAAAAAGAGGCAGAAGTCTTAGTGGTTTGGGACACGTTGCGTATTGCAAGGGAAGTTTAGGGAGGCTGAAAACCGGATGATGGAGCGAGAATGCCCAGAAGATGCCTTGACTCACTGGTACTGATAGGTACGCATCGACGAAACGTAGCAGGCTGCTTTGACTCTGGTGGGAGTGTGGTCGCGAACCAGGCGGGCGTTAGCCCTACCACCGCAAGAGAAGGATTGGCCAGTCTTATAAGGTGTTAGGTGAGACGGTTCAGGATGCGCCGAGCGCTCGGTTCAGTTGAGTTAATGGAAAAATTGCGCTACACGAGCATCCTTCAAGCATCCCCCATACAAATAAGATGGAATGGCAGTTAACTAACACTCCATCTAAGTCTACACGATGAGATGTAGACCGAATAGACCGGCAGATGTATGAACTTAAACGAAGTGGAAGCTATCCGAGTGTTTGTTTATCCCCTTGGGAAAAAGGCATCAGGTTGAAAAAGCTTTAAAAATTGTACCTACATCAGAAAGGTCAGAAAGTAAAGGATGATCTCTAATTCTGAATTTATTACGGCCTTTACTTACAGTGTTGAAGTACGTACCAAGACTTTTCAATTAGTGTCCAGAACGAATAAGGCTATCTTCCTAGGATACCCAGATTAAGTTTGTAATCAGAGCAATTTAATCAGTTCTAATCCCTGTGCCGTGGTTCGCGCTGTTATTTCGTTCGTGCATAGCCTGTCTCTCGGGCTGTATAAGTTGCGGAGCTATTGTGAATACAGGGTGTTGTTCTAACTGGAAATTTTAAGCTAGTATCTAATACGTACTATAATTAAAAATTTCCAGCTAATAAATTAGTCATTCATATGCGCAATCTGCTCTGTAACAATTCAATATGTTTCTTAATTTTTATCTTGGTAGGTTTTGTGTATCATCTTTTACATGAATGAAAAAGGTCTTGAGTACTGGTAAAAATTGTGCAATTTATTGAGAAAGCCTGTGTTTTGCGAATTTAAGAATCTATGATATCGATAAAACTGTCCCCAACATGGTGGTCAAAAGATGTACAATCAAAAGAAGTAGCAATGTTTTTTTTGAAATAAAAAACATTGCTTGTTTATTTACTTTGTTTGCACCACTTAAGAGCAGCGTGAGGAAACGAGTAACATCACTGTTTGGATATACGTTCCTTATTTATTGTCATTCTGAAGATTTTCCTTACCCCTATGTCTGAGTGTTATTCATCTCATCACATGATTTTCATGTATCATTTAGTATTTCCAAGAACTGCAGCTAACACTAATTTGTGTAAATTTTTCCTGCTTGCCCGTAATGTTCCTCATAATTAATTGTGTTTAACTAAGCGTTGCGACACAATTGCCGAAAATGACGAAAAGGAAATCCCAAATAAAATTTTGTAAGAAAACATTGTCTACGTTTTTTTCCATACGATGTGTCATAGGTGATTTGAAAAAAATTAAAGGCGTTAACACGCATATCAAAAATATTCGACACGTATTTTTGCCATTTCAAATCGATAAAAATTGACAAAGATAAGGCGCATCAAAGTTCAGGAGTGGGGGCCGGTGACGTCAATTTATCGTAGGGAGAAATAATTGTATTCTCACAGTATTTTCACAAACGATTTCTGCAATTGCTATTTTTCTGTTTCCTTCTTCTTATTTACTTTTTTTTTTTTTTTGTTTAATTTGTGTACATAAATTGTTAAATAAATAAATAATATTATAAATGCGAAAGTTTGTGAGGATGGATGGATGTATGTTTGTTACTCTTTCACGCAAACACTACTGAATGGATCTTGATGAAATTTGGCACAGACGTAGATTATAGTCTGGAATGACATATAGGATACTTTTTATCCCGGGAGTATGTTCCCTTGGGATAATTATCGACATTCACGCGGGCGGCAGCTAGTATTAAATACATTATGGCGAAAACCAGAAACAAACCACGTGTATACTTCTCCGAAACGAGAATCTGGAAACAAAACACGTCACCATGACGACCGCAGCAAAGAACACTTCAAGACATTCATCAAAAAGGCCTCAATTCCCAAAATAATTAAAACCAATCCATCAAATTCTACAACTCTTGACATCCCTCCAGACAGTTCTTACATTAAACTCTTAACGAACGACGTGGTGCTGGAACAATACGCCATTTGTCTTCAGAACAAATTGGCTGAATCAGATGTTACGACTTGATGTATTTGCGGGGAGGGGAATCATTTGTTGGTACTGTGTTTGATCGGGTCGATGGTGGACTGGGTATAACGGTTCATGGGGTAATGGGACATAGGGAATTGGTACAGGAAATAGGTCGCTGTGTAGAAAACATTTTTAGAAAACTCAATAACTCCGTAGGATCAGAAACTGAATTTACCAACTCTGTTTTTTTATTTCAAAGGCAGATTTTAGTTCACAATTTAACAGAATTATTTTGCTGAGCGTTTCATTTGGTTAAGAAGATGAAGAATGAATAACTAAATCAATAACATTGTTATTTTGTATCACTGATTATAGCGGGCGAACTAAGAGATTTACCACACGTACAAATAAAATGAAAACACGCTTTTATTAATTAACTAGCAGTACCCACGACTTCGTTCGCGTGGATGTAGGAAAACAAAGAACGTACAGAGGAATGAGAAGTTTGGTTGCTCGAGACTTAATAATATAGCAGCCGCACGGGTCAATATTAAAGGTTAAGTAACACTTGCCGATGTCGGCCTGTATGGGTGACCATTTCAACATACCGTTGTTGTCGTTGGTCCTAGCTGTCATTTGTAGGTCTTTGGCAGTTGTTACGGATTGCCAGAAGCCAGAAAATCGGACACCAGTATTGCCTAGAATCTAGAAGTACCGTGTTTCCCAGTTATTGGGTTGTCAAGGTCAAATAGGCAGTCGCTTCACGTAAAACAATGGTATTCAGCTGAATCCTGTTTGACTGGAAGCCAATCCCAGCATTGTTGGAAAAAGCTAACTAAAAATATCATCACCTGCCTAGCACAGGTGTGATCTTAAACCCTCTTATTAATAAACACGGAATAAAGTTAATACCAGGATTAACAAAGGAATAACCATACATTTTCATAGGTTTAAACTTGGAATTACTTTATTCCGTGTTTGTTAATAAGAGGGAAAGTGTTTTACGCATTGATGAAGGTTGATCGTATTTTTTTCAAACCGTGGGGTTAGATAGAAAGTGTACTTATAAGGCGTCGTCCTAATACAAAGCGATCATCGCGCGAATACGCGATCGTTGCGTTCATTTGTACGGCAAATCTGATTGCGACGTCGCGTCGATAGAGAGCGCTATCCAGTTCTGCCAAACATTTGAACGCGACGATCGCGTAGTCGCGCGATGATCGCGTTGTATTAGGACGACGCCTAACGCACTCACAAATCCTCATTTATGGTTTACCTCCATAAAGTTAAAAGAGGGTAATTGTTGGCACAAATGCTGTGGGCTGCTGGTGAAAAATTACAGATGGAAATATACAATAACAATTTACCCAAACCTAAAATCGAACCTAAGACTTTATGTTCATCAGTAGCACTTGCGACACTGTACCAACGAGGCAGCTTAAAACAATGAGTATACCATTTTTTAAATAAAATTGTAGTTGCACTTCTAATTAAAAGAGAATATAATTAATTAATACGACTGAATTTAAGATCAAGGATAATTGGTAATTACCACCAATTTTAAATTTTAACCGAAGTCTCTAAAACCAAATAAAAAATGGCGTTAGTTAATTATCTCAAGTTGACAGTTTAACGAATATAATTAATAGCTGAAAGTTTAAAAAGCTGCTGCATAAAGGTGGTCGTTCACTGGGAGCGATCGCGTGTATAATGCAAGGTTCAATTTCAAATATTACGTTGCAAAACAAACTGTGCCAGGTCGCTCCCAAGATTTGAATTCAGAAACAATCAACTTTGAACCGTGTCATGTATCATAATTATGCTTTAATTTTGATGTGAATTATGACGCGATTTTATGAGACACTTTTTGCAATGTACAAATTGCATCGTTACTTTTGTAAGGAACATCGAATGCTCAAATCTGAGAACAGATATACATTGTACAGTTGCAGACGAATATGATGAGCAATAACCTTTATAATTACCAAGTATAGAGTTACTAAGAAATTGATAGACATTGCATGGGCTCATGATGTGAAAATAATTAAACATTTTAATTGATGATTTTAAATAATGAAAATAACAAACAAAGTTTCTTACTTAAAACTACGATACGTTCATTATAAACTTGATTTCATCGAAGCATATTGTTTTACAAGAACGTTATATTAACTTGCGTACTCTAATTTTCGTAAGTTCGTTTCTAAGTTCAAGTAATGACTTTAATATCGACTGAATTTAATATGCTGTGCAACAAAAGTTAGTGACAGAACCGAATTGCTGCAAAACCGACTCCTACCCCTAGAGTGTAATTTAAAATCGTGTAGGCGCGTGGGGCCGCCGGAGGCCCGCAGCGCCGGAGCCGTGACAGAAACCCTGCCTGCTGCATGTTGCATGCTCGCTTGAATGCTGCATGCTGCATGCTTGCTTGCATGCTGCATGCTTGCTTGTTTGCTGCATGCTTGCTTGCATGCTGGCTTGCATGCTGTATGCTTGCTTGCATGCTGTATGCTTGCTTGCTTCATGCTTCCTACAGCGAAAAAAAAACCCACAAAATTGTTCAATACGTTATATTGTATTAATATGTTACCTATATTTTACCTGATTCAGGAGATATGGCTTTCTTCCAATCGTCGAAATAAATTGTTATACCTATAAAAATATGTTTTAATATCATTATGCTAGTTATGCTTTAGAACTTTATGCTTAATAAATTTATGCTTTAGAATATTATGCTTAATTATTATGCGTAAGCTGTTACGCGTAATTACATTATGCGAAAATATAATTATGCCAAACAAAATTATGCTAACTTATATTAGGTCTTAAAATTTTATGCAAATGGATAGGGAACCAAAAGAAAAATGTTACTTACGCCAGTTTTCACGTGGGGTCTCTCAGAGCCTCACGAAGAAACACATGGGTGCTTATATCTGACAGTACACGCGCGCAGCTTGAGTGTAGCCAGCACGAGTGTTAAATATACTTTTTAGGAAGCTACTTATAGTAAGAGGTCAGTGGAAACATTCCAAAATTGCATATTTTACGAGGGTTAATTATAATTGCTACATCGGAAACTTATTTTAATATTTAGTAAAATCTAATTACGTTGTGTACCTAAAGTATGTAAGTACAATATATTATTATGTAATGGCTATAGTGTATTTGTTTGTCTGTTTCTTTTTTCAAATAATTTTTAATTTGTCTCTACGTGCACATAATCCGTATTTAAGTTCAACCTACATTAAAAATGCAATTTTAAATTAAACGCACCAACATCAACCAGCGTTTGAACGATTTTAATATTAAAGATTTAAATTAAACGATTTAAAATGCAATAAAAGACGCACGCCTGCGACTTGGACGTCATTGAGTGAAAGAATTTTCATTGCAAATATTTGTTTAATTATTTTTGCAGCCGACTTGCGAAGGCGTTTCGAATTTAAATTGCAATTTTAAAAAGTTCGCGTTGTGCTCTGTCTGTACGAATTAAGTGAAATTTTGAGAAAAACTTGTAGATTTTTTTTTGTAAGTAGATAATATTTTTCATTCACAACAAAAAAAAAAGGCCGCTTGCCTTTGTTTTGGGACAAGCCCGCCACACCACATTCCCAAACCACCGCAATTCCTGAAAGCTCGACGAGTCAATGAAGTTCGACGATTCCCGGTGAAATGATTCAACTGTCTTGGATCCCGCAACGAAATTAATCAGGAAATAACAGCGGAGGAGTGGATAAAAAAAAAACCACTTCCCTCCTTATTAAGCAAAGACAGAACAGAGCTAGGCCACAATGGGTCTCATAAGGATTAAAGTCACCTTTGGGATGAATGATGAATGGAGAGGGCAATGCTCGGAGTTTCCTTGCGTGATCGAATCAGGAATGACGATATCCGCAAGAGTATCAAGGTTGCCTACATAGCCCGAAGGATCGCCAAACTGAAGTGATAGTGGACCTGGCACAGTGATCGCAGAACAGATGGTCGATGGGGCCGAAACGTTTTGGAGTGGCGACCGCGTACCAGAAAACACAGCGTTGGAAGGCCTCCCACAAGGTGGACCGATTACCTGGGGAGAGTCGCGGATGAATGCGAGATGAACAGGACCGGTTGTTGTGGCGACACTTCGGGGACGCCTATGTCCAGCAGTGGATATCTTTGGGCTGATATAATGATGGTGATTAATGTTTTGAAGACGACCGATGATTACAAAATCTATGTTTTTTTTTAAATATCCTTAATTAATATTTTACTCTCTGGGCAGTGACTTTGCCACAGACCAAATCTTTCAGGTGGTAAATTAAAAATGTTTTTTCAGCCTACGCACTAAGTCTGTGTTGTCCAGAAGCTGAATTGCCTCAACATTAACGTGCCTCAAAATCACACATGAGTACTTTGTAATATTATCGATGAGTCATGTCGGCGCGGCGGCGAGGCGGTGTCGCATCGAGATGAAGTATCATGTCGGCAGCTGTCTGACTTGTCCAGCGGCTTTTTTTTGGATGGGAAATCACCAAATGACTTGTCCTACTCTAGGCGGAGCAGGAAAGAGTGTCAGATTGTTACTGACTAAAACCCACCCGTGTTCCTATAGAAAAATGCCCTTTGCGTTCAGCCGTGGTAATTCTTTCGAAAAATTCTGCAACGAACGGGTTCAGCTGGCAGATTATTTATGAAAGTCATGCACTGGCTGAATGGACACACGTAAAATAATAATAGCACTTCAGGCGTGTGTCACGCATCCAAATTGTAAGCAGTTACTTTCAAGTACATATGGGAAGGTATTGCTATCAGCCAAGAACAAATCCTTGGTTGCTACTTAGAAGTCATGTATCAAGCGACATTTTTTCAAAACAACAAAATTCAATACAATTGTTAATTTATGTATGTGAAAAATACCAATGACTATGTACATATAGAAGAAAAATGAAAAGTGGTTTAGAAATCAATAAATATTTAATCCGAAAAAATATGAACAGACCTAAATGTTATTGAATTACAAAAATAACAAAAATTAAATGTCTTGATGTTATTGAATGTTACAATATTGATAATATTGTCGTTGTTATGTTAAGGGACAGAATGGATGAAAAAAACGCGCCGACCCCAAGTAACATGGGATAAGGGCAGAAAAATGATGATGATTTTATTGAATGTTGTGAAAATTATTGGTTTCCAAGAGTTTAAACTTGCACAGGGGTACGCGCACTTGCAGGTCTGTCAGTGACACTGCATTCTTCCGTGAAAACAGTTGCGGTACGAGTAGCCATGCGCCTTGCAGCACTCGTCCCTCTTATCAGTCACGATAGCCGTACAATACTGGTCGCAGGGTCCGACGTGGACGGCCTCCACAGTCACCATCACCATGGCGAAGGCGACCAGCAGGAGGATGAAGGTGGTCTTGATGGCGGCCATTTTGTTTGTTGTTTGTTAGTAGAGAAACGTTTGCGAGGAGATGTGGAGTTGTCTTTTTAAGTGTTGGACATTTTCCTCCGTATTTATATTAGCAAACGAGGAAAATACTTTTATAAATCAGTTAGCGTTTGTTTCAAGTTATAAACAGGACAATAACAACAGGTAACAGAACCTGCAATACCTACTAACACTGTACACAAGCCCTTATCGGTTAAGCTGGTAAGCGATTAAAAAGGCTGTTTTGAGAATTGTTTTTTCTTGTAAAGTTTTGGGTATTTGATATTTTAGTTTATGCTTTTTGACTTTATGACCTAGCTAAATTCTAAACGAATAGGTACACGATGCGAAGAATTTATTCGATAGTTTAGTTATTAGAAGCTTGTTGTTTGAAGTAATTTGAGTAAAAAATTCACTAAATGTTATTTCTATTAATTTTTATAAAAAATAGGTATGAAAAAAAAGTTGACAGATCTGAAAAATGGTGAAATAACAAATAGTGCATTTTTGACTAAAATGACTTATTAAGTACCAGCTTCTTTTATAAAAAATATACGTTTTACATAATTCGTCTACGTTCATTTCATTATATTCCTTTTTTTATGCGCGGTAATAATGAGAACAAATATTTACCTGTCATTTGAATTATATTTTGAACTTATTTAGTTCACGGAGTATAAGTGTGGCCATACTTTTGTTCGTTCCGTTTATTAACAGTTTTCACAATTCAGCTTTTTCAACTCACCGATTAAACAAATTAAGAATACTCCCCATTGTAGAAAATGTGCCATTTTGATAATTAGCCATTTAGAGAGTTGGCTATTCTGAGAATTAGGCTTTTAGAGAATTTGCTATTTTGAGAATAAGGCCTTCTGCGTCTAAACCGATGATTTGATGTCTATTATTTTATTTAAAATGGTATTGCGGTATACCACTGACAATTATTTTTTAAATTAAAATATTAATTTTCGAAACCAATCAATAGGTACTGACAAAGCTTGCCATATCAAAGCCTCGGGTTTGTTTAGGTACAGCATCAAAATATTTTAAAATAGAGGAAACAATTTACACTTGCTAATGTGGACAAGTAACGAATACCATCGAATAAATCAAAAACTCTCCTATACGCTGAATATCCACTTTATTTCAACACAAATACTTCAACAAAAAACAACCGACAACTTCAAATAATTTAACACATCCCACAACAAGGAATTGTTTTGAGCCAAAGAGACACTTGACTAACGATAGATCTCGGATTTGTCACAGCTCTTAGCTGTCATTCCTGTTTGATTTGTTAATCGTTATAATTGCATGACCGAAGACCCCTTTGTAAACCAATTGTTTTACAAAGGATCCCTCCATTGACAACATAATGATGTCTTCAATAGGTTTCCTCAGAGAAGCCTGATCCAATAAGTCTTGGAGACTCTAAAGTGTTGGCTTATTTGATTTCCTTCAAGTGGGCATAGCCCTTCAAGTACTTTTCAATCTATTGGTACCCTTCGAAGCTTTGTGATTGGTTTAAACTGAGTTGGATTTTGTTAAGGTGTTATTATACAAATAGATTTTGCTGCTAATCCTTTTACATTGGATTTAGAAGTGTATATTTTATCGGGTCGTCTTTTGCTTACGATTAATGGCCAGATTTATAAAGTTGGTCAATTTCATTATTATGTTGATCGCAGTTGCACGAAATTGCAGATCTTGACAAATAGTATTTACTTACCTAAATAGAAAGATACTACCAATGATAAAGATTTAAAGCAGTAGTGCAGAAATTTTATTAAACAAATATTTCTGTAAAAAATTCCACTGAATTGAGAACCTCCTCCATTATTTGAAGTCGGTTAAAATAAAAAAGCTATAAATTACAAAATAACTTTAATTGAAGTCGGTGTTTTTGGTTGTTTCTTCGTAATTAACACTGGCTTCAGAAATTTAAGTTATTTTGTACTTTGTAGTTTTTTTTTATTTTACTTGGAAGTCGGTTGTATTTTTTTTCAAAACCCCATTAACTCTTTTTGCCCGACCTGTGAAACAAACCCAGGACTCCACACTCGGCAGTCACGTTTGCGACCATGAGACCACCGGAGAAGTTAACGAATACATAGGTAAACAGAATAAAAAAAGTGGTTTAAAAATAAAACAACTTCATCAGATAACTTGAATTATGTACATGCTGAAGTGGTCAGCTCATAAACAATTAAAAAATATATTGGCGTTGACAATATCACGTTTAAAATGTCTTCTAGGTTTTCACTGAATGTTTTGTTGTTGATTCGAAAAGTACACTTTGTACCATGGTGGTGTTGCACTTGAGGGGTCCCATTAGTCCCAACACCGCATCTGTCCATGGTTACAGCTCCTGTAGCTGGAGTAACCATGATTCCTGCAGCACTCGTCCCTCTCAGGTTCGATACGGTAGCAGACCTCGTCGCAGGATACGACGTAGGTAGCCTCCACGGTCACCATCACCATGGCGAAGGCGATCAGCAGGAGGATGAAGGTGGTCTTGATGGCGGCCATTTTGTTTTGTTGTTTGGTAGTAGAGAAACGTTGCGAAGAGATGTGGATTTCATGTGTGAAGCTTGAGACATTTCTCTCAGTATTTATACTCGTTATCAAACAAAATAAATATTTAAAAATACACCGGCTGAAACCCGTTTTTGAATGTAAACAAGACAGATAACGCAAATTCTCGCGAATTTTACATGACGGTAAGATTTGTAGTTTTTTTCTGTTTAAGATGCTGGGTGACTTGTGGCTCAGTGCTTATGGCCGGGCCCTGTGTAGTGATAAGATCGTGAGTTGGAACCTAAACTACGCTTATGCTTTGAACATTTCATTTTATCATCAGTTTTAGAAAGCTTATCAAACAAGGAAGTGTATCGTGTAATTTGTACGTCAAAAGCCACACATTTATTTTAAGTAAACTGTCTCAATAACCAAGAGATGTTTCAAGAAATTATCATTGCTTGAACATAAACGACGCTTTATTTTCAAAAACATGGAATTTTTTTTTTAATAAATTAAATTCAAGAGCTATCCAAAACGTATCAGTTGTTGCGGATTTTGTTCGTAAGAGTTACCGTGGCCCTGGAAATTAGAGGGCACTAGGGGGAGCACGGATGGGTTTTTGTCATCTTCAAATCCTTGGCAGTCTTTACGGATTGTTAGAAGCTAGAAAATCTGACACAAGTCTTACCAAGAAGTACCGTGTAGGTTGTGGAGGTCCGGTAGGCAGCCGCTCCACGTAAAATACTGGTATTCAGCTGAATTTGGTTTGACTAGAAGCCGACCCCAATATAGTTGGAAAAAGGCTAGGCAGATCATACTTGTGAGAGGTAGATTTTTGAATAATTTAAATAAACATTGTCTGAACAATCAAACATGGAGGTTTTCTTTTCGAGATGTTGCACAATTATCAGCTGAACTCAATTTCGGATTTATTTAGTCTCTCTTTTCACGGCTAAACCGATTTTGATGTAAATTTGACTCTGCACGAAGTTACAATAGACATTACCATAATTTTTCAAACCAACCCACCATATTGTTACAATTTGTAGGGAAATTAAAAATTCTAAATAAAGTCGCGGGCAGAAAGCTCGTTTCAACTACACTTCAATATATCGATACCAGAGTGTCAATTAACGTAAGCGACATTTAAGAAGTTTTTGATAAATGCCACTTGAAGTAATCGCTGTAAGGTTCATTTTGGCATTTTGGGTAAATGTCACTTACGTTAACTGATACTTCAGGTATCGATATCTTTCTTTTCAATAATCATGTATACAACCAGACGGCCAATTCTACTAATTTTTAAACAACGTTCGCATAAACATCTCAGGCCGCAATCAGTCAAAAAAGCCTATCGTTGCTTAAAAATTGGCCCTCTGATATCTACAAATACAAACATAACTGAAATAAATAAACAGTCCTACTTAATTTATTCTGCAGAAGGAACCCCAAACGATCGGTTGGGCGGTCCCGGCTAATGTTGCCACAGTAAAAAAACATGGTTACAGCTAGGTTTATTACGACTGTTAACATTGCACGATCGAATCACATTTAAATCTACGATGTAGTTGGCTTACTTCTATTTGAATCGGGAAAAAAGGTTTAGTTTTTTGGGTTAAAAATGTTGTTACAGAATCATCTACATACACTAATCTACAACGTGTAACAGAATAAACGCAATACCTCTTAAGGGGTCATTGTACTCATCGTTATGAACAACTTTTACTATGGGACAAATTGCGAAAAAGAATAATATTCAGCTGTTCAGTAAATTTTATCGAGTTATGCGCACAGAAATGTATGAAGCAGTCGATTTTTTTTCTCGATTTCAGTGTTGGTCCCATAGTAAAAGTTGTTCATAATAATGTATACTACGACCCCTTAAGAGGTATTGCGTTTATTCTGTTACACGTTGTATACTATGCCATACTATAATCCTAATTTCCTAACTTATAAAAAATGTGAAAGTGAGGTTGTTTGTTTGTTTCGCTTTTACGCTAAAACAGCTGAACCGATCGTCATGAAATTTAGCAGATATATAGCCTGGGATATGGAGAAGGGCACAGGCTTTTTGGATCTTCGTGGATGTCGGGCAATAGCTAATATGTAATGCTAACACATGTTGCATCCTACATCATAGGCCTGGAACTTCCAAAGCATTATTATGGTCATCCCATTGAAAACTTATGATAAGTATATGGTTTTAAAGTATCAGTACCTGGATGACCGAGCTTTGCTCGGATTTTTTGGGAAACTCAGATAAAACGACGTTTTCTAAATATGAAACCTAGCTCGCCCGAAACCCCCTGCAAACAAAATTTAATGAAAATCGTTGGAGCCGTTTCCGAGATGCAGATGCAGTCAAGGCTCAAGTACGCCACAGCCACTGATGGCAAAGTACCCGTCATCAACATTGTCAAGGCTGGTTACTACAAGTTGCTCGGCAAGGGCAAGCTCCCCAAACAGCCCGTCATAGTTAAGGCTAAATTCTTCTCCAAGACAGCCGAGAGGAAGATCAAAGCTGTGGGTGGTGCCTGCGTTTTGTCTGCGTAATTTAAGTATACATTAAAAAAGTGAAAATCAAAAAAAAAAAAAAGATTACCTATAATAATTATATACATACGTAATACAGACGAGCATATAAAAGAATTGCTCGTTTAAATGTGTTGGATGTTAAAAAAATAAGACTCGTTGGAAGCCCATGCGAGCGAAACCGACTCGCACTTTGCCGTTTTTGTCTCCTGTTCGTTTTGATCAAATGCACCGCTGTTCCTTATGGCAACAGAGTGCTTCTTATCGAAATATTGTAACATTGATAACGGGTTAAACTTGGCTAGATAAGAGGTCAATGTCGTATAATCGATGATATTGTTTTACTGACTAAGATACGGTTCGACATCTGCTTTTACTTTCTTTGTTCTCTTCTTGTTAGCATGTGGGCAGTAAGGTCTAACGACCACACATCCTTGTGTCAAGGTTTCTAAACCGCCTCAAGGGCCTCTGACATGGTTGATTTGACGACCGCCATTTGGCGCCCGGGACCACTGGCTTATACGTGCCTTCTGAAGCATTTTGTTTGTTGATGTTTATAGATATTCATCATCATCATTATATTATCAGCCGAAACACGTCCACTGCTGGACATAGGCCTTCCTCAACTGTCGCCACAACGACCAGACTGTGCGTCTGGCATCCATCCGCTACCCGCGACCCTCACCAGGTCATCGGTTCACCTTGTGGGAGGCCGATGGATGCGAGACGCACAGGACCGCTTGTTGTGGCGACACTTGAGGGAGGCCTATGTCCAGCAGTGGACGTGTTTCGGCTGACATGACGATGATGAAAACGGTATAGGTACTTAGCAAACGAAAGGCAAATGTGTATTTCTGCACCGCATTGTGATGACAATTTAAGACGTTTTCTTAATTACTTAATTAGTAGGTACTCAGATATTGCAAATGCATAAGGTAGGAAGGAACCCGTGTAAAATTTCCATATTTGACGACATTGGTGACACGGTTGGCGCAGTTGTTGAGCGATCGGTTGCTGCGCTGCGTATCGTGGGTTCGATTCCCGCACGAAGCAAATATTTTTTATGGCCTACAGATAGTTGTTCCGGGTCTGGCTGTTTGTGTTTGTGAGTTTGTATGTTTGTAAACACACTCACGATACAGGCGAAATTCTTAGTGTGAACCAGTTTAAAAAAAAAAAACGAAAAACAAAAATTTACCTGTTACACAATCACTAAATAAATAATAGCTGTAGCTAACAAACATTGGATTTTGTTGTTTTTGTTAATTATTGTAGTTCGTACGTGCTGCGGTATGTGGAGGCATAGATACTAGGTACACTTCTCTATCCTATCCTTTATTGGTATTCAAAACAAATGGGTCCTTTTGACCCAGTTAAAGGCAGTAAAATCTATTTACCATTTATGAGTCGTAAATCCTATCGATTGCTATATTACATCTTCCGTTCATATTGCTCGTAAAATTAGTGATAAGTTGGTAACAAAGCATAATATTAAGGGTGCCCTAGTCAGTCATTGTTTCATACAAACGTATTCTGGCGATTACTGTACTGATTGATGGAGTATGTTCAGAAAAAAAGTCAAATTTGTTTATCTTAGCATTATCTAGGCCTGTATGGATTAAAAAAAAACAGAAAAAAAAATTGACTTGCAAGTTATTTGTGTCGAAACTTCCAAATTTTAACACAACTTTGGGCGTAAATAAATAACTTATGTAGTACGAAAATGGCAAAATACTTACCATACAGGCAATTACTTCCTAAATTAAATATAAAAAAAATATTTTAAAGAGTACATTCAGTCCTTTTTTCATAATATCCTGACTACCAAAATATGTCTTTCAATAAGTTTTACGAGCTCATTTTCGTTATAAGCCATCTTATATCATCATATTACTCATCACAGCGTCTATTTCTTCCTTTAAATGATTTTGAATAAGATATCATGCATTTAACCGCGCCCGTCAATGAGCTCAGCCGTTCGACTAGGGCACTCTTAAAGTAGGATATATTTCAAATTCATATTCATTTATTCATCAAATATAAGCTAACAGTTTACACCAAATCGCTTATATCTATGCTAATTCTACAAAATTACATTAAAATTTGTAAACAAAAAACAACCTTGAATACATAAAAATTCAAAATTAAACAATATTATTTCTTCATATTTAAATAAATATACACATATTTAGCTATTGTCCATTGAGAGTCAAAAAATAAATCTGCCTCAGGAATATATTTTAGAAAGTCATTTATTAACTTTATTGCTCTGGCAGTGGGAGTGTTGTTAGTTCCAGGAGCACGCCATGTAGGCGAATAGCAGAGAAGTCTATGTTGTCGTCTTGCAACGCCACGCATATACTGGTCAGGAACATAAAAATTTATTGACTCTCGTAGAACGGGACTATCTATCTTATCTACTAATATTAGATAATAATAAATTTTTTATGCGGATTCTCGCCTGAATTTGAGTGTGTCTAAAACCCACCATTCCTGACACGAACAAAGAAGGATATAAAAAGGGGTAGCATCCATATTGACGTTTGTAAAGGTATCTACAGAATTTACGTTGAATTTTTTCTATCATAATCGTGTATAATGACTCTTGAGGACTCCAAACTATTGCATTATATTCTAGTTTACTACGGACATAGGCATTGTATATTTGTATTATAACTTGAGTGTTCTTAAACTGAGATGACAATCTAATGATGAAACCAAGACGAAGAGAAGTTTGGGCGTATCGGGAGACTAGTCGCGGAGGGTAGCGGGATCCGAGGCACGGTGCGCCGCTGGCCGACCGCAGGTAGTTGGGGGCCCAAGTAGTGTGCTAGCCACACACGAAAGGCTGCCCCGCCAACTGTCGAAAAATCCCGGAATGCACCATCGTGCTGGTTGGCGACCAGACGAGAGGGCCCGATGGACATTCCCGGGGGGGCTCGGGCGTCCCCGCAGTCTCCAGACTAGTCCCCCAATGATGCCGTCCTGTCAGAGCGTGCCTGAAGGTTAGCAGCATGGAACCTCATTTCACTTCCTTCTCCTCTACCTCCTTCACTCTCAAACTCAATGAATCAAAGGAACAAAATTAAAAAGGCTGTACAGCGGCAGCACTCCCTCTCCCACGCAAAGCGGGTGACGTGAGTCAGAAGAAGAGGGCCTTCAACAGAGCTGCCAAGTCCTGCAAGAAGGTGTTGCGGAGGGCTCGTTTTGACCACATTAGCCGAATTGGGAACAAACTTGCTTCATACCCAGCAGGCAGTAAGGCGTTTTGGTCCCTGGCTAAGTCGGTTGAATCGAACTTCTGCCGCCCCTCACTACCACCACTGCTGAGACCTGATGGGTCGCTGGCCCATTCCGCTGAGGAAAAAGCGAACCTGTTTGCATCTCTGTTTGCGGAAAATTCGCGTCTCGATCCTGGTGGCGCTAGGCCCCCTGCTTCTCCTGTTGGATGCGAGTCGAGTATGTCGAACATTCGCATTCATCAGAAGGACGTTCGTAGGGTATTGCGTAACCTAGACGTGAATAAGGCCAGTGGCCCCGACGGGATACCGGCAATTGTACTGAGGACCTGCGCGCCTGAGTTGTCTCCGATCTTGACACGCCTATATCGCCTTTCGTTTGTGACTGGTAAGATGCCGATGGCTTGGAAGCAAGCTAACGTGCAGCCCGTGCCCAAGAAGGGTAGTCGAGCTGACCCAGCTAATTATAGACCCATCTCAGTAACTTCTATACTCTGTAAGAGTATGGAACGCGTGCTGAATGGTAAACTCCTGGCATACCTAGAAGCTAACGATATCCTTAGTGACCGACAATACGGCTTCCGCCGAAATCGGTCCACTGGGGACCTTCTAGCGTATGCCATTCACATCTGGAGTGAGGCCATCGAGAAACACGGGGAAGCACTTGCGGTCTCTCTTGACATCTCGAAAGCCTTCGATAGGGTCTGGCACGAAAGCCTTATTGGTAAGCTTCCTTCCTTCGGTCTACCCGCCGTATTGTGTGATTGGATTGCAGACTTCCTGAGGGATCGGTCTATTCGAGTGGTCATAGATGGCTGCTCGTCTGGACTGCTGGATATTAATGCCGGGGTTCCTCAGGGGTCGGTGCTCTCGGCAACATTGTTTTTGCTGCATATTAATGATCTGCTAAAACCCGGTACCTTTGGGTATGCAGACGACAGTACTGTTGCTGAGAGATACGTGTCTAACGCACGAGCTGGTGGGTCGCAGATCCGGTCTCTCCGGGAGGCTATGGTTGAGCGCCTGAACTTGTCCTTACAGGCTGTCTCAGAGTGGGGCGATGCCAATCTGGTCAAGTTCAATGCTGCTAAGACCCAGGCGTGTCTTTTTTCCGCTAAAAGGAGCCAATTCCACCCAGCTCCATCTTTCCGAGGTGTAACCGTGCCGATAGCCGACCAACTTGACCTTCTTGGTGTCACGTTGACATCTACCCTCAATTTTGGCACATTTATAGAGGCAAAGGCTCAAGTGGCTGCCAAAAAGTTGGGAATTCTGGCAAAGGTGCGACGGTACTTCACGCCGGAACAGCTGCTCAAGCTTTATCAAGCGCAAGTTCGATCGTGTATAGAGTACTGCTCGCATCTTTGGGACGGATCTGCCAAATACCAGCTTGATGCCCTTGAGTCAATAGAGAAACGAGCCAAGAGGATCATCGGAAATGATAGGCTCGTCGAGTCGAAGCTCCAAAGTCTCGAGCATCGACGCCGAGTTGCTAGCCTGTCGGTTTTCTATCGGTTGCATTTTGGAGAGTGTGCAACGGAATTGCATAGTTTGATTCCGCCTAGCCCGTTCCATCATCGGACCACAAGACGTACGGCGATGCGCCACCGGTACATGGTGGACATCCCACCCACACGCACAAAGCGTTTTGGGAATACATTCATTGTGCGTACCGCTAAGGAGTGGAATTCCCTGCCGGAATCTGTGTTTCCTGATAGCTACAACCTGGGAGTCTTTAAGTCAAGAGTGAATAGGTTGCTTCTAGGCAAGCGTGCTCCATCTTCGACCACATCGTCGCTTACCATCAGGTGAGATAGTGGTCAAGCGCGTGCCTATCAATAATAAAAAAAAAAAAAAAAAAAAAAAAAGACATTTATTAGCGTCTTTGCAAATTTTAAGAATATGCTCGTGAATTTAATTTGCTATCCATTATTACTCCCAAATCCCGGATCGAGAAAACACGTTCCATAGACGCGCCATCAAGATTATAATCATTTCTAATCGGTTACGGGATCGGGAAAAAGTTATTGTTTTACACTTAGAATTATTAAATGACAATTTATTTTTTATACTCCATTCAACCACAGCGTCAATATCATTTTGTAGCGCCTCACAATCCTTAGCGTCGGTTACAGTTTTAAATCATCAGCAAACATAAGGCATTTTGCGTTAGAGATAACAGTAGTTAAATCATTGATCACTATTATAAATTGCGTAGGTCCAATGGTACTACCTTGACTTACCCCTGATCTAGTAAAATATATATAGCTCTGTGTTCTGAATTTCTGAACCATTGATAAGAGTTTATACGCGTAAAGATGAAATTAATGTATTGTCTTATTTGAGTGTTGCAAGAATAGGAAAAAACAGTTTTATAGAAGTGTCAGTAGCTTCGCCCGCGTGAGAGACGAAAATTATACTAGAGGAAAGTACTATCGGTAAGTATGTATCTATGCTATTATTTTTTTTTCTCTTTTTTTTTAAACGTTGCCCACACTAGGAAACTAGGACTTTCTCCTGTATCGTGGGTGCGTTTACAAACATATAAACTCATATACACAGACAGCCAGACCCGGAACAACTATCTGTAGGCCACACAAATATTTATTCCGTGCAGGAATCGAACCCGCGACACGCAGCGCAGCAGTCAATCGCTGGCGCCAACCTTGCCGTCAAAATGAGTATACTAATTATGTGACCATAGCTTACCCTTGATCTCATCCAAATCCGTTTGGCCGTTGAATTATAAAAAAAACAGCTGACTGAGAGCCAAACTCGCGCGCAATAAAAACGAATCATATTACTCGTATATTAAAACCATAGACTTCTTAGTGGGTCAAGAAAATTCGGAGCAATTTGGCTGTGATAAATAGACACACGACCGATCCTTTAAGGGTTTCGTTTTATAATTTGGACGCACAAAACACTTTAGGTTTTGTTCGTTCAAATTATGCTCGAGCACTACCGGTGTGCCGCGAGATTCTCGCGATTTTAATGTATATTATTACTATTACGTAAGATATATTATTTTTTTGGAATTTTACATGTCAGTGCTTGAGCGAAGATTATAAAAATATAAGTGTAAAACAAAGCGGATAGGGCGCTGACAAGATAAAATGTATGGCGTCAAAGAAACGAAATAAACTTAGCGTCGCGGGCGCGCTGCCAAACTCCATACATTTTCGTCGCCGCACGCCCGGAGAGCTTTGTATATCAAGTCTCTAACTTTAGACATTTTTAGAAGTTTATTATTAGATCAAAGTCATGTTAGGGCTAACCCTAACATAACTTTGCGCTATGTTTTCCTAGAAAATTCGCCTAATTCCATGTTTAAAAGGCTGGTTAAAAAAGTACAACTCGTTTTCTCCCCGGTCTACCCAAACTGACAGTAATGGGTAAACTTCCACAAAAGAACAATAAAATCTGCTAGAGACGTTAACGTTCAAGTTAATTTTAGCATGACAATAAGGGTCAATTTATGTCTGTTATTAGGATGTAACATATGTTTCTTATTGAGGAAAACATCTCAAGGAGACCTTACATATTAAAACGAGGGTGTATTGTCCTATCGCCTGACAAAGGTGGGTCAACCTTGGACATTATTATACTATGCTATAGCTTCACATTCGTTTGTGATGTTTTCATTTGATACCCTTTGTTGGTATGTATGTTTGTCTTTTTATGGAAGTTTAGGTTTGCATATAAAAAGTCGATTTTCTTTAGTGAAGTCGCATTAAAATCGATTCTATCCACCACAATGGGCGAGAATACCATATTGAGGAAATTTACTTTTTGATACACTCTTACTCAGTTTTCTTCGGAAACCTATTACCAAGCCTCCGCTGTCCGTCCGTCCATCCCTCTGTCTGTCTGTCAGCGGGCTGTATCTCAAGAACCGTAATATATCTATTACGGTTAAAAATCGTAAGCCGTCACTTTTGCGCTCAATTTGCATCGGTGTACGCTAGTCGGACGTCAGTTAGGTGTCAGTTATGTGGTTTGGTCAGTTAGGTTCTACACGTGGCGGCGTCTTTGAATCTTTTTGATTTTCCCATCACATAATAGTGCTTGTGTTGACGTCATAGTAGGTATTTAAAAAATGGCACGCTTGGTTTTCATACTGATCGTGTTACTTGCGTTATCTATCTGTGGCGAAACCTCTCCCAGAAAAAATATCGACAAATTCAACAAAACATACAACACAGAAGCGTACTCTTCCGATCTATCAACCTATTCTTCATAAATGAGGTCGAGCCAGAATGAAGTTAACCTCAAACAATGAGATAGGTTCGTAATCCACTTACGTATACTTAGCAGCCGCGGCTAAGTTCATTGAACAACTTAATATGTAGTAAGGAACGTCGGTGTTTGGGAGGTTCAGTCTTGTGGCTTGATCTGTGGAACATCCATCTGAATTATTATAAGTACTTGTTCGATATCCCAACCAGTTATACTCACCGCTTCTCCTCCACATTTATTATGCGCACAGCCAAAGCGTGGAACTCTCTACCAGCGTCTGTGTTCCCTTCCAGATATATCCCGTCTGCCTTCAAAGCAAGAGTGAACAGGCATCTTCTGGTCACGCTCGCTCCATCATAGACCTTATCTATCGCTTTCCATGAGGCGTGAGCGAGGTCAAGAGCAAGCCCATTCCTCAACAAAAAAAAGTACAATTTTGCCAAATAAGTTTTTCCTCTCCCTCTTTTTATCCAGCTTGAATAAATATCTTTACTAGCATATGTATAGTAGCCGGCACGAGTCGTGAGCACCGATGCATAGCAGCGGGATGATCTCGCCAATGTACGGTGGACGAACGAAACGTGCAAGCGCACATCTCGTGCACGTCTTTCTACAATCGTTCTCACATAATTTATGAATAATTTCAACAAGAACAATGTAACCACAACTTTGTAACAATTTATTGATTTAAAACAGTGCCCATGGAGTTTCTTGCACGTTCTTCTCCATAGAGATCTACGCTTTGGAACGTGCAAATAGCTTCACCTCTTTGACTGACCGACCTTGACAATTCAAAAGTGCCTGTAAATGGTTTAATTGAAATAAATGTTTTGAGTTTTGAGTTGAAGGCTGTAGTCGATGAGCGTTGACTGGACGAACCAATCGCGTGAAGTGTTGGAGCTGTCGTCGTCAAACCGACCAATGGAGAGTATGCTCACGACTCGTGCATATTTACTTTGTAATTAAATGGTCTGTATTTATTAGTACAAAAACTTTTAACTATCATAACTGGTTTTATAGTCTTAGATCATAACTAAAAAACTATTGGTGTAATTTCGTATTAGGTTTAGACTTTCTAAATTCATTCAAATTGCCTAAAAAGTGGTTTACTTAAATCGCCTTTGTTGTTTTGCACTATAATACTTTTTTTGGCACTACTAGGAATACTTAGTAAAGTATCACCAACACATCGAAAACGTCAAAAAGTTTTAAACACGTTTTGACATTTTGAACACCTATCTCTGAACCAAATTTCATGATAATAGGGAATTAATGAAACGACCCAGCCTGATTGTCCCTTGCTGTCCCTAACTGACGCCGCTAAGCCGAGGTCGTATTCCACAGGGAATGCCCTTAGCGAGCGGTCAGTAGTTTTTAGCTTGTAGCTAGTTTTGTTGCCTTGGCTGGGGGCCTTAAATTCATTTGAGGCCATCACAGGTTAGTCCGGTTAAGCAGTTGATATCCCAAGTGTGTTAACTTGCTAGTGGTCATACCTAAAAAAAAAAAAAAATATAATAGGGTACCTAGATAACTAAACAAATCTAATTAGTCCGTCAAATAGATTTCCAAAAAATATTAGACACGTATTTTTTCTTTTTTCACGTAAAGAAAAAATTAAAACGATACAGTGCGTTGAAAGCTCGTGTGACGTCATTTGTATATAAACTTTTTACATACACGTGACATCACCAGCCCCCACTCCTGATCTTTGATGCGTTTTATCTTCGTCTTTTTTATTGATTTGTTAAAGCAAAAAAGAAGTGTTGTAGCGGGGCCACCCCAAGACCAAAGGGTTTACGATAATGTTGGTCGCCCTGTTAGCGGCGACCAATCCTGTGATTGCGGTAAGAATGGTAAAGGTGCCTCACCCGCACCTGGTGCGGGTGAGGCACCAATCGCGTGCCGTGATTTATCCCGCGCGCTCTGTTTCTGGCGCCACTGTCGTCGCGCGGGCGACTGACGCGCCATTGGGAATACCCGACGAGTGTGTGGCGCGAAGGGTTTCAGATCGGACACATAAAGTGCCGACCATCTTAAATCTGTGAAAGACTGTTCTCTATGTTAAGTTTCCATATATGTTTCTCGTTGTGACCATAAACGTGTTTTGGCAATTAAAGTACGTACAGTAAGAAAACCAAGGACTTTCTCTTCCGAGGCCCGAACCCATGCCCGTCGGCTACAGTGTCCAATATTTTTTCGATAATCTAACTGACGGACTAAATACAATCATAATTTTTTTTACTATTATAATAAATAGGATTTGTTAAAGTTTCCTATAAAAAACTAAGAATGCCTAAAACCCCACCTTTATTCCTAAAAACCAATCACGAAATTGTCGGTCAGCCAAAGGACCATAGAAGAACTGTGGAGAACTATCTGTAAGTTTGTATCACATTGCTCAATCAAGTCAGGAACGACTGGACGGTTTGCCAGCACTTGACGCGACCTATTTCCAAACGATGCCTTTTACGAGCACGTTTGATATGCAGCCGATGCACTCAATGTTTCCTCGGAAAATGGGAGAAAAAGGGGAAAATATTTTTCGTTTCAATTTGTGGGGTGTTGTTTGCCGATTTAGTTTGTTTGTGTGTGTGTGTGTGTGTGATGCTGGGGGCGTTAGGATATTGCGTAAGATGTGTCGTATTGTTGAATGTACGATGGTTTTATGTTGTAGGATTTTTATTACCAAAAATTTGCAATAATATTTTTGCTTTGTATGTTTATCTTCTCGCCTGGTGATCCTTAAAAAACCATTAATTAGATAATGAATAGGCAAATAAGTTAAAAATAAGACTATAATACGTAAATAAAAAACTAGAAGTAATGTTTTAGGTTAAGAGCGTGTACGCCATATGTCATTTCATACAAACTTTCAAGTCCTTATTCTTCAAAATGAACGAACCGATTTTAACGAAACTTAGTATGCATACGCTAGATATCCAGGTCTAAATAGTTATCAGAAAACATTTTTGAAAAAGAGTTCAAGGGGAAGGATATAGTGATTTTTCATTTTCTATAGAAAACTTAAAATCGCTCTCTCTCTCCCTCTGAAATCTTTTTCAAAAATGTTTTCTGATAACTATTTAGACCTGGATATCTAGCGTTTGCATACCAAGTTTCGTTAAAATCGGTTCATTCATTTTGAAGAATAAGGATTTGAAAGTTTGTATGAAAAGCCGTACCGCGTAAACGCTCTTAATAAAATAATCAATTTTTGGTTGTCCATTTGAATCGCAGCCATTAGCATTCTCGTTGACGTATTTCATGTCGTCAACCTTTTGCATTGACGTACAGTCAACGAAGCTATTTGGTATGCAGGCAGCTAACTTGCCACTACTTTAAAAAAATGTTGAGTGTGCTGAGTAGACAATTATTGTACACAACACTCGTAAGTATGTCAGAAGCTAAAAAGTAATAATGCTCACTTTAGAAATAAATGTTGGCAGTGCAGCGAAACAATTAATAGTTTTGTTGATTTTACGTATTATGTACATCGCATAGTAATTTCCACATCATGATAAGAGATTTCAATCAATGTTTCAAGGTTAATCAGCAGATCCTAGCTTCAATACAACTTCTATTGATAATTACAGCTTTGGTAACAGCGACCGTCTCGGAAATCTCTTTCAAGAAACTTGAGAAGTCCGTTAGCTTACTTTTTGTATGGCTACTTTGAAACGTTTTAAAGAGTTATGGAGCATTCACACGCGAAAGAGTCGTCATTTTTAACCAAGCTCAAAAAAGGAGGAGTATTTAAAAAAATCATTTATGAACTGATTTGAAAAATTCTTCTTTTATGTGAAAGGGAGAAGTAATTTCATCAAAATCAATTTAGTAGTTTCGTTTTTCAATTAAAATAGCTGGAAAAAATATGTCATCCAAGTAAACGAAATTAAATACGCAATTTCGTTTTGCTTTCCTGTGACTTTCCTTGTGAAAAATGATAAATTACCTACGTAAAATAAAAAATCTTTATAAAAAAAATACATGGTGTTTTTGGTTGTTTCTTGTAGTTGTTTTGTTTTTTTTTTTTTTTACACCGACTTCCGAAATTAAAGTTATTTTATACTTTGTACTTAGTGGTTTTTTATTTGGAAATCGGTTGTATTATTTTGTAAAAAGTTTGTTTTCTGTAAATAGCGATTTTTTTTAATAACAGCCTTACAGTTTGATCTTCGAGTGGATTAGTGACCACCTATTACCAGGATTCTTTTATGCATGTCTTTATTATTTAGCCTCCTACGAGCTCCTCAAACATCAAAGCATTGACAAGCAACTTACCGATAAGCCTTCCTAGATTAACATCTAAACTTGGTGCCTAACCACTAGGCAACATTTGACACGCAACACGTGACGCCCAACATGTTCAGCAACGTGCACAACAACGCGCCGTTGCCAGCAGGCGCATTGACAATGTTACTTAAAAGTTCCTCGTTGCCGTTCAACATTATTTTTTTTTTAAACGTTGCCGCACACTGGGAACTGCTCCTGTGTCGTGGTTGCATTTAAAAACATATAAACTCACATACACAAACATCCAGACCCGGAACAACTTCTGTAGGCCATAAAAATATTTGTTCCGTGTCGGAATTGAACCCGCGGCACGAAGCGTAGCAGTCACACAACCACTGCGCTAACTATATCGTCGTGATGTCGATGTCGCAGCCAACTAGCTCAATCCGCCGTTTCATTAAAAGCCTAGCCTTTTCATTGATATCCGTCGTTTAATCAGCGACATAAGTCACAATGGGGCAGTCATCAAACGCTATTGAACAAAAGATGTCACTCAAGTCGCGGAAAATTCGGCTCATTTGAATGAAAAGGCTGAGCCACCAACTAAACGGCGGATTAAGCTTTGGCTGCGACATCGACATGATGAGCAACATATTGCATCATGTCGCACGTCAGTTGTTGCTTAGTGGATACACGGCTTTACAATCATTTCATTTAATAGGTAATATCACTTAAAGTGAAAATTGAGGAAATTGGACGGAATTGTGTCAAGTCATTTTCTAGAATAATTTTATTAAGGAAATGTTCTTGTTCTCGTTTAAGGCGAAAATGAGACAGAGCTAGTTGTGGTATTAAAGTT
This sequence comes from Melanchra persicariae, assembly GCA_947386135.1. Classification (NCBI taxonomy): domain Eukaryota; kingdom Metazoa; phylum Arthropoda; class Insecta; order Lepidoptera; family Noctuidae; genus Melanchra; species Melanchra persicariae. The sequence continues at coordinate 3,548,101 of OX376657.1, read as the reverse complement.
GGGAAAGACTATTCGCCCATGCCACTTTCAGAATTGATTATTATAATTATTTATTATGTACTTTGCACCTTTGCCACCTTTTGTGACCTTACAGGGTATCGTGTTACCCAATAACTGGGTTGTTGAGTAAAATTTAAAATATATTAAAACTAAATAGATTTTCCTCTCGTACTCGTAAAAAAAAAAAAACAAAATATCACTGCAGGTGTCAACAAACGTTCGTCGAGCGATCGGCGGCGGCGGCCCTGATTCAATCCATGGTCCGGATCCGGTGGAGGCATGGGAAGCTGTCTCCTCCTTCTGCGAAGCAGTAGTGCTAGTGAAGGAGGAGGCGGGCCGCGTAAAGGAGAGACAATCCTCACGCCCCAGCCGCCGCAACATAAGGAAACGCCCCGGGCGTCGGGAGTCGCAGGGCGATTCCCGGCCACCGTAGGCGCGCATCTGCGGACAGCGAGCGTTGAGTGGCTCGCCGTTCGATCAAAGCCAGACCCGGGTCGACGGCGCGTTGTGTTCCACATGCACCTCAAAGAGATGTCAGCATAGTACACGGGGCTCGTTAGGGCCAGAGCCTGCCAGGGTAGCGGATTTTGTTCGAAAGAGTTACCGCGGCCCTGGAAAGCAAAGGGCACTAGGAGGAGCACGGATGGGTTTTAATCAGTAAGAGTCTGACACTCCCTCCCGCTCCACCCAGAGCGGCAGGAGTCATTTGATGATTTCCCATCCATAAAAAACGTGTCAACAAAAGTTGAAAAACAAAAACATCTGAAACGTACTGAAAACAATGGGTAAATACTTATGCCACTAGACTAATATTCGCGAAATTATGTACGAAATAAATCATTGAGCATCAACAAATTCATCCACATCGCTGTGGCAAAAGTTCCCAGAACATTGGCAGCATTGCCGCGTTGTATGGCAATGATGATTCTTTGGCCGAAGAAAATCCCAGCCATCCCCAGATGGCTGGGATTTTCGATATCGATTTTTCTATACGTCCTGTATAGCTCCGTCTCTTTCCCACTGGAAGTAATATTGAAGTAATACTGCTTTAAGAGTTGTTGGTTAGGCCCCAAGTCACGTGAACATTTCAAATTAAATAACTAACTATCTACTCAAAAACAATTATTCCTACAATTCGCTCAGGATGAATCACTTTGGTGAAGCTCAACGTCTCTAGTTCGTAAACACTTGCAGTCTGCACACAAGGCACAAGCACCCGACTAGTCTCGCTCCAAACATTTGTAGGTCAACCAAAGTTAGCTGAGGTACGTAAAGCGAGAACCAAACTTACGACATTTAGCTTCAAAGGCTTCCGCTGCGGTAGTTCGATAGCATACCTTACACGCTTGAAGTTTCGACTACTTAAGAGGTAAGCAGAGAGCTCGTGTGAATGTATATATCGCAGCCAACTAGCTGAACCCGCCGTTTCATTAAAATTTTAGCATTTTCACTGAACTGTGACTTTTTATCAGCGACATAAGTGACATGGGTTAGTCATTAAATGATATTGAACAAAAGATCTCACTTAGGTCGCTGAAAAATCGGGACTAATAAATGAAAAGGCTAGGCAACCAATTAAGTGGCTGATTAATACAATTGGCTGCGACATATATACTACATTCTAGGAAAAAATGTGAGCTTATTGTGGTTTGCAGGACGAGCTTCACGTCTATGTACTAGCTTATTAACAAAAAAGAATCGTAAAAAAGCGAGGCATTTTTCCTGCAGTGGGCATGCAAGCTAGGTAAAAGGGCGAGAATGAAGAAGAAAAATTAATGAGAGCAAAGGGGTAGATGACTGAAAAATCAAATTAGTCCGTCAGATGGATTTTCAAAAAATATTGAACACGTATTTTTTCTTTTTTCACGCAAACAAAAAATGAAGACGATACAGTGCGTTGAAAACTCGTATGACGTCACATTTCAGTTCAATTTTTACTGGAAAGTGACGTCACAAGCCCCCACTCCTGTTCTTTGATGCGTTTTATCTTTGTCATTTTTTAATGATTTGTTATAGGAAAAAATACGAGTCCAATATTTTTCGATAATCTAACTGACGGACTAAATAGAGTCATATTTTTTTTATTCAGGAATCATCCCTAGTGATTGACTGCCAGACAAACTGAATGCAGCTGAAAAACCCAGTAGATGAGAGTTTAGACACGTCTTAAGGTGTTTTTTTTCAACAGTCTCAATCTTGCGTTTAATTCTCAAGGGTCTGCTAATAACATTAAATTTAGCTACCAGTATATTATTTTAAGACTCGTAGGGCACCAAAGACCATCAACAGATTTCGTTTGAAATTCAAAACAAGTACAATGTTCTAGCCTAACCTCACAAAATACAGCCATATCGCTCAAAATCTAAAATTCCACAATTTCTTCTATTCAAAATTCTGCTTTAAACCGGGCACTCAGCCTCTCTTTTGATCGGTTCATTATGCCGGTGTATTGAACGGTCTACTTTAGTACTTCGGCATGGACGCCCGGGTTTATTCGGATTTCGGTGATTTTAGTGAAAGCTTTCACGATATCCCTACAATACAGTTATTAAGAGCGTGTACGCCGTATGTCATTTCATACAAACTTTCAAGTCCTTATTCTTCAAAATGAATGACCCGATTTTAACGAAACTTTGTATGCATACGCTAAATGTCCAGGTCTAAATAGTTATCAGAAAACATTTTTGAAAAAGATTTTAGAGGCAGAGAGAGAGAGCGATTTTAAGTTTTCAATAGAAAGTGAAAAATCACTATATACTTCCCCCTGAACTGTTTTTCGAAAAAAAAATCTGATAACTATTTAGACCTGGATATCTAGCGTACGCATACCAAGATTATTAAAATCCGTTCATTAATTTCGAAAAATAAGGATTTGAAAGTTTGTATGAAAACCCGTACGTACCGCGTAAACGCTCTTAAGCGGATTTGTTCACGTCAGGTGTGCGATTGGTCATTGTGTCTCATGTTGTGCGGTTATAGGAAAAAATAAGACAAGTTAGGTTAAACTATGAATCGTAAAGAAATGTAGCGCAGTGGACTTTCCGTGTAGTGACGAAATAATAGGTACCTATTCTGCAATTATGAAAACTAGGACGTAGGTACTATCAGGTCCTGCCGGGGTTCACTCCCAGAAGTCATTTGATGATATTCCATCCTTAAAAAAAAAAGAAAAGAAAAAAGGTACTATCTGCGGCCCTACCATGACGTGTTAAAGCGTGAGTAGTTCGAGCGAGAAGGAGGGATGGAGCTATATAGGGTGTATAGCTCCATCTCTCCTTCTCGCTCGAACTACTCACGCTTTAACTCATGGTAGGGCCGCAAGTCATGTAGCATTTTGTTCATAGTTGCGTTACGGAATGTCATTACACAATTGTCAGATTGATTTTGGCAAGAGAATACTGAACCCTTACCAGTACCTACTCAGAGGTGGTAAGGCAATATGGAGAGAAATATACAAAAACAGCTTTTTAAATCCTACAAAACCACATTTAAACCAATAAGAAAATCAAATCACAGCTCCACAATCCGCAATTGCCTATTTCAATAACAAACAAACTATTATTTAAACAATTTGTTATTTCAGCGTCAATTTATCAATTGCCAAAATGGTTGCGATCAACAAACAAAACAATCACAAAATTCGCTCACAAAAATCACAATGAAAATCTTTAAAAATCCAATTTTAATAATTGAATTAAAATCAATTGTGCACGCAAATTAATTGCAAATCGGTTCGTGTGAACGTTATAATTGTTTTTATAGAATCAATTTGGCTTCTTTGTGAGCATGGTTATTGTTGCAAACGATGATATTGCGAGATTTTTACGATGTGTGGGGGATTTTTAATGGCTGTTTTGATGTGAGGATAGGGAATTATCATTTTGGGTTTTGTTGAAATTGCTGAGGATTTAATTTGTGTGTGTAAGTGGGGGTCTACTCTCTAAGCCCGAAGTCCGTAGTTTCGGCCTTAGTGTCGGGCGTTTTCATGAACAAAGAATGAATGACAACACGATTTGACAGTCATTCTTAGAATGGGTTCGGGACTAATCGTAAGTCCGTAGGTGATACGGAGTAGAAAACGCCCGACACTAAGGTCGAAACTATACGGACTTCGGCTTAGAGAGTATACCCCCTGATTCGTAAAGTGAGTGTCACTGATTTTTAAAACACACTCGATTTCGCATAGGGGAGGTACAAAATTATAACAATCTTGTCGCATTTTATAAAGTTTCCATGAGTATTTTCTCATCAGACGTACTTAGTATTCACTCAGTCACTTCCGTCGACATGAACTTAGGGCTTGTGATTTAAGGCGAAAAAAGACGAACTAAGTAAGCAACTTAGGAGAATTCTCGGCCTACAAGATAATCCTCGTGCTTGCAACCTTATCGCAAGGTCGGGAGTTCAAACAAAAACCATCAGCGGCTAAGGCCCCTTAAGCCTTCAAGCAATTATTTGGATCAATCGCTTCTTGAATATAACCACTATTCTATTTTCGTTTTAGGCTTTACAATGTATCACGAAGTTCGGTTATTTTCCATATCCGCATTTCTGCGGAAAAGTGCACGTGCTTGCTCCTCTTTATCATCATATTAGCCGAAAGACGTCCACTGTTGGCCTCCCCCAAGTGTAGCCATAACAACTGGTGATGTGCGTCTCCTCTCTGTGTTGCTCTTCTTATTGGAGTATATTTGTTATTTTATTTACACTGGATGGCGGCTTACTACTCCTCTTCACAAAACGGCGCAAGCAAGAAAATCCGCGTGCCACTAAGGCTGGCCGCACACGCACGGTTTCCTGATTAGGTTTCCTGATCAGGAATTCAGATTCGGAGTCCTGAATGCTTGTCTTACATACAAAATGTTCAATAAGGCGGACACGTTCGTAAACTTTCCGAATGGAAAAATATTAGATGATCCTTTCGAAAACAAGCTTTATGTTCGGGTCAGAAGAACGGCAAATCGAACGTCTCACGGAATTCCGAATCTGAATTCCTGATCGGAAAACCTAATCAGGAAACCGTGTGTATGCGGCCAGCCTTAGTAAATATTTTATAAAAATACAACGTGTAACAGAATAAACGCAATATCTCTTATGGGGTCATTGTACTCATGATTATGAGCAACGTTTTACTATGGAACCAACAACGAAATCGCGAAAAAAAATCAACTATTCAGTACAATTTGTCGAGTTATGCGTACATAATTATATAGGACAGTCCAATTTTTTTTTGGGATTTCAGGATTGGTCATAGTGAAAGTTGTTCATAATGAAGAGTATGACCCCTTAAGAGGTATTGCGTTTAATTTGTTACACGTTGTAAAATAACGTAACTTATCCTTTAGTTTTTTTGTTACAGTTTCTTTCGCAAGTGTGTTGAAAAACGTCATTTGATACGCGTGACCATTGGTCATATTACTCTTGGGTCCATAGCTTCAATACCGCCTCTACTATATTGCAATCATCGTTTTGTTTACTAACATTTTTTATGCCAGAACATTCTGAACATGACACATGCATCTATGAGCAATGTTATAAAAAGTTTCTTTTTAAACCCGTGACTCAGTAAAACCAGCACATCTATTACGTACATAGGTCTAATTGCACAATCTTTGTCTTATTCTTCGTTCCCTCTTATTTTAGTTAATTTTCCTCTTACCATCTTCGACCACATCATCGCTTACAATCAGGTGAGATAGTGGTCAAGCGCGTGCCTATCAATAATAATAATAAATAAAAAAAAACGGAAGAATCTGAATGAAAGTCAGGTACGGAGGAGATATTATGATAGTGCACAAGTGTTTGCGCAAACACAGATGACCTTTACTTTTTTTAATTAAAAATCTTTTTAACAAAAAAAGAACCGACTTCCAAAAAAAAACTACAAAGTACAAAATAATTTTAATTTCGGTAGTCGGTGTTTTTGGCTGCTTCTTCGTAATTTGACACCGACTTCCGAAATTAAATTTAAAAAAATAAAGATCATCTGTGTTTGCGCATTATTTTTCACTTTTAATTGGTACCCCTCACCTAGCAACACCACTGGAAAGTCACATGAAAACAAAAATACGCAATTTCGTAAACATGGACGATTTTTGCATATAGTTTTTCCAGCTATTTGGATTTAAAAAACCAAACCACTGAACCGATTTTGATAAAATTTTCATGAGACCATTAGGGAAGTATATCCTTTCCAGCAGAAAAATAATTTTTCAAATCGGTTGGCAAACGACGGAGTTATGCGCAAACAAATATAAAAAAAAATACAAATAAAAGTTGCCAAACCCAAGGAAATTCTTCTGTATCATGGGTGCGTTTACAAACATATGAACTCGCATACTCAAACAGCCAGACCCGGAACAACTATCTGTGGGCCATACAAATGTTTGTGCTGTGGGGGATTCGAAGCCGCGACACGCAGCGCAGCAGCCAATCGCTCAACCACTGCTAACCGTGTCGTCCTTGTTTTCAGTATGGCTGTTGAACAGTATTACTATTAAGCAACGCTTGCCCAGGTTAGTTTGTGGATGGGTGACCATCTTATCATATCGAGATTCCTCCGTGCCTCGGAAAGCACGTTAAGCCTTTGGTCCCGGCTGTCATTTATAGATCTATGGCAGTCGTTACGGATTGTCAGAAGCCAGGAAATCTGACACCAGTCTTGCCAAGAAGTACCGCGTTATCCAGTTAATGGGTTGTGGACGTCTGGTAGGCAATAAACGCTCCACATAAAATACTGGTATTCAGCTGAATCCGGTTTGACTGGGAGCCGACCCCAATATTGTTGGGAAAAGGCTAGGCAGTTGACTGTTCGACTTGCGTATCTTTGTATTATTATAATTTACAATACAAGAAGGGTATTTTTCATTAAGTACTTTAGTAAAACTACGTACAGGGAACAAAGCTATTTGGTATACAGGCAAAAACATTAATTTTTCCACAGCACTGCGAAAATTTATTTCTAATGTGTGCATTATAACTTTTTAAGCTTAAGACATACTAACGAGTGTGGTGGGTGTAAAATAATTGTCTACTCAGCACACTCACAACATTGTTTAAAAGTAGTTGCAAGTTAGCTGCCTGCATACCAAATAGCTTTGTTGATTGTACCTACATTCTTAAATAATCCATCGGTCTATTCTGGACATCCCACCGTGTACACTTAGGTGGAGTGAATGACAAGTGAGCTGTCATTCCTCTTGTTTTTATCTTGGTTTGAAAGTTCACTTGTCGTTCACTTCGACATGTTTACAGAATCGTACTGCTGGTACGATAACAGCACGTCGATTCTGTAAAATTCACACAACAACTCGCATTTCAAGTCGTTATTCACTCTCACTTCGCATAAGGTTCAAAATGACCTTGATTTTGCATTCTGTAAGCATCACCTAGGCACTTGCGAAGTGAAGTGAGCTCCAAAGCGACCAACACTGTACTAGTGACTACCACACTCAACAAAATCTAAGTCGGGATTTATCGGTTTTTCATTTTACCAGTTTTTGACACAGATTTTTAGCTATTACGATGTTTAAATTAAAATTTCTTATTTTAAGGAATTTAAGGCAGCTAATAAGTAAAAAAAAAACAGAAAACTCTAAATTCGTGCCGTGAATATAATCTATGCTTACCTAACGAAAAGAAATGACTGACAGATAATATCATAAGTAATCTGTGGACAATATTTTCATTTATTGCCGTTGACGTTTAAAAGTTCGTTGCATTCACAGAGTACTTTTGGTTGCATTGTTTTGTTTACGTTCTGTTTGTTTTTTGATCGATCAGTGCCGGTAATAATAGTGAAATAATCATGAAGTAAGTTTATATTTCTGGTTGTAAATTTAACCTTTCTTTTAACATTTGTCTTTCTTGTATATTTTGAGGAAACCTTATATATTTTTTTACTATTGCTGGATTATTAAGAGCTTCCACTACTTCATTTATGCAACGAGATACTGATGGTTGCGATAAATATGTTCTTATATTTTCTTTAATTATTTTCTGATAACTGCCATTAGCCAAGAATGACAAGGTGCATAAAACTGTGAAACAATAAAACAATTAAATACCTACTTAATCTAGATCTAGTCAAAATAAAATAGGGACCAATTTGGTTATTTTCATGCTTAATAGAATACGAATATTATAACTATACAGGGTCCTTGGACTAACATGAAAACATAAAGCTAGCAGGGGAACCACATATAGGGAATACTTCGTATTATTAAGTGTTTTTCTTTTTATGGTGTGCTTGGTTACAAATCTTTCAGCTATAAACTGAGTTAATACTTACAAAACTAACTTTATACTTAGTAAAATGAAGCTCTTACTTTTATACGAGCTGAAAGTCCTTTGCCACGACGTTTTGTGGGCTTTATCAGAGGCAGTAACTCATATTCCAGTTGGTCAATTAGCTCCTTTGACAATCTATAGACGCTCACATAGTCGTCATCTCGGGTTAATAAAGATAAACTTCGAATTTTGGTAGATTGTCGACGCTTTTCTAGTTTATCCAAAGCATGAGCTTCTTCTAATAAAGATTTAAACAAAAACATTCTTGCCATCGTTATCGCTTAAGTAGGTAGGCACTTATTCACTTTATAACTTTAAAAACTTTATTTAAACACTATTTAACTATGATTTATTCTATTTTCACTCGTAAAATAGATGCTTTTAATTTGACACTTTGAATCGCGTTCGAGTGCAAAGTGAACGTCGAAGTGACAGGGGAATTACCTTATAGAATGCCACTTTTTACGTCATCTCATACTTTATCTGTCAAAATCTCGAGGTAAATTTAGTTCAACTCGCAAACACGCTCGCAATAGTAGCGCTAGTGTAGATTCGAATTATCAACCGAGTTTTAGAATGCCAATCAAGAAACTCACAGCGGATTCAGATTCGAAGTTTAGAATGAAGTCTTACAGAATCACACTGCAGGACTTCTTTTATCTCCAAACGTCACACAGCTTCAAAGGTTCCTCCTCAAAGAGAAAATAGGCTCCAAACAGGCGTATCGTATTGCTATTTCTTAAAGAATTCCTTTGGCGGAGCTCGGAATGTGGCCTACGAATATCTTCGAACGATGCAGAATATTTCTGGCCTGCAAAATTTTGTTGTTTTTAAGAAAACTGCGTGTCTGGACAAGAAAGGTAAAGGTTTCATACAACCTTATTTCAAGTACGTTTACAGGGTGATTTTTTAAAGAGTGCGTGGATGGCCAAATTCGTAACTACTCGTGCAAGAAATATCGAAAAAAAAAACACATTTTTCAATATCAACCGGTTCGATTCCTGGTTACGGACACCGATTTAAAAAAAACAACAGACGTTATTTTCGTTTTCATCAAAATCGGGCTCGAGACTCCGTTCAGTGATTTTCGATATTTCTCATTTTTTTTATCAACACAACAAGTGTATGGTTTGTTAGTTTTGTAAGTTTTCAAGGTAAATTTTTGAAATTTTGTACATACAAAATATATATTATGAAAATATTTTGACACGTGTTACTGTTTTCGATTACACTAAAAATAATTTTGTGCAATCAAAGGCCTTTGTACGAGTTTTAAACCTACTGGATTGCGTTAGGGTGTTACCACACAAATCGATCAATCGATCGATGTTAGAATGGATTAGTCGACGTCGATCGATAGTTTCTTCTACACCAATCGATCAATGGTCGATCGATGGTAGAATGGATTAGTCGACGTCAACCAATAGTTTCTACTTCTTATTGATCAGCCCAAGCTCTCACAACAATCGATCAAAGTCGATCAATGGCATTGATTAGCCGTCGATCAATTGTTTATCGCTCAGTATCCGTCGATCAGCCTAAGCCACCAATCGAAGAACGTCGATCGATCGATCGATTTGTGTGGTAACACCCTTAGTGTAAACGTGCACTTAGGAAAAAGAAGTTTTCCGACATCTCGTCTCGGGCATATTAGTTTTTTCTGATTGGTAGTGAAGTGATTTTGCCAAGGTAAGAAGTAAAGTTTTCGATTTACGAGCTTGTTAAAGTCTCTCTTTAACGTACCTATCTTACAGGCAGCCTATACTCACGTATTTTCCTGTTCACAAAGGGAAACAAAGTGCTACCTGATTTTTGAGAGTCTTTTCCTCGTTTTCGAGTATAAATACAGAGGGAAATGTCTAAAGCTTCACACAACAACTTCACATCTCTTCACGAACGTTTCTCTACCACCAAACAACAAACAAAATGGCCGCCATCAAGACCACCTTCATTCTCCTGCTGGTCGCCTTCGCCATGGTGATGGTGACCGTGGAGGCCGTCCACGTCGGACCCTGCGACCAGGTCTGCCCCCGTACCGTCGCTGAGAGGAACGAGTGCTGCAGGGCTCATGGCTACTCCGGTTTCACCAGCTGTAGAAGTGGGCAAATGCAATGTTACTGACGGAACAGTACCAGTACAGCGTCACAACAGTAACCCTTCAACACCGATTCTAAAATCATCCATCAGAAGTAATTAACACCACATTTCATCAATATTTTTTGTAAAATTAGGTTTCGTCTGAGAAGCGCACATTGATTAAATTCTGTATTTTTTTTTAAATATTCGATTAAACATTTTTAACTTTCTATATGTTTTTTACTCACCATGCACCCACTTAATCAATCACACATCTGCCTAGCCTTTTCCCAACTATATTGGAGTCAGCTCTCCGTCAAACCGGATTCAGCTGAATACCAGTCTTTTACGTGGAGCGGCTGCCTACCAGACCTCCACAACGCGTTAACAGGGTTACACGGTACTTTTTGGCAAGACTGCTCGACTGGTGTCAGATTTTCTGGCTTCTGGCAATCCCTAACGGCTGCCAAAGATCTACAAATGACAGCCGGGACCAACGGCTTAACGTGCTTTCCGAGGCACGAAGGAATCGTGTTATGTCAAGGTCACCCATCCACAGATCGACATCGGCGAGCGTTGCTTAACCTTGAAGAACGACCCGCGCGGCTGTTATTATTAAGCCACGAGCTTTAGTTTTCATCAAAATCGGGCTCGAGAGGCATCATTGTTTTTCGATATTGATCATGGTTTCAGATTTGGTCATCCACGCACACTTTAAAAAATCACTCTGTATACGTTGAAGCAGGCTTGCATAGAGCCATAGAGCTAACTTAATTATTCGTACAGCTAAGGTATTCTCCTCCTTAGCTGTGCGCACAATGAAAATATTTTCCAAGTGTTTATTTATATTTCGTGTCTAGCAATCAACCAACGCATTGCCCTCATAAAATAATCTGCCAGCTGGCACTCAAAACAAAGTCAAAAATGTATGGGATTGGCCACGTGACAATTCCGTAGCGAATGTCAAATCCATACATTTTTGACGTTTCGACAATCGATATCGCTATCGACTGTCTCTTTGTATAGAGGCTCTGAGGTCCGTCGACGCGCCGACATTAAAGTTCATCTCGATACAACACCTCCTCGCTGCGGTCTATGCATTCAACTCATCGGTAATCGTACGAAGTGCTTGTGTGCTTTTAATCGATTAATTTCAATCTGGCCACTCGATTGCTCTCAGTTCCCGCTAAACGGGAGTTTGAATGGCCTGTAGAATAGTGTTAGATTGGTGTCTCCTGTTTTCTATTGGTACTTTTTAAACGCTATTCTCAGATTTATTTACTGCAAAAATTATTATTTATGTGTCAAGACAAATCGAGAAGATTTTTGTTCATATGGAAAAGTTGTTTTCAAATCGGTTCATAAATGACGGAGTTATGAGGTAACAAACATAAAAATATGCAACCGAATTGAAAGCTCCTTTTTTAACCGACCTCAAAAAAAGGTTGAGGGAGGTTCTTAATTCAGTTGTATTTTATTTAATCTACATTAACGCGAGCAAACCCGTAGGCAAAAACTAGTAAATAATAACACGACTCTAGGCGTGGTCAGATTCACACTTGGCAAATGTTATCGATAAATTTGAGAGTACCTACGTGGTTTATTTCTTTCTTGTAAAACAATATGCTTTCATGAAATCAATTTTTTAATGAACGTATCGCAGTTTCAAGTAACAAACTTTGTTTATTATTAACTTATATATAAATTTATCAATTAAAATGTTTAATAATTTTCACATCATGAGCCCATACAATGGCTATTGATTTCTAAGTAATTCTATACTTGGTAATTGTAAAGGTGATTGTTCACCACATTAATTTGTCTATCTGTTCTTAGATTCGAGCATAAGCATTGAAAGTATACAAATAATGTTTTTATTTCTAGACGTATTGTGTTTAGTCATGATGTTATCCACTTGGGGTTTTTTCTTCTTGTCAAATTCAAATTATTTATTTGTTTAACATAGTTAGAATATAACAAGATCTAATTCTAATCAATGTCAATTCACTTGTTCACTCGGTACGTAATAAAAGTATCTTGGAATTATTTCTTAAAAATATATTATGCACATCAGTGAATGTTAGTGATCAAAATGATTACCTTACACATAGAGTTACCATTCGACAGGGGTTACTAAGGGGAATACTTGAATCAAATTAAAATTCGAGATAATTTCAGTCCAATCCCCAACTAACTCAAGTATCAACTTAAGCGTTGTGTATTTTAATTGATTTTTAAGTGAGTCTTTGTGTTATCAATGCCCTAAAAAAGTAGGGATTGCAATGGAATCCAACATTGCCATGTACTTGTATTACATACAGTTGGTAGTTTCAAAAATGGAAAATTGTATATAATTCAGAAAATGTTCGACATCGAACCTTGAATTACACACGCGAACGCTCCCGGTGAAACACCACCTTTATGCAGGAGATTTTTAAACTTTTAGCAATAAATTATATTTGTTAAACTGCCAACTTGAGATAATTAATTAACGCGTTTTTTTAAAGACTTCGGTTTTAAATTAAAATGAGTGGTAATTGCCAATCTTCACTCTTAAATTCGGTCGTGTTAATTCATTATATTCATTTTAATTAGAAGTATTTGTTAAATAATATATATATTGGGTTAGCTGCCTAACTAGTCCAGTGGTAGTAAACACTTGAAGACGACTCGAAGATCTTAAACAAAATACACATTCATATCTTTAGTAAGATAAAGTACAAATAAACAGCACAAAACAGGAATTGCATCACTACGTAATTGCTACGACGTAACTGATGACATCGCTACGCAGTCGTAGCACTCGTAGCGCTCGTAGTGGCTCGTAGCTCGTAGCAATTGGCTACGAGATATGCGTCAATTCATTTATTCATTTTGGTGTGTTATTTCCTTGTATCATAGAATAAAAGCGTTTATCTACACTCACAACGTAATGTTCCAAATATGAGTTCAAAACGAATGCATAAACACCTACTTTTTTTTCGTGGATAGGTAAAATTTAAAAAAAACTCCATTATAGTTCAACATTTTCCTTCGATTTTTAAACAACTGCGTCATAGAATAACTTTTTAATTTTTATAGCACACATTTACTTTTTAATTTATTGGCGCGGGCTCATTGACTTCAGTCAATGAGCCAGCTTTTATCTTTGTCTATAGATGCGCGCGCTGTGCAGTCATTCGAATACGCAATGAGAATATCCGCCATATTGGAATAAACAATTTTTTCACTTATTTTATTTCAACTGTATGAGTGAAGATAAAATAGTGTATGCAACGGCATATAATTGGGTATTAAAACACTCGTGTGATGCTATTATCACACTCGGCTACGCCTCGTGTGATAAACCCACACTCGTGTTTTAATAACCCTTTTTATATGGTCGTTGCATAAACTACTATTGTAGTTGACATTTGGCCGGATTGATTTAAAAATAACTTTGTTTTTAAAAGTCTAGTATTATTAAAGTAAAGAAGTTTTGTTGATAAATGCAGACACGTTTGTAGACGAGTACATCACAAAACCAAATAATTGAGCTGGGCGAAGTTGGGGAAAAGTTTTGAAAATAATGTCGAGTATGAGTGTAGTATGTAGATGGCTTTATGAGGAAAGAAACGACAGATGTTGGCATAGATTTGTCAAATGTCAGCACGGTGCGCTTGAGCCGTTCGAAAAACGAGACAAGAGGTTTATTTATTTTTTATTTTCTTTCGGTTCATTGACATTCATGCACTAGTCGAGTCAAAGCTATAGATACCTATTTACCTTGAGTTGCCAGCCCGTCGGGTTTCTTTCAGTTACATTTCAGGATGTAAGCGTTGGCATGGGGTATTTTCCGTGCCTCGGAAACCACGTTAAGCCGTTGGTCCCGGCTGTCATTTGGAGTTGTTACGGATGGTCAGAAGACAGAAAATCTGAAATCAGTTAATGGGTTGTGGAGGTCTAGTGCTGGTTGCTTCACATAAATTACTTGTATTAAGCTAAATCCGATTTGACTGGGAGCAGACCCCATTTTGTTGGGAAAAGGCTAGGCAGATGATGAGTTGGCATAAGCGTTGAAATCAATCTGTTCAGCGATATAATGGCGCGATGTGCGATGGACTTTTTTGAGTAACATACTGCTGCCGTTTGCATGATTTGTGTCTAAACACATTCATAATGCCATAGAGGTATGCGGAACAGAGAGTGAAGTCCCGCAAACCTCCATTGAAAAGGGAGGATTCTCCAACCAGACGGTTGTTGTGTCCGGTGGGCAACTGCCCGATAGTTGATATTCGGACAATTGTTGTGTACATGTTAAAATCGCACGGAAAACTCTGATACCGCGATGCAAGATTTCGTTAAGTCAGTTCGCAGCTGGCGGCATAGATGGCTCTGTGGTTATTTTTGTTGCCATGTAGGTTTGCTACATTGGTTTTTGTGGCGGCGCTGATGCCGCTACAATGCCTTAGAAGCAATGGCATACAAAGCCAGAAAGCATTTTTTTTTTAAATTGTACTATATCTAGTACAGTTTTAACACAAATTCTGTAAAATAGGTAACGAAGTTGAAATCAAACTTTTCACTTTAAATCATCAGTAAAATTTCAGGTTTCCACAATGGTGAGTAATTTTGTGAGAGTTTTATCCAAAGTTGTATCCGTTCTAAGTTATTAAGTTCTCAGTGGTTTTCAGAACTTTTGATTTATGTTCCGTTTGTAATGAATGAGACGTAGTTTTGGCTACAAACGCTGGAAGTACACTTCCTTTATCATGTTATTTTAAAACTTAAGTTTGAACGTTGTAAGCTGGGGAGGTATTTTATTGAGAACTGGGTTTAATACATACTTTCATTTAGTGAAAAGGAAGTTGTATTTGCTTTATTTTAATTTATTTTCTAGCTTTTGCCCGCGACTTCGTACGCGCGTGAGATACGCGCGTACGTAATTAAATAAAATAATAATTAAATTAAATATACAAAAATTGGGATCGAATTGATAACCTCCTTTGAAGTCGGTTAAAAAACACGGATTGTATTGAAATGACAAAACATATGAGCAGTTTAATTATAACTAAACCTCGCAGCTTTACAACGTTTATCACTCAATACATAAAATTATCAGATCAACTACATAAAAAAATCTCAAATAAAATCCCGCGAACAATGTTAACAGATAAGTGAAAACAAAAATCATCTTTAATTCTGGGAGATTAAACAGGGTGAAAAAAAGTAGCAATTATTTAGTCTTTCATTAAAACACGAAGAGCAGGCAATCAGAAAAGTTGCCAACTTGCAAATAATTGTAGCTCTACCACCATATTGAGCACATCACCAAACTATATAATCATCCCAAAAATCATCACCATAGGTTTCAAAATTCACTGGCAAATGATGTACAGTCGGAAAAATAAGCTTTGCGTGTATGTCACTCATTACACCGGTGACATTTGTATGACAAATCCCGAAGCAATTTCTGAAATATGCATTTACATATTAGCCTGTATAATTTTTATGTGAATTATAAAAACTGTTTCGAGCTTAATTCAGGTTTAATTGTAGTTGTTATTAAGGTCAGTAAGCAGGTGATTTGTAGTTTTAATATAAACATATAAAAAGATATTGCCATAATTGGCCGGATTGCAGTGTAGCATGCTTTTGAAAATTAACTTCAGGGTGGGTCTAAAGATTACTGTACATTGTTAGTATGTCACTATGTTACTATGAAAAATATCTTGTGTTT
This sequence comes from Melanchra persicariae, assembly GCA_947386135.1. Taxonomy (NCBI): domain Eukaryota; kingdom Metazoa; phylum Arthropoda; class Insecta; order Lepidoptera; family Noctuidae; genus Melanchra; species Melanchra persicariae. Next base: position 3,532,017 of record OX376657.1, on the reverse strand, counting down.
TTTTTTTTGGATAGTAAATCATCAAATGCCTCCTTCCGCTCTGGGTGGAGCGGAAGGGAGTGTCAGACTCTTCCTGACTAAAATCCATCCTTGTTCCTCCTAACGCCCTTTGCGTTCCAGGGCCGTGGTGACTCTTTCGAACAAATTTCACAACATCTTGTGAACTAGATATTTTTATACAAAGCTGCGCCCGAAAAAAAAAAAGATAGTGTACTTATTCGTGTGCGAGACAGAGTCAGAGCAAAATCCAGCCTTGCCTGGATGACGTTGCCCAGAACTGCACAAATAGAAGCTATAAATAAATCAACTAAAGTTACGGGCTATAGATAAGCCAGTTGAAGGCAACTAGCACACTTCTTTAAGCTTTGAACTAAGTTAAAGTTGGCAGCAAAATGGACAACAAAATATTTCTTAAAATACATACATAGACACGCAAAGACTCCATTACTATGAAAAAAATAACTTTCCTCAAACCAATGCTATTTGCAATTACCTTTACATTAATTTGCCAGTGCAATGAAGGGAACAAAAGAAACAAGGAAATTATAAATATAAACAAAAACACGCAAGGAAAGTGTTGTTAAATGTTAAGCCCTGAAATCGCGAAAAAATATCGACTGCCCTGTAAATTTATGTGCAGTAAGTAACTCGACAAAATGTACAGAACAGCTGATTTTTTTTTCAGCGATTACGGGGTTGGTCTCGTAGTAAAAATAGTTCGTAATGATGAGTACAATACCCCTTAAGAGGTATTGCGTTTTCTGTTACACGTTGAGTTTCGTTCCTTTGACATCATACAATTTTATCTTGGCAGCGCCCTCGCTGCGCGCCTTGTCCGCTTTGTATAATAATATCAAGTCCCTTAACCCTGGAGAATCAATTCAGGAATCAGCCTTAGTAACATTTCGCGTTGCTTGAAACTTTACGCTCATCCTCAGTCTTTTATATTTCTCAGACTAGTGGCTTCCCCTTTTCAGATTATATTTGCCCTTATAAAGAATATTATCAAATAAAGTAAACATGTTTTCGCTTCATATTATGACCATAAATATAAGACGTACCTATTTTCTTTTTCAGGGCTTATTTAGTTTCCATAAAATAGAAGTAATAATATTTTTTTTTATTATTATTGATAGGCACGCGCTCGACCACTATCACACCTGATGGTAAGCGATGATGTGGCCGAAGATGGAGCACGCTTGCCTAGAAGTAACCTATTCACTCTTGACTTAAAGACTTATTTTCTATACAGTGGTTCTACACTAAAATTATAAAACCTTTTTTTTTTGCTAGCGTTACACGCAGCTTGTTTTAGCAGCTAGGATAGCAAACAAGTAATTTCCTGGTTTATTTCATAGTCTTGTGAAAAACTCATTAAAAACAAAAACGAAAAAATAATAATTATGGTCGTGCATTAAAAATACATAAATGAAATACAATGTCTTTCTGTTTTAATCGTGACGATCTAAGAAGTCGGATTTGACAGCTGTGTAGAGAGGGATTTAAAGAGATTTATTTCATGTCTTTTTCACACTTACTTACGTAAGCAATGTTATATCGTGGCCTCAAATGGCCGACTTATTAGATTGTCACGAATACAATGAAAACCAAATCAAAATACTTTCATGGGAACGTAGGTACCTTCTATTTCCTTATCATATCAGCCAAAAGACGTCCACTGCTGGACATGGGCCTCCCCCAGATGGGGGAGGGGGTTTACCATAATCGCCACGCTTAGCAGACGGGTTGGCGATCGCAGTGTAGCTGTTGCAATGTACAGAGAATGCTGCTGCCAATTCTCTGGTGAGTCCCTTAGTCGCCTCTTACGACACTCACGGGAAGTGATGCGATGGTGCTATTCTTTTACGTCCGACACCATACGGAACATCCATTTCCATTTCCTCACCCGCCTTTAAAATTGACATTTTATTTATTAAATCCTCTTAAGAAAGTCTTACGTTATAAATTTTGAAATGTCAGCTTCGTCTTCGTAGTTTTGGCTGTGAGTTGCTTGTCAGTCAGGACAAACGCTTTTATACTAAAAATAGTCGTGTCCACTGAGGTAAAACCGACATTTATCGGCCAACAAGAAACTTGTCGATAGCACAAAAAGCCCCCTGAGAAGGGTAAACGTTTCTCGTATCAAATGGCCCCCAGCGGGCGTGAGTCGACAATGGCGCGCAGATTGTGCCATCAATGCGTGTTTGGACACTATTATCTGTAATACGTGGAGTTTCCTGTCTACCCACGTATAATTAATGGTGTAATGATGGCTGACTTTTTATAAGTGTCTTTGGATGAAAACATTGAATTTTGGAAATGATTTCCTGGTTAAAACGATCAAAACTACGATTTTACGCCTTGAGAACTCCGTTTGTTTGGGTTGTGGTGGGTATAGTAGGCGCCAGATAAATGAAGAATAACCGTTATTCTTCATTTATCTGGCGCCTACTGATTGCTACATTGATCTTTCCTTAATATCTCTTCGTAGGTACCCCCGGACAGTAAATTATGAATCGTTTTTCATTACTAGAACAGTAAGGATCACGATAGACTCTGCTGTGGTCAGCCCGGTCACAGGGCCGGCTCGTGCGACGCCGCGCCGCACTGCTTCGCATGTGCGGCAGCTGGCAAGCCGGCCGATCACTGGGCTGGGGGCAAAGCCCACCCGCGGTCCACCCGCCAGGGCCGGATCGAGGAGAAAACCCTCCTCCACCGCCGCCGCCGCCGCCGTCGCTTTCGACACAGCTGCCGCCACCGTCGCCGCCGCTGCCACTGCTCGGGAGGGAGCCGAAATGGAGTGCCAGTAATGGCCCCATTCCGCCTCCTCCAGACGTACGTTAGTCGCTGCGCCTCTCAGGAACTGACGCTCCTGGGCAAGGCGCAGTGACTGACGCCTGCGGACAGCGAGCAATGGGTAGCTCGCTGTCCGATCAGGTCAGGCCAGAGTCGACGGCGCGTTTCACTCCAAACGCGCCGTCAGCAACGAGCAGTCAGCAACGGAGACGGGGCCCGCCAGGGCCAGAGCCTGCTAGGGTTGCGGAATATGTTCGAAAGAGTTACCGCGGCCCTGGGAAGAAAGGCACTAGGAGGACTAAGGGTGGGTTTTAGTCAGTAAAAGTCTGACACTCCCTGCCGCTCCACCCAGAGCGGGAGGGGTCATTTGATGATTTCCCATCCTATAAAAAAAAAAAAAAAAAGGATCACGATAGATGTCGATTCAGGACAGCTTTATGTCATTATTTCTGTTTTTGAAATAAAGTGTGTCAATAAATGTAGGTGGGTCAATGACCGTTATTCTTCATTTATCTGGCGCATACGCAGTTGTGGTTTTTTGTATGTCTATTGCTCCTTTTCATGGCAGTAGCTCATAATTTCCGTACTTACTTAGGTACTATTTTTAACCGACTTCCTTCAAAAAGGAGGAGGTTCTTTTTTATGTATAATATATGCATGAAAAAAAATATGGCGCGTATGGGTGTTACTACATCAATTGATCGACGTTGATTGGTTGGTGTGGTAGCACCCTAAGAGCCGACCACTGGGTTATCACATTTTCACATTGTTTTAAACTAGCTGCCGCCCGCGGCTCCGCCCGTGTGAATGTCGAAAATTTCCCAAGGGAACATACTCCCGGGATAAATATATAATATGTATTCTATGTGTTCTATGTTTTACCTTTGTGCCAAATTTCATCAAGATCCATTCAGTAATTTTTGCGTGAAAGAGTAACAAACATCCATACATACAAACTTTCGCGTTTATAATATTAGTAAGGATTAGAATTTATTGCGTCCAACTACTTCAAATGTTATAAAGAACAGCAACATGGAACAGTTATATACAATAGCCGGAACTGTGAAATGTTGCTGGTATATTAGTACTGTTATGAGCTTTGTCGGTGCAGCATTATTTGTTATTATGTTTGCCGTTTCAGTTTTGTACTTAGTATTTATATATCTCGTGTTTTATGAGTTTGTTGAAAATTTGTGGATTAGAATGAAAAATTCATGCTGAATGTATATTTGTTGCCATAATTGCCACGCTTGGCAGGCGGGTTGGCGATCGCAGTGCAGCTGTTGCAATGTACCTACAGAGAATGCTGCTCCCCATTCTCTGGTATCAGTATATTACATAAAACACTGCTTGTCTGTCACAGTAACCAGCTTAACGTGCTTTCTGAGGCAAGAAGGAGTCGTCTTGGTTCATAATGGATGGTTACCCATCCATGAAAAGTAAGGTAAGTAACGGTCTACCCTTGGCAAGCGTTACTTACCTTTGAAGATCGAATTGTACGCCTGTTATTACGTAGGCACGAGCTCCTATTAACACAAATCAGCACAATGCTACACCTACAAACTAGCTAACAATTCCCCAGGGGGTCATTATACGGTGTAATGTACAAGCTGTCATTAATTACAAGTAGCAGGTGAGTCCGACTAGACGCAGATAATTCTCAGCTGCAGTTCATTTGCGTGAAACACGTGTAATGACGTTCATGCTAATATGGCCGTGTTAGCAAGTAATAGCCGTGTCGTGAATGGATAGTATTATTCTGTACCGCTTGATATACAATATATGAGAAAGTTTAATTGGCATTTTGTTCCGTTGTAGGTTCCCTTTTCAACTTTTCAAAGCTCATTTAACTTGTCCTTATATAAAACATGTTTCAATCTATATTTTTATTAAAAAAAAAATTGATCAACGTCAATCAATCAATTAATTGATCTATTGCAAGTCGTTGGCTCACTATGATAAGGTTCTATGTTACAAATATTAATACTTCCTGAGTTAAGAACGCTAAAAATTGATTAAAAACACATAGCACTATATAGCGCTAATAATCAATCAGGAAAAAATCAGTAAGTTAAAAATTCTCAGCTACAGCCGGTCTATTCTGTCAACATCTCACTCTGACACTCACTGTGTACACTTAGGTGGAGTGAACGACAGGTGAGCTGTCATTCCATCTTGTTTAGGTATGATTTGAAAGCTCACTGGTCGTTCTAAGTTTTCATTTGGACATGTTTACAGGATCGCACTGCAGTTTTTTTTGCGTGAAACTTGTCCTAATATGTCCTTCCAAAAGCCGCTTTGTGCAAAATGTCACGTGTTTCGTCCCAGTAGTTTCGGTAGTAATTTCATTTAGCGTACATCTTTTGCAAACAAATATTAAATTATTATTTGTCAACATGTATGTTGACGACGGTGTTATGGTCCGCCCGTCTATCTAATTATTGAGTAAATAGGTACCATATTTGCCTAAGTTTATTATAAACCTGTGCATAAGCTTTTGCCTCAATACATTGTAATTTAAAAAAAATAATAAATCAACGAACTGCGAGCGAGCGCTCTGATTGGTCAATGCGCGACGCCTTCACTCCGCTCACCGCTGCGGCGGCGATTGCTCTTGCAAAAACCACCCTGAGACCAGTGTCCAATTGAACCTCCCGTACACGCAACGCGCGAACAAATACGCGCCCGCGCATTTCGTTCTGACGGTCATCAAATCAATCTTCCTCTCTTTTATTTTACTTCCACCGAAACCCAACAGCTACAATGTAGCTTCAGAACCTTTCGGAACTTAATAAAATAATTTGAACCCGTAGTCTTATCTTAGAGAAAAGTCACGCTTGTACTAAGTTGTGCAGACAGAACTATAAACCCGTTTCACATCTTAACTTACAACGTCATAACACGTTTGACATGTGCAGACTTAAATTAAACCTTAAGTAATGGTAATATATGTTATTCTTCTGTCGCAAAGCATAATAAAGGTTACAGTTATTACCATAGTATAGAGCAAAGAACTATAGTGTAACCATACATACAGGGTGCGTTTTTAAAATGGAAGTCTAGGATGAAAACTGAAGCTAACAAAGTTAAATCGATGCCTCCCACGCAAAAAGTCATAATATGTTTTTTGTCAGAATAAGATTTAAGTACTATAATATAATAACAAACAAAGAACAAAAAAAAAACAAACAAAGAAAGAAAAATACAAAATCACTAGAAAATACGACCAAATGCGCGGGAGGCGTCAAAATAAGCTAGCAAAGTAAGTATGTAATGGTACGAGTATGTTTGTTGTTGTCTGTAAAAAATAACATTCGCAAAATGAAATGATTCAATGAAGTAACTTGACTTACTTCAATGAATAATTTCATTCTGCCTATTTTTCAGAAATTTAATCCTATAGGAAATATCGCAATCACTCGCATTTTTTTTTAATATAGATTACTAAAACTTACATGCATGTCGAATTACTGGGCAAACACAAGTACCGTTGTATAAATTCGTCACGTTGGAAAACCTGCTTAGAAAGTTACATTGTTTTCAAACAGTGCGAAACGGCCTTGTGCGAGTTCGACTTGCATACAAAGGGTTCCGTACAATAAAGAGAAAAAAAAAGCAAGTTTCTTGTTATTCCCCTTTTATTTATGTTGTTACTGCGGCAATAGAAATATACACAATTTGTGAAAATTTTAAGTGTCTGCTTGTTACGGTTCATGAGATGCAGTTCTGTAAAAAACAGAACACAGCTGGGAAAACTAAGTAGGTATTATTTTATTCTTAAATAAAATTCACAATTAATTTCATAGTTCCAGTTAAAACATCGCCCTGTATTCACAATAGCTCCGCAACTTATATAGCCCGAGAGACAGGCTATGCACGAATGAAATAACAGCGCGAACCACGGCACAGGGATTAGAACTGATTAAATTGCTCTGATTACAAACTTAATCTGGGTATCCTAGGAAGATAGCCTTTATTCGCAACGGACACTAATTGAAAAGTCTCCTGGTACTTTGATACTGTAAGTAAAGGCTATAGATACCTAATAAATTGAGAGTTAAAGATCAACCTTTTGCTAATTAGAATATGACTTACTTAGCTACAATTTTTATTAAGCTGTTACATTCATAAATTCATGTCTTTTTTCCAGTTCCTAGTTCTTTTGTTTCGTTTACGTTCAAACATATGGGGCTCGAGACAAGTGAGATTCTGTCAATGGTAGCGTGGCGAAGGCGATTGTCAATACGTCAAAAATGTATGGGATTGACAGATGCTATCGAAATGTCACGTGATCGAATTCCCACATTTTGACATTTCGACAGTCGCATTCGCTAATTGAATGGCACATTGTCTAGGGCCTCTGGACATACACGCACGTCGGTTGGAAACATTAAGCACTTAAATTGTCCTTTGTGTACATCACCAATAAGTCCAAAGTCCAATAATCAACGTTCGCATTAGCATCTCATCCGCAATCTGTCAAACATGTAGGGAAATTGAGGCTTTTTTGACAGTTTGCCACTGACATGCGAATGTGAACGTTGTTTAATAAATTAGTAGAATTGATCCGAAGGTCTGTGTTTGTCCTTTTTCTAATTACTCCGATAGACTTTCAATTAAAACCTCTGATAAGGAAGTTTTATAAAAGTTTTCAGTGTTGCTAAAGCTTTGCCTCCAATACACAACGCATTCGAAACCGTGAAGGCTGTAAACAACAACATAACAATTCCCCACAAACAAATGAAACTAGAGAAACTATTCCAAGTCTCCAACAGGTTCAACTGACACACCAAGACGGAGGTGTTCAGATCAAGACTTTACTAAAATTTCCTACTGATGATCAATCACTTAGCTACGCTTCTGTACTCCTGTCTCATCGTCCCTTAGGACCAACACACGCATCCATTACCGTGGAACTAAGGACAATTTTGGTATAGGAAGAAACAGAGGCATCAATGTAAGGGATTTATTTCGATATGTCCACTCCACCTAAGCTTATACGGTGAGTTGTTGCAGAATAGACCGGCTGATTTCTTTAACCACTTGGTCATAACACGTGTGTTTATCTCGGGTCAAACACGTGGGGTGTCTGACCCGAGATAAACACATGTAAAAGGAAAATGTTGTCACGACACGACAAATATTATTTTCCGTGGGGATTTCCTACGCGCAAGTCTGTAACTAGGAGATGGTTGAGACCAACTGTCCGCGGTATTAGTGTTTTATGAGACGATGAGTTTATGCCAAAAGAAAAGACAAGGAAATAAACTTTTTGCTGCAAAAATACCAATTGTGCAATGTCCAAATTATTGTAAGAGCAGTGGATTACATTATTAATTAAAATACTATGCATCTATTGCTATATTACCATTAGTTGAAAGTCTGCTTTTTTTTAAGTATTTAGAAGTAAACAATTGTTTTCAGCGTTCTTTGCGTTTTTTTTTTATTTTAATCTCTGTATACACATAGGTGCTGGTGAAGTGCAATTTCGCTTTCTTCGATACTCGTATTACCTATAATCATATACAATACACATTTTTAAGTCTATGGTATGGAATTCTTTTTTATTTAGTATTTAGGCCGGTTTTTGAAATACACCTCTCAGTTAAACTGCTCATAGACATTTATGTTACATTTCATTTATTGCAAAAAAGAAAATGTATCGCTAATGTTTATCGTCTGACAGTGTTCATAATGACTAGACTACCTACTCATTCGCAAAAAAACAAACGCACAAAAACCTACAATTACAAAAACAAGAATAAGGAAAATCATTATATTGATTTTTGAAGCGTATAGTGACTGCGATAAAAAAGAGGGGCGAGCGAACGATCGACACAGTGATCTGCGCAGGATTGGCTGATGTAATTTATTTATGTTTATACATATATCGACAAATGAGAGATCTAGGTTATTATCTAGTATCCCGCATTTTATACAACATATAAAATACCTTGCGTTATAGTAATAATAGAGTTTAGATAGATATGTTCGTGGCGCGCTTGAATGGTAACGCTTAGTTTTGGTCTACTAAGTAATATCACTTATTATACAAAAAGGTCCGTAAACTGAGATTTACCTTTTTAAAAACATTTCCCTAAGCTCCGGTTTCTGAGTTTCTATCGGTCTTTATCGGTCCGTTAACGCTTTATGTCATAACGCCATTGGTTGGATAAAAACCTCAGAAACCGGGTATGGGTCCGCCTTGAAGTATGCAAAACTAGTTGCGGATTTTGAACTAAGCAAGTGAATCCGGCTCACTTGTTTACGTCTAGTTTTTATAAATTAACCGTAGGTAAGCCAGACAAAAGACACGTCCCAATCCTAACCTCTTGTCAGTTCTCATTAAATTGAGTGTCAGTGTTACAGCAAGATTAAAAAAACCAGAATAAAAAGTGCACATTTAAAATTCAATTTTTGTAGAAATTATTCAAAAGATCTTTTCATTAAAACGTTGTGAAGACGGGCATTTTGCATCACGTATTTTTAAATTAAATTACAGGCTCCTTGCTCGTTCCTTACTTTTTCTATAAACTTTAAAGTCTGGTACTGGAATGCTGCTTGTGTATTGAGATGACATTCTGATAAAATTAGTCATCATTTCTTTCCCTACACATATCTGACTGTTTAATGAAATTTTTATAAAAAAATCAAATGAAATAACATGCCACCACTTAATACAAATTGTTCTTTGATAATGTAAACGTTGACAGAAAACGGCTTATCCTCGTTCCCTTCGATTTTGAGTTCTTTTATAACAGACATAATTACGAATCGTCTTGACGGGCTCATTCAAATATGAGTGGTGCTTTGCTCAAAACACCACCATTTATTCATATCGTATGAGAACCGAGTTTCATGGTTTGTATGAACATTTTTTTCGGTGTTTCTTCTCAGATTTCGCCCCTAAGACGACCCACTGACCGCCGCGCGCCGGTTACAATTAAAAAAAATATAATTAGAAAGACAAAAACTTTATTATTCAGATTGTCATGTCATCTAAATGGGTTTTCTGCATACGCGGGGCTAGAAACGACAACACTTCTTAGTAAATAGATAACTTATAATAATTTAATTTGGTACAATCAAGTATTTCAGCACACCAGCTTCCTCCGTACCATCCGTCTTCTGTCGCTATTATGAAGTGCCTATGCCTGGTTGGCGTCATGATTCCGCTGTGAGAGAGAGAAGAAGCTATAAAGGGACGAATAGCACTATCCCTTTTCCGCCACGTAATCATGATGGCATTTGGCAGGTAGGCAAAATATGTTATCTGAGGAAAAAGCAAGCGGGTAGAGCCACAGAACACTGTAAGTTCACTACTCAATTTTCCAAATTAACATCATGGCTGTCTCTTAAAATATTTTCGTAACATTTACTAATTATTACAGGCTTCATCAATTCAGAATTCTTCGCATACCGTCGAAGAGTTTATTTATAAAAGACACGTCTAACATCCACTCCGCTCCCCAATTACGAATACAGCGTGTTCACAAATGGATTTGGTAAAATAACATCACAAATGAGATCGGGTACCCGTTGTACGAGAATCAATTTTGTCGACAATAATGTCGGTATCGACTGGTAGCCGCGCTGGGAATATGGCCGACATGAAAATGTACATTTAATTTTCGATATTTTGAAATGATTTTTATTGTGTGGTTAAGCATTTTATTTGTATTTTTTGTTGTGATTGCTAGGAATGGTGGTTCATTCATTCATTCATTTCATTTTTTTTTAAACGTTGCCCCACACTAGGAATTTCTCCTGTATCGTGGGTGCGTTTACAAACATACAAATTCACATACACAAACAGCCAGACCCGGAACAACTGTCTGTAGGCCATACAAATATTTGCTCCGTGCGGGAATCGAACCCGCGACACGCAGCGCAGCAGCCGATCGCTCAACCACTGCGCCAACCGTGTCGTCGACGAATAAGCCTGTCAATTTACAACCGTCGTTTGTAAATTGACAGGCTTATTCGTCAAAACTTTTTGACCATTGCATAATAAAAATACTGTTTTAAAAGAGGTTCTAAATTTGAATTCTCCATAGAATTTTTTTTAATAAAGAATGTTTTTCAGTATTTTAGCTAAGTAATGGTTATAAAGTTTTTATGAATACGGATGTGAGTGTTTTGTTTTTAAAGGGTGTACCTATGTATGTAATGGCATACATTATAATATTGAGTATGTAATGGCATAACAGTATCTTTGTCAAGAAGGGCAATACGGGTGAGTTTTGCGGGCGAGAAGTTTAAAATAAATTAATATAACAAATTGACGAAACCAATTTAGTAATGGAAAATAACTTTTTTATGGATGGGAAATCATCAAATGACTTCTTCCGCTCTGGGTAGAGCGAAAGGGAGAGTCAAACTCTTACTGAGTAAAACCCATTCGTGTTCTTCCTTATGCCCTTTGCGTTCCAGGGCCGCGGTGACTCTTTCGAACAAATTCCGCAACCCTGGTCCACCACGCACGTAGGATACGAGCAACAACCATCCACTAACTCTCACTGTGTAACACGCCAAGTTCTATTACAATTCCTCAAATAAATATAGTCTTTTCTGGATCGATCCAACAAAACTGTCTTTCTCATTGTTTAGCGGGAACCCCAGTCTATGGTTTTACGTCAAGTTGACATCTGTCAGATCCGTTCTAAATTCATCTACGTTTTTTTTTCGTCTCAAAATCATTTTACAGGCGATTTCTTATATGTAACTATAGCTTTTGACCGCGGCTCCGTCCAAATGGACGTCGGTTATCGCATAAAAAGTAGCCTATCTTCTTCTCCATATCCCATAGAGTTATTGCGTTTATTCTGTTACACGATGAAAACAAAAAAAAAAATCGGCTGCTCCGATTTTTTTTCGCGATTTCTGTGTTGGTCCCATAGTAAAAGTTGTTCATAATAGTGAGTACCCGTTAAGAGGTATTGCGTTTATAATGTTAAACGTTGTATATCTGCCAAATTAAATGACGATCCGTTGAGCCGTTTTAGCGTGAAAGCGTAACAGACAGACAGATAGACAGACAGACAGAGTTACTTTCGTATTTCGTAGGGAAGTAGGTTTTGTATAAGGTGTGATATTAATTTTGTAGAATACAACAGCTATCTTATAATTGCGTAAGCAGATCCTATTAAGTTTTGTTATAAACATAGTTTGAAACATTTTCACGTGGAATTCTTAACAATTGGCAAAACAAAAAATTCTCTAAGCAATTAATCGCTCCATTCCTCCTTCTTTTCAATTAATTACTTTGCCAATAATGAGCCAAATTATTAATCAAAAATTACTGGAAGCTTATTAAAAATTCTTAAAAACGAGACGACTCGTTCTATTAAGTAGAAGTGCTCCTCGGCGTCTGCTGACAAAATGGCATGATTCCTTGAATTTTAACTAGCTCTGGCCTCTGACGTAGATTAATTCGGAAAAAATCATAACCCTCCTTTTCGCTTCGTCGTTGTCGGGTAAAAAGAGATGAAAGCTAGCAAGCCTTAAAACTGTTACAACTTACAATGCGTGTAATGTATAACATAATACATAACATACATCATTTGGGAGCTCGTGACTCAATGATAACAGCCCTAAGGGCCGATCTTCAAGGTTAAGCAACGCTTCGTAAGGTCGGACTGTGGATGGGTGACCATCTTAACATACCGAGACTCCTCCGTGCCTCAGAAAGCACGTTAAACCGTTGGTCCCCGCTGTCATTTGTAGATCTTTGGCAATCGTAACGGATTGTCAGAAGCCAGAATATCTGACTCCAGTCTTGCCAAGAAGTACCGTGTTACCAAGCTAATGGGTTGTAGCGCTCTGGCAGGCAGCCGCTCCACGTAAAATACTGGCATTCCGCTGAATCCGGTTTGACTGAAAGCCGATCCCATATAGTTGGGAAAAGGCTAGGCAGATGATAAGTGTCCCCGGGTAGCAACTAACTCAAAATTAAAAGATAACTTTGGATTGTGCAAGTGGACCTCAGTGATACAAAAACATTTTTAGTCCATGAAGTTCAAATTTCATGACATAGGTACAGCCCGCTGAGAGATAGATGGACGGGCGGATAGCGGAGCCTTAAAATAACATAATATGGCCAATTATAAGTTCCCACTAATATTATTTGGTGTCATAGCAGTATAGTCTTGTTCCATATATTTCTTGCAGCCGTTACCTCAATATTCACTCCTCATTGCGAGTCTTAGAACGGATTTCACCAATGAAACTGAACGCGATCAGTACATCTAAACCGTGTTCAAGACCTGTCAGTGTAAATATTCCATAAAAAATAATGACACTGACAGCTCATAAACGTGGTTTATTCGCTGATCGCGTTTAGTTTCATTGGTGAAACTGGCCCTTAATTAACTTCAAAGATTAAATCGTCTGTAAACTTACTGTTCAATTATGCTTACCCTTATTGCATATTTACTTGCATACGCCACTAGTGAGTGAGGTGAATTTCTAATTTAATCCAACTTTCGAGACGAGCGCAACCCGTTCACTGCACGCTCTTCTAAAATTCAAACAATTTAGTAAAACACTTGAATTGTTTATACGTTGCAAGTTGCGACTGTTTGCGGCGACGTCCATTAACTTTGTTTTTTTTACTGTTACAAGCGGGGTTTAATTTGAAAAAATAGGGAAAGGTATATGGTACATGCACGGTCGCTAATCCACACCACATGTAATAGGAAAGGTTTTTTTATTGTAAATTTCTCAAAACCTAGAGGAAAGATCAGGCGCAGTAAAAATAAATATAAGTATTCAAATAACTCAAAATATTACAGAGTTGTCACTGTTATAAAATCTGCGATAAACAGAGACAGTACTAATTGCGTGTGACAGCAGGATACAACAAAAATATTGATTTCATGTCTCTTTCATACTTACTATTAAAGTAATGTTGTATCCTGCTGTCAAAACGGGCCTTTTATTTTTTTGACAATTTTAGTACAAACGACATTTTGCATGACAAGGATAGAAACTTCAAAAGCTTTTATCACCTCTATTTTGCTATGAATTTTATTAATATTTTCAAAAATCGTATTATTTTAGTGATAGCTTTCGGATGAATAATTCATTAATTTAGATTTTTGATAGTTGTCAAATACCCTTTTATCTTACATGAGGTGTGGATAAGGAACCGTCTTTGCTATCATCAATTAAGCTGCCTCATCATCATCATTATATCAGCCGAAGGACGTCCACTGCTGGCCATAGGCCTCAATACTCAATATATTTGTTTGCATTCCACAATGTGAACCCTCATCAAGTAATCGGTCCATCTTGTCTTGGAGGCCTTCCAACGCTGCGTCTGCCAGTACGCGATTGCCACTCCAGAACTGTCCTGCCCACTGCCACTTCAGTTTGGCGATCCTTCGGGCTATGATGGTAACCTTGGTTCCCTTGCGGATATCATCATTTCGAATTCGATCACGCAAGGAAACTCCGAGCACTGCCATCAATTATCAAACTGCCTGCCTTTTCCCAACTATATTGAGGTCGGCTTCCCATCTAACCGTATGTAGCTGAGTACCAGTATTTTACAGAAATCGACTGCCCAGTATACAACCCAGTTACTGGGAAACATATTACCGCTTTCTTAAGTACCACGACGCAATGTGACCGTTTGAAAGAAGTCAATACGCGTTTCGCGAGGTTTTTTGCCTCAATGAGCGTTTTGCAGCCTTTCGTAGCATAAGCAACCCAATCCTTCGTTGGTAAATACTGCAATTGCGCCAATTTTATTGCCTTAGAAAACTACCAGTTGGTATCAAAAGTACCAGCGATAGTTTATAGGAAACAATATAGCAAAAACCTCATTTTACAACCCTGGCACGTCGACCTTTTATAGGTTTTTCACAGTTGCCGTTAAAGACCGACTTGGCTCGGGAAAGCCGTTTGGCGGACTAACAAGTAAAAAATAAACGCGAGGAGTTTAAAATAATGTGTGGTTAAAATATATTGGCGTTGCTAGAAAATGCAAGCAGGGAATAAATTGTGTTTTAAGCTTTTTACTCTTAAATGGTATTTTGTTTTCCTGAGTCGCTTGTCCAATGAGGTGGTGACGGCGAATTGACCTTGACCAGAAGGAGCGAATTTACCGCGAATATCTCGCGCGTACATTGCGCCCAGAAGGAGCGTACCAAAACGCGAGCAAAGACAATTCCATATCAAAATATTGGCGATCAGACGTGCACTCGCTCTGAATTTTGCGCGTAAACTGAACGCAACAAGGCGTCCTTAGTATCTCGACTCGCGCGCAAAACGCGCGAATCAAGCGCGAGTCGAGAGTCTGGCGTAGTGCACGCGATTTACGCGCGTATTATAAGTCACGCGATGCTTGTGGGTGCGATGTATTGGTGCCTAGTATCTCACTAACGCGCGAATAATTTCACGCGAAACGTTTCGCGACGAATTCGCCCCTTCTGGACAAGCTCTAAACTAACGTACTGGATACCGAATATTTTACGCGACCGACTTATGCCTATCTGATCTCTACTACCTAGTTAATAAGGACCTATTAGCAAGACTACCTAACAGTCAGACATGGGCTTCGGACTACCCGTGACGGCTGTAAAATATTTTTTTTCGTTCGTTTTGAAACGTTGCCCCACAGTAGGAATTTCTTCTGTATCGTGGGTGCGTTTAGAAACATACAAACTTACATACACAAACGGCCAGACCCGAAGCAACTATTTGTAGGCCATATAAATATTTGTTCCGCGCGGGAATCGAACCCACGACACGCAGTGCAGCAGCCAATCGCTCAACGGCTCAACCACTGCGCCAACCGTGTCGTCTAAAATATATTCTAATGATAGCACGACCAACTACTTAACATGTTTTCCGACTAACCGAAACAGCCAACAGAAACGCAGCGTTGGTCGATTTTGATGAAATAAACATAAACGCTATATGTTACTTGGGCTAACATTTAACATTTGACAGCAGGATACAACATTACTTTAATAGTAAGTAAGAAAGAGACATGAAATAAATCTGTTTGTTGTATCCTGCTGTCAAAACGGGCCTTTTATTTTTTGACAACTATAAGTACTACAGTTCTCGTCAAATAACTTTGCCCCTCTGAAGTTGGCTACGAGTGGCTGCGTAGTAGTCAAAATTACGAACAAACTGCAACTGCGCATGCGTGGGGCGGGGATTATGGCAGCGCGATTTTATGTCTCAGTCGCTCGTTTACGTTCGATACATGCTTGCGTCCCGCTTGCTCCCGTCTACGTGACTGCACCTGCGCAATTTTTAAAAATGGCTAACTTCAGAGGGGCAAAGTTATTTGACGAGAACTGTACATTTGTTTCAATCGCACACCGCGCAGCCCGTTGGCGTCGCCACCGCGTGTTACACGCAGTTGGAGCCGTGGGCGCAAGCAAATATTCCATAAAAGCATGTGATTCCCCATTTTTTTCATAAGAATCCTAAACAAGCTGGTATGACATGGCAACTAAGCCGCTGTAGTCTTATAGTTTAACTTGTTATGCAAATAAATTAGAAAAAATATTTACGCTTTGATTTTGTACGTCACCGGCTAATTAGCCTTTTTTTTTTTAAGGATGGGAAATCATCAAAAGACTTCTTCCGCTCTGGGTGGAGCGGGAGTGTCAGACTCTTACTGACTAAAACCCATCCGTGTTCCTTCCTTCCCTTGTGTTCTAGGGCCGCGGTAACTCTTTCGAACATATTCCGCAACCCTGGCAGGCTAGTGAGCCTAGAAATATACATTAAAGATTTATTTAATCACTAGCTCCTGCCAGCGGCTTCACTTAAATTATAACAAGAGAGTATACTACCCCGGGATGAAAGTATCCTATGTCCAGTTGTACATGTTCTACTCGTGTGCCAAGTTTCATCCAAAGCCGTTTACACGTGAAAAGGTTACAGACAGACAGAATTACTTTCACATTTACAATATTACGAGTAAGTATGGATTTGCTTATATTATGACTGGAGAAGTATATAACAAATAATTATAAAAGCCGCAAGGGCCGATCTTCAAGGTTAAGCAACGCTTGCTGAGGTTGGTCTGTGGATGGGTGACCATTTTAACATACCGAAACTCCTCCGTGCTTCGGAAAGCACGTTAAGCCGTTGGTCGGGACCAACCCTCCAAATCCCTCTAGCCGGGGCTGTCATTTGGAGATCTTTGGCAGTCATTACGGTTGTGAGAAGCCAGAAAAATCTGACTCCAGTCTTGCTAAGAAGTGCAGTGTTATCCAGTTAATGGGTTGTGGAGGTCTAGTATTCAGCTGAATCCGGTTTGACTGAGAGCCGACCCCAATATAGTTGGTAGATGATGTATATGTGTGAAGTATATGAATAATCGATTGAGTTAAGTATAAGAAGTCATGCGAGTTAAATTCTTTTTCACTAGCAATAAGTGGCATCTATGTGTAACACGTAGACAGTACCAAAGCAGTTACTTCGATCAAAAAATATTTCACCAACCACAAGGCGAGACTAAAGTTACGACGCTGATTCTCCGATGACTAAGGATCAGCTGACACTAAGATAGGAACAAAATGTTTTTAATTAATTATAGACTCGAGAGTTCGACCAGTATCTAAAATGATAGTGGGCTACTGATATCGCCCTTAAGATTTAACGGTAGCTTACTTTTTGTGTCTCTTTTTTAATCTACTTACCTCAAAGCTTCATCTTAGGCTGACGGTGAAACAAGATAATATTAAGGATATTGAGAACTTAAGAGTGCCTAAACAGTTCTGACCACCTCGAAAACGTTACTTAAAAGATCTATCACACTAATTCACAAACTATAATATTAAAAGTAATTTAAGATGCCTTTCTACCAGCAAGATAACTTTCGCTAAAACACCTACATAAACAAACTTCACAAAGATGTACAAAAATAAAAACAAAAACAAATAAAACACAACCATTTTAATCAATAACCAAAACCTGTTAACTTTGCCTATAAACTTTATAAACATGTAGAAAAATAAAAACGAAAATTTTAAAAGTAAACCATTTAAATCGCTGAATTCTGAAGAAGTGGAACTTTACAAATAGAATCACTGATGTTTTAAAATTAAACAGGTAGGTCTGGATTACCTCTTCGTGTTCTTCGAGTGACGGACGTCGAACAGTTTGACAGGAGCTCCACTAAGGTACCGGTGCACTCGTAGAGTTCCGTCAGTACAGCTGCTGTAGCCGGAGTAGCCATGATCCAGGGCGAGCCTTGAGCCAGGGCAAGGACGAGTGCTGCCTGCAGCACTCGTCCTTCTCAGGGTTGATACGGGAGCAGTCCTGGTTGCAGGGTTCTAGGAGGGCGGCCTCTACGGTCACCATCACCATGGCGAAGGCGATCAGCAGGAGGATGAAGGTGGTCTTGATGGCGGTCATTTTATTTTGTTGTTTGCTTGTAGAGAAACGTTCGCGAAGAGATGTGGAATTGTTGTGTGAAGCTTGAGACTTTTCTTATCAGTTTTTACTCCTAATATAGCATGATTATCGTACCGGTTTACACATTTTTTTGTGCAAACAAATTAAAACTCAAGATTTTGATTAAGGAAAATTTTGATTGTAACCCGAGACTACTTGGGTTATCTTAATTTCGTGAACATCAGAATGACTGGCCAAAATGACCGAGCAGCTTTAAAATATTACTAAAATCTAAAATCTGAAATCACTAGCTCCTGCCAGCAGCTTCACTAAAATTATACTAAGGGTAAGTATACTACCGGGATGAAAAGTATCCTAATGTCCTGTCATGTTCTTCTCGTGTGCCAAGTTTCATCCAAATTTCTTATGCCGTTTACACGTGACAAGGTAACAGACAGACAGAATTACTGTCACATTTAACTATGAATTCGATGGATGATGAAGGATGGATGGATGATGGATGATAAAGTAATTATGGATTCGTTTCACATCTATCACACTAATTCACAAACTGAAATATTTAAAGTAACTTAGGATGCTTTTCTATAAGCAAGATAACTTTCGCAAAAACACCTACATAAACAAACTTCACAAAGATGTAGAAAAATAAAACAAAAAAAAATAAAACTAAACCATTTTAATCAATAACCAAAACACACGTGAATTCTGAAGAAGTGGAACTTTACAAATAGAATCACTGATGATTTACAATTAAACAGGTAGGTCTTGGTTACCTCTTCGTGTTCTTCGAGTGATGGACGTCGAACAGTTTGACAGAAGCTCCACTAAGGTACCGGTGCACTCGCGGAGTTCCGTCAGTAACAATTCATCTGACCGTATCTACAGCTGCTGTAGCCGGAGTAGCCATGAGCCCTGCAGCACTCGTCCTTCTCAGCGTCGATACGGGAGCAGACCTGGTCGCAGGGTCCGACGCGGGCGGCCTCCACGGTCACCATCACCATGGCGAAGGCGATCAGCAGGAGGATGAAGGTGGTCTTGATGGCAGCCATTTTATTTTGTTGTTTGTTAGTGGAGTAACGTTCGCGAAGAGATGTGGAATTGTTGTGTGAAGCTTGAGACATTTCTTACCGTATTTATACTCTTAATCTAACAAGATTATCATACCGGTTAGCACTTGTTTCTGTACAAACAGGATAAATACAAACTCGAGATTTTGATTGAGGAAAATTTTGATTGTAACCCGAGACTACTTAGGTTATCTTAATATGTACGATATGGGATTTTATTTGTTGATATAAATCTTGGTTATTTTTTATCAGTTTAGAAGTCAGAGTTCAAATATTTTCTCCCCTGCTGTGTGGTTTGTTTATATATGCGTTAGTTTGTGCTAGATTAGATTCGGGTTGGACAAGTCGCTGATTTTGAGGACGATGAATGTAATTTAAGTGATGCAATTATGGAGCATAATAGATTTATTGATCAATCGGCTACCCACGACCCTCACCAGGTCTTCGGTCCACCTAGTGGGAGGCCTTCCAACACTGCGTCTTCCGTTACGTGGTCGCCACTCCAGAACTTTTCAGCCACATCGACCATCTGTTCTGCTAGCAATGTACCCTGCCCACTACCACTTTAGTTTGGCGATCCTTCGGGCTATGTCAGTGACCTTGGTTCTCTTGCGGATAACATTTTCCTGATGCGATTACGCAAGGTAACTCCGAGCATTGCCCTCTCCATTGCCCTTTGGGTCACTTTAAGCCTTCTGATGAGGCCCATTTGATTGCATTTGCCGTTTCATCAACAAATAATAAAAATGTAATTAAATGTATCTTTTCGGTTTATGGTACGGAATCCCTTGTGTGGGAGTCTGATTTGCATTTAATCGGTTTTTGCCATTTAAATAAAAAGTTACGCGTTTCTTCAAACATGCAGTCTCAAGTAAAAGTAAAAAAAATATCTAGATATTGAATATCGTTTCATAGTGTACACATTGTTTAACTACACTGGTTCACAGCATTCAACAGAATAGGAGATAAAATCATCCCGAGGGAAATCTTGAAGTATTGAAATATTTCCAGTGAAAAATATAATATAAACTTTCAATACTCGAAGGATTATGTTTAAAATGTGTTTATAAAGTTTAGCTTCAGTTTCTCGTTGTCGAGAAAATTCTCCTTTTGAAGCAACTTTAGAATTTAAAATGAGTGTTGTGAATTTTTGGTATTGAATGTTGATGTTTTCTTCAAACTTTTGCGAAGTTCTGCAAGTCGAGTTTAATGTTTCTACAGGTATACAAAAATGCAGCAAAGTATACCTGTTTTTTGTAAGGATGGGGAATCATCAAATTACTTCTTGCGCTCTGGGCGAAGCGGAAGGGAGTGTCAGACTCTTACTGACTAAAGCCCATCCGTGTTCCTCCTAATGCCCTTTGCGTTCCAGGGCCGCGGTGACTTTTTCGAACAAATTCCGCAACCCTGGCAAGCAAAGTATACCTATACCTATCTTTACTAATATTATGAAGAGGTAAAGTTTGTGAGGTTGTAGGGGGTAATCTCTGGATCTCGTAACCGATTTTGAAAATTTGATTTATATGATAGCCACATTCATGAGGAAGGCTATACGCGTACGAAGTCGCGGGCAAAGTGCTAGTATTACATACTTACAGAGTCATCAGTTTGACCATACTAAACGACATAGAAAATACATCTTTAATTAGGTAGCTAGTTGAACATGTATAAGAAATCTGTAAATTAAAGCCAGAAATTTAAGTGTTTTAAATAATTTTACATGACAATGCAGGTTCAGTTTACATTGTGGTTTTTCCTTATCATTGTCTATGAAAACTTGCCAATTGACAGCAGTGCGACATTGGATGGAAATGCTGACTGTGAATCTGAAAAAGTATGTCAGATCTCTAGTCCCTGACGCCCATGCACATTCCAACCAAGTCATGTACTTCTACTTCCAACGAGAGTCCACCTCGAATAGTGAAATTAAAAGTTATAACTTGTTATTTATCAAGGGTTTATCCGTTTTCATGGTGATTGAGGCATCAGTCTCTTTAAAACTCAGATTCCAAGTGGCAATGTCATGAATAACCTAAAATTATAATTATAGGGTACCTACTTCCGAGCTTGAAATTACAAACAACGGCCTTGGTGCCAAGATTCCGTTTCCAGGGTCTGCCAGAGGCTCTAGAAAAAGTGTTGTTCTAAGAGTGAATGTAGTTGTCGATATGTCACACGACACGATGCGACCACGATCGTGGAACATGTGCCAACACTACTAATTTTTAATCAATGTTCACATTCGCAAGTCAGTCGCAATCTGTCAAAAATGTACGGAAATTGAGGTTTTTCAAAGATTGCGACTGAGACGCGAACGTTTTTTTTTTTAAAAAAAAGGCCCTCTTATTGACGGCGTTTGTAAATCCTCATTTTGACAATCACCTTCGCAAATCTCTCGCTAACGTTCTATGTACTTATTCGCGAAAGTACTTCAAACACATCTGTGAGCTGTGGTGCTAAAATACTGATAAACAATCGTCCCGAATCTTCAACAAAACACTAAAATAAACACTTAGCATACCCTGCTAGTTCTACACGTTTACGTACGCGTTAACGTTACGTTCCAGTTAACGAGGGTAGGTATATGGAGCCGGGTGACATTATACCTCTTTACGAGTAGGTTTATACCTGTATGTAGAATTCGTCAACTCAATGCGTGTACCGAGATACTACCGAACGGCCGCGACGTGACTGTTCGAGTGTCAATAGGTTGCTACTGGCAGGTTATAATTTTGTTCAATACTAAATGTTTATACAAAAGTCGTAAATTTTACACGGATTCATATGGTTTTTGCCTTTTAGTATATTTAATGAAGATTTTATGCCTTGTCTGTATGTTTATGCTCGCTTATACGGGTATAATTTTAGTTTTTTATGACTACTACACTAAAAGGGTATCAACTAAAAAACACAACAAAGTATAAAATAACTTTAATTTCGGAAGTCGGTGGTTTTGGTTGTTTCTTTGTTTATTGACACCGACTTCCGAAATTAAAGTTATTTTATTACTTTGTGCCTAGCGTTTTTTATTTCGAAGTCAGTTGTTTTTTTTTGTAAAAAGATTTTTTTTTGTTAACTAGCTTCTGACTGCGGCTTCGATCACGTCTTTAGTAATTTCATATTTTTTTGCTCGGAACCCTATTTCTATCTATAACATAAAGCAGCCAAAGTCACTTCTTATATTTATTTGTATATAGTGTGTATGTATATATTGTATTGATAGATTATGTTAGAAGTATCAGTTTATCTAAGAATCTAGTAACAGTGCGCGAGTATGATAAATATAGAAGGAAGGACACTTTAAAAGGAACGGAGTTATAACTCCGTTCCTTTGTTGTATACGCTGTTATATTTAATGTGAATGTCACTAGTAAAACACAGAATTATAAGATAAAGTTGCGTTTATATTTCTTCAATCATATAAGATCCCACACACATTTGGAAAAAATCTTATTGACACACGTCAGTATGATTTTTTCCTAACTGCATTGTCCAGGTCTACCGTACTTTTCCAGTGTGTTGCCTCCTTTATTAAAATATAGTGTCAGATAATTTAAACAGCCTGCTTATTTGGATATTTTGGACGCTAACTTTATCTGAGACGTATTTTTTTTCCCGTTGACAACTAAACGCAAAATGTGCAAACCGGCTTCATTAAATGAGGAAAAAGTAAATTTTTATAGTGATTAAAAAACGTATTAGGTACTTTGGAAACCCGGTAAGTGCTGTTTTAAAGTTGTAAAACAAATTGCGTGGTTTTTTTTTAGTATTTAATACTTACTAGTTTCTGCCTGCGACGATATGAATAGTAATATGAACTACGATAGGTCTTAATATAATATTCCACGAAAGCAGGTGATTTCCTATTTTTTTCCATGTATTAAAATAAGATTCTTAAAAAAGCTGGTTTGTTATGGCAACTAAGCCAGCTGTAGTGTTATAGTTTAACTTGTTATGCAAATAAATTAGTAAAAGAAATAATACCAAAGCCTTGATCTTGTCAACGTCACTAGCTAGTTTGCTTTGAAATGTTTATTTAGAGATTTATTTAATCACTAGCTCCTGCCAGTGGTATTTGCGAAAATTACACCAAGAGAGTAAACTTTTTTTATTTCTTTTAACAGTGGGATATCATCAACAAATGACTCCTTCCAAATGTCTCTTTTCGCTCTGGGTGGAGCGGGAGGGAGTGTCAGACTCTTACTGACGAAAATCCATCCGTGTTCCTCCTAATGCCTCTTGCATTCCAGGGCCACGGTGACTCTTTCGAACAAATTCCGCAACCCTGGCATGGTCTGGCTCTGAGAACGAAGAGATGTCAGCACAGAAGATGGGGCCCCTTACTCCGTCTACTATGCTGACATCGATCTTCAAGGTAAAGCAACGCTGGCTGGGGTTGGTATTTGGGTGGGTGACAATCACAGCATACCGAGACTCGTCCGTGCCTCGAAAAGCATGTTAAGCCGTTGGTCGGGACCAACCCTCCAAATCCCTCTAGCTGGGGTTGTCTTTGGCAGTCGTTACGGATTGTCAAAAGCCAGAAAAATCTGATTCCAGTCTAGCCAAGAAGTACCTACCGTGTTATCCAGTTAATGGGTTGTGGAACTCTAATTTAGTTGAAAAAAACACCCAAACAAACTTCATAAAGATGTAGAAAAATAAAACGATATTTTAAAACTAAACCATTTTAATCAATAACCAAAACACAGGCTGAATTCTGAAGAAGTGGAACCATACAAATAGAATCACTGATGATTTACAATTAAACAGGTAGGTCTTGGTTACCTCTTCATATTCTTCTAATGATGGATGTCGAACAGTTTGACAGAAGCTTCACTAAGGTACCGATACACTCGCGGAGTTCCGTCAGTAACAATTCATCTGACCGTATCTACAGCTGCTGTAGCCGGAGTAGCCATGAGCCCTGCAGCACTCGTCCTTCTCAGCGTTGATACGGGAGCAGACCTGGTCGCAGGGTCCGACGCGGGCGGCCTCCACGGTCACCATCACCATGGCGAAGGCGATCAGCAGGAGGATGAAGGTGGTCTTGATGGCGGCCATTTTGTTTTGTTGTTTTTTAGAAGAGTAACGTTCGCGAAGAGATGTGGAATTGTTGTGTGAAGCTTGAGATAGTTCTTACCGTATTTATACTCTTAATCTAACAAGATTATCAAACCGGTTAGCTCTTGTTTTTGTATAAACAGGATAGAAACAAACTCAAGATTTTGATTGAGGAAAATTTTGATTGTAACCCGAGACTACTTGGGTTATCTTAATATGTACGTTACTATTATGGGATTTCATTTGTTGATACATCTTGGTTAATTTTTATCTGTTTAGAAGTCAGAGTTCAAATATTTTCTCCCCTGCTAGGTAGTCTATTTAGATATTGTCAGTTTGTACTAGATTAGATTAGGTAGGTTGAACAAGTCGCTGATTTTGATGACGATAAATGTAATTTAAGTGATGCAATTATGGAATAGAGTAGAATAGAATAATTATTTATTTGCATAGAAAGTAGGTTGACTACTATCTCACCTGATGGTAAGCGATGTTGTCGAAGATCGAGCACGTTTGCCATCTCGCATCCATCGGCTACCCGCGACCCTCACCAGGTCATCGGTCCACCTAGTGGGAGGCCTTCCAACGCTGCGTCTTCCGGGACGCGGTCGCCACTCCAGAACTTTTCGGCCACATCGACCATCTGTTCTGCTAGCAATGTACCTTGTCTACTACCACATTAGTTTGGCGATCCTTCGGGCTATGTCATTGACCTTGGTTCTCTTGCGGATAACATTTTTCCTGATGCGATTACGCAAGGTAACTCCGAGCATTGCCCTTCAGGTGACTTTAAGCCTTCTGATGAGGCCCATTTCATTGCATTTGCCGTTTCATCAACAAATAATAAAAATGTAATTAAATGTATCTTTTCGGTTTACGGTACGGAATCCCTTGTGTGGGAGTCTGATTTGCATTTGATCGGTTTTTGCCATTTTAAATAAAAAGTTACGTTTCTTCAAACATGCAGTCTCAAGTAAAAGTAAAAAAATATCTAGATATTGAAATATCGTTTCATAGTGTACACATTGTTTAACTACACTGGTTCACAGCATTCAACAGAATAGGAGATAAAATCATCCCGAGGGAAATCTTGAAGTATTGAAATATTTCCAGTGAAAAATATAATATAAACTTTCAATACTCGAAGGATTATGTTTAAAATGTGTTTATAAAGTTTAGCTTCAGTTTCTCGTTGTCGAGAAAATTCTCCTTTTGAAGCATTTTTAGAATTTAAAATCAGTATTGTGTATTTTTGGTATTGAATTTTAATGTTTTCTTCAAACTTCTGCGAAGTTCTGCAAGTCGAGTTTTATGTTTCTTGTTTTTTTCTGTTTTTGTAAGGATGGGAAATCATCAAATTACTTCTTGCGCTCTGGGCGATGCGGAAGGGAGTGTCAGACTCTTACTGACTAAAACCTATCCGTGTTCCTCCTAATGCCCTTTGCGTTCCAGGGCCGCGGTGACTTTTTCGAACAAATTCCGCAATCCTGGCAAGCAAAGTGTACCTATACCTATCTTTACTAATATTATGAAGAGGTAAAGTTTGTGAGGTTGTAGGGGGTAATCTCTGGATCTCGTAACCGATTTTGAAAATTTGATTTATATGATAGCCACATTCATGAGGAAGGCTATACGCGTACGAAGTCGCGGGCAAAGTGCTAGTATTACATACTTACAGAGTCATCAGTTTGACCATACCAAACGACAAGAAAAATACATCTTTAATTAGGTAGCTAGTTGAACATGTATAAGAAATCTGTAGATTAAAGCCAGAAATTTAAGTGTTTTAAATAATTTTACATGACAATGCAGGTTCAGTTTACATTGTGGTTTTTCCTTATCATTGTCTATGAAAACTTGCCAATTGACAGCAGTGCGACATTGGATGGAAATGCTGACTGTGTATCTGAAAAAGTTTGTCAGATCTCTAGTCCCTGACGCCCATGCACATTCCAACCAAGTCATGTACTTCTACTTCCAACGAGAGTCCACCTCGAATAGTGAAATTAAAAGTTATAACTTGTTATTTATCAAGGGTTTATCCGTTTTCATGGTGATTGGGGCGTGAGTCTCATTAAGACCCAGATTCCAAGTGGCAATGTCATGAATAATTTTGAATAAAAATTATAATTATAGGGTACCTACTTCCGAGCTTGAAATTACAAGCAACGGCCTTGGTGCCAAGATTCCGTTGCTAGGGTCTACCAGAGGCGCTAGAAAAAGTGCTGTTCTAAGAGTGAATGTACTTATCGATATGTCACACGACACGATGCGACCACGATCGTGGAACATGTGCCGACACTACTAATTTTAAAGCAACGTTCACATTCGCAAGTCAGTCGCAATCTGTCAAAAATGTACGGAAATTGAGGTTTTTCAAAGATTGCGACTGAGACGCGAACGTTTTTTTTTTTTAAAAAAAGGCCCTCTTATTGACGGCGTTTGTAAATCCTCATTTTGACAATCACCTTCGCAAATCTCTCGCTAACGTTGTATGTACTTATTCGCGAAAGTACTTCAAACACATCTGTGAGCTGTGGTGCTAAAATACTGATAAACAATCGTCCCGAATCTTCAACAAAACACTAAAATAAACACTTAGCATACCCTGCTAGTTCTACACGTTTACGTACGCGTTAACGTTACGTTCCAGTTAACGAGGGTAGGTATACGGAGCCGGGTGACATTATACCACTATACGAGTAGGTTTATACCTGTATGTAGAATTCGTCAACTCAGTGCGTGTACCGAGATACTACCGAACGGCCGCAACCTGACTTTTCGAGTGTCAATAGGTTGCTACTGGCAGGTTATAATTTTGTTCAATACTGAATGTTTATACAAAAGTCGTAAATTTTACACGGATTCATATGGTTTTTGCCTTTTAGTATATTTAATGAAGATTTTATGCCTTGTCTGTATTTTTATGCTCGCTTATACAGGTATAATTTTAGTTTTTTATGACTACTGCACTAAAAGGGTTCAACAAAAAACACAACAAAGTATAAAATAACTTTAATTTGGGAAGTCGGTGCTTTCGGTTGTTTCTTTGTTTATTGACTCTGACTTTCGAAATTAAAGTTATTTTATTACTTTGTGCCTAGCGTTTTTTATTTCAAAGTCAGTTGTCTTTTTTGTAAAAAGATTTTTTTGTTAACTAGCTTCTGACCGCGGCTTCGATCACGTCTTTAGTAATTTCATATTTTTTTGCACGGAACCCTGTTTCTATTTATAACATAAAGCAGCCAAAGTCACTTCTTATATTTATTTGTATGTAGTGTGTATGTATATATTGTATTGATAGATTATGTTAGAAGTATCAGTTTATCTAAGAATCTAGTAACAGTGCGCGAGTATGATAAATATAGAAGGAAGGACACTTTAAAAGGAACGGAGTTATAACTCCGTTCCTTTGTTGTATACGCTGTTATATTTAATGTGAATGTCACTAGTAAAACACAGAATTATAAGATAAAGTTGCGTTTATATTTCTTCAATCATATAAGATCCCACACACATTTGGAAAAAATCTTATTGACACACGTCAGTATGATTTTTTCCTAACTGCATTGTCCAGGTCTACCGTACTTTTCCAGTGTGTTGCCTCCTTTATTAAAATATAGTGTCAGATAATTTAAACAGCCTGCTTATTTGGATATTTTGGACGCTAACTTTATCTGAGACGTATTTTTTTTCCCGTTGACAACTAAACGCAAAATGTGCAAACCGGCTTCATTAAATGAGGAAAAAGTAAATTTTTATAGTGATTAAAAAAACGTATTAGGTACTTTGGAAACCCGGTAAGTGCTGTTTTAAAGTTGTAAAACAAATTGAGTGGTTTTTTTTAGTATTTAATACTTACTAGTTTCTGCCTGCGACGATATGAATAGTGGTATGAACTACGATAGGTCTTAATATAATATTCCACGAAAGCAGGTGATTTCTTATTTTTTCCATGTATTAAAATAAGATTCTTAAAAAAGCTGGTTTGTTATGGCAACTAAGCCAGCTGTAGTGTTATAGTTTAACTTGTTATGCAAATATATTAGTAAAAGAAATAATACCAAAGCCTTGATCTTGTCAACGTCACTAGCTAGTTTGCTTTGAAATGTTTATTTAGAGATTTATTTAATCACTAGCTCCTGCCAGTGGTATTTGCTAAAATTACACCAAGAGAGTAAACTTTTTTTATTTCTTTTAACAGTGGGATATCATCAACAAATGACTCCTTCCAAATGTCTCTTTTCGCTCTGGGTGGAGCGGGAGGGAGTGTCAGACTCTTACTGACGAAAATCCATCCGTGTTCCTCCTAATGCCTCTTGCATTCCAGGGCCACGGTGACTCTTTCGAACAAATTCCGCAACCCTGGCATGGTTTGGCTCTGAGAACGAAGAGATGTCAGCACAGAAGACGGGGCCCCTTACTCCGTCTACAATGCTGACATCGATCTTCAAGGTAAAGCAACGCTTGCTGGGGTTGGTATTTGGGTGGGTGACAATCACAGCATACCGAGACTCGTCCGTGCCTCGAAAAGCATGTTAAGCCGTTGGTCGGGACCAACCCTCCAAATCCCTCTAGCTGGGGTTGTCTTTGGCAGTCGTTACGGATTGTCAAAAGCCAGAAAAATCTGATTCCAGTCTAGCCAAGAAGTACCTACCGTGTTATCCAGTTAATGGGTTTTGGAACTCTAATTCAGTTGAAAAAAACACCCAAACAAACTTCATAAAGATGTAGAAAAATAAAACGATATTTTAAAACTAAACCATTTTAATCAATAACCAAAACACAGGCTGAATTCTGAAGAAGTGGAACCATACAAATAGAATCACTGATGATTTACAATTAAACAGGTAGGTCTTGATTACCTCTTCATATTCTTCTTATGATGGATGTCGAACAGTTTGACAGAAGCTCCACTAAGGTACCGATACACTCGCGGAGTTCCGTCAGTAACAATTCATCTGACCGTATCTACAGCTGCTGTAGCCGGAGTAGCCATGAGCCCTGCAGCACTCGTCCTTCTCAGCGTTGATACGGGAGCAGACCTGGTCGCAGGGTCCGACGCGGGCGGCCTCCACGGTCACCATCACCATGGCGAAGGCGATCAGCAGGAGGATGAAGGTGGTCTTGATGGCGGCCATTTTGTTTTGTTGTTTTTTAGAAGAGTAACGTTCGCGAAGAGATGTGGAATTGTTGTGTGAAGCTTGAGATAGTTCTTACCGTATTTATACTCTTAATCTAACAAGATTATCAAACCGGTTAGCTCTTGTTTTTGTATAAACAGGATAGAAACAAACTCAAGATTTTGATTGAGGAAAATTTTGATTGTAACCCGAGACTACTTGGGTTATCTTAATATGTACGTTACTATTATGGGATTTCATTTGTTGATACATATTGGTTAATTTTTATCTGTTTAGAAGTCAGAGTTCAAATATTTTCTCCCCTGCTAGGTAGTCTATTAAGATATTGTCAGTTTGTACTAGATTAGATTAGGTAGGTTGAACAAGTCGCTGATTTTGAGGACGATAAATGTAATTTAAGTGATGCAATTATGGAATAGAGTAGAATAGAATAATTATTTATTTGCATAGAAAGTAGGTTGACTACTATCTCACCTGATGGTAAGCGATGTCGTCGAAGATCGAGCACGTTTGCCATCTCGCATCCATCGGCTACCTGCGACCCTCACCAGGTCATCGGTCCACCTAGTGGGAGGCCTTCCAACGCTGCGTCTTCCGGGACGCGGTCGCCACTCAAGAACTTTTCGGCCACATCGACCATCTGTTCTGCTAGCAATGTACCTTGCCTACTACCACATTAGTTTGGCGATCCTTCGGGCTATGTCATTGACCTTGGTTCTCTTGCGGATAACATTTTTCCTGATGCGATTACGCAAGGTAACTCCGAGCATTGCCCTTCAGGTGACTTTAAGCCTTCTGATGAGGCCCATTTGATTGCATTTGCCGTTTCATCAACAAATAATAAAAATGTAATTAAATGTATCTTTTCGGTTTACGGTACGGAATCCTTCGTGTGGGAGTCTGATTTGCATTTGATCGGTTTTTGCCATTTTAAATAAAAAGTTACGTTTCTTCAAACATGCAGTCTCAAGTAAAAGTAAAAAAACATCTAGATATTGAATATCGTTTCATAGTGTACACATTGTTTAACTACACTGGTTCACAGCATTCAACAGAATAGGAGATAAAATCATCCCGAGGGAAATCTTGAAGTATTGAAATATTCCCAGTGAAAAATATAAAATAAACTTTCAATACTCGAAGGATTATTGTTTAAAATGTGTTTATAAAGTTTAGCTCGAGTTTCTCGTTGTCGAGAAAATTCTCCTTTTGAAGCAACTTTAGAATTTAAAATGAGTGTTGTGTATTTTTGGTATTGAATGTTGATGTTTTCTTCAAACTTTTACGAAGTTCTGCAAGTCGAGTTTTATGTTTCATCAGGTATAAAAAAATGCAGCAAAGTATACCTGGTTTTTGTAAGGATGGGAAATCATCAAATTACTTCTTGTGCTCTGGGCGAAGCGGAAGGGAGTGTCAGACTCTTACTGACTAAAACCCATCCGTGTTCTTCCTAATGCCCTTTGCGTTCCAGGGCCGCGGTGACTTTTTCGAACGAATTCCGCAATCCTGGCAAGCAAAGTATACCTATACCTATCTATACTAATATTATGAAGAGGTAAAGTTTGTGAGGTTGTAGGGGGTAATCTCTGGATCTCGTAACCGATTTTGAAAATTTGATTTATATGATAGCCACATTCATGAGGAAGGCTATACGCGTACGAAGTCGCGGGCAAAGTGCTAGTATTACATACTTACAGAGTCATAAATTTGACCATACTAAACGACATGGAAAATACATCTTTAATTAGGTAGCTAGTTGAACATCTATAAGAAATCTGTAAATTAAAGCGAGAAAGTTAAGTGTTTTAGATAATTTTACATGACAATGCAGGTTCAGTTTACATTGTGGTTTTCCCTTATCATTGTCTATGAAAAATTGCCAATTGACAGCAGTGCGACATTGGATGGAAATGCTGACTGTGTATCTGAAAAAGTTTGTCAGATCTCTAGTCCCTGACGCCCATGCACATTCCAACCAAGTCATGTACTTCTACTTCTAACTAGAGTCCACCTTGAATAGTGTAATTGAAAGTTTTTACTTGTTATTTATCAAGGGTTTATCCGTTTTCATGGTGATTGGGGCGTGAGTCTCATTAAGACCCAGATTCCAAGTGGCAATGTCATGAATAACCTAAAATTATAATTATAAGGTACCTACTTCCAAGCTTGAAATTACAAACAACGGCCTTGGTGCCAAGATTCCGTTTCCAGGGTCTACCAGAGGCGCTAGAAAAAGTGTTGTTCTAAGAGTGAATGTAGTTGTCGATATGTCACACGACACGATGCGACCACGATCGTGGAACATGTGCCGACACTACTAATTTTTAAGAAGCGTTCACATTCGCAAGTCAGTCGCAATCTGTCAAAAATGTACGGAAATTGAGGTTTTTCAAAGATTGCGACTGAGACGCGAACGTTTTTTTTTTTTAAAAAAAGGCCCTCTTATTGACGGCGTTTGTAAATCCTCATTTTGACAATCACCTTCGCAAATCTCTCGCTAACGTTCTATGTACTTATTCGCGAAAGTACTTCAAACACATCTGTGAGCTGTGGTGCTAAAATACTGATAAACAATCGTCCCGAATCTTCAACAAAACACTAAAATAAACACTTAGCATACCCTGCTAGTTCTACACGTTTACGTACGCGTTAACGTTACGTTCCAGTTAACGAGGGTAGGTATACGGAGCCGGGTGACATTATACCTCTATACGAGTAGGTTTATACCTGTATGTAGAATTCGTCAACTCAGTGCGTGTACCGAGATACTACCGAACGGCCGCGACCTGACTTTTCGAGTGTCAATAGGTTGCCACTGGCAGGTTATAATTTTGTTCAATACTAAATGTTTATACAAAAGTCGTAAATTTTACACGGATTCATATGGTTTTTGCCTTTTAGTATATTTAATGAAGATTTTATGCCTTGTCTGTATTTTTATGCTCGTTATACAGGTATAATTTTAGTTTTTTATGACTACTATACTAAAAGGGTTCAACAAAAAACACAATAAAGTATAAAATAACTTTAATTTCGGAAGTCGGTGGTTTTGGTTGTTTCTTTGTTTATTGACACCGACTTCCGAAATTAAAGTTATTTTTAACCGACTTCTAAAAAAGGAGGAGGTTCTCAATTCGTATGTTTGTTTTTTTTTTTTTTTTTTTTATGTTTGTTCGGGCATAACTCCGTCACTTGCCAAACGATTTGAAAAATTATTTTTTTGTTGGAAATGGTATACTTTTCAAATGGTCCCATTGAAATTTTATCAAAATCGGTTCAGTAGTTTGGTTATTAAATCCAAATAGCTGGAAAAAATATGTGGAAAAATCATCCATGTATACGAAATTGCGTATTTTTGCTTTTCTGTGACTTTGCAGTGGTGTTGTTAGATGTGAGGTACCACTAAAAAGTGAAAAATAAAAAACTTTTTCACAAAAAAAGAAACCGACTTCCAAAAAACACTACAAAGTTCAAAATAACTTTAATTTCGGAAGTCGGTGTCAAATAACGAAGAAGCAACCAAAAACACCGACTTCCGAAATTAAAGTTATTTTGAACTTTGTAGTGTTTTTTGGAAGTCGGTTTCTTTTTTTGTGAAAAAGTTTTTATTACTTTGTGCCTAGCGTTTTTTATTTCGAAGTCAGTTGTTTTTTTTTGTAAAAAGATTTTTTTTTGTTAACTAGCTTCTGACCGCGGCTTCGATCACGTCTTTAGTAATTTCATATTTTTTTGTTCGGAACCCTATTTCTATTTATAACATAAAGCAGCCAAAGTCACTTCTTATATTTATTTGTATGTAGTGTGTATGTATATATTGTATTGATAGATTATGTTAGAAGTATCAGTTTATCTAAGAATCTAGTAACAGTGCGCGAGTATGATAAATATAGAAGGAAGGACACTTTAAAAGGAACGGAGTTATAACTCCGTTCCTTTGTTGTATACGCTGTTATATTTAATGTGAATGTCACTAGTAAAACACAGAATTATAAGATAAAATTGCGTTTATATTTCTTCAATCATATAAGATACATACGAAGATACATATAAGATACATACATACCCATACACATTTGTTAAAAATCTTATTGACACACGTCAGTAAGATTTTATTAAGATATAGTGTCAGATAATTTAAACAGCCTGCTTATTTGGATATTTTGGACGCTAACTTTATCTGAGACGTGTTTTTTTTCCCGTTGACAACTAAACGCAAAATGTGCAAACCGGCTTCATTAAATGAGGAAAAAGTAAATTTTTATAGCGATTCAAAAACGTATTATTTTGAAAACACGGTAAATGCTGTTTTGTAGTTGTAAAACCAAATGAGTGTTTTTCATTTTTTAATACTTACTAGTTTCTGCCTGCGACGTCATGAAAAGTAATATGAATTTTAGGTCAGTGGGTCGTCTTAGGGGCGGGAAATCACATGCTTTTATGGAATATTATATTACAACCAATCGAAATTTCGATAGGTTTTAATATAACATTCCATAAAAGCATGTGATTTCCTATTTTTTCCTTGTAATAATATTAAAATAAGAACCCTAAAAAAGTTGGTTTGTTATGGCAACTAAGCCGGCTGTAGTGTTATATTTTAACATGTTATGCAAATATATTAGTAAAAAAAATAATATCAAAGCCTTGATCTTGTTATCGTCACCGGCTTGTTTGCCTTGAAATGTTTTGTTTAAAGATTTATTTAATCACTAGCTCCTGCCAGTGGCATTTGCTAGAATAAGAGAGTATACCTTTTTGTTTTTTTGACGGTGGCAAATCATCAACATATTACTCCTTCCAAATGACGCCTTTCGCTCTGGTTGGAGCTAGAGGGAGTGTCAGACTCTTACTTTACTGAAGAAAACCCATCCGTGTTCCTCCTAATGCCCTTTGCGTTCCAGGGCCGCGGTGACTCTTTCGAAGAGATGTCAGCATAGAAGGCGGGGCCCGTTACTCCGTCTTTTATGCTGACATCTCTTCGTTCTCATCTCCCTCTCGTGCCGTGAGGGAGTATACCTACTACCGGAATGAAAAGTATCCTATGTCCTATTCCGGGACATGTTCTACTCATGTGCCTAGTTTTATCCATATCCCTTCAGCCGTTAACACGTGAAGAGATTACAGACAGACAGAATTACTTTCACATTTACAATATTAGGAGTAAGTATGGATTTGATTTTATTGTGGTGGATAAGTATACGAATAAATCTCTCTCTCTCATGCTAAATTATAACAGCCACACGGGCCGATCTTCAAGGTAAAGCAACGCTTGCTGAGGTTGGTCTTTGGGTGGGTGACCATCATTGCATACCGAGACTCGTCCGTGCTTCGAAAAGCATGTTAAACCGTTGGTCGGGACCAACGCTCCAAATCCCTCCAGCCGGGGTTGTCATTTGGAGATCTTTGACAGTCGTTACGGATTGTCAAAAGCCAGAAAAATCTGACTCCAGTCTAGCCAAAAAGTACCTACCGTGTTATCCAGTTAATGGGTTGTGGAATTCCAATTTAGTTGAAAAAAACACCCAAACAAACTTCATAAAGATGTAGAAAAATAAAAACGATATTTTAAAACTAAACCATTTTAATCAATAACCAAAACACAGGCTGAATTCTGAAGAAGTGGAACTTTACAAATAGAATCACTGATGATTTACAATTAAACAGGTAGGTCTTGATTACCTCTTCATATTCTTCGAGTGATGGATGTCGAACAGTTTGACAGAAGCTCCACTAAGGTACCGGTGCACTCGCGGAGTTCCGTCAGTAACAATTCATTTGACCGTATCTACAGCTGCTGTAGCCGGAGTAGCCATGAGCCCTGCAGCACTCGTCCTTCTCAGCGTCGATACGGGAGCAGACCTGGTCGCAGGGTCCGACGCGGGCGGCCTCTACGGTCACCATCACCATGGCGAAGGCGATCAGCAGGAGGATGAAGGTGGTCTTGATGGCGGCCATTTTGTTTTGTTGTTTGTTAGTAGAGTAACGTTCGCGAAGAGATGTGGAATTGTTGTGTGAAGCTTGAGACATTTCTTACCGTATTTATACTCTTAATCTAACAAGATTATCATACCGGTTAGCACTTGTTTTTGTATAAACAGGATAGTAACAAACTATTATTATTGTTTCATGTTAATGTGCTATCTTGGCTTACTTGTAACTTCTTTTTTCTTTTATTTTTTGTAGTCTTCACTTACGTCTTATAGGCTGTTTAAATTCTTGAATGCTGTGTACAGTCATAATTGGAGTGCAGATTTAAAAATGTTATCTTGTAAAAATAATCCTTATCACAACTTGGTCTGTATTCTGTAACTGTACCTTATATAAATAAATAAATAAATAAACTCAAGATTGTGATTGAGGAAAATTGCGCTTTTAACCCTTGGGTTATCATTATTGTTACGATATGGGATTTTATTTGTTGATTAGATTCTCCCCTGCTGGGTAGTCTGTTTATATATGCGTCAGCTTGTACTAGATTAGATTAAGGTTGGACAAGTTGCTGATCCTAAGGACGATGAATGTCAAATAAGTGAAGCAATAATTATTGAGTATAATATATTTTTCTCAAACATAATTGGAAATTTGAGCATTATTTTGGCAAATAATTATAAACTCATATCTGTCGTGTAATTTAAAAATGGAATGATATTTTACTCCGATACATGGTGACCAAGGAGGTAACTTATCAAAGGTTTGATTTATATTTCGAACTGGCTTACAAACAGAAAGCTGTTTATTAAAAAAAAAAACAAATGAACACTTTAACGCGGGAAAAAGTATTATTGTTCGTAATTGATTAATTTCCTAGGTACTACTTAGTTTTAATTTCCGTGCATTATTTGAGAAAAGTACTATACCTACAAGCCTTGGCCACAACAAAAACATTGATGGACTTACGTATGTGTTTCCACGTTAGTCCATTAATGCCTCTTTTGCTGGTCGCTGCAGACTATATTGGTGCTGCCCGCGGCTCTGCGGCTCCAACCTTGTATAATTCGTGTTTTATCTCTTTATATTACAGCAAATGTCTTTTCTGATTAAAAACTAAGTATGAAGTTGCTGGACGTTGTTTTGTGTATTAGTTTAAATGTTTATGTTAACTGTAATTTTTAATTGATTGGATAAACCGATCTCATTGAATCATTCTTAGTGAAGGAGGCAAATTCGTGAAAGTATTTCAAACACAACTCATCATCTGCCTAGCCTTTCCTCAACTGTATTGGGGTCGGCTCCCAGTCGAACCAGATTCAGCTGATTATCAGTATTTTATGCCTGCCTACCAGGCCTACCCATTCCATTAACTGGGTAACACGGTACTTCTTGACAAAACTGGTGTCAGATTTTCTGGCTTCTGACAATCCGTTACGACTGCCAAAGATCTCCAAATGATAGTCAGGACCAACGGCCTAACGAGCTTTCCGAGGCATGTAGGAGTCTCGTTATGTTATGATGGTCACCCATCCAAAGACTAACCTCAGCAAGCGTTGCTTAACCTTGAAGATCGGCCCGGTGGCTGTTATAATTAAGCCACGAGCACCTCTGCTCTTCTCGAGCTTCTCTTCAAATACAACTGTGGTGCTGAAAAGCAGAAGTAATAATCTTCAACAAAACAATAAAATAAACACTTAGCATTTAGCCTACTACTAGTTTTGCACGTTTACGTACGCGTTAACGTTACGTTCCCGTTAACGAGGCTATACCGAGCCGGTTATGAGCCCGTGACATTGTACCTCTATAGTTTTATACCCGCATACGTTGCTAATGGCAGGTTATAATTTTGTTCGGTACTAAATGTTTATGCAAAAAGCGTAAATTTTACACGGATTCATATGGTCTTTGCCTTTTAGTATATTTTATTCAGATATTAGGCCTTGTCTGCTGTATTTTGATTATAAGTATGATTTTTTATTAATGACAGGCACGCGCTTGACAACTATCTCACCTGATGGTGAGTGATGATGTGGTCGAAGATGGAGCACGCTTGCTTAGAAGTAACCTTTTCACTCTTGACTTAAAGACTCCCGGGTTGTTGCTATCAGGAAACAGACTCTGGCAGTGAATTCCACTCCTTAGCTGTGCGCACAATGAATGTGTTCCGAAAACGTTTTGTGTCTGTGGGTGGGATGTCCACCATGTACCGGTGGGGCATTGCCGTACGTCTTGTGGTACGGTGATGGAACGGGCTGGGCGTTTTTATGACAAGTGCACTAAAAGGGGAAAATAAAAATTAATTATAAATTCGATAAATATTAACTTTTTCCTCATAAAAATCATATATTACGTCAACATGTATTACTTAGTTAAATGTCAAGGTACTTATCTGTTTGTGCTGATATTTTTATCTTGGTCTCGATGGATGAAGTTCTTGCTTGGGTTTCCTTATTTACCTAAGTCAGGGATTCTTCAAATAGTTGCCAAAAACCTTTATGAAGTAATATATATGTCGCAGCCAATTAATTTGCTTAATCAGCCGTTTGATTGGTTGCCTAGCCTTTTCTAGACCTAAGTGACATCTTTTGTTCAATATCGTTTATTGACTTGACCGTGTCACTTATGTCGCTGATTAAACGGCACAGTTCAATGAAAAGGCTAGACTTTCAATGAAACGGCGGATTCAGCTAGTTGACATATTCTTATTCAACCGCATAATTGGCTGTCTAGCCTTTTCATTGATCGGCGCCGTTTAATCAGCGACCTTACTGACATCCAGTCAATGCGTCTAATACTACATTTAATGAACGGGCTGGCTAGATGCTTAGGCCGTTTATAGAATAGAGTAACCGTGTGACGAAAATATAAAGGCTAGGCAGCCAATTAAACGGCTGATAAAGCTAGTTGGCTGCGACATGTATATTATTGTTTTTGTTTATCTCTACCGATATCACTATCTCATGAATCATAACACAGCCACAGGATTACATCCACCGAAATCCGCATTAACTACCCAGATTTAATACCTCTACTTACCCAGCATCGCAATATAAGCGTGAATTTGTGCGCGGAGTTGAATTGCAGGCTTCAATGTGAAACCCGAGCACGGCGACGCGCGCTTTGTGACCATTCGAATTAAAAAGCGGAACTTGATATTGTTGCGTCTGAACCAGTGGTGCTCAACATTAAGGCAGTATTTTAAATGAGCTATGAGATGTTGGTTACAAGAAAGTGTTCAACTTGTCTGCAGAGGCGGATTTTGTTCGAAAGAGTTACCGCGGCGGTAAAAACGATTAAGACAACCAAAAACACCAACTTCCGAAATTAAAGTATTTTTCTTCTTTATCTTTCTTTTTTTCTCCTTTCTTCTTGTCAACAGTACCTACACAAGAAATGCCAAGCATAGTAGTTGGAATATTTGTTATCTTTAAAGGTTAAATGGCTCAATTTAATTAAAAATGGCTGTTATTTTTTTATTTTGGTTAATGTCTTATAGTAAATTGACATGACAGACAACCTTCGATTAAGAATTCACTAGTGTATTCTTGATCGAAGTAGACAACGGACAAGAAAAACTCCTAAAAATATCCCCCGACACAACGTACAGGTGCACTAAGCACAAACACCCTAATTAGATTGAATGTGTTGTAATTTTTTATGCGAACTAAGTCGCAAGCAACCACTGGTATTTTCATAACAAAACGTCTCCACCGTGTTTGTGTTTACAACTCAAGTAATAAAAGGTTGAACACCACTGCTCCCGAGTCTGGATGCAATTTTAAAGGACATTTTGAAAATTTTAATGCAAATTCTTTAGTACTTCGATGTTTTGTATTGTATTGAAGTGAACGGAATTAAATGGAAGGAAAAGTGTGGAAAATTGAATTGTTTGTCGTGAACGGAGAAAGGAATAATGATATTTTCAATAGAACGTGTTTTCTTCTGTTTCGCTTTGTATATTACCTACTACAGCACACCTTAGATATAAACTTAATAAATGCAAATGTTTAGATGAATGAATGAATGCATAAATGTTTGTTATGCGGTTAAGTAGTGACGGATTATCATATCGAAGTTTTCTCTATGAGTTTAGCTTCATACAGACGTTCCCTAATAAACAGTGTGTATTATGTACGTCTGTATGGCTCGAATTGTTTTTGTTTTTGTAGAGCATTTATGTCTAGACACTCTTCTTTTTTTGTTCTTGTCTCATTCACTATGACAATGTCATGCATACCTGTTATTTGCATGGTTACTGGAATGCCGATTTTAGATGTTATTTTTATTGAATTGTAAATGACAGTGCTGTTGTTGTGCTTATTTTTTTTTTTAAACGTTGCCCCACGCTAGGAATTCCTCCCGTATCGTGGGTGCGTTTACAAACATACAATCTCACATACATAAACAGCCAGACTCGAAACAACTATCTGTAGGCCATACAAATATTTGTTCCGTGCGGGAATTGAACCCGCGACACGCAGCGCAGCAGTCAATCGCTCAACCACTGCGCCAACCCGTGTCCTCAATTATAGGCTTATTAAAAGTAAATATATGTACCTACACGTTCAAGTAGTTTGATAAAACAGGCTGGATCAAACAATTTTATAAAATTGGCATGAATGTGTGAAAGGAAATTTTATACAAAAATTAATTGTCAAATGGCGTGAA
Source organism: Melanchra persicariae (assembly GCA_947386135.1). NCBI lineage: Eukaryota > Metazoa > Arthropoda > Insecta > Lepidoptera > Noctuidae > Melanchra > Melanchra persicariae. The sequence goes on along the minus strand of OX376657.1, from coordinate 3,491,963 downwards.
GTAATACGAAATTAGATCAAACAGTTTGAACCAGCCTGTTTGATCGAACTACTTCAACGTTTATGGCCCGCATAAGTCAATCACGCGGGAGAAACATTTATTGAATTGCGATTGTAATTGAGGAGCAACAATTCTTTCTTTTTGAGTCGATTGACTGATTCAAAAACATTGTGCGACCAGTATTTAGGTACAAGCTTCAATATCCTAGAAGCAGCAGGCGGTTGAACATGATGGGGAGCAGAGAAGGTGCTTCATATCCTGAAAAACGATTCCACATTCGCACACGCGGCATAGGTCGAGAGGTATCCCAACTCAAAATCTATCTGCTTTTAGCTACTGCATTTCCTCTTTGGCTGTCTATCGTAAACCTACTCTCTAAGATAATTTATTATTTTTATATTATTTATAAAGCAGCAAAATATAGCTGCGTATAATATAATTGTTCACGCTAACCATTCGTAACATTACCGCTTGGCGCGAAGCTCCTAAATAATAATGTTTCGATTTCCTCTTCTCGACCGTTAGGACGTGGACACATGAGCCAGTTAGCATTATTAAATGTATAGAAATTGTATGAGAAGTTAGGGATAGAAGTTTGTTTTTGTTATTGGCAACTGGTTTACTGAATGCGAAAATTGTGATGCCTGAGGGAACCATTGACGAAAAATAATTATGAGGCATATTTATTGTTCGAGTTTCTATCTATATGTATAATATACCTATACTATCGTATAGACACAACATAAACAATTTAACTAAACTAACAAAAAACTAAAATAAAGCATAACCAAAATTTGGTCCTTAACAATGTCAGCCCGTAATGTGCCCAAGAGAGTGGCAGCATTGCCACGATGTATGGCAATGCTCAGCCTCTGGCCACAGTAAAAGCCAGTCCAAAGGCTGAGTAGTTTGATATAATTGAAGAGGCTGTGAGCACAAGGGCCCCACGGTCAGAGTGTTTAGAGGGTTTCAACCCTAAACGGGACGAATATATAGTTACCAATAAGGTTAGTATATTTACGCCACTTGAGGTTTTCCGCAGCCACAGCGGCAGCGCTAGCACAACACGAGGAACTAGGAGGATGGGAGATAGGTGCAAGATTATCGACACAGATTGCGTTCCACTCTAAAAGCCTACCCAGCCCTCTTCTATAGGATATATAATATCGTATAGATTGAAAATTTTTATTTTTTCATTCATTCATTCAAAAGTGACCCAACAATTACCAACTTAAATATTTGCGTTACGTGTTTTGGTCCAGAAAGTTCAAATGTGTTGTTGTGTTCCAAATTTCAACAGAATCAATCGCGTAGATTCGGAGCAAATAGCTGGTGACTGACAAACAGACACACACTGGTGATCCTATCCACGGAATCCTAAAAAATGTTGTGTTCTTGAATTAAGTTTTTTCTCGAAATCAGCAAGCGTTGTGGTTAGTGCCGATTTTTTGCAATGACAGGTTAACATAACAATTATTATCAAATATAATAAATAATAAAAGAGTTACCGCGGCCCTGGAAAGTAAAGGGCACTACGAGGACCTCGGATGGGTTTTAATCAGTAAGAGACTGACACTCCCTCCCGCTTCACCCAGATCGGCAGAAGTAATTTGATGATTTCCCATCCATATTAAAAAAGTATCCAGTACTCAGTATAAACGCCTCCTTTCAAAAATATGGACCCTCACTTCATAAGGAAAACGAATAAGGTACGGCATTCACCCGCGAAAATAGATTCATCATTACGACACGCCCGTCCTATGATCGTTATAGAAATGCGCGATTGTGTTCATGCCCTTATGTCAAGGAGATGTTTTGAGGGGTGCAGTCTAATATGAGGTCATGTTTCGTGAATTTTTCGTTTTTTTTTATGTTTTGTCTATATCACATAACATAAAAAAAAGGAAATATTCATTGACATTGGCATTTTTTGTTGTTTGCATCGTGTCTGGCAAAGCCGGTTTTCGCCTTTTTGTTCCTAAGTAGTTGATAGGTATATTTCTTTTGTAAAAAATGTGTAGTCAAGAGGCCCTGGACAATGTGCTATTCGATTAGCGAATGCGACTGTCGAAATGCCAAAATATAGGGATTTGATCAAGTGACATTTCGATAGCATCTGTCAATCCCATACATTTTTGACGTATTGACGATATTGACGCTTACAGAATGTCACTTGTCTAGAGCCCCAGGTCTAAATAGTTAGTAGAGAACATTTTCGAAAAAGAATTCAGGGGGAAAGATAGTGATTTTCCACTTTCTATAGAAAACTTTAAATCACTCTCCTGGATCCCTGGATCACTCTAGCGTATGCAGATCCAGTTTTTTTTTTTTATTTTTTTTTTATTAGTGATGGGTTTGCTCTCGACTCTAGTCAATGTCAGATACGACAGAGACGAAGTCTACAATGGAGCGAGCTTACCCAGAAGTTTCATTAAAATTGGTTCATTTATTTCGAAAAATAAGGTCTTGAAAGTTTGTATGAAATGCCGTAGGGCGTTAATGCTCTTAATAATGAGCATCTTGTTACTTAGTAGGTACCAACTGGGTATCGTGTCAGACTTTCAGCCTAGTCATTATAATACATGATACGCAGCACGTTCCCAAAATCAATTAGTGCCTTGTATTAGGAAATAAATGATATTTCTTCTGATCAATACAAGATTACACTGAGCTCGCCTGAGGCTAATGTAACTAATTTGTCTGGCATTCATATAGATAGAAGGAAATAGTCTGGAAGGGAGGGGGCGGGAGGGGAAGAAAGTTCTTTCCGTCGGGATAAGTGTTTCTTTGATTTCATTTATTAGTAGTTTTGTTATGTTTCTCATGTTTCATGGAGTTTGGGTAGGTATTAAGCCGAATTGACATTACGAAACAAGTTTCATGCATGATGAAATTAATTTCATAACACTACTTTCAGTACCTGTGACACTAGTTTTTCAATATTGTAACGAATTCGAATATCTATGTATTGACATTTGATTTTGATTCCTTTGAAATCCTTGTATATGACGTATTATTTCTCTATTTTTTTTCAAATTAGTGTAATGATGTTTGAAATTTGGATGTGTAAGCGATTTTGTTTTTTAAACTGTAAGCTTGTACTGAGTTTATTTTACATTAGTAAATAAATATCAATCATCACTTAGCTTGACCATGCATTGCTAGATTGAGTGAACTTATTCGTCAGTCAGAGATGAATCGAATCATAAACACGATCCAAGAAGAATCAAAGAGATCCACCAACATTACCCAACAAATGCCTAAAACCCAACACGCTTCATATATCAATAATTAATTAGCTTGACAATGCATTGCTAGATGGAGCGAACTAATTGTCGGTCAGAGGTGAACCGAATCATAAACACGACCACTCTATGATTATAATGTTCATATCAATAACGATCTTCATGGTCAATTAACGTTATATTGCCGTGTGAGTTATGTTCAAGACGGAGTAGTATGTTTTTGATAAGAAACTACCTACATACTGGGTATTTTTTTTCCAGTGCGCAAACTTTGAGAACCACTTCTGCCCACAACTTTTCCTAAGAAAGCCATAGTCAATTATTAAAAAAAATTGAGTCTCCCATACAAATTGGGTTCAGTTGATAACAATTTTTACCGACTTCTAGATAAGGAGTAGGTTCTCAATTCGGATGTTTGTATTTTTTTATGTTTGTTCGCGCATAACTCCATCACTTGCCAACACATGCAGATCGCTATGATAGGGGTTCATTTCATGTTAGTCAACAATGTCTGGCAGTTTGAGATTTTTTTTTATGCGGGGTGTGAGGCAGGGAGACGTAATTTCTCCGAAACTGTTCACGGCCGCAATGGAGGACGTCTTCAAGGTTTTGGACTGGAAAAGGCTAGGCATTAATGTCAATGGCGAGTGCATCACTCATCTTCGATTTGCCGACGATATAGTCGTCATGGCTGAGACCACGGAGGACCTCAGTACAATGCTCGATGACCTCAGTAGAGCTTCCGAAAGAGTGGGTCTTAAAATGAACATGGACAAAACCAAGGTCATGGTAAATACCCATGTAGCACCTACTCCTATCAAGATTGGAGGCTCTGCACTCGAAGTTGTTGATGAGTACGTCTACCTGGGACAAACGATCCAGCTAGGTAGGGCTAACTTCGAGAAGGAAGTCAACCGTCGAATCCGACTCGGATGGGCGGCGTTCGGGAAGTTGCGCGGTATCTTCTCGTCTCACATACCACAGTGTCTCAAGACGAAAGTCTATGACCAATGCGTGTTGCCAGTGATGACCTATGGACTCGAAACGTGGTCGCTCACAATGGGCCTCATCAGAAGGCTTAAAGTCACCCAAAGGGCAATGGAGAGGGCAATGCTCGGAGTTTCCTTGCGTGATCGAATCAGGAATGATGATATCCGCAAGAGAACCAAGGTTACCGACATAGCCCGAAGGATCGCCAAATTGAAGTGGCAGTGGGCAGGGCACATTGCTCGCAGAACAGATGGTCGATGGGGCCGAAAAGTTTTGGAGTGGCGACCGCGTACCGGAAGACGCAGCGTTGGAAGGCCTCCCACAAGGTGGACCGATGATCTGGTGAGGGTCGCGGGTAACCGATGGATGCGAGACGCACAGGACCGGTTGTTGTGGCGACACTTGGGGGAGGCCTATGTCCAGCAGTGGACGTCTTTCGGCTGATATGATGATGATGATGATGATGAGATCGTTTTAAACTTAAGGATCACGATAGATGTCGATTCAGGACAGCTTTATGTTATTATTTCTGTTTTTGAAATTAAGTGTAGGTGGGTCAATGACCGTTATTCTTCATTTATCTGGCGCATACTATAGCAGAAAACAAATTAAATTGTTTGGAAAAGAGGAGAGGGATTCGCTCTGTTGTGGAAAAAAAGAGTCTAGTCAGATAAGATAAAAAGTATCCACTAAGTAAATAAAGAAATTTCAAAACGACGTTACCAGTACCAAACCATGTTGCGATATGCGAGTATCTACACTAGTTCATAGACAATGTGTTTTGCGATAAGAACGAAGTAATTTCTACAAACTTCAATTTGAGCCAAGAGGAGCTCGTTAAAATCTCAATATCTGACAGGTAAAACATAGATTGCTTATTTCATTAACCTCTTCAAATACTCATAAATATTTCGCCACATATGAATGTAGAAGCTTCCTACTCTATTAATTAAAATGCATCGGTCCCAGGGGGTCTACTCTCTAAGCCCGAAGTCCGTAGTTTCGGCTTTGTGTCGGGCGTTTTCTACTCCGTATCATCGAACTAAGAATGAATGACAACACGATTTGACAGTTGCTCTTAGTTCGGGTTCGGGACTAATCGTAAGGCGCTAGAATTTCGGGGCGCGGACACATGTTTCTTCCGCGTTCTTTTCATACAAAATGTATAGAAGCGTCGCGACACAAAACATTAAAAAGGACAGGGCGCGGACACGACGCTTACTCGTCTGCGCCCTATTATAAAACATACAGAAAGGACGGGGAGCGGGTGCGAGCGTACGAGGGACGGGCAAGAACGGGCGGGGGTACGAGGAACGTCCGTGCCTCGTCTTTTCTACATGTTTTAAAAAGTCACGACGGCGCCCCCTCTGTGCCCTGTCCGCGCCCCGTCCTCGTCTTACGTCTTTGCTGTGTGTCCAGCGACTAAGTCCGTAGGTGATATGGAGTAGAAAACGCCCAACACTAAGGCCAAAACTACGGACTTTGGGCTTAGAGAGTAGACCCTCAGCTCCCAATCTACCAGCTGCGGTTTAATAACAATATTGTGTTCAAAGCTGACCTCTGCTACCCAATTAGTGAAAGACATCAGAGGATCCTGAGGTAATAGCGGATGAAGACCGGTGTCGTAGATATTAATATTGATTATTGAATGTGTGTCCAGGCTGTACATCTAGAGGTTGATAACCTACGTTATCCTGTTTATAACTAGTTACATTTTGAGAACAGTAACATTTTAGTGCCTATGTTTGTAGCAGTTTATTCAACACATACACATTATGTTAAATTACATTATACAATAAACACATTTGCATTTAATATTCATTCAGAAGGAAATCCTTGTCAATTTATTTTATTTCTTCTTGCCATGCAAATAGTTTGCAAAGAATAAGGAGTCTGGTTTGTATGTATAACATAACACCTGATTGCCAATTATACAATTTTTTAAGCAAAATTCGCATTCGCACGTCAGTCGCTATCAATTTAAGTCAAAAATGTATGAAAATTAAGGCCTTTTTAACCGACTTCTAAAAAAGGAGGAGTTTCTCAATTCGATTGTATTTTTTATTTTTTTTGTGTTTGTTACCTCATGTCTCCGTCATTTATGAATCGATTTGAAAAATTCTTGTTTTATGTGAAAGGATATAACTTCTCTCTATAAATTTTCTCAAAATCGGTCTAGCAATTTGGGTTTTAAATCCAAATAGCTGGAAAAAATATGTGGAAAAATCATCCATGTATACGAAATTGCGTATTTTTGCTTTCCTGTGACTTTTCAGTGGTGTTGGTAGGTTTCCACTAAAAAGTGAAAAATAAAAACTTTTTCACAAAAAAAACCGACTTCCAAAAAAAACACTACAAAGTACAAAATAACTTAAATTTCGGTAGTCGGTGTTTTTGGTTGCTTCTTCGTTATTTGACACCGACTTTTTTTTTGAATGATTGTTACTGAGATGCGAATAGCAAACGTTACTTTAAAATAGTAGAATTGGCCCTCTGCTATCCCATACGGGTTAGTAGAGGTTTATCTATTCATAGTAATTACGCTTACAGTGCAACTATTGTCTTTGCCCCTCGGCAAGCATCGCAATTCCGAATGCAAGCCATGTCCACCAATTTAGATTAACCGTGTATAATAATTTGAATTTAGAACAAAGTACTTAACTGCGAGCAATATCACCTGCTCACTGCTTTAAATTTCCCATCCCAGAAGATGGAACAGCGGCCCTACCATGACGTGTTAAAGCGTGAGTCGTTCGAGCGAGAAACAGGGATGGAGCTATATAGGGTGTATACCTCCATCCCTCCTTCTCGCTCGATCGACTCACGCTTTGACACGTCATGGTAGGGCCGCAGATCTAGATTGAAAGTCAAACTTTTGCAAACCCATTCACATAATTATGAAAATATAAAGCAGTACAAGTAATATTACTACAAATGTCTGAATACAATTCACAGTGTAAGTGCAGAAACTAACACAGCATAGAAGCAGGAGTTGCTAACCAATTACATTTCACACATAATTCACAGATGAAAATACAATACCAAGTTTAAATGGAAGAAAAAGAACAGATAGTAACAGAAGGTTCACTTTGTGTTAAGCGCCCCTGTGTGCCCCTGTGTTTTATCTCTGTTGGTGATATCTGGTATAATTTAGTGACCAGTGACCATCATAAAATTTTGGGGTTTCAAACGATGTTTTGTTCAGCAAATTGGATAAAAATAATACGTTTACATGTGAACATTTTCATTTGCAATTAAATAAGATGAGGCTGGTGTTTCATAGCTGACTACGGCCGTTTCGTTACTACAAGAACTACTGTATAACAGAAAAGAAATTAACAGTGAATGAATTTTTCACCTTTTTTTTTGGATGAGAAATCATCAAATGTCTCCTCCCGCTCTGGGCGGAGCAGAAAGGAGTGTCAGACTCTTACTGAATAAAACCCATCCGTGCTCCTCGTAGTGGCCTTTGCTTTGCAGAACCGCGGTAACAAAATCCGCAACAAATTTTTCACCTTAAGCGCATGTGAATGTAGTGAAATGGCCACGCCACATATTTTGTTTGACTAAGATGTAGAGTTTGTGAAGTAAGGGCGTTTAGAGTTAAAAGCTTGGCACTACATGGGTTCTGATAACTTTTTGACAGTGTGAGCCATATGGTCTCGTCTTGGTAACATTTTACACGACTATGGGGAGGTCCGTAGCTACTACGTAAGCCGTTGCTGACAAGGAATCGTTCTAACTCCTTGTCATCAGATATGTTGAAGCGCATATGCAATCATAATTATAATGGTAAATGTTTTTGGTGGGTTGTTTGGTACAGTTTCATGTTAATAAGGTATGCAATCAAAATTGACTTACTGCATTTTTCTTTAATACGACAAAGCAAGAAGTAACAAAGTATAAGAAGTTAGCTGAGCGAGATATTAAACAGCTTTGCACGAGTCGTATGTATCTCAGTGCTAACATTTATTCTTGTTGTCTGTTGTTTGCCCGGAGTAGGTATGTCCGATTTCTATGGGGCCACTGAAAGCGGGGAGCGGGTTGGATTTTTACTAGTTGATTTTTTAAATGTATCATCGATACCCAAGTATCGACTTTAGTATTATCGTTTTAGGGTTCCGTATCAAAATGGCAAGAAGGAACCCTTATGGTGCGACTCAGTCTGTCTGTCTGTCCGTCTATTACAGCTAGATATCTCAAGAAATACTAATGCTATCAACTTGAAATTTGGAATAGTTTTAGATGACGTTTGCCCAACTATTAACTAGCAAATAAGAAAGAAATAAAAGTATGCATATTTATAAGCAGTTTTTTTAGGCCGCGTAGTTTTCGACTTTTGACGAAAAATATAAAAAAAATACAGCCATTATCATAGACATTATCTCCGAAACTTGCTTAGACAAAAATCTGAAATTATTCTGTCATAGAAGTTAAGGTATGTCTCGATCGCGTTAACGTAAACGTTCGCTTATTTATGTTAAATTGTATAGAAAAAACTGGTTGTCTGTGTGTGTCACCAGATGGCGCTTATTCAGTTTCAATGTAAATAATAATTGACGTACACGCCAACGCAATCGAGAACGTTAAAAAACTCGCACGAAGGTCCTTATCGGACGGCGAGCCCATCGCTCGTCGTCCGCTAACACTGTATCTACTTAATTGTTTTATGTAAATTATATATTTATAATAATTAGGAGTATGTTAATAACTTACTCATTCTACTTATAATGACGTCATCTTTATTAAAACTATTAAGTAAACCAGTTTCAGCAAAACATACTGGTTAACTAGCTACTTATTTCCTTCTGCAATAAAGTAAGGCTTCCATAGACTGGCGACAATGCACAACAATGCGGCAAATCGTTTTCATAGGTATTGTCTGTACGAAGCCTTTTAAAAAAATACACGCTATTTTTGAAAATGTAACATTGTTTGAAGAAATATTGATTGGGAATTCGTTTTTGAAGAATCCAAAAAGCAACTGTCAAGAAAGAAGGAAAATATACAACTACAACAAAAACTCAAAAAACTTAATAAATTGCTTTGTGTCTGTCTCAAATGCCACACAATTTATCGATTTACCAAAAGCTGGCAACAAAAAAAAAGATACTTAATTTAAAAAACATGTCGACTCCAAAAAAAAAAAAGAAAAACAACTATTAAGTTTCAAAATTGTCACCCGAAACACCGTATACAATCCGAACCCCAGAAAGTCGGCTGGCCAGTTTTATCACTAAGCGAATCTGGTTTGCCAAAGGTGGATGGACAGTTTAGAGCACCAAAGGAGATGGCCAGTTTACTTAGGGCACTCTGCCTAGCATCTAAAAATGTATGTACATTAACGAATTTTGCTTTATTTTGAATTTAGTATGCTCTAAAATTAATTGTAAAAGTTAGTCCAGTAACTTCAGATTTCTTAGAAATTAACAAAAATATGTTTTGGTCATGAACCTCCTCGAGCTCATAACTAAGTGGTAGCCACTGTAGCCAGATTTTTCTGCATGGGTAAGCTACGCTTGTCATGATCAATGAATGGATGACCATTAAGCCAATTACCAAGACTTCAGAAATCATGTTTAATAAACTTTCTTTACCATGAAAGAAAATATTGTTAGAAATCAAGGCCTCTCTCTTGTCTGATGTGATGTAATGTACCAAGTATAATCTAAACCCTGTGAGTAGTAGGACAGGAATGGAATAATTGGGTACCCAAGATATGTAGGTATAACTGGATAGACTAAAAAAAGAAAAAAGAAATGTGAAATCAAATGTTTTCCATTCTATTATCAAGATAATAGAATGGAAAACATTTGATTTCACATTTGATGAAAGGTAGTGTCATAAAGGATTGCAGTGTTAAAATAAAAACAAACATTGAATAAGTTTTGAATGTAACATTGAATATTGAATCATTCTTACAAAAATGTCGTCTAAAAATGATGCTGCTGGAGTAATATTGGTCTGGTGTCTTGTCCAGCCTAAGTACCAGATCATTGTCATCACGTGGCAACAACACCCTACCGTCCTATTACCAGTTTCTTCTCGAGATGAATCTTGATGTAATTGTCTATTAGCCCTCATCCAGCAGGGATGACAAACATAGTTCCTTGTAATTCCCTAAAACAAATAATATTGACTTGTAACTAATATAGCTTGTGATAGCTTAATGGTGTGAATGTTACATAGAATGTAAAGTCTCTATTGTCTTTTCGGTCTTGCATACTTATCAGGCATACATTTCCGACTCTTAGAACTTACATAGGTACATATAATAATAATTTATCACTTTTCATATAATGTGAAAGAATATCATATCAGGAACCCTCGCAAATGCCTGTGAGTTACTCATCATATATAAATGTCTTTTGACATCTCGCATAAGGCCATCTGTTCCAAAACTAACCATGCTTAGTTTGGGATGGCATGGCCGTGTGTGATGATAATACTATGGCAACTTACTTAATTATTACATAACTGGGTACTTAACACGCAGACAGAACAAACACTTGTGCTCACTTGCAAATATTTAACAAGGGACAACTTTAGGAATCAAACCCATAACCTTCAGCTTAGCAGTCAAGGTTCCTGCCCACGAGAACAAGCCAAAATGTTCTCAAAGCTGTGAAGTCAGGCAATCTGCACTGGCAAACATAGGCTAGTGTCATTATTTTCACTTATTATTAGAAAGTGCCCGCTGGGAAAATTATGTTTTTTGATAATCACTTATTTTTGTATTATTTCCATACATCATAATAAATCATTACTGTAATACATGAAAATAATCATACCTGTAGTCTTACAGTAAAAGGAAATTGCAGTAGAATTGGTGTCCCCGATTCAGTTATATGATGTCTTATATATCCCTTACTGATCATCAGTCACAACTAAGGCACGCCATAGTGTGGCCCAGTATTCTATGATTGGCACCTTCTGAATTTAGCAGCAAGAAGCAGGGGTGACAAATATGTCCATAATCTGGAAGCTGAAAGGCAAAGTAAATTATGAGTTCTGGGGTAAGAATATCAACACTTTAAATATTGTTATATGAAAAAGAGTTCTTAATTAATTCTTTGCTTAAATGAAAATAATAATTGCTTCTACAAATCATTAGCTGCATTGTTTAGATAACACAAGAGAACTTGTTCTATGTACCTACATAAATGTTTTCATCCGCTCCTAAGACGACCCACTGACCATAATATATTTTAAATAAGTACGTACCCTGAATTGTTAGCCATTGTACAAGCAGTCTTTGGAAAGGCATGTCTTACGAAGACACAACATGTCTTCTTAGCCGTCCCGTAGCTATAAGTACCGCAGTTAATAGGTACACCTCATTGTAAACAGTTCACAATGTCCAAAACGTAAGCACAATCAAGTCCGTATTAATAAGCACTAGATAATCGTTGGGCAATGGAATCAGTCCGTGTAGAATAGCAATGGTCGATATGGAGAAAAGATAACAATATAATCGCACAGTTTACAAACAAGACAAAAACTCACGCAAAGAATACCCACAAACTAACAGACGTCAAAATAATGGCGGGCGAACCGGCGAATGTCTAAAGTGTCATGTCGTTTCGTTTCGTTTTTAAAAATAAATATTTTTACAAAAAAAAGTTATTAAAAATTAATATTTCATTGCATAGCATTCGAGTAATTAACAAAATATAAATGTTATTATGATTACGACGGTGCATAATAATTTAACAGTCAGAATAATTTATAATATTACCCTGATAGAACATAAATATATTAGCTTTACAGGGAATGGAACGTTTATCTAAAATGGCGTGTTTTCTCGATACGCCGGAAACGAAAAACAACTATTTAAGTTTAAATACTTTTTCTGAAGTTGTACGTAAATGTCAATACTTTTTTAAAATGTATTTCTATTTTCATTTATTTGTAATTAGGCGTATATTAATGTACATGCCACTGAGCGTAACTAGGCAGAAACTGGCCATGTCATTTTGCCTGTTCAAAATGTGTTTTCTGTGTATTTTATTTTGTATTTACGAATATTATGTGGCATCGATGACGTGTATCAATGTGACCGGCCAGAGCAGGTAGGTACTGTCGCTGTTGGAGAGTTAGACTGCGCGCGTAGTAGAGGATCACTTCGCTATTGATAGAGAAGATGGTAAGCGATAGTGGTCGAGAATGGACCACGCTTGCCCAGCCTAACCTATTCACTCTTGAATTTTAGACCCCAGATTATAGCTACCAGGTAACATGGATTGATTTTCAATTGGATCGATCGGGACTGTTTGTCAGCTATCGTCCGAGGCAACAAAAAAAATAAAAACAAATAAAAACAAACCGTAAAAGACATGGAATTTAGTTTAAGGCACCTCGCGGCAGACGGCCACGACCACGACCAGTGGCCGCAACGATCAGAGAAACGTTGATCGTTCCTTTAGTTAATCTGGTCGTTGCACCCACTGGTAGTGGTCGTGGCCATCTAGTGCGCAAGGTGCCTTAATCAATTCGCGGTATACTGGAACTAGTTGGTTGTACCCGACGCGGACGATAGACGTCAATTCGACGTCAGACGTTCTACTCCGTATCACCTACAGACTTATAATACGATTAGTCCCGAACCCGAACTAATAATGAATGACAACACGATTTGACAGTTGTTCTTAGTTTGGGTTCGGGACTAATCAGAAGTCCGTAGGTGATACGGAGTAGAAAACGCCTGACACTCAGGCCGAGACTACGGACTTCGGGCTTAGAGAGTAGACCCCCTGGATAGGTGAGCATTTATTAATTAAAATTTTATATTGAGACACGGCGCGCGGCGGCCTCCGTGTCTCGGAAATCCGCTGTCATTCTTTAGAAGTCGAATAGCTTGAAAGTGTGACAACCATTCCCACCAACGAATGTAATTGGGTTGTGGTTCTTACATAGGTGTCTAATAGTAAAAAAGTGGTATTGAGCTGCATTCAGTTAGACTGGACGCCGACATAACATCATCTGCCTAGCCTTTCCCAACTATATTGCGGTCGGCTGCCAGTCAAACGGACTTCAGCTGAATTCCAGTATTTTACGTAGATCGGCTGAATACCAGACCACCACTACCCATTTACTGGGTAACACGGTACCTACTTAATGGAAAGTCTGGTGTCAGATTTTTTGCCTTCTGACAATACGTAACGACTGACAAAGATCTACAAATGACAGCCGGGACCAACGGCTTAACGTGCTTTCCGAGGCACGGAGGAAACTCTATATGTTAAGATGGTCATCCATCCACAGACCAACCTCGGCAAGCGTTGCTTAACCTTGAAGATCGATCCGTGTGGCTGTTAATGCCACGAGCTCCTGGACGCCGACATAACATGGTTGAGAAAAGCCAAATACAAAATCATTTATTTTCGTAAATAAGGTACTTAGGTACCAATAGATAGTTCTTTCGCAAAATAATTACAGATTATTCTGCCTTTAATTTCGATGTGCAAATAAGTCATAGAAGCTATTAGATAATTTCAAGTAAAAATTTCATACAAGCAGTCAAAGTTAATTAAAATTAATTAACATAAAATATTATTAAATAAAAAATGAAAATGATACTTAAAATTTTACCTTCCAATTTCAATTTATTGGAACGTAAAATTTTACGTATCATCTACCGCTTTTCAACTTGTAATATAAAAAAAACTTTTTCGCAAAAAAAAGAAACCGACTTCCAAAAAACACTACAAAGTGCAAAATAACTTTAATTTCGGAAGTCGGTGTTTTTGGTTGCTTCTTCGTTATTCTTCGTTTTTATTTTTAACTTTTTAGTGGTACTCCACACCTAACAACACCACTGGAAAGTCACAGAAAAGCAAAAATACGCAATTTCGTATACATGGATGATTTTTTCACATATTTTTTCCAGCTATTTGGATTGAATAACCAAACTGCTGAACCGATTTTGATAAAAACTTCAATGGGACAATTTTTTTACCCTTTCCAACAAAAAAAAATGTTTCAAATCGGTTGGCAAGCGACGGAGTTATGCCCGAACAAACATAAAAAAAAAAAAAATACAAACATCCGAATTGAGAACCTCCTCCTTTTTTAGAAGTCGGTTAAAAACTCAAGTACACTGTAAAAGTGTTTAACAATAAGATTTGTTAAAGTACATACGCTTAAAGAATGGTAATGTTTTTATGGTACTCGGAATTTTATTGTACAATTTGATGCATATTATCATATAGTTGTTGTTATATGTTAGCGTAAGATTGATTTTTGTTCGATGCAACTCAGTAGATTGTAGTCCCACTTAGTAGGGGCGTGTGTATCGCGATAAACTAGACAATTATCGAGCCAGTCTCAAAATAGTCACTGATTTCCTTATAGGAAATCCCACGAACAATCACCCATTTTCCTCATTTCAAGTTAATAAACAAATCGAATAGTTCATAAACGTGACACTAATAGTGATAAAGTACCAACATACATAACACAGGGCAATGTTATCTCAACAAATGTTCGTATTACTTGACCCCTCCGTATTTCCTTATACATTTTGTACTTTCCTCTAGGGTTGCATAGACACTGGTTTAGGCTACAATGTCCAGTAATGTCTTAATAATGTCCAATATAAACTAAGGCGGAATTGCGGACGATGTAAGAGTGGACTAACTTGATCCCGGATTTAGTAATCTTAGTATGAGATACGATCCCGGGATTTAGTGGAGTGTTGGAATAAAAAGTGAAGCGTCGTTTTGCTTCATTTTTATGAGAAAAAATTCTGCCTTTGGTATCCCACCGTTTCTCTTTATTACATTCCTTTTTCAAGTCAATCTTAAATTGTGTTCCTCCGATGTTCGAAGAATTAATAAAAATTAAATTAGGAGCTATTTACCGTGATCAAGAGCTGGCTTTTACTTTGGCCGGAGGCTAAGCATTGCCATACAAGGTGGCAATGCCGCCAGTCGCCAGGCTTATTACTAGCTGACAGCGTTGAGGACGAATTTTTGATGTTAAGATTTTAAAATATTCACCTTTCCTTTGCAACATTTACATAACAACATAAAATTGTTTGTTTATAATGCTCTGTAGGTACGTTACGGTAATATTACACTGTTGCACTTTTGTCGATGGTAGAATGGATTACTCGACGATGATCGATAGTTTCTACTACACCAATCGATCGATCGACGATCAATGCCATCGATCGATGGTAGAATGGATTAGTCGATTCCGATCGATAATTTCTAAGTACTTCTTTCTTCGATCAGCCAAAGCTACCACACCAATCGATCAAAGTCAATCGATGGCATCGATCGGCGTCGATCACTTGTTTATCGCCTGGTATCCGTCGTTGAGCCAAAACTACCACACCAATCGATAAACGTCGATCGATGTCGATCGATAGCATCGATTGAGGATCGATCGATTGGTGTGGTAACACCCTTAATAAAGTCTTAGTAGGAATCGTCATACGCTGATAAATTATAGCCATGTGTTTCTTGTAAACAAAACAAAATTATATGTTTTTTGTTGTAATCAACTTCTGGTGACATAAACATTGAATTTCGGTACACCGGGGTACAATAAATGTATGCAGTTAAATGTAAATTACGACGCAGGCGTGGCAGTGACATTTTTATGTGTAATTTAAGTAACCAAACGGTTTCTTTACGTTTTAGGGTTCCGTACCCAAAGGGTAAAAACGGGACCCTATTACCAAGACTCAATCTGTCTGTCTGTCTGTCACCAGGCTGTATCTCATGAACCGTGATAGTTAGACTGTAGAAATTTTGACAAATGATGTATATTTCTGTTGCCGCTTTAACAACAAATACTAAAAACAGTATAAAATAAATATCTAAGTGGGGATCCCATACATCAAACGTAATTTTTATGCTGTTTTTTTTATAGATCTGTATGGAACCCTTCGTGCACGAGTCCGACTCGCACTTGGCTGATTCTTCGTACCAACTAATATTTAGTTAGAGTGACTTTTTTGTTCCTTATTTGCCAAAAACTATATTTTCCAGTACAGCGAATGAGTTTGCAAACATTAATCAGACGACCACGAGAGGCCAGACGTGGAAAAATAATTGTAATTTGCATGTTGTCTGTTGTTGTAGTTAATCTGAGTGGGAATTGAAGAAGTGACAAGAAAATCGCAGTCAATGCACCAGCCGCATCATTATCACCTTCCTACCCTTATACTAATTTAAGGCTCCCACTGATAGGTGCGACATAGATCTATGTGACACTGCGACAAAGCGTTCTCATACAAAAAATTCGAAAATTCTACTACTTTTAAAAGAGGAGGAGGCTAGAGCTGTACGGTTTGATCTTCGAGTTTAAGCGTTGCTTGCCGAGGATGGTCCTTGGATGGGTGACTATCAACAAATACTAAAAACAGAATAAAATAAATATTTAAGTGGGGCTCCCATACAACAAATGTGATTTTTTTGCCGTGTTTTTATAGATAATGGTTAAGGGTAAGCAACGCTTGCCGAGGTTGGTCTGTGGATGGGTGACCATATTAACATACCAAGACTCCTCCGTGCCTCGGAAAGCACGTTAAGCCGTTGGTCCCGGCTGTCATTTGTAGATCTTTGGCAGTTGTAACGGATTGTCAAAAGCCAGAAAATGTGACACCAGTCTTGCCAAGAAGTACCGTGTTACTCAGCAGCATCAACTTTTTGGAATGCATGAAGGAGCCTCCTCGTGTAGCACAATATGTTCCATCAGGCACTCAACTGAACCGAGCGATCGGCGCATCCTGGGCAGTCTCACCTAACATCGTATAAGACTGGCCAATCCTTCCCTTGTGATGGTAGGGCTAACGCCCGCCTGGTTCGCGACCACCCTCCCACCGGAGTCTGGCGTCAAGCAGCCTGCTGTGTTTCGTCGAGGCGTCGGAGTACTAGTGCCTTAAGGCATCTTCTGGGCACGCTCGCTCCATCATAGACCTCATCCATCGCTTTCCATCAGGCGTGATCAAGGTCAAGAGCTAGCCCATTAAAAAAAAAACTAAAAATGAAAAATAAAAATCTTTTTTTATTAGGACTAAAAAACGGACTTTCTAATTAAAAAAAAAAAACTACAAAGTACAAAATAACTAATTTTGGAAGTTGGTGTTAAATAACGAAGAAACAACAAGAAACAGATTTCCGAAATTAAAGTTATTTTGTACTTTGTACCTAGTGTTTTTTTAATAAACAGCCCGTCGATTCTGTCGACATCTCACGGTGTTCACCTAGGCGGAGTGAACGACAATAGAGCTGTCATTCCATCTTATTTGTATGGTATGACAACTCACCCGTCGTGCACCCCGCCCAAGTCTTCACTTCGACATGGTTACAGAATCGCACTGCAGGTAACAAAAATCTGCATTATTGTCGCATTTTTCACCTGTCTGCAAGAACGCTTTTATAAACCGTTGCTCTTGCATAAATTTGAAATCAAAACCCAAAACAGCGCGGTCAACAAAACAAGGAAAAAAGCCAACGTACAATCGATAACAACAATAATTTCACATGTTGACCATCATATCCCAAAATTCAAATTATGTTATTTGTTAGTATATTTTCCTCAATAACTTAAAAATCTAAGACAGAACAAAACGAGTTGAAGGTCAAACAACGAGGAAAATAGTATTTTTACATTTTGATACAACCCAAAACTGCTGCTGTTGGTCAATTAGATACAATATTAGTTTTATCAATGAAGTTATTATTTTTTATTATTAGTTATAATAAAAAATAATAACTTCATTGATAAGTGTTGTGTCAAATGTCAAAGTGACATGTTCATGTTGATATTTATAAATAACTTCATAGATAACGTTGTATATTCTTGACTTTCCTTGTTTTCTTGTACCTGGGGATTCCGAAGGCTTACCGGGTTGAAAAGATGATAAGCTTGTATCAGATTTTGATCACTGTAAGTAGGGTAAGTGTTTCCAGATATTACCCTATTTTTTTTTTTACCACAAACAAGTTTCGAAAATGTTGCCCCACACTAGGAATTTCTCCTGTATCGTGGGTGCGTTTACAAGCATACAATACACAAACAGCCAGACCCGGAACAACTATCTGCAGGCCATACAAATATTTGTTCCGTGCGGGAATCGAACCCGCGACACGCAGCTCAGCAGCCAATCGCTCAACCACTGCGCCAACCGTGTCGTCAAAACTTATAAAGTGAAATAGCAATAAGACATTCCAAACTCGACAAGTATATTTAAAAAAAAAATCATTTTTCTTTATTGGGCCTGTGCTGTCCCACTCCAGGGCGAAATGATCTATGGTCACTTTCATCCCACAAATCCTTCCAGAAAAAACAATAACCATTGATTTATAAGTCAGTTTATAGTTCATCGTTGCAGTTAATTAAATCAATGTTTTACTTAATAGGACGAAAGTCGCGCACTGTAATCTAATCTAGCCCGTGTTGACCCTCATTTGAACAGATCACTTGAAGCGGAAAAAAATGCCTGAACCCTGACACCTAAACTGATAAAAATTATCCAATCAACTAATTAAAAACTCATATCGCAGAAATTTCAGATAACCCGAGCAGTCGAGGGTTAAATGCACAATTATCCTCATTCAAAATTTTGAGTTTGTCTTTATCCTGTTTGTATAAAAACAAGCGTGAGCCGGTTTGAAAATACGCGATAAAATCTTGTTATATTTAGAGTATAAATACGGAAGGAAAGATCGCAAGCTTCACACAACAAATCCACATCTCTTCGTGAACGTTACTCTACGTACTACCAAACTACAAACAAAATGGCCGCCATCAAGACCACCTTCATCCTCCTGCTGGTCGCCTTCGCCATGGTGATGGTGACCGTGGAGGCCGCCCGCGTCGGACCCTGCGACCAGGTCTGCTCCCGTATCAACGCTGAGAAGGACGAGTGCTGCAGGGCTCATGGCTACTCCGGCTACAGCAGCTGTAGATACGGTCAGATGAATTGTTACTGACGGAACTCCGCGAGTGCACCGGTACCTTAGTGGAGCTTCTGCCAAACTTCTGGACGTCCATCTTCCGAAGAACCTGAAGAGGTAATCAAGAGCAGCCTTTCTTATTGTAAACCATCAAAATTATCAGTAAAATTATTTGGAAGTTCCACTTCTTGAAAATTCAGCATGCGTTTTGGTTATTGATTAAAACTTTATTAATTTTATTATTTTTGTCTTTTTCTATAATTTTGTTATTTAAGTGAAGTTATTTTGAGGTGTTCCTTTATGAGGTTTTTTTTCAATTGCTCATTATTTTTTTTATATCACACTAACTGGTACATGGGTACCATGAAAAATAGTAGTCTGAATACGTTATTTCAGTGTTTGTAAAGTCAAATTCAATAGTGTATCTAGTAATAGATCACTTAGTAGTAGGTAGATGTAACATAACAAGAACAGCTTACTTTTAAAATATTGAATTTTACGCTGAATTTACTTACTGTAACTTCTTTTAAATTGCCAATATACAAGCCAGGTTAAAAAGAGGTTGCATCCACACATGCATTTAGGTAGCTGGCTTATACATAATATGCGGCACCAGCAAAATATAATCTCCAAGTGGTCATGATTTTTTTCCGACATTCATCGTCAAATTTTAGCCAATTACACAAAACCTTAATTATTTACCTATATACCAAGTCACCAAAACCTACCCCATGAATAAATCCGCCCATTGGTGAAAAAACGTATAGAATAGAATACTCTTTATTATGTACACCATAAAAGTTACAAAACAATATGGTGCAACAATGGGCGTTTTTGTGTTTATCGCAAATATATCAAATAAGACGCAACAGACAGACGCTGTCGGGGAATTTTGTTTTATCATCATCTGCCTAGCCTTTTCCCAACTTCTTTGGGGTCAGCTTTCAGTAAATCCGGATCCAGCTGAATGTAAGTATTTTACATGGAGCGACTGCCTACCAGAACTCCACAACCCATTAACTGGGTAACACGGTACTTCTTAGCAAGACTGTCAGATTTTCTGGCTTCTGACAATCCGTAACGTTTTTTGTTTTGTTTTATACTATGTAATGTACCTACAGACAATGCTGCTGCCCATTCTCTGGAGTCCCTTAAGTCGTCTCTTACGACACCCACGGGAAGAAATCGGATGATACTATTCTTTTAGGTCCGACACCATACAGAAATTTACACTTATGTAGTAATTATATATATTATAAATAGCATAATGTGTTGCTGGGGAGTATGTAGCGCCAATTCTTCTCCCGAGCTAAGTCGTTTTGTAAATTTGTGACGTTCAAAAAGTGCTGGCTCTAAGCCTAATTTTTGAATAAATGACTTTTGATGTTGATTGTTCAATAACCAATCAATACAACGCATGAAGCTCATTAGAAATATCAGTTCACGAATTGATCTATGTCCCATGGTCTTAACAGGGGGGTCTACTCTCTAAGCCCGAAGTCCGTAGTTTCGGCTTTAGTTACGGGCGTTTCGTACTCCGTATCACCTACGGACTTACTATTAGTACCGAGCCCGAACTAAGAACAACTGTCAAATCGTGTTGTCATTCATTAACGAATCTCAAGTCCGTAGGTGATACAGAGCAAGAAAAAACACGGGTGTTTGCCCGAAGTCCGTAGTACGGAACTAAGGCCGAAATTACGGACTTTCGGCTTAGAAAGTAGACCCCCTGACACTAGGCTTCGGTTTGTTACTACGATCTACGGAAGCTCGCAAAGACCCAAAACGGAATGTTTAATAAGAAGCTGACAAACCGTTTTGCAGCAGTACCTTGGCACTCGAATTTGAACTTTAAGTCAGAAGTGTAAAGTTGTAAGTATTGCGACAGGTTGTCAGTTAATTGACTGCGCGATCTACCACTGTTTGTTTTGCGATGTCTGAACGGAGGTGCTTGGATGTGGTAATACAGAATGAGATTTTTTTTCATAATTATTCTAAAAATTTCAACGACAGCCATTTTCTTTTTCTTACGAGATGGGTTGGGGAAAATCTAAATCTATTTAGCCTATTTTGTCTTACTGCTGGGCAAAAATCTCCCCCAAGTGAAGCCTTATCGACCGGTCCTGGGCGTCTCACTTCCAGAGGATTCACGCTGCCATCACCAGAGGGCCTAGACAATGTGCCATTCAATTAGCTAATCCCAACCAAAGCCTTTGCCTAGCCTTTTCCCAACCAAATTAGGGTCGGCTTCCAGTCAAACCGGATTCAGCTGAATACCAGTATTTTACGTGGAGCGTCTGCCTACCAGACCTCCACAACCCATTAACTGGGTAACACGGTACTTCTTGGCAAGACTGGTGTCAGATTTTTTGACTTCTGACAATCCGTAACGACTGCCAAAGATCTACAAATGACAGCCGGGACCAACGGCTTAACGTGCTTTCCGAGGCACGGAGGAGTCTCGGTATGTTAATATGGTCACCCATCCACAGACCAACCTCGGCAAGCGTTGCTTAACCTTGAGGATTGGTCCGTGCGGCTGTTATAATTTAGCCACGAGCTCCTCATTCAATTAGCTAATGCGACTATCGAAATGCCAAAATGCAGGGAAATGATCACGTGACATTTCGTTTGCACCTGTCAATCCCATACATTTTTGACGTAAACAATCGCCTTTGCCACGCTAACGTTGACAGAATCTCACTTTTCTCGAGCCCCAGGTCATCCAGTACGCGGTTGTCACTCCAGAACCAGAGCCTTTTCAGCCCCATCGACAGCCCTGGTCACTGGCACTTAAATTTGGCGATGCTTCGGGCTATATCGCGATCGTAATGTTGGTCATCCTGTGCGCGTCTTCGACAGATTAGTCAAAAACAAATAGACAATAATCTCTTTATTATACGAGTATTAGTTTATATCGCTAAGTTACTGGCACAACTTTAAATACCTACCTAATGTCAATATAAACAAGAACTAAAATAAAACTTAACTGAGCAATCCAAGGCTAACTAGATGATGACGACAATGATCAGCGTCTTAGTCACTGGCTGTTTGATAATGTAGGTATATTTCTTTACGAATTTGCATAACAGGAAAACTATAGATACCACTGTAGGTACCTACAGCTTACAGGTTTAGTTGCCATAACAAACTAGCTTTTTAAAAAATACTTATTTGCATATTTCGAAGATAAGATATTTATGTACCTGTGCTGTTTACTTGTTTTGATTTATTTTATAAATAATATATATAAAAATCAATTGCTGTTCGTTAGTCTCGCTAAAACTCGAGAACGGCTGGACCGATTTGTTTAATTTTGTGGTGTAAATGGTAAGAAAATATGGAAAAAAATACATCCGGGCGAAGCCGGGGCGGGCCACTAGTTATTCGATATTAACTATTATTCTTATGGAATTAATACAATTTAATGTACTGACTTATAAAGATGGTATTGTCGCCGAAAAGCCGTTGGTATTGCGTCTGATCTCTCGCCGCTCGCTTCGGATTGCCAATAAATAAATAAATAAAATTAAAATAAATAAATCTTTATTCAAAAATTCAAATTGGTACAATAGAATTATAAATCTTAGATAGTAATATAGGTCGAACAATGTTAGATGCATTGGACAATGAGAATATAGGAACAGAGAGTGCACAAACGGTGCACACTTGTGCACTAAAATATTTACTGCGTTGGCCTATCTCGGTTGCGATTGGCCACTGTGGCAGCAATTAAGTAGGAGGATAAATTATTAGTTTAATTTACCATCTCAAAGTTACATACTAGTAACAGCTTCACATAATTACCTTTTTATGGATGGGCAGTTATCAAATGACTCCTTCCGCTCTGGGTGGGGCGGGAGGGCGTGTCAGACTCTTACTGACTAAAACCAATCCATGTTCCTCCTAGAGCCTTTTGCGTTCCAGGGCCGCGGTGACTCTTTCGAACAAAATCCGCCAAAACCCTGGCAGGCTAGCTTCACACACCTACCGACATTTATTAGGGTTCCATACCCAAAGGGTAAAACGGGACCCTATTACTAAGAGTCTGCTGTCCGTCAGTCTGTTATCAGGCTGTATCTCATGAACGGTAATAGCTAGACAGTTGAAATTTTCACAGTGGATGTATTTTCTGTTGCCGCTATAACAACAAATACTAAAAACAGAATAAAATAAATATTTTTGTGGGGTTCCCATACAACAAACGGTGATTTTTTGTCGTTTTTTATAGAAATTGGTACAGAACCCTTCGTGCGCGAATCCGACTCGCACTTGGCCGGTTCTCGATATTATCCAATCTCAATTAAAACAAAACACAAGTCAAGGCTAATAAGCTGAAGAAGTGATGACATTGTCGGGATCAGCGTCTTATGTGGTTTCTGAGGTTTTTTTATCGGTCGTTTATCTGTCCGTTAACGCTATTTGTCATAACAGCATTTAAGTTGGTTCGTGGGATAAACGATTAATCCACCTCAGAAAAATTAATTAAAGCACCTCAGAAACCGGGAATTATTCACTGGCTTTTCGTTCATGTAGGGACCGATGACCTGGTGAGGGTCGCGGGTAACCGATGGATGCGAGACGCACAGGACCGGTTGTTGTGGCGACGCTTGGGGGAGGCCTATGTCCAGCAGTGGACGACTTTCGGCTGATATGATGATGATGATGATGAGGTACCTACATTTATGTACCTATATTGTTTTTTACGAATTTGCATAACAGGAAAACTAACAGCAGGTAAGTGCTCACAGCTTGTTAGTTGCTATATCAAACCAGTTTAAAAAAATATTTGCATAATTTGAAGATTAAAAATGTAGTTCTTTAACTTGTGTTGATTAATTATTCGATACCAAGCGATGTTCATTTTGGTGCCTGGTGAATTAATTATTTAAAGTAGCGTTTTTTCCATAGTAAGTATTGTGGTGGATACTATTTGACCCAACCACGGCAAAGTCAAAAAGACGCGAGACCAACGACAGTTAATATCCCATATTAACTGTCGTTGGTCTCTACTCACATATTTACAAATATTGGAACCATTAATAAAACAGTGTGTGTGTTAACAGAAAAATAAAAAACTCTTTTACATCTATGAAGTTAATACATATATTGACCAGTTTGATTTTGCCTACACTACACCCTTGATTGTTCTATGGAGCAGGACTAACATGTTTCCAAGCATACTGATCTTGAATGTAATCTAATAATAATACTATCCGTATTATCAGTCAATGTCTACACTAAGGCTACTTAGGTATTAACAGCTACAGAACATTACCCGCCTCAATCAAATCGTCCTCGCTTCATGGCTGCATGTCAACATAACGCTATTAAATAGGCCTCCTTGGCTAAAAAGTCAATACCCGCCCGCCTATTAGTCAAGGTTTGTCTTCACACCATCGAAGACAAATAGATCGTTAATGAGTTTACTCTAGATAATTAGACCGTTTCATTGTAGAAACTTGGTTTGCTGTTTAAATAGAGAGGACTTCATTTTGAAATTATGTTTTATTCTCTAGGTTTGTTTGCTACGGGGTATGAAATTTATCTAGCAAAGTTTTGATAAAGTAAGCGCCTACTTTAGTCGTATCGTTTTCAGCCGACTTCGAATTGTCGGTATTCGATTTTTTTGTTTGTTGGATGGGCTTGACATAAGAGCGGTTACACACTGCATCCGATTCCGAATCCGTGAAAATACGGATTTAAAAAAAATCGGTCCGAATTCGGAATTTGCTTACGCACTAATCCGATCTCTGATCCAAATCCAAGTAATTCAGGAGCCATCTTTGGATATGTCCGATTTAAACCTGAGGTAATATGAAAGCGTTCATACAAACAGTAACAGCTTCTTCGGTCAGTCAATATTTCTTCCGAATTGGAGATTCACGGATGACGGAGAGAAATCGGATGACGGAAGTCGGATCTAATGCTTAAACTACCAAACAAATAGTTTTATGACTACTTCGGAACGTATTTTCACGGATCCGGATCGGATGCAGTGCGAAACCGCTCCAAAGGTGAAAACATGAAAATTATTAAAATGAGCAACGCTCCTTCGTCAATCAGTATGATTCGTATTTCGTAATTCGTTTACGAAATAAACTACAAAAACCGGGAAACTTGGAAACTTCATTGTTGTTTTTTATATAAAACTAGCGACCCGCCCCGGCTTCGCACGGGTGCAAATGTGCAATGCTGATACTAAATATACCTACTACAGAATGTCCTTATAAACAACGTTTACAGCTTTTTTGTCATTAGACAATACAACGCGACAATAATTGCTAAACGCTTAGTTTACACTTCGCGTGACCCATGGGCTGACTTTTATCTCGGACGAACGGCGTCTTCTGGGCTCGAATGCGATGCGGACAAATTTTTTGACGCCATATTTTAGTTAGGAGTTTTTGTTTGTATTTTAATTTAAGTGTATTATGTTATATATTAGTATAATATCAAAATGTAATTCCTACTTCAATAAATATTTAAAAAACAGTAAGCCTTCCGCCAACGACCGCTTCTACCTCTTAACTCGAGATATTTATGTTAAAACTGCGGTCGGAGAACGAGTACCTACAATCAATCGCACTCTCAAACGAATACCGCTCTTGTTGCTACGACATAAAGGCGCTGTCAATCTCAAATGGTTACCATAGACGTGGGGTTGGCTGTACTTCCCTTTGTGTTCTTTGTACTGTGGTTTTGTTACAACATTTATTTGTTATTTGTTTTAGGTAAAAGTTCCGCGGTTACCGTTATTTCGTTTCGCTCCCGTTTTTCGATAGCTTTGGAAGAATGAATGTTTTGAAACGGTTTTTAATTTGAGTAAGGGTTTTTTGTTTATTTTGTAAAAAAGTAGGTTTGTAGTCCACATAGACATTTTGTTTTCTCAATATCTATCAAACACTTTTCCCCTGTTAGTTTTTTAGCCAGCAAAGTTTATCTATTATATATTTTTTTGGGTTCTATTTCATCGTGTGCAAGTCTGACATGCACATAGCCGGTTTTTGTAGTTTATTTAGTAAACGAATACTGAAATACGAATCAGAGTGACTGACTAAAGTAGGCGCTTACTTTATCAAAACTTTGCTAGATAAATTTTATACCCCGTAGCAAAAAAACCTAGAGAATAAAACACAATTTCAAAATGAAGCCACACGTAGGTACATAGGGTAAAGCCGAGATAGATGCCCCAGTGGTATAGGTGCCCCAATTTCAGTTTCTCTAGTTACGCGGATGAATCGCGTGCTTTATTATTTATCTATCGAGAGACTTTCCAACTACCACTAAGTGGACCGCGTCTCATGTCTTTGTGTGATTGCATGGGAAGGCAAAGTGCGATCAAAGTTTTCTCGGGATAGATGCCCTGTTTCTCAGCGGGTCGTCTATCCTAAACGTGATTTATATGGAGAAGGCAACTATCCCATATATGGGATAGATGTCCCAAAATGTAGAGGTCCGCAAAAATCGCTAATACTCGGGAAATATAAAAAATAATGTTTTTTACTTTTCATAAATTTGTTGATAAAAAACCAAAGTACTTGCCAGTTTTGAAAATAAAATATTTTGATTTTTGTACTGGGAGATATAAAATGATTTCAAAAAGTGTGGCATCTATCCCGGTTTTACCCTATGTTTTACCCTTTACATTTAATTCACATTTTGTTTACAACATTAAAACAGAAGTGAAGGAAACTGTTTACTTTAAACACGGCCACACAAGTGTCTCATCAAAAACAACCTTTTACAATAAACACTTTGATAATTCAACGGGAAAATTAACAAAAAAACAAAGCGTGTTCTTTTACACAGAATCAGGTTTCACAAAAGAGTTGGTAAGTATTTATACTCTTGTAGCTTTTTTATGTGTCAAAGAAAACGTAATGTATCGAAACGTGAGCGTTTGTTCGTAAAAACGGCAATTTAGACGGTAGGTACACTCGAGGCGTTAATACCTTCGTCAGTTTTCAAATTGTTTTCTAAATAAACTTAGGTCTTCAATTGAAAACTATAAGTATTATTTTTACTTGAAAAAAAAATCACTAGAAAGAAACTTTTCACTAACTAGTTAGACTCATTAATTTTTTTTAAGAGAATGACCATTTTGTTAAATGTAAATGAAATCTACGTATTATTTTATTTATCTGTCCGAGTCACATTTTTAATTGGTTACTTATTCTGTGAACAATTTCACAGAATAAGTACGGTCGATCTCTACAATCATTTTACTGGATTCTACATCCTTCTCCCGAGCACGTTGGCTCTTGCGAATCTCCTCTCAGACCGACCAATTAAAGCAAGAAAGAGGTGGGAGTCTGTCCAATAGTGACATAATGTCAATACATTATGTCACTATTGGACCGTCTATCGATGGTAGGTCAGCAGTCCGATTCTGTTAACATGTCGAAGTGAAAACTTAAGCGAAGTGAACGATAAGTGAAACTAAACAAATAAGATGGAATGACAGGTCACTTGTCGTTCACTCCACCTAAGTGTACACTGTGAGATGTCTGACAGAGTGATGACAGAATGGATCGGCAGACGTGGATAAATGTCATCGATTGACAATCGAACGATTTGTGTGGTAAGACCTTAAAGTGGATATTATCGTAAACATAGCAAACTTAAATATACCTCCAAGTGTCGAACCTAATTTAACCGTGACTGTACTCGTAAGATGTTACTGTTAGTCGAGTTTTCTTTTTGTGTAATTAAGCTTTTTTCCGGGACGTTGCCAAGGCCCGGTTTTAGTAATTAGTGCTCGTTAATTAATTATTATCGCGTGTAGAATGGTCTTAAGACAGTGGGATGGGCAGAAGTGTTCAAGAATGTGAAAGAAAAGAAATTAGGTTCGCGGTTCTACCTCAGATAAGATAGAGCGTCAGACTTTATTTTAAATTGTATGTATAACATAAACTTTTTTAAAGCTGTATCTACACGACAAACATTATCATAGTACTCGGGTATAAAATAATTCATAATATACAAAAGCGAGTTTAAGTAAAAATTGAGATTTCTCCCAGCAATTTAAAAATATTTTTTCCTCACTGCCGTATCTCTACGTTGTCGTCGTGGTGGGGCTTGCTATAAACCTTATAACACACCTAGGGTGAGGAGCCAGACAAAGATAGATCCAATTCGCAGAGCAGTTTTGTGGCAAACTGTTGGGCAGTTAAGTAGTGACCCCGCGGACCTAATCTCCCGGGAGAAGTCTTGTTCCTCATCTCCGGCTTGCCGTTATTGGCTGGCTGATGTGAGCACTGACGAGGGACAGACTCCCACCTCTTTCTTGCTTTAATTGGTCGGTCTGAGAGGAGATTCGCAGGAGCCAACGTGCTCGGGAGAAGGATGTAGAATCCAGTAAAATGATTGTAGAGATCGACCGAACTTTTGGGATTTGTCCTGGTAGCCGGTGGTATATCTCCCCACTCCTCTAGCACCTCAGGATATGTTGCCCCCTTGGCGCTACGTCACTTTGTGCTAGCGACCGTTTATTGAGTGTGTAAATCTCCCCCTGCCATTTTAAAGCCGTGTATAGTGTCAGTGGTCAGGCAGGGACCAATAGTTCTTACACAGTATACGAAAATCAGTTCATTAAAGCGCTCAAACTCACAGCGTCACATTGTCCTTGGGCAAACCTACCTTCATTGTACGTAAAGGGATAATGGTCGCTCGGTTGGTGCAACAGTCCAATTCAAATGTCTAACTAGGCCTCTGCGAGTTGATTTGGGCTCTACGTACGCCTGCCTACCAAAAGATCGGTTCTCCAGGGACCCGAGAGAGTCAAAGACATACATAGGTACAAAATTAATAATTTTAACAACCACATTTAACAAACAAAAAGTAAAGCAATAACTTCCTAATAATATAAAACCCAAACATCTTCACTGGCACATTGCAAAAAAAACGTTCTGCCCAAAAACACAAAAAAATGAAAATGACGTGCCAGTAATTAGTCACATAAAATAAAATAAAAAACTCAGCATCACTGTCGCACGTAATATATGGCGGTTAAAAATAAACCCACGCACACACTGCCCTGAATTTAAATAGGGAAGCAATTTCCTGTGCTAATTTTCTTAAGGGCAAGAGTTCAAGTGCTGTTTAATTAGAGCCACATGCGTAGGCACAGGTTTCATTGATGATTTCTTTTTTTTTCTGCGTCGACGTGATTTTTAAAAGGAATAGGTATGGTGAGTAGGTATGGTTACAAGCGAATACCATTTGCCCAAATAGCAAATAAATTTAAAAAATTCCCTCTTGGTTACGGAAAGGAATGGAAAGGAAACATCATCTACGATTTACTGCTTTACAAAGAGCTCTAGACTGAATTATATTGAGACAGCGGAGTCCCTGAAAGTGCATACTTCCAGACAAAGTAAAATAAATAAATAACAGTATACTGCGCCTAACAAATAACTTGAACTTTTATTTTGAAAATATGGCAGAGTACAAGTTGCTTTGAAAAATCAACTATTATTCATAACACACATTTTTGTCACAAAAAAAAATCTGAGAAAATTGTACATCCAGTAGGTACGCACCCTAACATAACATAATAACATCAACACTCAAATGACGAACGGGATTTTAAGGCCCTCGTATGACAAAAAATAATGTTCCGGCATTCGTGCCTTTTCGTCATGGCTATCCTCCGCTGACAGCGTCGCTTTACGCTTGATTGCCATAGGTACTTATATGAGTTCAGAAGGCTTTTCTGATAAGAATATTAGGTGTTATGAAGTACTTTTAGCAAAAGGAATTGGTGTCAGTTAGGAAATCATTTCGATAACTTAGGCAGGGACTGTTTGTCTAGTTCACACAAACTGCCAGTCATATTAGAATATTCGTGTGATTGGAGATTGGCCAATAATCGAGCTAAAATCTTATTTCCAGATCTCTCGCTCAAATTAAAATATTAGTGGGTATATACCTATAAAATTGTTATATTTTTTCGGGCCGGAAAAATAAAATTGACACTTCATTGGTAAAGACCAATATAAGTTAAGTTCTCTTTAAAAACATAATAGAGCTAGTACTAGCTGAAGATGTCTTGACTCTTGACTCCGTAACACACGCCTCAGATTAAATAGCAGCTGTAAAAACATCTGCACAGTGTTTACTTATCTCTTTTGTCTACTGTACTTGGAAGAAGGTTACACGTGGGTAACGTAGCTCTTAGTTAGCACGTGTTGGCTCTAAGAACCATAATAATAAACATGTCTTCTTTGATACACACCCTACCTAGCTCTCAGAAACTGATCGTATACTGAAATCTATGAAATAGCTACAAAGGTTGTTACTGTTAAGATGCTACTATTTTGCAAATGAACATAGGTCAAAAGTCAAAGGAAAAAAATCAAGTTCGAAAGTCAAAGTCAAAAATTAAAAGTCCAAAGTCAAAGTCAAAAAGTCAAAGTCCAAAGTCAAAGTCAAAAAGTCAGTCAAAAAGTCAGTCAAAAGGTCAGTCCAAATGTCAAAGTCAAAAAGTCTGTCAGTCACTCTCAAAAAGTCAAAGTCAAAAGTCAGTCAGAAAGAAAGTCAAAAAGTTAGTCAAAAATCAGTCAGTCATAAGTCAAAGTCAGAAAATCAAAGTCAAAAAGTCAGTCAAAAGGTCAGTCAGAGTCAAAGTCAAAGCGTCAAAGTCACAGTCGGTCAAAAAGTCAGTCAAAAAGTCAAAGTCAAAAAGTCAGTCAAAAGTCAAAGTCGATGTTATCGATGCCTGGCAACTCGCTTGCCCGAATACTGACCTACCATCTTCCCAGAGGCAGTGGGACGAGCCGCTCTGCAGAGTAGTTCAGAACAACTTACTGACCACGTCTGCTACTACTGCTGAGCGTGCGCGCCTGCTGGCTGTGGGAAAATGGGAGTCGGGTCTTTGGCTTACTTTCAAAAAGTCAGTCATAAAGTCGAAGTCAAAAAGTCAGTCAAAAGTCAAAGTCGGTGTTATCGATGCCTGGCAACTCGCTTACCCGAATACTGACATACCTGTTATACCATCTTCCTAGAGGCAGTGGGACGAGCCACTCTGCAGAGTAGTTCAGAACGACTTACTGACCACGTCTGCTAGGGTTGCCAACCGTTTAAATTATATAGTATTGTACTGTATTTAGGGTCTCCGTACTATATTCTGTTGAAGAAATATATAGTACGCGAAAATACTATATTTCAGTACAATAGCTCAATGTTTATATTTGGCAATACTAAAATTAGTAAAATAAAAAAAAAACTTCCTGCAATTTTCGAACGCGTCTTTCGTTCGACAGAAGTATTGTGCGTATGCGTGTTACCGAACGCGTCTCTGTCATATTTCGCTCCTAATTGATACGTTAATGTCAAACTTGACAACATCAAACTAATGTTTATTTATTCTAATCTTGCTTGCCTTTTTCGTTTGTTTTGGATTTCGTTAATTTTATTGAGTTAGTGGAGTTAACACCTATGGTTTTAGTAATTTTAGTCCTGCATTAAACATTAAATTACGTAGTAAAATAATGGAAAGTTGTAGCGATAGCGAAAGTGTCCCACTGACACCCACTAAAAAGAGGAAAATACAAAAAAGGCTCCAAAAATATAAACCTGAGTGGGAAAGAGTGTATGACTGGGTTACTAAGTCAGTCAGTCACTTTCAAAAAGTCGAAGTCAAAAAGTCAGTCAAAAGTAAAAGTCAAAGTCAAAAGTCAGGCAGAAGTCAAAGTCGAAATCAAGTCAGTCAAAAGTCAAAGTCAAAAGTCAAAGTCAAAAGTCAAAGTCAAAAGTCAAAGTCAGAAGTCAGAAGTCAAAGTCAAAAGTCAAAAGTCAAAGTCAAAGTCAAATGTCAAAGTCAAAAGTCAAAGTCTTTTACAAGCATTGCAATATAACCATTCGCCTTTCCATAGCATCCTAAATTAGCATGCATTAAACAATATTATTACTTATATATTTCTTTTAAATAAGTACAATTAAACTGAGAAATTATAGTTAAACTGCCTCACTACAGGATAGCAGCTTTAGCTCATAGAAGTAAGATAAGTTGTCAGATTTCATGGTTTCATGAGTCCAGCCATTTAGGTCCTGTGGTTTATACAAAGTGACATCGTATCAGTATTAAAGATTGTTCATCGTCAGCATCATCATCATCATATCAGCCGAAAGACGTCCACTGCTGGACATAGGCCTCCCTGAAGTGTCGCCACAACAACCGGTCCTGTGCGTCTCGCATCCATCGGCTACCCGCAACCCGCACCAGGTCATCGTTCCACCTAGTGAGAGGCCTTTAAAGATTGTTAATAAGTCCAAAATACGAGTATAAGTACGCATACTCAAAATTTAAATAACGCCTCATGGCTTTGGGACCATGAACTTGCATTTGCTTAAAATAAAAATATGTAGTATCTGATGTGATTTAGTTTCTGTTATGATATTTTTCTGCTGCAACGCACAACATATTTTTGAACTCTTCACTGATGAGGAGTGACATTAGATAATTTAAGGCACGCGTGTGAAATCATTTTAACAATGTTTACGAAGTTATTCACTTATGCCAGTGGTCACGTATATGTTGAATAGCTCGTTTTGCCAAATTAAATAGGTAACACATTATTAAACGAAATAGGAAAAATATAGCTGATATTTGTAAGAGCTAATAACTAAAAATGGTTTGTTTGATTTATTCAAAAACGAACTATAATATGTACAAGTAACTGTGATTACTAAATAATAACAACTAGTATAATAATCGCGAAATTATGTACAACCGTGTATAAACACAAAATAAATCATTGGGCTTCAAAAAATTCATCCACATCGCTGTCAATGGCAAAAGTGCCCAGAACACTGGCAGCATTTGCTTGATTGGCAAATCAACGCGGCAGCAAAACATTTAATGGGAAATCATTTGATGACTTCCCAATCATAGAAAAAACCTTTGAAATAGGTAACTTCTTATTTTAGGGTTGGCTTCCAGTCAAACTACATTCAGCTGATTACCAGAATTTTAAGCAGAGCGATTACCTATCTGACCTCAGCATCAACCCAGTAAATGATAACACGGTACTTCTTGGCAAAACTGGTCTCAGATTTTCTGACAATCCGTAGACTGCCAAAGATCTACAAATGAAAGCCGGAACCAATGGCTTAACGTGCTATCCGAGGCACGACAGAGTCTCGGAATTCTAAGGTCCTATCCATCGGCCGACCAGCAAGAATTGCTTAACCTAGAAGTTCGTCCTTTCGTCTGTTATTATTTAGCCTATTAATAGCTACTGGTTTTCTGTACATTTTTATTGTCTAGGATTTAGGTTTACGTAGTTGACATGAATGAGTAAATCGTCGTTTTTATTTTCAATAAAACGATTCAACGTACCTACTAATTCAATTCTCAAACTCACATACCTACGCTATCGCAATTTTTGCAACAACCTTCTAAAAAACCTAAAAATTAATTATGAGAAAGAACAATTTTTAAAAGCAAAAAATAACCCAAAAAAGATGTGGGAAACCATCCGAAAAATATCAAATACAAAACAGAATCCGCCCTTACCCACTGAACTCCTGAAGCTCTGCCATTCACCCATGAAATCAGCTGACTCTGTCAATCATTATTTCACACAAGTTGGCAAAAACCTGGCAAGCAAAATCACACATTCCCAAAACTGCTCTCAATCATTCTTCAAAAAACCACAGTCCATACCGAACTCGCTGGTCTTACTGGAGACGTCCGAAGAGGAAGTCGAGTGCATAATCAAAGAGCTTCGCTCGGATAGTGCTTCGGGCTGGGACGGTATCCCTCCAAAGTTATTAAAATCTACTTGCCACATCCTAGTTCTTCCAATAACTCACATCTGCAACCTATGTTTGTCTACAGGAATATTCCCAAAAGCCCTTAAACGCGCCTTAGTCCATCCTATATTCAAATCAGGTGACAGAGGCAGTGTCAACAATTATCGCCCAATCTCGGTGCTACCAGCGCTCTCAAAATTTCTGGAAAGAATATTATACAAGAACCTCAACAACTATGTGAACAAATTTAAACTCATATCACAAAATCAATTTGGTTTTCGTAAGGGCTTATCCACAGAAGACGCTGTGTCGGCACTACTTAATTCTATTGTCGATAAAATCGACAATAAGTACAAGTGTCTAGGTATTTTCCTTGACCTCTCGAAGGCATTTGACACTGTCTCTGTCCCTATCCTCCTTTCCAGGCTGGAATCGATTGGGGTGCGCGGTACAGCTCACGAATTATTCAAGAGTTTCCTCTCTGACCGTACACAGTGTGTAAAGGTGGCGGATGTCATTAGTGGCGAGGAATCGATAGAATTCGGTGTGCCACAAGGAAGTCTGATTAGTCCTCTTCTTTTCTCCATTTATGTAAATGAGCTCTGTGAGCTAACACACCCCTCTGCATGTATAGTGGCCTATGCCACTTTTGTTGCAATTGCAGTATACGGCCATGACTGGCAGACAACAACAGACACCGCAGAAGCGATATTAAGGCAGATCACGTACTGGCTGTCCAAAAATAGCCTCACTCTAAACGTGGACAAGTCTAATGTGGTCACATTTAGCTCTCGACCCTCGACTCAACCGGCCGAACACTCAATCACAGTCAGGGTACACCAATGTAACATCCCATGTCGAAACTGTGCATGTCGTACCTTGAATAGAGTTTCGGTGGTAAAATACCTCGGTCTCCAGCTCGATGCCTGCCTTTCATGGAAGACCCATCTGCATGCACTGTCGTCGCGCATTAGAAAGCTCATATTTGTGTTCAAAAAACTTAGACTATCGGCCCACATTAATACCCTAAATATGGTTTACAGCGCTCTTTGCGAATCAATCATAGGCTATTGCATCACTGCCTGGGGAGGAGCTGCAAAGACGGCGATAATGGAAGTAGAGCGGGCTCAACGTGCTGTGATTAAAGTTCTTCTAGGAAAACCCCGCCGCTATCCGACACACCAATTATACTTGGATCACAAATCTTTAACTGTCAGACAGCTGTTCATTCTCCGCACAGTCATTCGGAAACACGCTACTCTATCACCTCCAGACATCTCCAGGTTCATCCGAAGAAGAAGACCTATTCCCGCTTGTCCGAAAGCACAAGTAAACTCAACCTTTGCACAACGTCATAGTCGATTTTTAAGCTCTCTGCTATACAACACATTGCACACAAAACTCAACATCCATTCTCTAAACACTCATAAATGCAAACACAAAGTGAAGGAATATCTAATGTCGCTTGACTACGACAGTGCAGAGGAGCTCATCAAACCCTTGTAATGTGTTGATCATCGATCGTTCTAGTCAAATCTTGCAGCCCAATGTTGTCCGCTGCCCTCAACACAACACAACACACACACAACACACCACTCACATAACACAACACACATAAAATACCACACGCAACCACAACCCTACAACACACATATCTCTTTTTACTCACCTCCTTACACACACCTCATTACACTCACACAGTTTTTTATTTACATCACGTTAAAATATTACTTGTTGGTTCTATTCTATTCTATTCTATCTTTTGAAATATTTAATTGTCATTAGTACAATACCCAGAGTTTCGTGCATGTATCTACTAAAATAAGTGTAAAATTTAAACATCACTGTTAACATCAACTGGACGGTTGAATGCCCCCCATAACACAGGATTTTCCTAGCATGGGGGACATTAATATATCTGCTTGACCTATGTTTTTATTTTAAGCACCATGTCTGTGTCTACATTGTACCACTATGATGACAAATAAAATTTTTAAAATTATTATTCTCTTTATTCATCTTTTTTTACATACTTTTTATATTTTTAAATATTTCAATAACAAAAAAAAAAACAATAAAAAAACATTTAAAAATATAAAAATAGTAGTCCGCCGGTGTCGGGAGCTGGGTCCAAGTTACCGGTGGTTAGGGCTCCAGAGAAAGGAACCTCCTCACAATACGAGCCGTATCGAGGAGTACTGCCTTCTGTATCAGGCCCTTTACCCAACTGCGTAACGCCAGCTTCGACAGGTGGTCGTCGAAGCTTTTGGCTATCAAGCCATTGGCCGTAACGACTATCGGCACAATGACAGCCGAGTCCACATTCCACATGTCGACAACCTCGTGTGCTAAGTCAAGATACTTGATTTGTTTCTCTTTCTCAGCTTTCACGAGGTTCTCGTCATGTGGAATGGTAACATCGATTATCATTGAGCGGCGCGCTAACCGATCTATCACCACTATATCGGGCTTATTAGCGACGATAGTCCTATCAGTGATGATAGACCGATCCCAGTACAACGTGACATGGTCATTTTCGAGAACTGGGTCGGGCACATACTTGTAATACGGTACCTCAGAATCCACAAGTTGGTATTTCAAAGCAAATTGCTGGTGAATAATCCTGGCCACTTGGTTATGCCTGTGCAAGTACTCGCCGTTAGCCAGACGAGAACAACCAGAGATAATATGTCTGATGGACTCACCCGGACGGTGACATGCCCGACACACGTCAACCGTCCCGTCCTTCATAATATGCCTCCGGTAGTTGTTCGTCAAGATAACTTCGTCCATAATTGCACAAACAAAACCTTCAGTTTCTCCGAAGAGATCACCGAAACGTAGCCAGGCCACGGACGCTGAGAAATCTACATCGGACCCATAGAGAGCCCGATAGAAGCGCCCGTGAAGCTCCTTGCCTTTCCATACCTCCTTGCGGTCATCTGTAGTAAGTATCACAGGTTTGCGCCAGTTTTCTTTAGCCATGGACAACGGGGTGAGTCCCTTGTCCACTGCGACCACATCTCGGTGCATACCCACATCGACTTTGAGAAAATATTCTCTGAGACTGCACATCTCGCGGTTGTGGAGAGTCTTAGCATTTAAAAAGCCTCGACCTCCACACTTCCGCGGGATGTACAGTCTCATCACCGACGATCGTGGGTGATGCATCCGGTTTGCAGTCAGCAGTGTACGGACCCTCCTATCCAGGGCGTCGAGTTCAGTTTGAGTCCATTTGAGTATGCCGAATGAGTACATTAATACCGGCATGACCCAACCGTTGAAGGCGCGCACCTTGTTTCCGCCCGACAAAAGGCTGTTCAAAACCTTTTTTAGGCGGCCAAAGAAGCGCTCCTTCAGCGATTGTTTCATGTCAGTACCGTTAATGCCCAACGCTTCCGACATACCCAAATACTTATAGGTTTCGGTCGAGCTGAGGGATCTAACCTGTATGGAATCCGAGAGTTGAATTCCCTCAGATTCCATAATCTCCCCTTTCTTTACATGCATGACTGCACATTTGTCCACACCAAATTCCATCCTGATGGCGCTACTGAAAGTTTCAGTTACCTTCAGTAGCTCCATCAGTCGCAAATTGTTGGGGGCAAAGAGTTTCAAGTCATCCATGTAAAGAAGGTGAGATATGGTTTGACCACCTCTTCTCAACCGATAGCCTAGACCTGAATCCTCCAGCAGTGTGCTAAGAGGATTCAGAGCTAAGCAGAACCAAAGTGGACTCAAACTGTCGCCCTGAAATATTCCCCGTTTAATCCATACAGGCTCATCGTTCCCTTGAATCGGTCGACATCCTGGATAGCGAAGGACCGTTTTCCAATGCCTCATACATGACTCAAGAAAGGTGCTTAGAGTTGCATCTATTTTGTACAACTCCAGCACCCTCATGAGCCATGTATGTGGCACAGAGTCATAGGCCTTCTTGTAATCTATCCAACATGTCGACAGATCCTTGCGGGATCGACGAACCTGTTGGCTTATGGCCATGTCTATGAGGAGTAGCTCCTTAGTGCCGCGGGACCCCTTCCTACATCCATTCTGAGAGGCGGACATAATTGAATTAGTGTCAATGTGATCATTAATTTTCACTCTCAGAATGGATGTAAGAAGTTTATAGACCGTCGACAAACAAGTAATCGGTCTATAATTCTTGGGTTCCGCGGGACTACCTGTCTTATGGAGCAGGTGGGTAACGCCAGTTGTTAGAAACTGTGGTAGCGACCCAGACTCCAAGGATGACTGGAATTGAGATGCCAGGAGCGCGTGTGAGCTGCTATACCACTTAAGCCAGAAGTTGTGCAGTCCGTCCGGGCCTGGAGATTTCAAGTTCGGTAATGGACGGACTGCTGTGGCTACATCTAATGGTGTAATGGAAATAGCTTCCATTTGTGGTATAGCTTCACACACGCGCTCGACATCGCGCATCCAGTCATCCTCGGCATGACAGACGGGCACCGACCAGATGTTTCGCCAGAATGTACTCGTGGCGATATCATCCGGTCGGCACACGTCCGTCACACTTTGTTCAGGTCGCTCCCAAGCTCTGTATACCCACCTTTCATCGCTCTGGAACATGCGATTCTGCGAGTATCGATCAACCCGCCGCTTATACCGCCGAATACGGTTTGCCCATGCACAAACTTTCTGCTTCAGGAAGTCGATACGCTCTGTGACACGGGACGTGTATTCTCGAGGGCTGATTCCAGTCCCCGAAAACGCCCGCCTCACAAAGCGCATCACACGTGGTCTTGTGTTGCCCTCCCTGAAGCAGTATAGTTTGCCGATGAGTGCCCTAGCCTCATCGATACGCCGCTCGATCCTGCACTGCCAGGCTGGTACAGCAGATTTTGGTCGTATAGCCTCGTCACAATTTGGAAACTTGACGTTTTCTATACGACATGCCGCAACAGCCCCGCAGTACAGGATTGAGTGCGTATCTACGAGGTTCTCGCTGCTTTCGAAGATGTTCTGCAGCAGCGAGTCCAAGGCACACACCAGCGCCCTATTCTTTTTGTGCATAGGTAACCGTGGTAATCGGGGCCTAAGTTCGGTAGGAGTTGATCTATACTCGCGAAGCGCATCCTCCAGCGCGCTCCTCAGTCGATCGTTGCACTGGCTACTTACCGTGACAACCCTATCATCTACCTCATCACTATTATTATTGGGCCGCGGTATGATTGCGCCACTAGCTGGCGCCGGTACCACGGCCTGTGTCGGGGTCGAGATGATAAGGTTGTTTAGTACCTCTGAGCGCAGCCTATCAAGTGCGGCATCGTCCAACTTGTGACTACGTTGGATGACTCGCACCTGATCCGACAATCGTTGGGCCGAGACGTTCACAGCCGGTTCCAGGTCCTGAAACAGAGACAGCATCCTGACACGGTACGCAGTGAAGTTAGTTCCCCCCTCTGTAGACCCGTAATATGCGCGCATGACGTTCTCGTTCATGGACTGAGTCCATCTCATGCGCTGCACACAACCACCGGTAGCGGGGACCCGGCTCGGGGCCGGTTGGCCCCTAGGTCCCAAGCCCCTCGGTGGCCGGCCTCTCCCCTGCCGACGCACAGGTGTTGGCGACGTCGGCGGAGAGAAATACTCGTCACTCGAGCTCGACGCGACTGCAGCCGCCGATGACACCACTGGTGATCCGATGTCTGGCGGCGGTGAGGCGGAGCTGAGCGACGAGTCCGGGGGTGGTGAGCGTGCGCGTCGCGATGCTGCTCTTGTTATCATCATCCAATCATTTTAATTTCGTTCATTATCATTTTTTCCTTACATGACATCATGACATATGTCATCGGTCGGTCGTTTAATTTTCATTTTCTTCATAATTTATTAGGTTTTTGTAGTTTTTGAGTTTCTAATGGTTTGTCTGATTCCTGTGCGCTTCTATTGTAAAAATTGTGCATGTAAAAGGCTGAAAACTAATTTTCTTTGAAATAAAATAGCGAGAACGAAATAAAATTTGGCTTGACAGTCAGAGTTGCCAGCAGTTATTATTATTATTACTATATAAGCAATATCATCAATTCTGATCCATTTGTCTTCATAGAGAGGAGGAAGACTATAAATCTAAATTCTGTATCTCGATGAAAACGATTGAAGGCAACGCATGCCATTATAGGGATATAATAATAATCTGGGGGAACGGTAGTGCCCCCGCCAAGACGAGCCAAGCGAAGCGCAAGGGCACTATCTACCTTTTCTCGAAGTGTTTCGTCGTATTTTTGAACTCTCATAGAGTTGGTTTCCGATGTACCAGATAGTTCTTATTCTCAGGATGTGATGTCAATAATAGATTAATTAAACACACAAAGTCTCAATTGAATAGCTCTAATACTTTAAATTTTATTGATATCTAAAATACACCGATTTCGTCACTGACACACTCACTGACACACTGATGATCATCAAAATGTTTGGCTACTTCCTGAAGTGCTAGAAAGCTGAAATTTGGTATGTTATCTAAGTTTAGTATACAACCAACAAAAAAATTCATAAACTTATAACTTTCACCCCCCATCCCCTAAAATGGAGGGGTGGAAGTTTGTATGAGACTTCAAAATGTTAGGGTACTTCCTGAAGTGCTAGAAAGCCGAAATTTGGTATGTAAACAAAGTTCAGTATACAAAAAAACACTACCGTGCCCCCTATTTGGGGGCACGGTAGTATTTTTTTGTATACTGAACTTTTAAATTTTAACTTATAATTTTCGCCCCCATCCCCTTAAATTGGGGGGGGGGGAGTTTGAATGGGCTATGAAAACCGGTACTGCTGATGTGCAAGAAATACACCCCAAAAAAAGAAGAAAAAAATAAACTGTAAAAGACTGCCTAGCAACTTACAAAAAGAACTGAAATCCCACCAAAAACATTTCATGTAAAATGTTGCCAAGACGACGAATGTATGGCTTGGCTGTTTCGTTACTTACTTCAGAAACTAAATATTCGCATCACCTCCACGACGCGCGACGGTAGCGAAACGGCGAAGCCATACATTTTTACTGATATGTAGAATTTGTGAAGTTAGGGTCGGTAGAGTTAGGCCGTGTAGATTCAGAAGCTTGGCTCTACATGAGATCTGATATCTTTTTCACAGGGTAAACCTTATGTCGTCGTCTAGGTAACATTTTACATGAAATGTTTTTGATGGGATAAATCTTTATAATAAATCTTTATTCAAAAATTAAAATGGGTAAATCTTAGATACTTATACATGTAGGTCGAACAATGTTAGAATGCCTGGATGATTCCGGGTTAAAAATATAAATGATTCTATTTATTTCGTCAGTTAGATTATCGAAAAATATTGCACAAGTATTTTTTGCTTTATCAAATCAATAAAAATAACGAAGATAAAACGCCACAAAGATCCGGAGTGGGAGCTGACGTCACGTGTACGTAAAAAGTGTACATACAAGTGACGTCACTTGGGTTTTTAACGAACTGTATCTTTTTAATTTTTTGTTTACGTGAATAAAGAAAGGTGTCTAATATTTTTTGGAAATCTAACTGACGGATTAATTAGATTATTTCAGTCATCGAACCTATTCTAGATTGTTTGTCTGATATCTTGGAGGGTTTCCTGACCTTTCCTTGTGCGCCACCCTCCAAGATATGAACTTAAACAGTCACTAAGCTGTCTCTGGCGACCTGCCAAAATCAAGAACTGGAGTGGAGTAGCTGGTATTCCGGTTTGTTGAATACATGCTTGTGTAGGCGACTTCGGTTGAAAATTGTGGACATAGTATTGCAGATCCAGCAGTGAATGACTCTGGGCTGAAATTTAAGGTGATGATCAAAGAATTGCAACATTTTATTCCCTGAAAAAGTTGAAACAGGTTGTTTAATATTCGTTTTCAACACCTATCTTATGTTTCTTTCCAACTTCACTGCTATCCTGGACTAATCACACAATTAGGTACACTTCGTCACAAGTCGATAGCCCGTATTCGGTTTATCGAAAGGCTTGACTTAAATTCGGGCAGTTGAGTAGCTGAAGTTGGATTAGATTTTCCAAAAACGGACGTACTCGACCTCGTTACCGTCTTGCACGTTTGCTCGAATTCCATAGGCAAATCAATTCGGCGCGTTATGGTCGGTCATTGTGATGTTTTTTATTAAACTCAATCATCAAAGGGCTAAGCTTGGCAGTCAAATAATACTAACAGATCACGCCAGCACTTTTGCGCCAGCACCTTGAACCTGCTGTTATTTCGTTTATCGTTCCTAGTAGAGCAGTGTGCGGTTTTTGCGACTTCCAAGTTTTCACACAGTCAAATGAAATCTAAGTAAATAAAATTGGCTTAGTAGTCTAACCACGAAAACGTGCCAAACAGACAGACAAACTCACATTTATTACAGTAGCATGATGTTGAGACGTCTTGAACTCTGTCAGAGACGAATCTATTGTAATAAGACACTGTTTAACTTCGCAGAAACTTTGCCTTCGTCTTGTGTAGTTGGTGTAAGACTGTGGAGCTTTTGGGTGTAATTTTCGTGTTTGTGGATTAATTAGTAATGTAGAGGATAAAGATGGTGCTTTGAAATGTAGTTTGAAGAATGAGGTTGAAGTGGTGATCTATTAGATACCGCAATATATGTGAACTACAAAAAGAGCCCAAAATATAGGGGCAAGTGGTGTAAGCAAGGAAAGGTGTAAATGTAGACAAGTACGGTGTACCCCATACTTAAAAACACGCGATAATAATTCAATTAAGCCCCCGTTACGGAATATTTAATGTTGATCATAATTTAAGAGAAGATAAATTACAGAATTTATGAAAATTTTGTGTTATTATGATTGAAATAATCATCATCTTCCTGCCCTTATCCCATGTTACTTGGGGTCGGCGCAACACGTTATTTTCTTCCATTCTATCCTATCACCCGTCAAACTATCATTAACTCCCTTTTCTTTCATATCGCTCCTCCCACAATCCATCCATCTTTTCTTTGGCCTCCCTCTTCCTCTTATTCATTGAAATTATAAAAATTATTTTTCATATATTGAATTTAATAAAATTACGAATTCAAATTAATTGATTTTTAACAATAATTAAGTCGACGAAAACACGACCTTAAATCTAAGAGCCATGTTGAATTTACGAGACGTCACATAATTTCAACATTGCGTTAGCGAGTCTTCAGAAAGGTGTTTGAAGGCAAACGAAGCAAGAAGAGGATGTAAGGAGCTTATTACTTGGTAGGTTTTGCTCAACCACAGTCAAGCCTGCTGTTCCGTATGGTGTCGGACGTAAAAGAATAGCATCATCTCATCACTTCTCGTAAGTGTCGTAAGAGGCGACTAAGGGACTTACCAGAGAATGGGCAGC
The DNA here is from genome assembly GCA_947386135.1 of Melanchra persicariae. Classification (NCBI taxonomy): domain Eukaryota; kingdom Metazoa; phylum Arthropoda; class Insecta; order Lepidoptera; family Noctuidae; genus Melanchra; species Melanchra persicariae. The sequence goes on along the minus strand of OX376657.1, from coordinate 3,448,707 downwards.
AGCATTCTCTGTAGATACATTGCTACAGCTACACTGCGATCGCCAACCCGCCTGCCAAGCGTGGCGATTATGGCTAACCCGCCATTTGGTGGAGGCCTATGTCCAGCAGTGGACGTCTTTCGGCTTATTTGATGATGATGATGATGAGTCAAGGCTGTGACTGGCGGATAACCTACCGTGTAATGCAATGACTGATGGTTGCATGAAATTGTTTGACGAAAATGTGAATATTTCATTATTCACGACTTTCAAGTGAATGGGTCTGTTTTCATATGTTTATGGAATGAGTAATAGTTCAAACTTGATCGTTTTTTGAATCCCGCATATGAGCCTCTCGTATATAAGATAATCTAATAATAAAGCTTTTTTGCCATTAAAATTACAATCTATTTAAGCTTATTTGTGAACACGTAACTTTTAAATAATTTGTACAAACCCCCTTCGGGTAAAAGCCTCCTCCAAGGAGTGGCAGCGTGTAGCCAGTTTTGACCCGCCATCTTCACTATCTCGTCTGCCCATCTAGCGTTAGGCCTGCCTCTGCTCCTAGTTCCTCGTGGGCCAGTCCATTTTACTGCTCTCGCCGTCCATCTTTGAGCCTGGCCACGTAACCTGCCCATTTCCTATGAGGTAATATATCATCACGTTTTTAATACGTGATGATATATGATTGGCTTTTATACAGGAATGAACGTCTAATGTTGATTGAATTCGATCACTCACCATTCGTCATTCATGACTTTTGGAATTGAGTGTCACTTGCATGAACGTGTGATGGGCGCACAAGGATCTAAGGAACCTTTCGGTCAAAGCAGAGGATGGATGGTCTGACCCTCCTGACATTTAAGAGAGATGTTTCTGTAAATTCGAAATCAATTGTTGTGCTTTTGACGTAAAACCCAGCATTTTCAGTTTAAACGTTCAACATTGCTGAGAACCGTAACCAACACCTTGCGCGTCTGAAAATTCGGGTAAAAATCCTTTCAAATACTTTTTTTTACTACATAATCTGGCTTCTTTCTTTTAACTTAGCCTTATAAGCAGCCTGCCATTTTGATTTATTATAAAACTCTTTCCTTATTCAATGACAGAAAGGAAAACGGCCACTAGATCTAACTCAGCACTCGTTGACGGTAACACGTCACCGCACTAACCACAAACTGCCTCAGTTGACGGTTAACGTGACATTAAGATGCGTTTAGTTAGAGGATGTCACGCTGTGGTTACAGCTTGTCTAAGCGGTTTACGTGCTACGATCAAGCACGGCTTGTTAACCAATTTGTAGAGAGTTGCAGAGTAGAAATGTCTAGCTGTAGGTGATGAAACCGGCTAAGTGTGAGTCGCACACGCGTGCTAAGAGTCCCGAACGAATAATATTTTGTTTACATGTTACTATAAAATCATAGGTCATCTTATAGGTTCAAGCTGGGGGCAATGGTCTATTTTCATATATTTTTTTTATAACATTGACTTTTGAGGCCCTTACTATGAGCCTTTTGATTTGATAATTATGTCACACGGTACAGTTGGATAAACTTTTTTTTTAGTTTTCTATTTACCCCTAAATATAGTGACCTAATTTTCAAAATTTGTTAATTTTCGTTACGCGTCCGTGTCTGGGTCACAGACATGTGTACCAAATCAACTGAATTGGTTGAGTAGACTCGGAGAAAATTGGCAGTGACAAAGGTACAGACAGACAACCGACTGATCTTTTACGGTTTCCCTTATTCCATACAGAGGTTCGGTTGGTCCCTAAAATAAGGTGGGTAAGGAGACAATTTGTTTTCTTCTTTATTGTGTAATAGCCCCTTACATTTATAATACTTAATAGTTTCAAAGTATGGATTGTATTTGTCAGAAGCCAGAAAGTCTTATAACCATTCTTACCAAGGGTTATCATTACCTGAGTAATACGACTTAAATGGATTGTGGAGATGAGAAAGCTCAGACTTTGAATTTAACTCACGAAGGCAGAAGCATTTCTCCACAAACTGTTTCTATTTCTTTCTCAAAAGACCAGTCCGGACGTTATTTAGCATTTTGTAGGTAACACAATATTTTTACAACTATCCCAATTTATTTGGGGTAGCTTACTGATGACGCCCTGTAATAAAATACAACAGATTGTTTTATAGATCTTCCTCTTAAAAGCGTTTTGTCCTAATTACAGAACAGTAATTTCATAGAAACTCGCAAGTCCATTTTTTAGAAATTAGTGATTCAATTTGAATGAAACTTCTAAGTATAAAAAGTTGGTTAAGAACTTTTTCGATGAAAAGTTTAGAGATCACAGTGAAAGCAATATAAGTATTCTACAGAAAGTGAACAAATCCAGTTTTTTTTTGTAAAGGAATGCGGGTACGCAAATTTATCCCTAAGGAGAAAAGTAAGGCACTGGATGTGTTAAAAATTGCACTAAACGTACCTACGCGAATGGGATGTCGTAAAAGTGAAGTGAGCTTTGCGACAGCAAGATGTCGTCTTAACTTGTTCGAAAGTTTAACTTCAATCTAATTTGACTACATCTATTTTGCACTGTCTTTTGTTTCCTAAGCGAATAAAACTACAACTGCATTCTACATACAGCTACGCAGACACGTAACTCCGAAATAGCAGCTTAAAAAAATATTTGTGGGTTACAAATTTTTTTTTAAGCTGCTATTTCGGAGTTAGACCGCAAAATAAGAATGAAAACAAACAAAGTTTAGTTACTTGGTTTTTGTTTTCTATATGAGGTAAGTATAGTGATTGTATGTGTGTGTCATTTTTAAATCTCCTCGAACCTTTCCGAGATGTGATAGCCGGTGTCAAAAAAAAACACATCACTGTTAATTTTTCAAAATTAGAATAGTTTGTCTTTTCGGCTCTTAGGTCAAGCTTGATAAAGCTCATTTGTTAAAATCTATCCTACCGTTTAGGCTACAAGGCGTGCCAAAAAATAGACTTACAAATATATACATCATAATTATACAGTACGTGGATGACCAAGCCAGATCGATTTATCGCCCCCGAAATCCCCTGCAGACCAAATTTCATTAAAGTCGTTGGAGCCGTTTCCGAGATTCAGATTATATATGTGTATGAATTTCTCGTTTAAAGGTATTAGATAGATAATCCAGAATAATACATGAACGGTGATGGAGGCATTATGTCAATAGTGAATAAATTACTTATAGGACAGCGTCCACATCGCCACTCTCCATCAAGTGATATTATGATGAGCCACGAGTCTATTAATAATTTTAAGAAAATTTCTGTTAACCGCCTCGCTATTAACTTCAACGTGACGGTTGACAAAGAACACTTTCTGACATAATTATTCACACAATCCATCCATCAGCATTACCACCATGTAATTATAACTGGCCACTTTACCCGCTAACACAGTGTTGTTTAAATAACTAATGTGTCGACTCAGACCACACATCGGTCGTGTTGACGGTGTCACGTCACCGGTTAACCTCGGCTGTCTCAGTTGATGGGTAGCGTGACGTTAAGATGCATTTAGTGAGAGGTCGTCACGCTGTTGCTTAAGCTCGAGATTATTTCAGGGATTAGGGTTTTGAGTTACAAAGAGCATAGGGGCTTTGCTTTTCAAAGTTATGATAGGTTCATGCATCTCGTGGCTAAATTATAACAGCCGCACGGGTCAATCTTCAAGGTTAAGCAACGCTTGCCGGGGTCGGTCTGTGTATAAGTGACCGTCTTAATATACCGAGATTCCTGCGTGCCTCGGAAAGCACGTTAAGCCGTTGGTTCCGGCTGTCATTTGTAGATCCTTAGCAGTCGTTACGGATTGTCAGAAGCCAGAAATTCTGACTCCAGTCTTGCCAAGAAGTACCGTGTTACCCAGGTTGTGGAGGTCTGGTAGGCAGCCGCTCCACGTAAAATACTGGTATACAGCTGAATCCGGTGTATGACTAGAAGCTGACCCCAATAAAGTTGGGAAAAGGCTAACCAGATGATGACAGGTTCATGGATCCTGTGGACGAATCAAAAGCAGGAGGGGTCAGTTTTTCTTTGGTTTTAATAGTCTAAGAAAGCACCGGAACATTGCTCGCAGAATAGATAGTCGATGGGGTCAAAAGGTTCTGGAGCGGCGAGAGCATGAAGACGAAGCGTTGGGCTACCCAAAGGTAGACCGTTGACCTGGTGAAGGTCGCAAGAATCCTCGGATGCGAGACGCACTGGACTGGTCGATGTGGCGATTCTTGGGAGAGGCCTATATCCTGCAGAGGACGCTTTACGGTTGAAATGATGATGATGATAGTTGTAAGATATCGGTCACAGTCACGTCTCGGGAGATTAGCTCATAAATAACTAAATGCCAGCTACGAGAATTTCTGCCTGGGTTGCGGAATTTGTTGGAAAAAGTCACCGTTACACTGGAATGCAAAGGGCATATGGAGGAACACGGATGGGTTTTAGTCAGTGTAGCGGCATTCGGCATCAATGCCGCCACAAAAATCAACGTAGCAGAATCTACATCGCAACAATAAGACCCGCAACGCCATCTATCCCGACAGCTGCGAACTAACATAACAAAAAACCTGAATCGCGATATCAGAGCGATTTGAACAGATACAACAACCCAAATATCAACTATCGGGCAGCCCACCGGACACAACAACCGTCCGGTCGGAGGATCCACCCTTTTCAATGGAGGTATGCGGGACTTTACCCTCTGTACCGCATACCTCTAAAGTCAGTAAGAGTCTGACACTGGAAGGAGTCATTTGATGATTTCTAATCCAAAAAAAAGTTACGAGTATCACTAATTTAGCTAAGCACTTCAAATGCGCTCATTACTTTGATATTGATTTGCGGAATCTAATCGTATTGTCTGGTTTCTTTAGCCTTTTTTTCATTAATATCGGAGTTACCTTGAACTTTTGAGTGAGTTGGGTACGACAGTTGGTGGTATCGGTTTCTTACTCAAGACTGCTTGAAATATTTATTTATTAGGTTAATACGATATAGACACGGGATATGTGATTGCATTAAGTAGGTACGTGTAATATATTGTCGCTAGGTAAGACCTGGATTAATATGGATATCTGCACCTGATGGGTAACCAGCGGAACCGCTGTCCGTCTGTCCGTCTGTTTGTCAGTGGGCTGCATCTTATCAACCACCAGAGTGTGTATTTCTATGGCCGCTAACTCAAACATCAATAAGAAATGTGTTTTTTTTTTCCGATTTATGGTACGGAACCCTTCCTGTGTGAGTTCGATTAGCACTTGGCCGGTGTTTTTTGACATAGCATATTTTTCTACTAGCTGACGCAAACTTTCGTTTGCGTCACATTTTTCATTACTGCTCCACTCCTATTGATCGTAGCGTAATGTAATAAAGCTCTCTCGATAAATGGGCTATCCAATACTAAAACATTTTTTTAATTCGGATCAGTAATTCCTGAGATTAGCGCGTTCAAACAATCAGACAAACTCTTCAGCTTCATAATATCATCACTACTTGTTCCGCGCAACTTAGATATGAATGAAGACGGAAAGAAGAGCTATTATTAATATTAATATTCTATGATATTCATACAAACCCAGATAATATTCCAGACAATACATATTCTATGAATACGTTACCTAGACCATCACCTTTCATTTTGATCAGATAACAGTTTCTTTTACCTATATTTATTTTACACCTAACCTTTTGCCATAGAAATAAATATGACAAAAAAAAGCCGATAGGAGGCGCCTCTATCGGTTACCTTTTAGGTTAAATGCCTATTCCTTATCAACTGGTGGCGAAATCAGTTGGAGCGACCGAGTTCCTTTCTACAATTTATTTCCTCCCTTCGAGTGACAACATATGGGGTCGTAAGGTAGTGATTACACTGTTTAGGCGGTAGCGGTTTTAAAACCCGGGCGTCGGGAGTCGCTGGGCGATTCCCGGCCACCGTAGGTGCGGGTCTGCGGACGGCGAGCGTTGGGTGACTCGCCGTCCGATCAAAGCCAGGCCCGGGCCGACGGCGCGTTTTGTTTTGCCCGCGCCTCAAAGAGATGTCAGCAAAGTAGACGGGGCCCGTTAGGGCCAGAGCCTGCCAGGGTTGCGGGTTTTGGTTCGAAAGAGTTACGGTGGCCCTGGAAAGCAAAGGGCACTACGAGGAGCACGGATGGGTTATAGTCAGTAAGAGTCTGACACTCCCTCCCGCTCCACCCAGAGCGGCAGGAGTCGTTTGATGATTTCCCATCCATAAAAAAAGTGGTTTTAAAAGTATTAAGTACATAAAAATAAAAGTAAAAACCTATTCTGAAGTATATACTATTTGTGCTTTCACAAGGGCCAACAGTTTTGTAGTTTCACAGAAACGCTTAGAAAAGCAGCAAATCTTTTCTCTTAAGTACCATTTTCTTTTTATGTATTGCAATTCATCAAATTACTCCTCCCGCTCTGGGCGGAGCAGAAGGGAGTGTCAGACTCTTACTGACTAAACCCATCCGTGCTCCTCATAGTGCTCTTTGCTTTCCAGGGCCGCGGTAGTTCTTTCGAACAAAATCCGCAACCATGGTAGGCTCTGGTCCTACTCTCAAGTACCATAAGAAGGTATGCAGTTGCTGTGGCCGAAATTAGCTGGATGGCGTAAAACATGGTATCATGTTCAAGCTGTGAAGTATAATAATCTTAAGATGCAGCTAGACAACAAAAAGATCCTATGGATAATGTTTGGAACTGATAAATCAACTGGATATTTAATGGGTAGATCAATGTTTCATACTAATGTTATGAATATGAAAGTTACTCTGTCTGTCTGTTTGTTACCTTTTTACGTCTTATTGCCTGAACTAAAGGGACCAATGTGTCAAGTTTATAATAGGACATAGAATAATTTTCATCCCGGGAGTTTATTCCGGGCGATCATTTTTGACTTACACGTGGTTGAAGCCGCTGAGTTTCTACAAATCCCCGGAGTGGGTCCGGCTATACCAACAAACACCGAAGGCCTCCCACGAGGTGGACCGATGACCTGGTGAGGGTCACGGACAGGTTGTTGTGACTACACTTAGATATGGTGATGAAGCAGCTAGCAGAAGTTTATAAGTGCTCCATAAAATTACAGTAAGAAACATTTAGGTACTTATAAGTAAAGCTGGTTAATAGGACACAATCGGTAAACAATCAGCAAAGGCCACGTAATTATTGTTGATAATTTTTGCCGGTTCACTTTCAATTTAAATTCTACACTTGAGAAAATGAGGGTGAAAACAAACCGTTCGCTCCCGCTCCCGCTGCCGCTCCCTCCACCATGTGCACACCCGCTAACCATTTTTCAAGGGCTGTCACGCTTTGAGGAAAAAATGTGAGTATAGGACGACTACCTCCGTCGTGATGGTAGATAGTTTTGTTTTTCTTTCACACTTCAAACCAATGTATGTGCTGACAGGTAGGTCAATTTCTTAAGCATTTATCTACAGCGAATGGAAAATTTCAGTACTTATTATGTACTAGGTGATCAAGAGCGCATAGGTTACTTCTAGGCAAGCGTGCCCCATCGTCATCCACGTCAGCGTTTTCCATCAGGTGAGTTCGTATTCGAATGCGAGCCTGGGCGAAACTCTACCTCTGGCTGGTACCACTTGGCTAACGGCCGCTTTCTATAACATATCTCAATCCCAATCTTGATCCCGATCCTTGTCTGTAACCAGTCAACGGCCGAGTTTGTGTCCTTCACCACACAATCCTCACCTTTGATTGGTTATAGACAAGGATCGGGATCAAGATTGGGATTGAGATATGTTATAGAAAGCGGCCGTTAGTCTAGTTCGAATAACCTATTTTTTTTTTATTACGGCGCTGTGTTGGTTAAACGCGTGCATGACAATATTCTTTTTTTGAAATTCATAAAGATACCACGAATTAAGTAGTGAGAATGTGTCTGTTTTATGTGACAGGAAGGTTCGAAAAAGCAAAATATTGAATGAATTTTAGTACAACATTATTACACTCGTTTGGATGATATAATGGTTACTATGACACTGATTGTTTTAATGTTGGCTGTTTGGCGTTAGCTAACTGTTTCGTTAGAAACTTTCATTGAAGATTTATAGCATGGATGTCTACATAAAAGTTTCAAAGTAATTTTAAAACATACCGTGTAGCTCCTAACTAATCGAGCAGAACATTACAGCACAAGAAATCTCATCATAAACAAACAACAAAGATTGAAATCACCCTCTTAATTTAACGTAAGAAATACTGCTCCAAAAAGCGTGTAAAATATATGATCAAACGAACTTCTTAAGTGAAGTTCGATCGATATAATATGAGTGGTTTCATTTGAAGATATAAATAAACAGGTAGTCCTTTGACCTACAAGGCAACACTCGCACGCTTTTAAAGTTATTTATAATTAGATTAAGAACTCGATTTATTTTTAAACGAAATAATCGATTTAAGTATCGATTCGTCTACACCTCACTATACAGTGTCAGTGGCCTCATTCTTTTAGAGTTGCGACTTGAGTTCAAGGCCACTCGTGTTACAGTAAAAATTACTGGGTTTTGGGTGGGTTGGGTATTTATATCTTCAAATGAAACCACTCATATTATATCGATCGAACTTCACTTAAGAAGTTCGTTTGATCATATATAATATTTCGTGGTTTCATTTTCGATATAAATAAACAGGTAGATGTTCAGAGACTTTCATATTTTTACGTTTGTTTTATGCCTCTTGGGTAGGTGTATAACAATTCAAACACGAGAAACATAAATCATAAACTTCTTATATTAAATGATTCAGCAACCAATTAGGTACATTATACAATCACTTAATTCGTAAGTATTCCATCGATAAATTATTCTTAATACTTAATCATGGGTATAGTTGTGTAAACAAACGGATTTTGCAAAATTAGATTTTTCTATAATAGGCCGATTGTAAAACTTAGCAAAGGCCTGAGAGGACGCAGTCCAGCCGGCAGTTTTTCGGCTGAGATCAAGGCTTAACCCAGCCGCGCGCGCCGTTGACGTGGCAGCATGGCGAGCGCTGTGCGCGCCGTAAACTGACACGTCAATGCCGCTCGCATACAACGTCTGTTTGATCCACCTGCTTATAGTCTGTGCTGTTGCGTTCTTGTAAGGACGCTTCACAGTGATTAAGAGGTGATCTGTGTCTGAAGGCCTTAATGCCTTCGTTGCAGACATATAGTCGACTAGCGTTGTGGCTGGACAAATAGAAGGGTTTTCTAGAAAATATGGTAAATACAAAACCGGCTGGTCCCGTCCTATTCCAGAGGTTTTAATAATATCCGTTATAACAATCTCGACACCGTTTGAATTAATTTTAATATTACTTAATTTAATTAAAGAAAAAGTTTGTACTCTGTGTGCAGTGCACAGACCCAGTAAAACAACAAGTTTTTTAGTTATTTTTTCTAAATTAAGCTGAGTATGTGGAACCCATTCCGAAATATAATTCAACACTATTTGAGGATCCCAAATAGTTGAGTATTTAGGTAAAGATGGTCTCAGTTTGAATATCCCTTTAAGAAGGCGTTTGACCCCCTCGTCTGAAGCTAAATTGTTTCCTATGAGCAAGGATAAGGCTGAACGATGGCTGTTTATCGTGCCATAAGACGCACCTTTATCATACTGTTCAGTTAAAAAAGTGACTATGTGAGGGATGGAACTCTCGAACACATTACAATTATGGTCCGTACAGTACTGCCACCACAACTTGTAACAAACGCTATATTGCTTTAGTGTCCCTTCTGCTAGTGAGGCGAGCATCAAGCGCAGGGCGGCTGGCGGCGTACCGCGGCGGGAGAACGCGAGCCTGAGAGCAGCGCTGCTCCCAGGGAAAGCGTCTGGTGGAGCGGGTGTTGTTGTCTGAAATGCGACAATAGTAGTTTTGGGTGCGGTTCTAAGACAACAATTTTTCCAATTAATAGATCTACTAACATAGGATACCATGCCTGTGCAAGCCAGATTGGGAAAACCAAGATGCCGGTAGCTTTATCCTGTATAATTTTTTGTATGCAGTTTATTATTAGGGAAAATGGTGGGAAAGCATAAAACAATTTTGGTTTCCAACTTATCGTAAATGCGTCGACGGCTATTGCATCTGGGTCTTTTTTCCAGGAAACATATTCGTGACACTTGGCATTGATGCGAGAAGCGAATAAGTCAATCTCTGGTTGACCTAATTGTTTAACAATATATTTAAATGCAGGCTGTGATAGCTCCCATTCGACGTCGGGGTTCACCCTGCGTGACTCTTCGTCAGCTTCGACATTGTCTTTTGTATTTATATACGAAGCAAATAACCACAGCTTTCGTATCTCGCACCATTGCCAAATGTTACGGGAAAGTGCGCTCAAGTGTGGGAATTGAATACCACCCATGCGGTTTATATAACTTATCGCGGTAGTGTTATCCACGCGAAGTAAAATAGCACAGCCAGTTTGGTCCCGAGCAAAACATTTAAGGGCAAAAAATACAGCTAATAGTTCCAAATAGTTAATATGAAAACTAATTTCACTTTCTTTCCAGGCACCATTGACTCGTACCCCGTTACAAAATGCTCCCCAGCCTGTGCGTGACGCATCAGTATAAATTTCCAGCGCATAGCTTTGTGGCTTCATTAGATTATTTACTTCGTAAATATTTTGACACCACCAGTTTAAATCGCTTAAGATGTTATGAGGAAGTTTAACTTTTGCGTCAAATGTACTGTGTTGTTGTAAAAACAAATATTTACATCTTTCTAATATCTTTGTATACAACCAACCGTAACGCACCGCTGGGCACGCTGCTACGAGTACTCCTATCAGTTGGGAGAAATTTCTAATTGAAATTGTGGGTAATTTTGAATACTTTTGTACTAAACAGGCTATCTTGTTTCGTTTGTCTAGAGGTAACGATAAAGTCATACAAGTGGTGTCATAAATGAATCCTAAAAATTTGCAAGATGGTTGAGGTTGCATATTGCTTTTTTTGTAATTTATTACAAAACCCAAACATTCTAATAATGATACCGTTTGTTTTACGTTACGAAGACATTCTTCGTAACTGCTCCCTAAACAAAGCAGATCGTCTAAATAAGACACCGATAGAAACCCGCGACTACGTAAGAAACTTACAACCTCTCTGACAATCTTAGTAAAGCACCTAGGAGCTATGGCAAGGCCATAGGGTAATGCGTTAAACTCGTAAGTTATTGTTTTGTTTGAGTTTTGCGCGATATAATGGAATCGAAGGTATTTACGAAATTGCTTAGCAACAGGGATAAGTAGATATGCTTCCTTCATATCTACGGTCGCCATGTACCAGTTCGGTTGTACTAACTTACAGGCAGTTCTACTATCCTCCATTTTAAAATGAGTTTTAGGTATAAATCGATTCAACGATTTTAAGTTAAGAATAAACCTTTTACCACCGTTAGACTTTGGAGCTAAGAATGCACTAGAAATAAACTGCTCTGGACTAGACTCAACCTGTGAAATAGCACCTAAATCAGTTAAATTCTCGATAGCTAATGACATGTCACGCTGTTCCCCCAATGACCACGTAATTCGAGGGATATGGGTTTGAAATGGCTCACATATAAACGGAATAGGTATTCCGTTCATGATCCAATTAAGAATACTGGTATTATTAGTAATGTGGGTCCAACAATTATAGAAATGTTGTACCCTACCTGCATGTACCTGAGTTACTGGCGTGCAGGGGCACGTGACCGGTTCTGGTTCGCCTTGGTTAGCGACGTCGCTGTCGCCGTCGCCGCTGCTGATCGACGCGCTAACGTGGGGAATCTCCTCTGACCCCCTCGCCCCCCCCTGTTCGTTGGGTAGCGAGAAGGTCCGGCCCAGTTTCCCTGGAACTGATGGCGCGCAGACATTGTGTTTTGAGACTGAGCATTAGTATTAGATTTTACTGGCGGTGGACCCGTCTTCTTTATCTGTAAACCTTGTTTTTCAATAGTTTTAGACGCCTTTATTTTATCCGGTAAAGTGGAACCGAACAACGTCTCATCTCGCTCGCTGTCCTGTATGACATTGAGGAAAGGCTTTGCTAGCCCGGGTGTGATCATTTTTATCCGAGCCTGGGTCTCGGAATTATGTAAATCGCATAAAATGCGACAGCCATCACTGAGTGTTTTGATCGTTTCGATCTTGTTATCGCTGGTTATTAGTGACGTCATCGCCTTGCTAATAGCAGTAATACCTGCACCCAATTGTTGTTGAGATATCTCGACTTTTTTGTCGCGTAACCTTACCATTTCTGGTACCGCGGCTGAGATCTCAATGTTTAATTTTGGCGCTTGAAGTAATATACAGTTACTGGGTATGAGATACTGTTTTAATATTTTGTCTCTCATTTCTTTAGCCATTCCCTTTTTGAGTAATGGTAACCATAATTGGGTTAAGTTGCTATGTATTTCCTGGCCCCAGATTGGTCCGTCATCAGTTGCCTCGCCAAGAGCGGACAGGATCTCTGGATCCAATGGAGGTTCAGGAAGCTCCGCCGGTGGCGGCGGTGCCGGTGGTAACGACTTCAACTCATCCTGTTGAGTTGAAACGGACTCCAGCAAAATGTCAGGCGGGGGCCCAACGGGGTCAGGTATAACGACTGTGTCTTCAGGCACCAGATCAGGTTGCGGCTCAATTTCTATGGGTGGCTGTGATAAGTCCCACATCACCGTGCCATCTCCTAAAGGAGAAACAATAATCAACGTAACTCAACTATACATTATGTGAGTATGAGGTTAAGGTAAAAGGTAACAGTTCAAAATTCGAATCTATTGCCATTTTATTTGTAACGCCTCGTTCACTATGGAATCTATGGCGGGTAGAAAATTTGCCGCGTTCAAAATTGAATCTATGGCAAATTACCAGTATCAAGACTGTCGCTTTGACCAGTACTTGTACGGTAGGTAGAAGTAGCAGTGATTAAAAGTAACTAACCTTGTTGGTTATCATCGTCCGAACATGAGAAAGAATCTTCTTGACGTCGGCGTTTGTGACGGTGTTTATCCCGTAATTTTTCCATCTTCTTCATATAATAATCAATACGTTCTTCATAGGACCTTTTAGGCATCGTGAATCCAACGAATTACGGTTTTTAAAATACGAATAACTAAAAAACAATCGAAGGTAGGAAGAGCGCGTGCACTCGTTGCCTCGCACGGAAAAAGAGTGAGGCCACTGACACTGTATAGTGAGGTGTAGACGAATCGATACTTAAATCGATTATTTCGTTTAAAAATAAATCGAGTTCTTAATCTAATTATAAATAACTTTAAAAGCGTGCGAGTGTTGCCTTGTAGGTCAAAGGACTACCTGTTTATTTATATCGAAAATGAAACCACGAAATATTATAAACAACTTCTCAGTTTAAAAAGTCCATTAGCAACCATATGCGATTTATAGTCTCTGAGAGTAAAATTTACAAACTCGAAGTGGTTTGAACGCACGTTGCTACCAAAGTTTGAGAACGTTTCCAACTGATTTGAATGCATTAACATATTGCAAGTTGATTGATTGATTGAATGGCGAATTACATGGAGTACGTACTTTGAGACGATTGATCAATAGAGCTGGTCGGGTTTAGTTCATTGTGAATAGTTTCGTGTGTATGTTTGGGAAGTGTAGGAGGATTAATTAGATCTAGATACAATGCTACTTTGATGATTACATTTAAATAACTAACATCAACAGATATGACAATAAATCAAATCACTGGCAATACTAGTTTATACGAATATGTAGTTTTTCTATAACAGATTTGATGTAAAAAAATTAGAATCAATGACTATAAGTGTGACTAAAGGAGCTCGTGGCTAAAAAATAACAGACGCACGGATTGATCTTTAAGGTTAAGGACACGTTTACAGATGGGTACCTAGTCAAATCATTACTTTTTACACAAAAGTATGTTTATTAAATAAAATGCTTTGCATTCTTAAAATGTTTTTCCCATGAATTATTGATAGATGTGCATGGTACGATTCTTCGGTCCTTAACCTCTCTTTTTCTTTCTTTCTTTTTTTCATAAAACTTTGCCCTACACTAGGAATTTCTACTGTATCGTGGGTGTGTTTAAAAATAATTATAATCTCACATACACAAACAGCCAGACCCGGAACAACTATCTGTAAGCCATACAAATATTTGTTCCGTGCGGGAATCGAACCCACAACACGCAGCGGAGCAGTCAATCTATTTATATAGTTAACGGTTCATCCTTAGGAAATGTTCCTAAAAGTGGAAAATGAACAATTTTACTGGAAAACTACTTATTTTCCTGACTTTACCTACCTATAGATATCATAGGGATCCCCAAAGTATCCATTAAAGGTATTCAAATAAAACAAACAATAAGAAGCGCAATAAAATAAATCCTGAACGAAAAGAAATGAGTTTCCTTTCGCCTAAGTAGTTCTTAGGATTACGTTAAATATACAGAAGAATAAAACCTCCCATAATATTGCCACAGAGGGCTCAAGAACAAAGCCAATGAAAAATAGATTTAAAGGATTTTCCAATTGCGCTCAATATCTTACAGCTGTCTCAAATAAACGAAGGGAATTATTTAAAAAAAAGGAGAGAATAAAGGAATAAAAGTCTTCAAGTCTGATATAATTTAAATATTTATTTCGTAATGTCACTTGAAACAACATAAGAGCGGGCGGGGGGGTCGCCCAGGACTCGCGAGCGGCCCCGTCGCGGCTTCATAGACTATAACGCGTAAAAAAACAATTGTCAACATCATCTATCATATACTTTTATATTATTTACAATATTTTATCACCGAATAAACGTATTTACACTATCTACTTAGTATGTATAACATACAGAAAGCGAAATATTATACATATAGGTTGAGTAACATAGTCCTTGGCCTTCGAGGCCTCAATTATAGTATATAATATAGTAGTGATATTTTCGTTAGAACTTTTTATTCCGGCCCCGCCTATGGGTGCCGAAAAGAATGCGCGCGAACGCCTGGCGGAAGTCGGGGCTGAAGATGGTGTATATTACAGGGTTGAGGGTCGAGTTGAAGTATCCTAGCCACAAGAAAAAACTCGCTAAGTAATCACTGATCACACACGATTGGCAGATGGGCATTACCAACGCCATGATGAAGAATGGAAGCCAGCAGAACACGAATGCTCCTGTGATGATCGCGAGTGTCTTCGCCGCTTTTCTCTCTCTCTTCGCTTCGAGAGACTCTTTCTTCTCCCGATGAGTGGGAGCGGGAACGATGGCTTTTTCAGGCTTCGAGCCGTTAGTAACAGTCGAGGAAGACTTTTCTGGGGACACTGAGGGCGGGGGCACCTTCTCGTTGATCGTAAACGCCGTGGTCCTCGGCTCTTCGTCCAACGTATCAACAGTGGAGGTGCTCTGTCCTTCAGTTAACAACAACGCGGCAGCCAGCGTCTCGGCGCGAGTCCGTTGATTGCACTTCTTAAGGTTCAAGAACCTTTTCTTGACGAACCGCCGGTCCCGAGCGGATTGGACAGGTCGTCCTGAGGGAGGGGCACCATCTGCTGAGGTAGGTCTAGGAGGAGGGGGGTCTCGTCTCCTCCTTATACGTCTTCGGGCAGTTTGGAAGATCTTCCAGTACAAGATGAGGATGACAGCGAGAGGGACGTAAAACGTTGACATTGTCGCAAAGATTTGGTAGGCTAGGTCTTGGCTGACGAGGCACTTCTGTTGTTGCGTGATCCTGGCGAGGTAGTCTGGGTCCTTCCACCCAAGCTGAGGAGCCAGGGACACGACCAGAGCCGCTCCCCACACCAGCACGATCATCGTGAAGATACGCTTCTCGTTGCGTATGTGAATGTAGTCTACGTCTGTCACAGCCCAGTACCTGGAAATATTAATATGTCTTAGTAGGAGCTTCAAAACGTTTGTAGACTTTGACGATAAATATAAATTGTGCACAATAGGTGATACATACAATAGGTAGGTACTTACAACTAAAAGAGACATTTTAGAGACCACTTTTGACTAAAAAAAGGAAGAACAAGGTAAAATACTGCAGGTTCGATTAAGGAAGGCTGGGACGATTTTTGAATAGCCTAAAGGTTGAGCTTGCGCTTTATTTACACACGAGTTCCCTGTCGGAGTCTGTGTTTTCAAATATTTACACCCCCAGGTCTTTAATTCAAGTCTTCTAGACAAACTCGCTCCATCGTTGACCACGTCATCGCTTTCTATCAGGTGAGGTTGAAGGAGCCATGTTAGACTATTTTAGAGGTATGTATTTTCTATTTTTAATCGACTTCAAAAAAAGGAGGAGGTTTTCAATTTGATTGTTTTTTTTGTGTTTGTTACGTCATATCTCCGTCATTTATAAACCGATTTGAAAAATTCTAGTTTTATGTGAAAGGATATACTTCTCGATTGGTCCCACTGAAATTTTATCAAAATCTGTTCTGTTGTTTTGTTCTTAAATCCAAATAGCTGGACAAAATATGTGGAAAATCATCCATGGATACGAAATTGCGTGTTTTTGCTTTCCTGTGACTTTCCAGTGGTGTTGTTAGGTGTGGATACCCTACATAAAACACTAAAAAGTGAAAAATAAAAAGCTTTGTGATTTTTTTTTTTAAATTACAATTTAGGTACCTATGTCATGAAAATCAACATCATTTACTTCAACCCAGATTTTTTTCTGGTTTACCAGCAAATGTTACTGAATTCATTTTCTCTTCTCTTTGAATATTGATCGAGCTAATCCATGCCCTTGACACAGTGATCTCAAAGTCTACTCATCAAAAAAGTAATTTAAGTATTTGACGAGACAAAGTTTTAGTTACAAAAAAACATTTTCAAAGATCCTATCCCGACTTTAAGACTTAAAGTCTATACTAACTATTTTTATTGTTGAAGTCGCTCCGAACTTCGTATACCTACTTAGTTAAAAATTCTTTCTTTGTTCTTATGTTAGACAAAATATTAAATCTACTTTTACACATTCCTTGTTACGCTAGACTAAAATTTTCAACAAATCTATATAAATAAAAATTAATCGCCGAAATGTATGTACCTACGCGCATAACGGAGAACGACTTGAACGATTTAAATAATTATTTTTTTGTTGTGTTTGTAATTATCAAGGCAAGATTTGTATGAAAGGAAATTTGGAAAAAAATATGTTCGGGCGAAACCGGGGCGGGCCACTAATGTACATACTGGAAGGAAAATGAATCGCTTCACTCGAAGCATGTTTTGGGTTGGGAAACAAAACAAAACCTAAAAAAGGGTCATAATTTTTTTTTTTATGGAAATATAAATAGTTCTCGAGTTCAATGTTGGTCCCATAGTAAAAGTTGTTCATAGTACAATGAGTACAGTGAGTACAATGAACCCTCTCATGTTTTGCTTTATTATGTTACACCTATACAATGCTAATTAGTTTAATATTTACCTGTCAGTAGCTATAGCAACAAGGTGAAGAATAGAAGCGGAGCTGCAGAGCACGTCGCTGGAGGTCCACATGTCACACAGCTCAGGACCCAGGATCCAGCCTTGACTGACCTGAGGGAGAGAGAAATAGAATTATTAATATGCTATGCTATGAGAGAGAAAGAGACAGCGGAGCTCTTGGCTAATTAATAAAAGCCGCACTCTTCAAGGTTCAGCGATGCTTGGTCGCTGCTGTCATTTGAACATCTTTGACAGTCGTTACGGATAGACAGAAGCCAGAAAATCTGACACGTCTTGCCAAGAGGTATCGTGTTACTCAACTACTGCGTCATGGAGTCGTTCCATGTGAAATATTGGTAGGTACCTGAGTACCTACCAATATTTCACATGGAACGACTGTCTCCCTCACACGAACGACTGTCTGTTTCTAATGCAACTGATTGCATCTCATCAGTTGCAGCTGAGTACCTGTAGCTGAACCTGTATTTTACCTGTACCTGAGTGCTGAACCCAATACAGTTCGAAAGAGTTTTTTACACAACAAAAAAATCAGCTGTTCAGTACTTTTTGTCAAATTATGCGCACAAAAATGTATGGGACAGTCGATTTTTATTTCACAATTTCGGTGTTGGTCTCATAGTGAAAGTTGTTTATAATAATGAGTACTATGACCCCTTAAGAAGTATTGCGTTTATACTGTTACACGTTGTATATTAATTTATCACGTGACATTTCGACGGTTTTGCGCCTTCGCTAGAATCTACTTGTCTAGCTAACTTCTGAAGAGTCGCGATCTGTCAAAAATGTATGGAGATTAAGGCATTTTTTTAAACTTTGGAAGTCGCCCTCTGATATGCTCGCCATCGCCTCTTCACTCTGGACAAGGCCAAAATAGTCCAAACCCAAAACAGGCTTCACATTCAAATATTCAAGCCGGCTGATTACTTTCGCAATTTTCTTACCCACAGCCACAGTTACAGAATTACTATTTTAATTTTTAATTTCATTGTTCGAGTTTTAAAAGAAAAGTTTTTTTGGCAATTAAGTGTTATTACGTCTGGATTAAATTATTCTTTGGTTTGTCTTAGTTCTGGTGGCTTTTTCCATTGGATTTATTTAACATTTATTTTGGATGTTGATCTAAGATCAAAAGAAAACGATATATTTAGTGTTCTTGTTTTATTTATTTATTTGGATCTCCAACAAAGGATACACATTTATTTACAACAGACGTCACAGTGATAAAATTGGACCTGGAAATCGCGAAGAAAAATCAGCTGTTCACTACATTTTGTCGAGTTACGCGCACATAAATGTATGGGGCTGTCGATTTTTTCTCTATTTCAGTGTTGGTCCCATATTAAAAATTGTTCATAATGATGACTAGGTACCTACAATGACCTAGAGGTATTGCGTTTATTCTGTTACATGTCCTATACGCAGATTTTAACTATAATATGTAAAATGATGTTGATCTATGATCACTATGATCTGTCATTTCATAAGAAACTTCTGCCAGTCGCTTCGCCCACGTAAACGTCAAAAATTATCCGAAGCGACAGTACTGTTAAAAAAACTGACCAATGACGTATTCCAGGACTTTTCTACCCGTGTTAGACACTGCGACACGACGTGAAGAGGTACCAGGCAGATGGTGTTACTAATAATTTACTTCTAAGTTTTTCCCGCGGTTTTGCTCCCATGGGCTATCAAACAGCCAAGATTAAAATAGTTTATAACACCCAGAATACAACACGCATATTACAAACAAAACTCCCCTTTAAAAAGTTTATCCCCAAAACTGTTAATCCACAAATGCAGTGCTCAACGCGTTACAAACAGTTGGCAAACAAACATTTGGGCAAATGTTTCACCAACTAGTTGGTGTGTAATTTCACAAGTTGATATTGTTATGGGTAGGTGTAGGACACAGAGCATGGAATGGTAAAGTTTGATGATGTCGTATAATATTTTACGGAATGAGAATAAAATATATAAGTGAAAATATTTTTGAAATCCATTAATAAATTACTGATGTAGCATGGCTCATGGCTGCATGCGTTATATAAGTCTTTATTCGAACGTGCCCTATGCGTGGCGATGGCGAGAATATACGCCTTGCCAGCGATTCCTACCAACTGTAGTGGGGTCGTGACCGCGAAAAGCAAAATACTTTTCCGCGAGACGTTTTGTGTTTTTTTTCCAACTGTTTTAGTTTTTACCCTGTTTGTGCCTTTTAACAGTTTTACTTATACATCCATTACATTTTATTTACCTCCTGATAACGTGCCCAACTTATTCAATAGCCCATATAAATTCACCCCTGATAAACTTTCTTATACTGACTGTAGAGGTAGTGGTACAGAGAGTAAAGTCCCGCATACCTCCGTTAGGAAGGGAGGATCCTCCGTCCGGAAGGTTGTTGTCTGGTGGGTAACTGCCCGAAAGTTTATATTCGGGCTGTTGTACATGTTCTAATCACACGGTAAACTCTGACATCGCGATTCAGGATTTTGTCAAGTTAGTTCGCAGCTGTCAAGATAGATGGCGTTGCGGGTCTGATTGTTGCAATGTGATTTTGCTACGTAGTTTTTTTTTGTGGCGGCATGTACGCCGCCGTTAACTATTATTTAATTTTTAAATATTTTAACGCACAACTAAAACGGTCTTTCCCTTAAGTGTGATGTCATTTCACCTTGCCAAGATCATCGCACCAAAAACAACTTAATTGCTCAATGGTTTCTAAAAGCAGCACTAGTTATTTTAAACAAGTAACGGCACACATTGAAATGACGAGTACGTAAGGACCCAGACCCGGGTCAACGCGACGGTGCGTTGTGTTCCACACGCGCCTCAAAGAGATGTCAGCATAATAGACGGGTGCTGCTAGGACTAGTGCTTGCCAGGTTTGCGGAATTGTTCGAAAGAGTCCGCGGTCCTGAAACGCAAAGGGCATTTGGAGGAACATGGGTGGGGTTTAGTCAGTAAGAGTCTGACATTCCCTTCAGCTCCGGCCAGAGCGGAAGGAGTCATTTGGGTTATTTCCCATAAAAAAAGCAAGTTACTAAGCGAATCAGAGCCGCATCGGTCGTTAAGGAAAAAAACAAAACAAAATTATTCAGGGAGAAATGGGACAGGGAGTCAATTTATATGAGAAATCCGTCACTAACACGAGTTTTGCAGCAGTGGCCGCTTAATATTAGGTCTTTACCTATGAAATTGCCGTTCTGCAGTACTGGCCATTTCAAATCAAAATAATTTTTGTTTGGTTAAGAATTCTAATTTCAAATTAATTTTATTTTAAAAACATGGTTTCTTTTTTCCAATAGTAGTCATTTGTTTATTGATTAGTGTTACATTTTCATCGCATTTCAATCTTTTTCGTCATCATGGATGATACGTTAAAAATTCGAGTAATTATGGAATATGAGTACCGTCGTGGCAGCAACGCGGCACAAGCGGCACGCAACATCAACGACGTTTACGGAGCTAACACTACAAACCAACGCACCACCTGTTATTGGTTTGCTCGCTTCCGTTCTGGAAATTTCGACCTGAAAAATGAACCTCGCGGTCGTCCGAAGACTGATCGACAATTACGAATTAAAGGCGATTGTGGAAGCTGATGATACACAATCTACGTCTGAATTAGCAGCAGCTTTCGACGTTAGCGTTAAAACAATATTGGTTCATTTGCGTCAAATTGGCAAGGTAAAAAAGCTTGACAAATGGGTGCCCCACGAACTCAAAGATCGCCAGCGCGAAGTACGCGTCGAGACGTGCCTTGCACTGCTAAACAGACACACAAATGAAGGAATTTTGAACCGCATTGTTACCTGCGATGAAAAATGGATTCTGTTTGATAACCGCAAGCGCTCAGCAAGTTGGTTGGATCCTGGTTCAGCACCTAAACAATGCCCTGAACGAAAACTTACCCCTAGAAAAGTGATGGTCACTGTTTGGTGGTCTAGTGTGATTCATCACAGCTTCTTACCAAACGGGGTGAGCATTACTGCAGATGTGTACTGTGAAGAACTGAACACAATGATGGAGAAGCTGGCACATCTCCAACCAGCATTGGTCAATCGCTCGTCTCCGCTGCTCCTGCACGACAACGCGTGACCTCATACTGCACAGCAGACGGTCTCCAAGTTGCAAGAACTGGGGTTGGAAGCTCTCCGTCATCCGCCCTACTCACCAGACCTTGCGCCTACAGACTACTACTTTTTCCAGAATTTGGATAACTTCTTGGCGGGAAAAAAATTCAATACCCGAGAGGCAGTACAAAATGCCTTTGAAGAATCTGTTGCCTCCCGTTCAGCTGATTTCTTTAAGAAGGGCATCAATAAACTGCCACTGTATAATACATGAAAAAAAATCGTTTAAATTTTTTCATACAAAACGGCAATTTCATAGGTAAAGACCTATTATTATCCTTGCTCTGTGGCTGTAGCACACGCGTTATTGTATGCATGAGAGCGTTTGCCTCGAGGTACGCCAGTTACAAACCCTTATACCGTTTCATTAAAGTGGTGTAGTTATAAACATAAAGATGTTTTGTTGGGTTGCAAAATTATGAGTTGTATGAGATTATAGAGCTCGCAGCTAAATAATAACAGCCACACGGATCGATCTTCAAGGTTAAATAACGCTAGGGCTAAGAGTTTACAGAAAAGCTTAGAAAATAATGGGTATGATTTAAGCTATCGCCAATTTTATTCGTTTTGAATTTCTTTAATAATAGGGTTTGTCCTCAAAATAGTGGATCTGTCACCAAAATGTAGTTGCCAAATAATTGTAAAAAGCAATTCCATAATAAATCACATGTAATCCTCGGGATATATTATCAAGTATCAAATAAATAGGTTGGGATTTATTATAAAACGGGAAGTAAACCATATTACTGGGTGGATTAAAAAAAATAACCACGAAGGTGATGGCGGGGTCTGTTCGCTCGCTACGCTCGCTCACTTGACCCCGCCATCCCCTTCTAACCTAACCTGTCCGAGTCGGGGTGCCCTAAGCTCCCTGTGCCCTATGTTCGAATATTAATATTTGGTGACAGATCTACCATTCTGAGCACCAAGCTATTATTTAAGTAATAAAACTATTATTATAAGAACGAAGTTTATATTCATGTAATGCACTACAATTTTATTGGTAATCCATCTCATATTTTACACATTATATTAACAATAATTTGGTAATTCATACCTGGGAACACTCTTTGTTTATCTGAGAACGAAAATATTTCGTGGCGATAGATCTATTTATTAGGTGATACAACTTGATGACAAATATAAATTTTGGTGACAAAAAATATAGTTCCCGAAAATAATTTCAAAACAGAAAAAAAAGTTCATTTTGTTTTAAGTGCGAGTTCACTTAATATTATTGTCTTTTGTTTAAAATAACATCACGCCAGTTCTCAACGACCTCGTTTCGCCTATGATGATTAAGTTCCATTTAATAAGAGGCTAGACTAACTGAAACAATCCAGATATTAAACCCAATAACACTTTGGCCAACTCGGGTATCGAACCCAGAACCTCATGCTAGTGATAGCGCTTGTGAGCACTTAACTAAAATAATAAGAATCAACGCACATTGACTCAGAGTCCAAGAAAAAATATAATAAAAGAGAACGGACATCACATCTATCTCCACAATGTATTGCACACATTTCTATCCAGATAAAAAGACGATCGAGTTGGACGTTCTCAATTCAGAAGCCAGCCCTTAGTCCACGGCGCAACTGCGACCAGCTTGAATGCAAGTTGCATTTTTTTTTTTTTTTTTTTTATTATTTTAAAAAAAACGTTGCACACACTAGGAATTTCTCCTGTATCGTGGGTGCGTTTACAAACATATAAATACACGTACACAAACAGCCAGACCCGGAACAACTATCCGTAGGCCATACAAATATTTGTTCCGTGCGGGAATCGAACCCGCGACACGCAGCGCAGCAGTCAATCGCTCAACCACTGCGCCAACCGTGTCGTCAATGTATGCAAGTTGCATTATACTGCGCGCTACCGAAGTATTACTAGAACGATCACTCGATCGTGCCTCGCAATGTAATTAAACTAGCATCCGAGTGAGACTTACGTCATGGATAGAGCATGTGGCATAATCTCTTGTCACTGCCATAAATCACATAATTATTTTTCTTTGTCTGCAAACGAGTCTTCTACATAAATATGATAATAACGTCTTGTCGCTTGCTCGGCAGTCTAATTACTAAGCGGCATGACAGGGCACGCAAGCAATGAGGCTGCGACCGCCAGTGCTGCGATAAAGCGACAGCCGTGACCGCGAAAATGCGGATATGACTTGAATATCCATGACGCATGGGAAAAAACTATACCTAAGTATTTTTGCAGCCAAGAATCGATATGGATCTACTCATTTTTGCTACAGAAACATAAAAAATTGTCGACCATGTAGCTGTTTGTAGATATCCTTCAAATACAATGCATGACAGCATGGACCTCATAGACCGCTCCAGATAGTTGGCGACAGTGACAAGTTCTTTCTAAGTGATAAGTGTTGTCTTACCTCATAGACCGTTCCTAGCGGCATGACTAGGCACGCCACAATCAAGTCTGCGACTGCTAAAGACGCGACCAAGTAGTTGGCGACGTTCTGCTAATTCCTCTAAATGTAATATAGAAATAGTGTTAAGTAGGTATTGTCTCACCTCATAGACCGCTGCTAGCAGCACGACTAGACACGCCATCATCAAGTCTGTCACCGCAGGAGACGCGACCAGGTAGTTGGTGACGTTCTGCAGATTCCTCTAAACATACTATAGCAATAGTGTTAAGTATTGTCTCACCTCATAGACCGCTCCTAGCGGCATGACTAGACACGCCACCATCAAGTCTGCGACCGCTAGAGACGCGACCAGGTAGTTGGCGACGTTCTGCAGATTCCTCTCGATTATAATAGCTGCTATCACGAACACATTACCTGGGGAAAGAGAGAAAAAACCTTAATTTAGTAGAAAAGAAACAACAGGTGAGATATTGGTCAAGCGAGTGCATAGATCAATAAAAAAAAGATATTGTTTAGAAATTGTTTTTTGCATAGCAGATGCTTTGATGTTTCGTAACCCATAGATGTTAACAACAATCTTGAATATATATTTAATGGGTTTGGAATGCTAACATTCTGCTGTATCCAGTTATACTAGATCCAACCTCGACATATTTAGGAAAAGGCTAGGCAGAAGATGGAAAAGGAGTCTAGAAAAAAGTGTTTTAATTAATCAAAATGTAGTCCATCTTTACTATTAAAAGTTGAAGAGAGAGAGAGAGAAAATGAAAGAAATGAAGATCTAAACTTTTAAGTTTTTTTTTCAAAGTTTCCATTGTAATAATACATATTAAAAACACAATTTATTATTATACATATAATTTCTGCTCAGCCATTCATGGTTATTATTATAATAATAATTCATTGGTTGGTACTTTCTTTCATCTCCCAACAACCAACTTTCCGTCGAGGTCGGTTTGCCTACAACTTTACATAAAATGTATTTAAACTTTGTTGTATCCGAAAACTTATTTGGGGCTAGTAAAATATCAAACAGAGGTCTGAATAATTCAAATTTTCCTAAAAGTAATAAATCATTCGCGACAATGGCCTCTGGCACAGTTTAGGTGAAGTTTCCCAAAAGTTATATTTTAATAAAAAAATCTATTCCTCCTGTGTCCGTCCAAGTTTTAATCAAGGACTACTTTTTGAGTCGAGGGAATGTTCAAGTTGACGTTTTTGACAGATTCCTATTATAAAATTATATTGTTTTTCTTCTGGGTTCTTTTCATTTTCAAATTTTGACGTCCTTTCGACTACCAAATATTCAGTTGGTTGACTCATAATGATAGGTACAGTCGTGTTTTAAGCACAAGATATTACTTGTCATCGCCGCTAAAGAATTCTCTCTCGTATTGGGACGCAAAGATTTACCTAGTTGAATTTAGAAAAAATCTGACAGTCGTCAACTCTAATGACAGTTTGTTCAAATTGATCAAGAAAGGACGATATTGATTTGAAAAATTTGAAAAGTAATAGGTACAGTGAGAGTAAGTGGATGACTGGTGTTCATATCCCACGTGGTTGTTAGAACGCCGTTTACGTTATTTTCCATTACTTAATTTGATTAATCAATTTGTGATCGTTTATTTGTTTCAAACTCTTCGCCAGCAAAACTCACGCAATTTGGCATTTTATGATAGTGATAGCGTGTTGCTTTTGTAATTATTTTTTGAGCATTTATATTTTTTTCCTTATCTTAGCTATTTACCCCACATGAATCGTGTAGCAGTATAATATCACCTATTCGCCACACGTGTATCGATAATGTTTTGTGTGTTGTAGTTACATTTAGCTCGGCGTGTAGACACAGTTTTGCAATAGTTCCTCTCTGTGGCGCCGTGCTCTCCACTACAAGAGATTTCTCGTACTGTGCGCGATAGGTGTGGGTCCTTGTGTTGGCGGTAAGCGTTTGGAAATGTTGCTATATTATATATTGTGTGACGGGAAAATGTTGTTCTTCGGTACAATGGCCCTTTAAGTTCCGTATGATTTTGTTAACACATACAGAACATGGTTTAAAAAGTTAGTTAATCTTTATTTTACTATGTCAATATGTATACTTATCTGTAAATATTTACATAAATAAAACTGAATGAGTTTAGATACAATATGGCCAATTCGCCACCCGACTTTACAAAAGACTTTTCTGATTCTGTTTCGTTTGTTGTAATTAGTAACTTATTTACACACAGATTTGAGATAGTTCCTTTCTGTGGCGCCGCCGCGCCAGAAAATATGGAAATAATAGATTAATTAATACAGCACTTATTTTCCACGGAGTATTAAACTCACGCCATCAGGTCGATTTATATCAAAACAGGTTTTATGGTGCGCATTAATATTTGGGCCGGAACAAACATTACGGGGCGAATAATTATGTTTATTTTTGCAACCTCTTACATTTGAGTGTTATTATTATAGCCCCAGCACATGCACGTTTGTTTGTCGTTGTGTGGAAAAGGTTTCAATGGCTCACTGTTTTTCAGTATAAAGACAGATGATCCAAAAAAAAGTTTTTGTTCATATCTGACGGCAAATTGTACTAATTTTAAAACAAAGTTTGCATCCGCATGTCAGTTGCAAACTGTCAAAAAAGTATCTAATATAAATCCATACATTTCTGAAGGATTGCGAACTTTGCTTAAAAATGAGTAGAATTGGCGCCATGGTTTGGTAAAACATACAGAAATTAACCAGAACCAAGATTGGAAAAAGGCATTTCGAACATACGAGTACCACTAATTTGTTGTGTAGTTGTTTGATTAACAAATAACTTGGGGCAAACTTTTCAGTATTTATAAAACTTTATCATCTGTAAATTAAATATAACGGTTACACATTGTATTTTAAAATCAATCAATCAATATTTTAAAGAGTTACCGTGTTTCTTGCCGGTTCTTCTCCTTAGGAAACGACGAATTCAAACCGTGCACAGGCTTCTGACGTTTTATTTAGTGTCCATGAAGGCATGTCATCATCTGCCTAGCCTTTTACCTATTATGTTGGAGTCGGCTTCCAGTCAAAACGGATTGAGCTGTATACCTACCAATATTTTACGTAGAACGGCTGCCTACCAGACCTTCAAAACCCATTAACCGAGTTACACGGTACTTCTTCGCAATACTGGAGTCAATTTTCTGGCTTCTGAAAATCCGTAATGACTGCCAAAGATCTACAAATGACAGCCGGGAGCAACGGCTTAACGTGCTTTTCGAGGCACGGAGTAGTCTCGGTATGTTAAGATGGTAACTCATCCACAGACCAACCTTGGCAAGCATTGCTTAACCTTGAAGATCGACCCACGCGGCTGTTTTTATTTAGCCACGAGCTCTTCCGTCTATGTAGGACGAAAGTATTTTATTTTGAATTATGAAAATTTTAATTCTTCGAATACTTTGAATACATTAAATACTTTGAATTCTTTGAATTCTTTGAATACTTTGAATACTCTGAATACTTTGAATACTTTTAATACTTTTAATACTTTTAATACTTTTAATACTTTTAATACTTTGAAGTCTTTGAATACTTTGAATACCTACTTTATATACTTTGAATACTTTGAAAGTCTTTGAATAATTTGTATAATTTGAATACTTTGAATAATTTGAATAATTTGAATAATTTGAATAATTTGAATACTTTGAATACTATGAATACTTTGAATAAAGTACAAAAGCTATCAAAACGGAATAACAGAATGACACCCAAAAAAAACTAAAATTCTAGTTTCTTCTTAAAATAAGGCTCATTCTTGCTTACAAAGGCACCACACATCACCGACCACCCGGTGATACGTCGGTGGCGACTTGACCTACTCACAACAGATTTTGCACTTAACTCCCTACGGTTTACGTAGAGTGCTGTTTCGACCATGCAGTGCGATTGTAGCAGGATGAAGTGCTCTTGAGTCACTGATTGGAGCATTGGGATAAGACTGATTAGATTTTTGTGTTTGTGGTTGTGAGAAGGCTTAGAAGATTGATGAAATAATTTAAATATGTAAGTACGTCAAACAGGGGAATACTTGATATTCCCCTATGTTTCAAGAGTGGAACAGCGAACACCATTAGCAATTTAGCATACGTTTTTGTAGTTAATGAAAGTGTAATCCCGCTTTTGTTCTCAATCTCAACTAAAATATTATATTTTTCTAATTGTACTACTTTGTCAGTGTAATATTTAGCAGCACTATGCTATAAATTCGTCGTAGCATTTTGCTATAAATTCGACGCCTTTGTATGATCATCTTGTGAAAACTGTATCTACAGTGTTGTATTCGACCCACATCTTCATCTGCCTAGCCTTTTCCCAACTATATTGGGGTCGGCTCCCTGTCAAACCGGATTCAGCTGAATACCAGTATTTTACGTGGAGCGGCTGCCTACTAGACCTCCACAACCCATTATCTGGGTAACACGGTACTTCTTGGCAAGACCGGTGTCAGATTAGCCCCACATGTGTGTAATATTGTCAGAATTGCACAATTTTTAATTTGTTACTTGATCTGGCTATAATACTAGTTCGACTAGACGTGTAATAATTTAATTGCCTGCAATGTTTAGTGTTAAAAGTTTGTTTTCACTACATGATAAGTTGACTGAAGTTCTGAAGAATACAACGTGTCAGTTTCAAACAAAGTTAGCCTTACGGTAAACTTTAAGTACGAGTATACTCTTTAAAGGTGCTTTTCGAGGAGCTCGTGGCTTAATAATAACAGCCATACGGATCGATCTTCAAGGTTAAGCAACACTTGCCGAGGTCGGTATGTGGATGGGTGACCATCTTAACGTGCTAAGACTCCTCCGTGCCTCGGAAAACACGGTAAGCCGTTGGTCCCGGCTATCATTTCTCATTGGCATTTGATCATTGGCAGTCGTCATGGATTTTCAGAAGCCAGAATATATGACTCCAGTCTTGCAAAGAAGTACCTACCGTGTTACCCAGTTAATGAGTTTCGAGGTCTGGTAGGCAGCTGAATCTGGTTTGAATGGCAGCCGACCCCAATATAGTTGGGAAAAGGTCAGGCAGATGATGAGGCGCTTTTTCAGTCCTACTAATTGGGGTTCCTATTTTTGACCCGTAATGACAATGACTGACACTTTTTACTATCTTAAGTTGTAACAAATTATTATTTATCCTTTTAAAAGGGACCTAAATTATTATCACCTGCCTAGCCTTTTCCCAACTATATTGGGGTCGACTTCCAGTTAAACCGTATTACCGATAGCTACATTCATGAGGAAGGCGGTACGGCTATACGAGAACGGGAAAACCGGATTTGCGCGTATGAAGTCGCGGGCAACAGTAGTTCTTTAATAATTTCTTAAAAACAATAAAGAGACATTCGTAGAACAAACGATAATTTTCGAAATAACCCAAGATAAAACCAATCCTAATTAAAAATATCTTCTTTAAGTTTCAAAGATTCGTATTTTTATAAAAAAAAAGAAATTGTTAAGCGCAGTGAGCCCCTCCTTATTACTTTAATTTTATTCTAATTGCTTTCTAAAAGGCAATGGAAGAAAGAAATTCATTACACCAAATAATTTTCTTTCGGGCAAAATTAATTTTTCTGTCATAATTATAAGGAAAAATAACCGTTGCCACGGTCTTTTGAAGTTTATTTTCTATTTTGAGAAGTTATATTAATATCGAAGCTCTTGAACGATTAAGTTTGAATTGTAATGTTTACAGTTGTATGTTGTACTTTATTTCTGCAGCCTAGAGTTGATTATTGTTTCAATTAATTTATAACCAACTTAAGTTGCTCCTTGTCACATAAATCGCATGTATTCTCACCACATATACGCACATACTCTCACCTGTAGGAAGCGATATTGTGGTCGACGATACGCTGCACGCTTGCTTAGAAATAACCTTTCCACTCTTGATACAAAGATCTCCTGGTTGTAGCTATCAGGAAACAGATTCCAGTATCGCATCGATTGCTCTGATTTTAGGGTTAATTTCTATGATTAAAATCTACTTAGCGATAAACAGTTCCAAAAACTCAAAACTGTAGGGAAATTAAGAAAGTTTTGATTGAAATTCCAATGTTTTTTAAAGATACGGGAATTACCTCTAATATCTTCAATCGCATTACGATATTGTTACTGCGATATAAAAAAAATCAGACACCAGTCTTGCTAGGAAGTACCGTGTAACCCAGTTAATGGGTTGTGGAGGCCTGGTAGGCAGCCACTCCACGTAAAATACTGGTATTTACTTGAATCCGGTTCGACTGGGAGCCGACCCCAATATAGTTGGTAAAAGGCGAGGCAGATGATATTACTATATAATAATAATAGAGTGCTTAAACAGAAGCTGTCTTCAACCCCGGGCGTCCATTACAACAAGCGTCTCGAAGATAGATAACCACAATTAATGATCCGGGCCGTCGTTGCAGCTGGTTTGACGGACAGGTGGACTGGTGGTAAATTGTAGTTTTATCAGAAGGTATATTAACTTCGGTGATAGTATCCGAGTTATGATATGATTTAGGCTTCTCTTCTCATTAGGAAAAAATACCGCAGGGAAACAGACACCAGAGAACTTAAACCCCTTTTTTGAATTCAGACTATAATTTAGTAGAGTAGAGCAGGGACTCCATTTTTCGCACTTTTTTTTTAATGATGGAAAATCATCAAATTACTCCTTCCGCTCTGGCCGGAGCGGAAGGGAGTATCAGATTCTTACTGACTAAAACACATCCGTGTTCCTCCAAATGCCCTTTGCGTTCCAGGGTCGCGGTGACTCTTTCGAACAAATTTCACAACCCTGGCAGGCATTGACCCTAGCGGACACCAGTTTCCGCACTTATACTCCCGTTCGGTCCGTTTTGCGTAGGTGTCCTGGCTAAGTTAGCTAGCTTAGCTCCGCCCAGAAGTTTTCTGGGAGCAACTTTACGGTTCCGAGGATTTCTTCACGCTTGGTAGCCACGGCCTCACATTCCAGGATGACGTGGGACTACAATATATCTATGTGCTAAATTTCATTCGGATCCGTGAAGTCGTTCTCGCGTGTTTAAGTTACAAACACCCATCGATCCAAAATTCGATAGAAGTGTTATAAGAGTAAAAAGTAAGATTAAGTACTTATCACAACCTGAGATGTCTGAAAGTTCAGTGTAACCAGAGTTGCTGGCCACAACTGGTTGGTATGTAGCGGCGGCATCAATGCCGCCACAAGAAAAACTAAAGAAGCGAATTTTGTACGGCAACAAAAAGAACCGCAATGCCATCTGTCCCGCCAGCAGCGAACTACTAACGAAGTTCTGCATCGCGGCATCAGAGGTTTCCGTGATTCAAACATATACAACAGTCTGAATATCAACTATCAGGCAGTTGCCCACCGGACACAACAACCGTCCGGTCGGAGGATCCTCCCTTTTCAATGGAGATTTGCAGAACTTTACTCTCTGTACCGCATACCTCTAAAGTGCTTAAAATAATAACGATTTAATCCAGAATAAATTCCCATGTAAACCTAATTAACGAACCACCAAACATAATAAGACCGGATTATCGACTCACAACTTAAGCCTGTATTGTTATAGTGAAACCATATGTGGCCTTCATTGTGAGCACCGATTTTCTTTACTCCTACTAATTTAAAAACTACAATGATACATACATACTCGAGAGCACATATAAGTAAGTATAATAAAACAACAATCCTGCTAACCTTCCTATAAAAGTAAAAAAAGTTGACTATAGTTGACTAAATAGATTCAAATTGTTGGCTAATAAATTTTTATATTCTAGTCTGTACAAACAAGCTGGGATCAAACAGCCAAAACACGTAAAGGTTGAAGTGTAGTAAAAGCTATGATTTAGCTACGTTATTTCACTGTAGAGATCCTTTATAGTCAAGACCTTTTTCAAGATTCCAGGAACCATTAAAGGCCATAATTTATGAATAAATGACCTAAACACTTATTTGAATTTTATAACATTGATTAATACACAGAAGTAAGGCTGTCAGTGCCTATTCTACTAATTTTTAGGCAACGTACGCATTCTCGTGTCAATTGCAATCTGTCAAAAAAGCCTTAATTTCCGTACATTTTTGACAGATTGCAACTCGATCTAAGGCGTTTCGCATATTGTTTACAACTACTGCTGAATCTGTCCAAGTTCTGAGTACACACTATGACGAACTACGCCGTTGTACTGCATTCTTAATGTTTCTGTCAATGCTTTCCACTCAACCTGTTTTTGCCTCCGTGCCTGCCTCCGTGGTCGAGTGGTTTAGGCGTTTGCTTTGTGACCCGGTGGTCGTGGGTTAGATTCTCATGGGAAGCATACGTTGTAAAGTTGCTTTCCAGTTTGGCTAGGACTTAGCAGGCTGATAAAAAGATGATTCCGTGCTTCGGAAGGCACGTATAAGCCGGTGGTCCCGGCCGCAAAATAGCGGTCGTCAAATAAACCATGTCAGAGGCCCTTGAGGCGATTAAGAAATTCTGACACTGGGGTCGTTAGACCTTACTTCCCACATGATAACGAAAGAATCTGTTTTCGCAACCATTCTACAATGTCGCGACAAGGCAGGATTGTGTATTGGTCGATTAATACGTAGCCTTAGGCACAGCATATTGAACTTGACCGCTTCATAAATAAAGAACACATCGCCCTTGGCGTTTATATCCTTATACCTTTCGATCTAGGTCAGCTTTATCGATAAACAATTCATCTCAAAAGATCAGAAATATTCCGTCTCTCGAACCTTGCAAATAGAAATTACCTTACAAGGGAAATAAAAAAGGCTATCAACTCAAAACGCTGACAATTCTAACGTATAAAAACGTTATAAAATATCATAAATTCGGACCTTTTCGGGTGCGCTTGGAGATAAAATGTCGTCACCTTCGGTAAAAAGGGAGGTAGAGTTTACATAAAAAGTTTAGGGAAAATGGGTACTTTTTTATTTTGTATTCTTGAGGAAGAAAGTTATGTTTTCGGAGAAACTCTAAAGGTAAAAATAACAATGGACAAAAACAAACAAAATACCTACTCATAGATTGACATAGGTAAACTATTGACATACTATAGGTGCGTCATGCACCAATAGCACAGCTCCAATATACAGCGCAAGCATTATGGGTACAAATCGGTGGCAATTCCGCTCTATAAGGCGCGCGGTGTATAGGGTTGCGGCAGTTACTTTTTTTATTTTGCCATTTAAGAGTATGGAAAACACATCTTTAATTTATATCATGGGGTAAAGCATCTAAACAAATGATTTGCGAACGTCTTTTTATTTCGGAATCGCTTCATTTGCTGTTCACCGTACGCACTTTGTTAACAATTTCGACGAATTCCAAATTCACCAATATAAATTATACCTTTCCTCTCAATGCGAAATATATGATATTTTCCTTCGATTATATAACTTTCTTTTTATATAATATCTTTGCAGAAGGGTGAAGTTTGTTCAGCCAAGCTTATAATGATCGGAACCTTCAAAGAAAACTTTTTTAGATGAAACGGCTATCTGATGTCCACTTGAGCATCTAGTAATAGAGGACTTGAGGAAAATATGAGTTTTATAAGGAAAAATATTATATCGGAGACCATAAAAATACATCGCTGTAGCTTATGTTTAGAATTTTCTTTCGAAAATTATCAGCTTTGTGTAAAACTCACGTTATGTGGAGCAACTAATGGTGTGCTTCTTCTGAGAAGGGTAATTTAGCAAATTGGGGTTTTATTCAGACCTGTTCGATACCCAATGTGAGTAGGTACTCTGCCCCTGTTCAGAACCTGCTATGCCCGTATGCTGGAGTACGTCAAGTCCATAAAGTATTTTTTTATGGATGGGAAATAATCAAATGACTCTTTCTGCTTTAGGTGGAGCGGGAAGGAGTGTCAGACTCTTACTGACTAAAACCCATCCGTGATCCTCCTAGTGCCCTTTGCGTTCCAGGGCTGCGGTGACTCTTTCGAACAAAATCCGCAACCCTGGCTATAGTATACACTTGCACTTTTAAGGACCTGAATATCGCCGATTACATCAATATTACCATCTTCATTTTCGCTTGAGCCGAAAGACGTCCATTGCTGGACATATTTATGTGCCCCACTACCACTTAAATTTGGCGATTCTTTGATCTATGTCGTGTACCCGAAGACCAAGCATTGGAAGGCCTCTCACAAGGTAGACCGATTGCATGATGGAGGCCGTGGGAACAACTGGATGCAAGACGCACAGGACCAGCCGATGAGGGGACTCTTGATAGGGGCCAATTCCATTTTAAAAGATTCCTGTCTTTCAGCTGAAATCATGATGATGATGACCTAAATCATAATTATCTAAGAAGTTAACTATTGACACTAAAAAAAAAATATTAACTGTGACATCTTTGCCTTAGCACACCAAAAACTATCAATCTATGTAGCACAGGAATTAAAAAAATGGTCACTTTTCGGGAGGCTCAGGTTAAGCTGTAAACTTTTTTGATCAAGAAAAGACAAGATCGTCTTATAATATTCTTAAGTTATAGCTACAGCATCGCATCGACTATCATCTATAACTGGACCAGCATCCTTTGAGAACAGCCCATACATTGTTAGTACCTCTCATTTGGCTGTCAGCCAGTATATACAACTAGAACCCTCTTTCATATCATTTTGATTAGAAAAAAAGTGTACGAAGCACTTTATTGCAACACATTTTATTTCCCTCGTTTAATGTACACCAATTTGGACCGTATAATCATCAGTATAAAGGTCGTAATCCTCTGTATATGATTGATCTACCCAAAGATTCGATTCTTTACGGTTAAGGGGTGTTAAATGCGAATTTTGTGAATATAAAGTCTTCGTATTTTCGGTTCTTTAAAAGCATTTGATGTGTGTGTTAAGTTGTCGGATGTTGAAAATGAAGATATATTTGGGTATTATTGAGGATCAATTTCAAAACAATTTGTTGCCAACACCTAGTGTTATATTTGTGTATGTTCCGTATGGTATGGTGTCAGACGTAAATGAATAGCACCATCCCATCACTTCCCGTGGGTGTCGTAAGAGGCGACTAAGGGACTCACCAGAGAATGGGCAGCAGCATTCTCAGGTACATTGCTATAGCTACACTGCGATCGCGAACCCGCCTACCAAGCGTGGCGATTATGGCAAACACCCCTCATTTGGGTGAGGCCTATGTCCAACAGTGGACGTCTTTCGGCTGATATGATGATGATGATGATGATGATGAATGTTATATTTACCTTTACTGGTAAGTTTTAGTACCTTTATTTTAAGATAAGAGTTTCAACATGAATAGTATACATTTTAGTTCTGATAGGTTCTTTAAAACCACTTTCTAAAAATAATCTATTTGCGTAGGAGTAAAAGGGTTAGGTACCTATTAGAGATCATTGCTAAATAATGACAGCCGCACGGGTCGATCTTCAAGGTTAAGCAACGTTTGCCGACGTCGGTCTGTGGATGGGTGACCATCTTTATATACCGATATTCCTCCGTGCGTAAATCTGACTTCAGTCTTGCCAAAAACTACCGTGTTACCCAGTTAATGGGCTGTGGAGTTCTAATAGGCAGCCGCTCCACGTAAAATACTGGTGATTAGCTGAATCTGGTTTGACTGGGAGCCGACCCCAATATAGTTGGGAAAAGGCTAGGCAGATGATGATGAGATTATACAGCTGTGCGTGCCCACAACCACTATGGAATAAGGATTACTCGACCAGATGGGTGTTGTGTCAGACCTCGACAATCCATTAATTGGGTAACACGGTAGTACGCCGCCTATTAGACTAAGCAGCAAAATTGGAGTCCATAGTGAAGAGTTCAAATACATGTGAAATCCACACAGGCCCTCATGGTTGCCTGTGTCAAATGGAAACATTGTAGTTTTATTAAATTATGACCAAGAAATGTTTTGCACATGCTTCAAAAAAGCGTAGCGATCCACCTGCCGAAATTACGCAACCAGGGGCCCTAGACAAAAGACTTTTCTGTAGGGTTAACGTCAGACGCTGACGGCAAAATGTATGGGAATGACATTAGGTGTGGAAAGGAAACGTCATCACCTAATGTCATTCCCATACATTTTGTCGTCAGCGTCTGAAGTTAACCCTACAAAAAAGTTTTTTTGTCTAGGCCTGCTGATACGTTAAGAATTTATCTTGGTGCCTCTTTTTCGGCAGGCGAGTCCACTACACCATGCCACTTACCTACAATAGTAGCAAGAATGATAAGGGCTAGCACCACGGAGGTTACCGCCATGAGGACGAACGACGTGACGTCAGTGCTGGTGGCGTTGGCGCTGGTGCCGTTGACCGTGGTGTTGCAGCCCCACGAGACCGCGTCCACCCAGGAACAGTTGCTGCCGTCAAACCACTCCGATGATGTGGGGTAGGGGACATCCTCTGGAAAGAGAAGGGGACAAAGTCAAAGTCAAAGCATTTATTTCAATTAGACCATTTACAGGCACTTTTGAATTGTCAAGGTCGGTCGGTCAAAAAAAAAGATGAAGCTATTTGCACGTTCCAAAGCGTAGATCTCTATGGAGAAGAACGTGCAAGAAACTCCACGGACACTCTTTTAAAAATAAGTTTTTGTTACAAAATTATGGTTACATCATTCATATTGAAATTATACATATATGTGAGAACGATGTAAAAGACGTGCAGGATAGTCCGGAGTAAAAAAGAAACAATTCAAAGAAATAATTAAAATAGACCATGGCAGCCGAGAGATGACCAGTCTCAGCTGACGGCGCCCGTTCACGAACATGACGCATACGCTAGCACCATTCGGCTCGACCATTTTTAAGGGAGCCAAATGATCCAACGCAAACGCCACCATCAGCCAGACTTTTGAGTGAGCATGACATCCCCAATCGCCAGGGTACATTCAAGTCAAAGACCTACCCAAAATGATCATTATAGTTTAAATTTGAGGGACCTACATAGTACTCACACATGTGCCGTTAATGCATGAAATTATACAATGCTAAATAAATTGAGTCTATACAATAAAAAAAAAAAAAAATATAGCATTCTTACAATCTTCATCCGGTCCAACAATATTTCCAAATGCTAACAGATTACTTTGTGCGCCCTAATGGCTGTGGAGCAGGACCAGCATTGAGCCAAGCATTTTTATCTTCAATATACTCCCCTAACTTATAATATGCTTGCCTGCATAGTGTGCGTTTAATACAAGATTTAAATTTAGTCTCATTTAGTTCTAATATATGGGGAGGTATTTTATTATAACATTTTAAACAGTACCCCATAAAAGATGAGGCTACTTTAGCCAGTCTGAAACCTGGTTGAACTAATTGGTCCCTATTTCGAGTATCATAATTATGTCTGTCGCCTCTTTTACTAAAAAGATGTAAATTCTTTCTAACATACATGATGTTTTCGTAAATGTATTGACAAGGTACCGTCATGATGTTAATATTCTTAAACAGTTCCCTTAAAGAATCGCGCCGGCCGAGTTTGTATACGGCTTTAATGGCTCTTTTCTGCAGAATAAAAATAGACTCGATGTCTGCAGCCCGTCCCCATAGTAGTATACCGTAAGACATGATACTGTGAAAGTAACTAAAATAGACCAGTCTCGCGGTATCTACATCCGTAAATTGGCGGATTTTCCTGACAGCATATGCTGCTGAACTTAGCCGTCCTGCAAGAGATGTTAAATGAGGACCCCATTGTAGCCTTGAGTCAAGAGTAATTCCCAGGAAAACCGTTTTATCGACGAATTCAAGTTTTTCCCCGTTCAATACTATGTCACAATCACTGCCTCTGACATTTGGTAAGGCAAATCTTATGCATTTCGTTTTCTTTTCATTTAGAACTAAATTATCGGCAGTAAACCAATTTTGGACTTGCATTAGGGCGTTATTTATGACGTCAAGATTATTGGTTCGTCTATTTATCTTAAAAATCAAAGAGGTATCGTCGGCAAACAACACCATATCAAGTTTTTGTTGCAATAAATGGGGCAAATCATTTATATATACTAAAAATAAAAAAGGACCTAAAATTGAGCCCTGGGGAACCCCCATTTTCACATTTAATCCCGACGAATTGACACCGTTTACTTGAACTAACTGCTGTCTATCATTTAAATAAGATTTAACAAGGCTTAAAGCTGTTTTGCCCAGCCCGTAATGCCCA
This sequence comes from Melanchra persicariae, assembly GCA_947386135.1. Lineage (NCBI taxonomy): Eukaryota > Metazoa > Arthropoda > Insecta > Lepidoptera > Noctuidae > Melanchra > Melanchra persicariae. The sequence continues at coordinate 3,410,557 of OX376657.1, read as the reverse complement.
AGTTTCAGAAGTAATGTTTCGTGATTTACACAATCAAACGCCTTAGATAGGTCACAGAAGATGCCTATGGCATCTTGTGCCTCTTCCCACGCATTAAAGATGTGCTTCAATAAGGTAACACCAGCGTCAGTCGTGCAACGTCCTCTGGTGAAACCATATTGTTTATCATGCAAGATGTTATTGGTGTTAAAATGATAAAGCATCACTTTTTCAAATACCTTGCTGAACACTGGCAACACGGATACTGGTCTATAATTGTTTGTGTCTTTACTATCCCCGGATTTGAAAAGTGGTATCACCTTACTGAATTTCATTAGGTCCGGAAAGACACCTTGATCGACACACAAATTAAATATTAAAGCTAAGTAAGGCGCTATAGTTTCAATAATTGAGGTACACACTTTGATAGACAATCCCCATAAATCCTCGGTCAATTTAACCTTGATTTGTTTGAAAGCTTTCATTACTGTTATGGGGTTTATATGCTTGAAATTAAATTCAGTCGGGCAGGCTGAAACATTTGCCTGTAACAAATCAAAAGCAAGCGAAGGTGACGAATTCAATCACTATCATCTATGACATCTATTAGACATGTGTTTACGTGTTCTATAGTCTTTGTGTTAAAGTTATTGGCGGAGGGCAGATAATGCCCTCGTCCCTTAAATGGGTCCAGAGACAGCGGACTTGGGGACGTCCGCCGCCCCCCATCACATAGGACCCGAGGTGGTGGCGCATATTGATCCACGCTCGCCCCGCTTATGTGTCGCAGGGGGAGTTAAACACTTCAGTTCGGTACCAGTCGGAGGCTGCGTCGGCGATTGCATAAGTGCTCCTGTAGCACCCAGTGCAAGTGTAGGAGGGAACCAGAGGTGGTTTTAGTCAGTAGTAGTATGACAGATCCCTCCGTCCGCCCCAAGATGGAGGGCATCCATGAGGATTTTTTATACCGATACCAAAAAAAATAAGATATTGGTTGGAGACACTCAGAGAGATTTATACTAAAGTCCAGGATTTGATGGTATGGTGCAATTTACATCAAAACACCGAAAGATATGTAATCCGTAAGTTTAATAGCATTGCATTCAAAGAAGTCTGCACAGCCAATCGGGTTCGACGAAATCGCCGGCAGTTAGCAGAACTTCCACCAAACCTAATAAGTATTATGAAAATATCTCGGAATACTCCGAATATGTAAAGAAAATAGTAGTTTCGGAGTTTCCGAAACTTTGTATTCCTGCGACCACAGAGCTCGGAGATGCCTCGGTGGCCAATAACGGCCGCTTTCTATAATATATCTCAATCCCAATCTTGATCCCGATCCTTGTCTGTAACCAATCAGCGGCCGAGTTTGTGTCCTTCACCACACAATCCTCATCTCTGATTGGTTACAGACAAGGATCGTGATCAAGATTGGGATTGAGATATATTATAGGAAGTGGTTGTAAGACGGCGTTAATGAAACTTAAGCATGTCAACGTTTGACTATCATATTTCTGCTATAACTAGTACACTGCTGGAACTAAAAAAGTATGACCAAAACCATCGTTTATGTTTCTTGCATTCAGCGACAGCAATTTTGACTCTGTGGCAATTACAGCCGGTCTATTCTGGTGACATTTCACCGTGTACACTTAGGTGCTCTGACAAGTGAGCTATCATTCCATCTTGTTGGTATGATTTGACAGCTCACTTGTCGTTCATTTCGACCATGTTTCCAGAATCGCATTGCAGAAATGTGTGCACCTTGCACGGGCAAGAATATAACAAGTAACTAGCGGTCCCGACAGACGTTGCTCTGCCCCAACTTAGACTTTTTTGCAAGGAAAACATCTAGAACTAGATTGCAGCCCAGCGTACCGGGTCTAATTGTTAATCTAAGCCATCCACCCAAATGCACACAAATAAATTTTAAAAATTCCAGGTCCAGCTATTCAGGATGAGTTTAATGACACACCTTAGAAAAATTACATCCTAGGGATGATTCTAGGGTAAGAAAAATATGATTCAATGTAGTCCGTCAGATAGATTTTCGAAAAATCGTTTATACGTAGTTTTTCTTTCATCAAATAGATAAAAATTGACGAAGATAAAACGTATCAAAGGTCAAGAGTGCGGGCTTGTGACGTCACTTTCCGGTAAAAAGTGTACTGAAATGTAACGTCACACGAGTTATCAACGCACTGTGTCGTCTTCATTTTTAGTTTACGTGAAAAAAGAAAAAAATTACTGTCCAATAGTTTTTGGAAATCTAACTGACAGACAGGAGGTTGGATAACTAAACTAGATTATTTTAGTTATCCAACCTATTGTGACGAATTTTCTTACATAGATCGATGACGATGACTGGAGACTACCTACTATAGGCAATTTTTTTAGCGAAAACCTTTATATAGCCGATCGAAGCAGTTGACGACACGATTGGCGCAGTGGTTGAGCGGTCGACTGCTGCGCCGCGTGTCACGGGTTCGATTCCCGCACGGAACAAATATTTGTATGGCCTACAGATAGTTGTTCCGGGTCTGGCTGTTTGTGTATGTGAGTTTATATGTTTGTGAACGCACCCACGATACAGGAGAAATTCCTAGTGCGGGGCAACGTTTTAAAAAAAAAAAATGTGAGAAAAAGCTACAATTATAATATAAAGATGGCGTCTCTCACCGCAAATATTTGTTCCGTGCGGGAATCGAACCCGTGACACGCGGCGCAGTGGTTGAGCGGTCGACTGCTGCGCCGCGTGTCACGGGTTCGATTCCCGCACGGAACAAATATTTGTATGGCCTACAGATAGTTGTTCCGGGTCTGGCTGTTTGTGTATGTGAGTTTATATCTTTGTGAACGCACCCACGATACAGGAGAAATTCCTAGTGCGGGGCAACGTTTTAAAAAAAAAATGTGGGAAAAAGCTACAATTATAATATAAAGATGGCGTCTCTCGCCGCTGCCGGCATGGAGTTTCCGTGGTCTGTGACAGCAACGTTGAAATTTTAAATTGGCTGAGCAGTGAAGTTAGTTCGTTTTAAAGGGAAAGTTTTGCTAGATTTTACATGGATATTGTAGCGACAGCCGGATTATAAGCTGTTGTTTTTTTGAAAATAACTGTTTGAATGGCTTTAGTAAAGTTTGGCAGTCGACTAGTTTGAAAATTAGGCAACTTGTCTGTTTTTAAATTCATGTCGATTTTCATTTTTTTGGATAGAGTCGACTTGCAGAATAGAAACGTAGTTTTTCTGTTTTCCCTATATGCTTGTGCAGGCTAGTGATTATGAAAAATCTTTACCTACTTAGTGAACTGTTTCATGTAGGACTTCAATAGAAAATTATAAAAAAATGATTTATTTCTTTTACGTTTTTTTTACAATATATTATTCAGTGGCTAGAACCACACAGGAAGCATGTAGTAATGCTTGTATTGGGTGGTTACGCTCCTCTCAAGGATCAACAAATTATAAACACACGTATAACATGTACCTACCGTACACATTACTTTTACTATCGAACGTCGGTCGGTATGCCCTTGGAGAATAAAACCAATGGCACAAAAAAACAATGTAATTTTTGAGAATTCATTGTTCCCACATTATCAAAATTGGATCACATCAATACTGATCAATTTGCAAACATCCAATAATGTTTCCTACCACCAACATATTACGGATCAAGTTCCCATAAACCATCCTCATGCTCCATACAGCATTGATGGGGCAATTTACGGGAGAAAAAATGGAATATAACATCCTCAATACCTCAATTTGATAAAATTACCCTTGAATGGATCTATATTGGGCACGAACGGATCCCATAAGTTCTGGGACGTGCGAAAAATGTATAATTTGTTTGAAAAAAAATGCCTTAATATTAGATATCAAATAACTTTGTACGAGAGAGTAAATGGAACTATTTTTAACTATCATGAACCTTCCTCGAGTTAATATATTATTCTCGCATTCATAGAAAGCACTACAGGGTGCCTTAAAAATTAGCTAACTTGCAGATAAAAGTACTAGTCATGGAAATGAACAAGTGAACCTCGAAATCTTGTAAAAAAAACTAATCACTGGAGTGGAAAAGTATTCGAAACAATTTGAACTAATTTCTGCTTGTCTACTCATGCTGAATACGAGTTGGTAATTTTATTTTGATATGTAAAATAAAATAAACTTGGTAACTATATTTTCGAACCATTTGGGGTTGAAACCCTTGGGCCGTGGGGCCCTTGTGCTCACAGCCTTTGCAATGAAATTTCGAAACGGCTAGTTGACACTTCCCGTGACCCAAGAGCTGGCTTTTACTTTGGGCAGAGACTAAGCATTGCCATTCAACGTGGCAATGCGCCAGTCCCTTGGGCAAATTACCGGCTGACAGCGTTGAGGATGAATTTTTTGATGCTATATTTTAGTTTGTTGTAAGTTTCGTGTATTTTTATTTTAATTTAAGTTATTTTCATATAAATTAAATAAATAAAATTCATTTATACTTTTACTTTTCACGATACATAAATCTTCCGAATCTAAAAGTGTTCACCAACGTAAGGGGGAAGTAATATTAATTCTATGTGGGTGGAGCCTTAAATGTACTCAATGGCAGATAATGTATCCTACTTTTTTCTTATTAGGGTTCCGTACCCATAGGGTAAAAACTGGACCCCATTACTAAGACTGCTGTCCGTCGTCTGTACGGCTGTCCGTCTGTCTGTCTGTTTGTCTGTCTGGGTCTGTCCGTCTGTCTGTCACCAGGCTGTATCTCATAAACCGTGATAGCTGGACAGTTGAATTTTTGTTGCCGCGACAGCAACAAATACTGAAAACAGAATAAAATAAATATTTAAGTAGATCTCCTATACAACAAAGGTGATTTTTTTGCCGTTTTTTTTATAGAAAATGGTACGGAACCCTTCGTGCGTGAGTCCGACTCGCACTTGACCGCTTTTTTCTTTCAATTTGAGAGTTGTTTATAGTCATAACTACACTACGCACTGAAGATTGCGAATGCCAGTCACGCAACATTTTGTTACACCCAACTATTATAATGGCTCTTCACTTATAACCACCCAGTTATTTTAATGGCTCTTCACTTATAAAAAAAAACTATTAGCAAAATTATCGCAGACTGCAAAAAAGAAAGATTAATTTCTATCTCACAAGGTGTTTTTTCAAATTAATAAGGTTTTGATATAATTTAATCTTAAAAGATCAAACGTCAAACCCTTCCATTTATTATTCCTTTAATTCACTTTCTTATTGCAGCTGAATTATTAGATTAATGAATAATGGAGAATAAAATATAACAGAGAAAAACTATTGGACGTAGATTTATAGTGAAAGTAAGCACGCATGCAGAAATAAGGTTTTTATGACTTCGGGACACTGGGTTTATTACTCTGTGATTGTTATCCTGGAATGGAACGGTATTGTAAAAGTAAAAGTATTTGTCCCTGGAAGTTACATGATTGTAGTCATTTCGGCATGAGTGGCGGTGGAGCTATTGGGTTATGAACTTATGAGTCTTTTCAAAGGACATTAGATCCCCAAAAACCAGATTAAATAGGTGTGTACATTAAATCAGATGCCACAATTTATCACAAAAACCCTGTTTTACACATTGTAAATATTTGAGGGCTAATTTCTACTAATTTTAAAGCAATACGGATCCCAGTCGCAATCTTTCAAAAAAGCCTCAATTTGTAGATAGAATTGGCACTCTGAACGCATGTTAAATGACGTATATTTGTTTCCTACCACACATAAATTTATTAAAATACAATCTTCCCGCGAGAATAGGTACCGTAAAATTATCCAACGAATAAAAGATACGCACTTCTAGGACAACAAAGTATCCAATGATGTTCTAAACTCCTGAGTCGACCTGTGTTCCAAAAATCAAATCAATTAAAGCATGATGTTTAACTAATACTTACAGGGTTTTAAATCTAGGTATATAAATAAAAATAATAATTGACTAAATGTGTTGCTAAGCGCAAAACTCGAGAACAGCTAGATCAATACAGATAATTTCTTTTTCATGTATTCGTTTAAATTTGAGGAAGGTTTGATGAGAGAAATTAGAAAAATGGCACAGAAAAACATAAAATCACATTTTACTTTATCCCATACAAATAATTGTAATAGTTCAATCGCTTTTGACAGAATGAAGTCTGTCGGGTCAGAGGCCCTAGACAATGTGTCGTTCAATTAGCGAAAGCAACTGTCGAAATGCCAAAATGTAGGAATTTGATCACGTGACATTTCGATAGCATCTGTCAATCCCATACATTTTTGACGTATTGTAAATCGCCTTCGCCACGCTACCGCTGACAGAATTTCACTTGTCTAGAGCCCCAGCTAGTTTATAATATTACCAGGACTGAGATTACCTAATCAATCAGAAAGAAGGGATTGATCAAACCCTTCATTAATATTAAGATCCAATATTTAATCACGAATCTTTTCTCTAATATTTTCCGAGACATAGCTACCAGGGCTGCATATTAATGAGAAGATGCATTAAGATGCAAGGTGTGGCCACGCCCCGGACTGGCGAATACTAAGTACTGTACAACAAGCAAAAATACTAACGATTTACTGCATATTTTTATTCTGAAACCGGCCTAATTTATTGAAAGGTTTAGTTTGCCTTTTTTCCATAGAAAGGAATACAATAGGACCTTAGCATGTGAAATGAGCATATAGAAATGGAAATCAATAGGTATAACAAGTACCTACCTAAGCTTTTATCAGTGGAAACTATCCGTAGAACCATTTTTAATGTTTCTTTGAGAGGGTAACCAACGGGTCCCCATTTCTAACTACCGCAGTCCGTCGTTTGTTGTCCGTAGTTGTTTCTCATTAACCGATGATTTTTTTCAGTGTTTGCCGCCATAAAAATAAACCGGTTTATTCGGTTAATAAACCGGTTTATTTTTATTTCTGGTGGAGACAGTTTTTATGAAAACGCGTTGACAGAACATTTTTGATTTGTCGAGTCGCGCCTGCCTGCTTAACGTAAAACTACAGTTAACGTGGTTTCAATAGGTTTTCTTTTAGACTCCAGGCTGATTTCCCAGCAGGAATACCCGGTTCCTCTACCTGGCATCACACAAAACATAAACCTTAAATTTAATGATATACTGCGTCCATTCAGAACTAAAAATCCGCACAAGTTTTAATAAGACCAGCCTCTAATCTGCTTGCATTTAAAAAGCCTTGGAATCTCACAGTACCCAGGCATTCCCCTCCGATTCACTTTTAATTATATTTTCTGCATTTCATTAGGAGCGGCAATTACGTTCCGGAATTCATATGGAAATACTTCAATAAACCTTGTGAAGGAAGAGGAGCTCGTGGTTTAATAAACAGTATCTTCAAGGTTAAGCAACCCTTGTCGAAGGTCGGTCTTTGGATGGGTGACCATTTTAATATACCGAAACTCCCGGCCGGTCCCGGCTGTCATATGTAGATCTTTGTCAGTCTTTACGCATTGTCGTAAGTGGTACCGTATCACACAGTAAAATTAGCACTCAGATTATTAACATCAAAATTTAATTATGCTGATGTTTCAAAAGAAATCAAATAAACCAGCATAGTTTTATGGTACACAATCAATCTGCCTATATACTTATTACCAAGTATGTTGGGGACGGCTTCCAGTCTAACCTGATGCAGTTGAATAGGTACCAGTATTTTACATGCCTATCTGAGCTCCACAACCCAGTAACTGGGTAACACGGTTCTTCTTGGCAAGACTGGTGTCAGATTTTCTGGCTTCTAATAAGCCGTGACGACTGCCAAAGATCTACATAATTATAACAGCCGGGACCAACGGCTTAACGTGCTTTCCGAGGCACGGAGGAATCTCGGTATGTTAAGATGGTCACCCATCCGCAAACCAACCCCGGCAAGCGTTGCTTAACCTTGAAAATCGACTTGTGCAGCTGTTATTATTTAGCCACGAGCTACTCTCAGCAGTTTGAATTAATATTTAATTAAATTCTCTTTTGAAACATCATCATAAATTATGACATGTTTTAAAACAATTAGGGTCTAATAGTCTGAGTGCCATTCTATTCTATTTTTGTTTATGGCAATGATGCTTAAGTTGACAATTCTGCCAATGTCAGTGTGTTGTGGAAAAACGTGTGAGACAACAAACAAACTATTTTTGGAACGAAGTTCCTTATCGTGCGTTGTGAAAGGGGGCTAGACGGAAAAAATTCTTACGAAAAGGCGTCGCATGTTTCTCTGTCTGTCTCTCTCTCTCTTATAGAAAGCAAGATATTTGTTAATAATAAAACAACAACAACAACAACAACAACAACACAACACAACACACAACAACAACAACAACAACAACAACAACAACAACAACAACTTTTCATCATGGGTGTCATTTTCATGGTTTTCGGGGTCGCTAATAACGATTACCGGGTCAAAATGGAAATCCAAGATGGCGCCCATGAGATTTGACAACTTTTCATCATGGGTGTCATTTTCATGGTTTTCGGGGTCGCTAATAACGATTACCGGGTCAAAATCGAAATCCAAGATGGCGCCAACGAGTTTTGATAACTTTTCGTCATGGATGTCATTTTAATGGTTTTCGAGGTCGCCGATAGTGAATTTTAATCCTAATGAATCTTGCCTCTTGACCTGAGGTGCACTTCAGTGACTGCTACTGAAACTTTTAGACGAGTTGCTTTTTATTAATAAGAATGTGTAGTGTATAAATTTTATTGGAAAGGAACTTCGTTCCATCCGGGTGTCCCTTGACACCTCTCAAGTTTTTTTTTTTAATTTTGGGTTATAAAAACCTTGTTGTTGAGTTACTACTTAATTTTCAAGCAACTTTCACATTCGCATGTCAGTTAAAATCTGTCAAAAATGTTGGAAATGGAGGCTTTTTTATTTGCGAAAGCGAACGTTGCTTGAAAATGAGTAGAATTCTCGCTCTGATTGTATTCAATTAGATTATTAAAATCTGAATGTTTTAAGAATTGTCAAATTAGATAATTGCAAATATCGATTTGCAGACAATCCCCTGGCGGCTCAAATGCAAAGTTATGTAAACCAATTACGAAAACCGCGAACTTAAGATATTTTGAAATATGAGTACCACACATAAATTTATTAAAATACAATCTTCCCGCGAGAATAGGTACCGTAAAATTATCCAACGAATAAAAGATACGCACTTCGAGGATAACAAAGTATCCAATGATGTTCTAAACTCCTGAGTCGACCTGTGTTCCAAAAATCAAATCAATTAAAGCATGATGTTTAACTAATACTTACAGGGTTTTAAATCTAGGTATATAAATAAAAATAATAATTGACTAAATGTGTTGCTAAGCGCAAAACTCGAGAACAGCTAGATCAATACAGATTATTTCTTTTTCACGTATTCGTTTAAATTTGAGGAAGGTTTGATGAGAGAAATTAGAAAAATGGCACAGAAAAACGTAAAATCACATTTTACTTTATCCCATACAAATAATTGTAATAGTTCAATCGCTTTTGACAGAATGACGTCTGTCGGGTCAGTTAGTTTACAATATTACCAGGACTGAGATTACCTAATCAGTCAGAAAGAAGGGATTAATCAAACCCTTCATGTTAGGGAATTAAGATTGCTTAATAATATTATTTACAAAAGTACATTTAGTTTAATACATTTTTAATTTTGTTAAAATCATATTGGCTGATTGAATACATTTCCTTTGCCTGTCACGTGTGTAATTCATTTGTTAATTTCAAGATCCAATATTTAATAACGAATCTTTTCTCTAGTATTCTCCGAGACATAGCTACCAGGGCTGCATATTAATGAGAAGATGCATTAAAATGTAAGGTGTGGCCACACCCCGGACTGACGAATACTAAGTACTGTACAACAAGAATAATACTAACGATTTACTGCATATTTTTATTCTGAAAAAGGCCTAATTTATTGAAAGGTTTAGTTTGCCTTTTTTCCATAGAAAGGAATACAATAGGACCTTAGCATGTGAAATGAGCATATAGAAATGGAAATCAATAGGTATAACAAGTACCTACCTAAGCTTTTATCAGTGGAAACTATCCGTAGAACCATTTTTAATGTTTCTTTGAGAGGGTAACCAACGGGTCCCCATTTCTAACTACCGCAGTCCGTCGTTTGTTGTCCGTAGTTGTTTCTCATTAACCGATGATTTTTTTCAGTGTTTGCCGCTATAAAAATAAACCGGTTTATTCGGTTAATAAACCGGTTTATTTTTATTTCTGGTAGAGGCAGTTTTTATGAAAACGCGTTAACAGAACATTTTTGATTTGTCGAGTCGCGCCTGCCTGCTTAACGTAAAACTACAGTTAAAGTGGTTTCAATAGGTTTTCTTTTAGACTCCAGACCGATTTCCCAGCAAGAATACCCGGTTCCTCTACCTGGCATCACACAAAACATAAACCTAAAATTTAATGATATACTGCGTCCATTCAGAACTAAAAATCCGCACAACTTTTAATAAGACCAGCCTCTAATCTGCTTGCATTTAAAAAGCCTTGGAATCTCACAGTACCCAGGCATTCCCCTCCGATTCACTTTTAATTATATTTTCTGCATTTCATTAGGAGCGGCAATTACGTTCCGGAATTAATATGGAAATACTTCAATAAACCTTGTGACGGAAGAGGAGCTCGTGGCTTAATAAACAGCATCTTCAAGGTTAAGCAACCCTTGTCGAAGGTCGGTCTTTGGATGGGTGACCATTTTAATATACCGAGACTCCCGGCCGGTCCCGGCTGTCATATGTAGATCTTTGTCAGTATTTACGCATTGTCGTAAGTGGTACCGTATCACACAGTAAAATTAGCGCTCAGATTATTAACATCAAAATTTAATTATGCTGATGTTTCAAAAGAAATCAAATAAACCAGCATAGTTTTATGATACACAATCAATCTGCCTATATACTTATTACCAAGTATGTTGGGGACGGCTTCCAGTCTAACCTGATGCAGTTGAATAGTTACCAGTATTTTACATGCCTATCTGAGCTCCAAAACCCAGTAACTGGGTAACACGGTTCTTCTTGGCAAGACTGGTGTCAGATTTTCTGGCTTCTAATAAGCCGTGACGACTGCCAAAGATTTACATAATTATAACAGCCGAGACCAACGGCTTAACGTGCTTTCCGAGGCACGGAGGAATCTCGGTATGTTAAGATGGTCACCCATCCGCAAACCAACCCCGGCAAACGTTGCTTAACCTTGAACATCGACTTGTGCAGTTGTTATTATTTAGCCACGAGCTACTCTCAGCAGTTTGAATTAATATTTAATCAAATTCTCTTTTGAAACATCATCATAAATTATGACATGTCTTAAAACAATAACGGCTTTACTACAAAACGCGTTCTAACTTTAAACCCAGGTTTAAACCAACAAACCATTTTTGAATTTCGAACTTTATTCCAAATGTAGTAAAGTTCTTGAATGCACATTGACAACATAGACCGGGATCTAAAATAGGTTTTTGTATTAATAACTTTAAGATAGTCGGAATATAGTTCAAAATGCAATAATGGGCTTGAAAGTTTAGGCTTGGACTAAAGTTAGAACGCGTTTTGTAGTAAAGCCGTTAGGGTCTAATAGTCTGAGTGCCATTCTATTCTATTTTTTTTTATGGCAATGATGCTTAAGTCGACAATTCTGCCAATGTCAGTGTGCTATGGAACAAACAAACTATTTTTTTTTTTAATTTTGGGTTATAAAAACCTTGTTATTGAGTTACTAATTTTACTAATTTTCAAGCAACTTTCACATTCGCATGTCAGTCAAAATCTGTCAAAAATGATGGAAATGGAGGCTTTTTTATTTGCGAAAGCGAACGTTGCTTGAAAATGAGTAGAATTCTCACTCTGATTGTAATCAATTAGATTACAACTGGGAAAACAAAGGTATAATTAAGTTAAATTAAAGTGAATAAATGTAATGTAAACTTCAACATTGTGGATAAAGTAATATATTCGTTGGTACGTCTCGTTGGTCTATAATAGTGCAGCGTTTCTCAACCTCGAGTCGCGACCCAAAGTCGGGTTGAGGCTGGTATCAGGATGGGTCGCGGTATTACGAGAAGAATTGCTTGAATTGCAGGGTGATAGAGTACTAAAAGAAAGATTTGCTAGAATGTGTCTCACTAAATTTTGGGCAGAATTATCTGGGAAGCCTTAGCAATGAAGCTGAAAAGGCTCTGCTACCATTTTCAACTACTGATTTGTGTGAAGCAGAAGTTTTGTACTTTGCTGTCTTTAATAAGTTTTTTTATTCACCAAGCATGAGCAAATACCATTAGATTATTAAAATCTGAATGTTTTTAGACTTGTCAAATTAGATAATTGCAAATATCGATTTGCAGACAATCCCCTGGCGACTCAAATGCAAAGTTATGTAAGCCAGTTACGAAAAACGCGTTAACTTAAGATATTTTGAAATATGAGAACAGGAACAGCAAATATTGAAGTTATTCTCGCCAGATGGTGTTTGGTAACAGCGGGAGATAATGACTCAAACTGAAGAGGAACAAGCAAAACTCTTCCTATAAGGAGGCTTTCAAACCACCATAATAGCCATAATATTATCTTTCACAACTCAGAATAAAGAAAAGTAGCTAATTTCGTACTGTTTGTTATTCTTTTCTTTAGCGATTAACATTTAAATTATCAATGGAAAAAGTAGCTAAACCAAAAAAAAAGAAACAAAACAGAATGTTATAGAGGTTTGCGGAACGAAATGTGAAGTCCCTCATACCTTCATAGAAAAGGGAGTATCCTCCGGCCGGACGGCAACTGTCCAATAGTTGATATTCGGACAATTGAATATGTTCAAATCGCACGGAAAACTGCCACTTCAATTTGGCGATCCTTCGGGCTATGGTAACCTTAGTTCTCTTGCGGATATCATCATTCCTGATTCGATCACGCAAGGGAACTCCGAGCATTGCCTTCTCCATTGCCCTTTGGCAATGGCTAGTGGCAATGGGCAGGGCACATTGCTCGCAGAACAGATGGTCGATGGGGCCGAAAAGTTTTGGAGTGGCGACCGCGTACCGGAAGACGCAGCGTTGGAAGGCCTCCCACAAGGTGGACCGATGGGTCTGGTGAGGGTGGCGGGTAACCGATGGATGCGAGACGCACAGGACCGGTTGTTGTGGCGACACTTGGGGGAGGCCAATGTCCAGCAGTGGACGTCTTTCGGCTGATATGATGATGATGATGATGATGCACGGAAAACTCTGATACCGCGATGCAGAATTTCGTTAGTAGTTCGCTGCTGGCGGGATAGATGGCGTTGCGGTTATTTTTGTTGCTGTACAAATTTCGTTTCGTTAGTTTTTCTTGTGACGGCTTTGATGCTTGCGTAGTAGCAAAATGTATATAAAAGTAGTAGACCCGTTCATACCTTCAATCTGCCTAGCCTTTTCCCAACTATTTTGGGGTCGGCTTCCAGTCTAACTGGATGTAGCTGTATTTACTGGTATTCCAGTTGCTGGTATTCTAGCTTGGAGCGATTGTCTAATAAATTGACCTTCACAATCCAGTAACTTGGTAATAAGCTACCCCGTCTCTGCCTGTTCGTAAAGATTTTCAAATAGCTTCAAATTACAGTCGGAACTAACAGTTTAACGAGCTTTCCGAGGCACGGAGGAGTCTGCATGCATGGTTACCCATCTTCGGTCTGACCTCGGCAAGTTTCTCTTTAGTGCGGCAGTTATTATTCAGCCACGAGTCAGTTCCAAGCCACGAGCTCCTGTTTTCATGTGATCGAGATCAGGAGCAAGCCCATTCCTCAAAAAAAAAAAAACAAAAAATCCCACCAAACAGTTTGCAACCTCTTTGCCGAAAGGATCCGTCGACCGTTTCTTTTTCAGAGCAAATTTCACCCGACTTCAGTATGGCGCAATCGACCGTTCTTAATGCCAGATAAAGGATGGCCATAATTCATGATTACAGCAAAAACGTATCAGAAACCTACGATTAAGGTTGGCGAGAAAATCTTTTACGGATTAAGAATTTTTAAGAGCAGTAAAAAGTGTCGATTTCGTGTAAAATATTCGGTTTATCGTTTTAAAGTGCTGTAAAGATAACAGTTTCAGGTGTTAAACATTTTAATGTGCGATAAAGATACTTTGAAGAGAGCACATAACATAACACCAACATTGTTCACTTAGTTCGCAATCAACGTTTTTGACTTTGACGAAAATAAGCTACCTACTCAAAGTGTTGACTTTGAGTGGCTTATTATCATGTACTATGTTATGTGTATCATGTGATGAAGAAGTTGAAGCAATACTTAGCAAAATTTCGTTTGAAACTTCAACTTGCTTTTACAAAAATCAAAATATACTTCACAGATTTTCACAAGTAGAAATTTTCCGGCATAGCTTAATTAAACCCTCACACACTCTGATTTTACCTGTGAAATAATTCTCGTAATCAAGCTACTTATAGGGATTTCCATTGACGAAAATAATTCCAAACAAATAATTTAACTTCTTTGTAATATTTGCCAAACCTTTTCCCAAAACACACGCGAGCAATAAACTGGAATCACTTCGTCGCGTGTTTCTTAAAACAAATATTTCCAATTTAACCCTAAGGTTGACTGGTAGAGAATGCTTTGTTGCATTAAGTCCGCCCATGTACCACTATTGTACATAAAGTTTAAATAAATAAACTATGGATTGTGTCATAGAATTTGAAAGGTAATTTTGTTAGTTGTATTATTTCGAGTTAGAAGGTGATTCAGAGAAAACAATGCTAGAAATTCAAGAAAGATTTCCAAAAATTATAATTATTTATTGAACCTGAACAAAAATTCAAAAAAACGACAAAGCTGCCGTTTGCTTAGATTATAACAACTTACACAAAGGGCCAGGAGTTACTTAGTTATACCTATTTCTATAAAAAAACAAAGATGTTTTTCTTTCGGACCCGGATCGGGGAGAAACTTCGAAACGGAATTTCGAATATCCGAAAATTTTGTTAGGAAATGTAAAAATTAAAACTTTGGCCGGCGCCGCCCCACCAACTGTTGTAAATGATTCATAAAAGAATTTGTTGAATTAAAAACTTTTTGAAGTTCGCTATCTCGTTCCAATTGTTATAATGTTCAGGCGGGTCAAGGATTTCTGCGGGAGAAAACAGAATTCTATTTTTTTCGGCCACATTCTTGTGAAGAACTTTTTGTTGGAGATTTTTTGGGCATCTTGTTGGTTTAGTGCTGTGCGAGAATAAGGTTCGGAAGTGTTTGAGGTCGGGAAGATTCTTATCAGCTCTTTGTTTTAAAACTAGCTTCGAAATAAGCCCATGCTCCCAGGATAAAAATAATCTTTTGTCCGAAGGTGGACAAACAAAGCACACTTAAGGTAGGTTGAGTTCTACAGTATTGTCTTATTTATATGGATGGGAAATCATCAAATGACTTCTCCCACTCTGGGCGGAGCGGAAGGGAGTGTCACACTCTTAATGACTAGAACCCATCCGTGCTTCTCCTAGTGCCCTTTGCTTTCCAGGGCCGCGGTAACTCTTTCGAACGTAATCCGTAACTCTGGCAGGCTCAGGAAAACGTCCGGGCGTTTCCTCACGCCGAATCCGAAATAGGTACCACCCGAAACAACCGTGTCTGGTGAGTACCTGCGTCAAGCAGAAGGTGAGGACGCCGTGGCGCCTCTCTGGCCAGTCCTCTAAAAACAGTAATCTTTTTTAAATCCATTTAAAGATTGTTATAAAAATATCGCTTTTAATAAAGGCCATTAAGCCGTACGTAAAGTTACCTTCGTCTATCTTTGTGTTGTAAATTATAAAAGTATTGTATCTATCTATCAGGTACACCACTGCTTAAACCTTCCGGGAAAAAAGGTGTGATGTTTATTTACGTTTCTGCGTGTCTATCGCTATCTCGGGCCAAGGGACTTATTTGTTTATTTAGGACACTATAAACATTGAGAGGAAATCTAGCATTTAAGGCCTTGTTAGCCCAATGGGACACCAAATGGCTGGCTAAAAAGGGCTTAATATGTTAGTTTAAGAGGACAGGTAGCCTAACAGTCTTTAAACGACTTTATGAAATAATCCTTTTAACACCTACGGTACCCAGGGGCTGTGGCCAAAGTGATTTATTCATACCCAAAACCGCTGGACGTATTCATAGCCCAACTAACGAATAATTGGGTATTTCAGCCAAAAGAGTTGGTAGATTTTAATCTGAATTTATCAACGAAAATTTCAGAAAGCTTTCAATTTGTATTTATTGTTATCGTTTACGTAACGATGTTTGACTGATATATTTTCTAGGAATTGTAAAGTTGTTTTTTAAATAACCGTTTGTATTTAAAAGGTCCTAAGAATATTAAAATTATTTTTTATAATTCTTTGTATAGCGTTCACCTTTAAAAAATGATTTTTATTGCAAAATTAAATGTTTAATTTCTGGACCCAAAGATTTAGGTAGTGCGTTGTCTGTTATTGAATTTAAAATTCATCATCATCATCATATCAGCCGAAAGGCGTCCACTGCTGGACATAGGCCTTTCCCAAGCGTCGCCACAACGACCGGTCCTGTGCGTCTTAAAAAAAGCAAGATAAAAAAAATAAATAATGTGTAAAGAGGAATGTAAAATAATTTTTTGCTACTAAGAAATGATTAATCTTTATTTGAGAAAAAAATATCCAAGGGTTTCACTTGAATCCTAGAGGAACTAAACCGGATTAAACCAAATAATTAACAAAGTTAAGCAATATTTTCAGAACTGGAAACGGTGTTTGGAGTTTCATCTCAACCCGATTACAGAAACTGAAGAATCAGTTCAAGAGTCGGAGATGAGAAAATGGATGGTATTTGTATCCGTCATTCAGTTCAAGTAATATTAATTTTTGTCTCACGTTACTCTTTATGAAACACAAGAAAATAACAACAAAAGACCTAGACCTCCATCTAAAACCTTTCATTATTTCACCACACCACACCGTCATCTTACCTATTAATTCTACCTTCATTTCATTCTTTCTGTCGAATCACTGTACCTTATACGTAAGACCACAGAGTACAAAATAGAAAATCGTGCAGATAGGGTAGAACTAGTAAAACTGCGGGTCAGAAAGTGCTTTGGCACACAATTTCTATCATGAACCGTCTTCAATGTCGTTTGTTTTATGCGTGTGCACTTGTGTCCGAGAAAGCTGAGCTAGCTTGAAGCCGAGGCTTTTGGCTGGCTGTATGACTCGCTGCTCGGAACGGTGAGGAGAAGTCATGATGATGATGACGTCACGATGAAGTAGCTGCACGAAGGCTGCGCTGACGTTCAATGTCGAGGGTCACCAGTTTAGAGGTAGCGGAACAGAGAGTAAAGTCCCACATACCTCCATTGAAAAGGGAGGATCCTCCGACCGGACGGTTGTTGGTGTCCGGTGGGCAACTGCCCGACAGTTGATATTCGGGCTTTGCATATGTTCTTATCGCATGGTAAACTCTGATATCGCGATTTAGGATTTTGTCAAGTTAGTTCGCAGCTGTCGTGATAGATGGCGCTGCGAGTCTCATTTGTTGTGATGTTGATTCTGCTGCGCTGACTTTTTGTGGTTGCATAAATGCCGCTACACTTATGCCAAGTAATAACAGCCACAAGGGTAGATTTTCAAAAATAAGGTTTTTTATCAAAACCGGTTCTTGAAAAATAATATTAAAAAAGCACGTTAAGCCGTTGATCTCGGCTGTTATTTTTGACATTGGACTTGAAATTGTGTAGTCAGAGTGCCAATTCTACTCATTTTTAAGCAACGTTAGTATTTGCATCTCATTCGCAATTTGTCAAAAAAACATTTACAATAATGTTCTGTCTATCTATCTTTATTTCCATACATTTTTGACAAATGGCGATTGACATGCCAATGCAAACATTGCTTAATTTTTTTTAGAATTAGCACTCAGTAGATAGTTTGATAACCTGCCTTTCCTAAAGGTATCTTGTTACCCTAGTACAGTAATTGAATTCAAAGAGGCAGTCAGAATTCGGTAAGACTGCAAAACGACCCAGGAAAGTTGGAAAAAACCTAAGTGGATTGATTTGCTTGGGTACTATCTACTCTGGTCTATTTAATAAAGTATATCTATAGAAATAAAAATGAATGGCAAAATGTGTGCCATTTTTTTTCAGATGTTCGTTGAGATCCGAGAAAGGTTCTTATGAAAAGAATATTGAAAAATTGGAAGAAAAAACGTAAAAACCACCGGGGTACAACTAAGATGAAATTCCGCCTTAAAATGTTCTTTAATTCTGAAGTCCACGCAGACGAATTCGTGGGCAGAAGTTACTAATAAAAAATCTTTTTCACAAAAAAAACCGACTTCCAACAAGTGTTTGGTTGCTTCTTAGTTAATTGACACCGACTTCCGAAATTAAAGTTGTTTTGTACTTTGTAGTCTTTTTGTTGGAAGTCGGTTTTTTTTGTGAAAAAGTTTTTTATTTTTCACTTTTTAGTGGTACCCCATAACTAACACCACTGGAAAGTCACAGGAAAACAAAAACATTTTTTTTATGGATTTAAAAACCAAATTGCGTAACCGATTTTGATAAAATTTAAATGGTACCAATCGAGAAGTATATTCTTTCACATAAAACAAGAATTTTTCAAATTCGTCTGGACTGCTGGATATTAATGCCGGGGTTCCTCAGGGGTCGGTGCTCTCGGCAACATTGTTTTTGCTGCATATTAATGATCTGCTAAAACCCGGTACCTTTGGGTATGCAGACGACAGTACTGTTGCTGAGAGATACGTGTCTAACGCACGAGCTGGTGGGTCGCAGATCCGGTCTCTCCGGGAGGCTATGGTTGAGCGCCTGAACTTGTCCTTACAGGCTGTCTCAGAGTGGGGCGATGCCAATCTGGTCAAGTTCAATGCTGCTAAGACCCAGGCGTGTCTTTTTTCCGCTAAAAGGAGCCAATTCCACCCAGCTCCATCTTTTCGAGGTGTAACCGTGCCGATAACCGACCAACTTGACCTTCTTGGTGTCACGTTGACATCTACCCTCAATTTTGGCACATTTATAGAGGCAAAGGCTCAAGTGGCTGCCAAAAAGTTGGGAATTCTGGCAAAGGTGCGACGGTACTTCACGCCGGAACAGCTGCTCAAGCTTTATCAAGCGCAAGTTCGATCGTGTATGGAGTACTGCTCGCATCTTTGGGACGGATCTGCCAAATACCAGCTTGATGCCCTTGAGTCAATAGAGAAACGAGCCAAGAGGATCATCGGCAATGATAGGCTCGTCGAGTCGAAGCTCCAAAGTCTCGAGCATCGACGCCGAGTTGCTAGCCTGTCGGTTTTCTATCGGTTGTATTTTGGAGAGTGTGCAACGGAATTGCATAGTTTGATTCCGCCTAGCCCGTTCCATCATCGGACCACAAGACGTACGGCGATGCGCCACCGGTACATGGTGGACATCCCACCCACACGCACAAAGCGTTTTGGGAATACATTCATTGTGCGTACCGCTAAGGAGTGGAATTCCCTGCCGGAATCTGTGTTTCCTGATAGCTACAACCTGGGAGTCTTTAAGTCAAGAGTGAATAGGTTGCTTCTAGGCAAGCGTGCTCCATCTTCGACCACATCGTCGCTTACCATCAGGTGAGATAGTGGTCAAGCGCGTGCCTATCAATAATAAAAAAAAAAAAAAAAAAAAAAAAAATCGGTTCATAAATGACGGAGATATGAGGTAACAAACACAAAAAAAAAAACAAAAAAAAATACAATCGAATTGAGAACCACCTCCTTTTTTGGAAGTCGGTTAATAAATATGTGTGAAATGGGTTGACAATGCCGCCTCTAGCAATGGTTACCAAGGTGTCTCCTAGTTCTATGTCTAAGATATATGAGAAATAACTCACGGCTAGTGTCATTGAACCCAGGCAGCCGTGACGCGTTCATGTTCTCAGTCGCTCGCCCTCCTGCGAAACAAAAGAAAACACGTTTAATAGATGTTCGTATGTGACCTTAGTTTCGTCCCAAGTAAGTTTGGACGAAATTGTATTACACAAATATACAGTAATAAATTTGATTGAGTAAGTTGAAGTTTTGAAGTGATTTGTTACGTAGACATGGGATGATATTTTTAGCAATTATAATAATAATAATAATAGTATAGATCAACTCCTACCGAACTTAGGCCCCGATTACCACGGTTACCTATGCACAAAAAGAATAGGGCGCTGGTGTGTGCCTTGGACTCGCTGCTGCAGAACATCTTCGACAGCAGCGAGAACCTCGTTGATACGCACTCAATCCTGTACTGCGGGGCTGTTGCGGCATGTCGTATAGCAAACGTCAAGTTTCCAAATTGTGACGAGGCTATACGACCAAAATCTGCTGTACCAGCCTGGCAGTGCAGGATCGAGCGGCGTATCGATGAGGCTAGGGCACTCATCGGCAAACTATACTGCTTCAGGGAGGGCAATACAAGACCACGTGTGATGCGCTTTGTGAGGCGGGCGTTTTCGGGGACTGGAATCAGCCCTCGAGAATACACGTCCCGAGTCACAGAGCGCATCGACTTCCTGAAGCAGAAAGTTTGTGCATGGGCAAACCGTATTCGGCGGTATAAGCGGCGGGTTGATCGATACTCGCAGAATCGCATGTTCCAGAGCGATGAAAGGTGGGTATACAGAGCTTGGGAGCGACCTGAAAAAAGTGTGACGGACGTGTGCCGACCGGATGATATCGCCACGAATACATTCTGGCGAAACATCTGGTCGGTGCCCGTCTGTCATGCCGAAGGTGGTTGGATGCGCGATGTCGAGCGCGTGTGTGAAGCTATACCACCAATGGAACTAATCAACATCACCCCATTGGATGTAGCCACAGCAGTCCGTCCATTACCGAACTGGAAATCTCCAGGACCGGACGGACTGCATAACTTCTGGCTCAAATGGTATAGCAGCTCACACGCGCTCCTGGCATCTCAATTCCAATCATCCTTAGAGTCTGGGTCGCTACCACAGTTTCTAACAACTGGCGTTACCCACCTGCTCCATAAGACAGGTAGTCCCGCGGAACCCAAGAATTATAGACCGATTACTTGTTTGTCGACGGTCTATAAACTTCTTACATCCATTCTGAGAGTGAAAATTAATGATCACATTGAGAATAACTCAATTATGTCCGCTTCTCAGAATGGATGTAGGAAAGGGTCCCGCGGCACTAAGGAGCTACTCCTCATAGACATGGCCATAAGCCAACAGGTTCGTCGATCCCGTAAGGATCTGTCGACATGTTGGATAGATTACAAGAAGGCCTATGACTCTGTGCCACATACATGGCTCATGAGGGTGCTGGAGTTGTACAAAATAGATGCAACTCTACGCGCCTTCCTTGAGTCATGTATGAGGCAATGGAAAACGGTCCTTCGATATCCAGGATGTCGACCGATTCAAGGGAATGATGAGCCTGTATGGATTAAACGGGGAATATTCCAGGGCGACAGTTTGAGTCCACTTTGGTTTTGCTTAGCTCTGAATCCTCTTAGCACACTGCTGGAGGATTCAGGCCTAGGCTGTCGGTTGAGAAGAGGTGGTCAAGCCATATCTCACCTCCTTTACATGGATGATCTGAAACTCTTTGCCCCCAACAATTTGCGACTGATGGAGCTACTGAAGGTAACTGAAAACTTCAGTGGTGCCATCAGGATGGAATTTGGTGTGGACAAATGTGCAGTCATGCATGTAAAGAAAGGGGAGATTATGGAATCTGAGGGAATTCAACTCTCGGATTCCATACAGGTTAGATCCCTCAGCTCGGCCGAAACCTACAAGTATTTGGGTATGTCGGAAGCGTTGGGCATTAATGTTGCTGACATGAAGCAATCGCTGAAGGAGCGCTTCTTTGGCCGCCTGAAAAAGGTTTTAAACAGCCTTTTGTCGGGCGGAAATAAGGTGCGCGCCTTCAACGGTTGGGTCATGCCGGTATTAATGTACTCTTTCGGCATACTCAAATGGACTCAAACCGAACTCGACGCCCTGGATAGGAGAGTCCGTACACTGCTGACTGCAAACCGGATGCATCACCCACGATCGTCGGTGATGAGACTGTACATCCCGCGGAAGTGTGGAGGTCGAGGCTTTTTAAATGCTAAGACTCTGCACAACCGCGAGATGTGCAGTCTCAGAGAATATTTTCTCAAAGTCGATGTGGGTATGCACCGAGATGTGGTCGCAGTGGACAAGGGGCTCACCCCGTTATCCATGGCTAAAGAGAACTGGCACAAACCTGTGATACTTACCACAGATGACCGCAAGGAGGTATGGAAAGGCAAGGAGCTTCACGGACGCTTCTATCGGGCTCTTTATGGGTCCGATGTAGATTTCCTAGCGTCCGTAGCCTGGCTACGTTTCGGTGATCTCTTCGGAGAAACTGAAGGTTTTGTTTGTGCAATTATGGACGAAGTTATCTTGACGAACAACTACCGGAGGCATATTATGAAGGACGGGACGGTTGACGTGTGTCGGGCATGTCACCGTCCGGGTGAGTCCATCAGACATATTATCTCTGGTTGTTCTCGTCTGGCTAACGGCGAGTACTTGCACAGGCATAACCAAGTGGCCAGGATTATTCACCAGCAACTTGCTTTGAAATACCAACTTGTTGATTCTGAGGTACCGTATTACAAGTATGTGCCCGACCCAGTTCTCGAAAATGACCATGTCACGTTGTACTGGGATCGGTCTATCATCACTGATAGGACTATCGTCGCTAATAAGCCCGATATAGTGGTAATAGACCGATTAGCGCGCCGCACAATGATAATCGATGTTACCATTCCACATGACGAGAACCTCGTGAAAGCTGAGAAAGAAAAACAAATCAAGTATCTTGACTTAGCGCACGAGGTTGTCGACATGTGGAATGTGGACTCGGCTATCATTGTGCCGATGGTCGTTACGGCCAATGGTCTGATGGCCAAAAGCTTCGACGACCATCTGTCGAAGCTGGCGTTGCGCAGTTGGATAAAGGGCCTGATACAGAAGGCAGTACTCCTCGACACGGCTCGTATTGTGAGGAGGTTCCTTTCTCTGAAGCCCTAACCACCGGTAGCTTGGACCTCGCTCCCGACACCGGCGGACTACTATTTTTTATATTTTTAAATGTTTTTTTTTATTGTTTTTATAGAAATATTTAAAAATGTAAAATATATGTATATTATCAATGAATAAAGAGAATAATAATAATAAATCTTTATTATCAGGCAACTATGGCCCATAGATAAAATACACAAATTAAATATACAAAAATAATAAACTAACACATAATAACCAAAGTTAAATCTATTTGCTACGTTATGTCGGCGACGTATTGCGCTGAGTCGTGGTGTCGGGTAGCCTTCCGCGAAAACGCCGATAAACAACACCCGTCGGCCAAAATTCTTCCTTCACGAAGGTTTCCAGGTGATGAGTCGGAACCCGCACCACAAAAGATTTAAAGTTAATCTTGTGACGCGACTCCAACCGCTCGACTCTTAAGGTGAATCCGGTCTTCAACCTGATGTACTCCACAACGTCCTCCACTTTCGTGGTGTGGTGCAGGCGTGACACGTACAGCTGCGTCGACGGAATTATGTATTAAGAATTATTATTTATTTATTTAGAAATTATTTTATATGCGATTGTAGCTAAATAATCGTGATATGAATTGTAAAATTTTGTTATTTCATGCATGCATATAATTTTGTTACTTTATGTACAATAGTGGCAAATGGGCGGACTTAATGCAACGAGACATTCTCTGACCTTTGGGATAAAAAGACTGCACTGACAGACATACACAAAAAAAAATGTTAATAATTAAAATGAATTAATTATATTATATTATTTAAGGATATGTTATTAAAAGTTATTGATTAAAATAATTATTAAATCCCATGATATATAAATTTTATAAGTCATTCATTTTGGAAATAAAGATGCTATATTATTAATCTCTTTATTCATCGATATCGATCAAAAAATACAAGGTTATTATTAAAACATATCATAATAAATTTTTTATTCAAATTTTCACAACTATAACTATTTAAACACTTAAATAAAAGACTCTTAACTAAAACTAAAAATAATCTAAAACATGGTGTCGAAAAATTCCTCCGCATCGCAGGCCACTGGTAATGCAGGTACCCAAAAGGCTGGCAGCATTCCTACGTTGTATGGTAATGCTTATCCTTTTTCCGAGATAAAAGCCAGCCCTTGGGTCACGCGAAGTGTCAACTAAACGTCTTGACAGATCTTTTATATAACTAAACATTCATACAAATATAACGGAAACACAGCAGTTATGAAACTTTAAAAGACAGTGCCTAAAGCGCCAACGACAAAAAGACGCGCAACAAACCGCCAGTTCAAGAAACAGTCTTAACGTATACAGCAGAGTCTAATAAAATCTCACGCTAAGCTTAGGTGTAGTAGTTACCGCGGCCCTGGAACGCAAAAGGCACTAGGAGGAGTATGGGTGGGTTTTAGTCAGTAAAAGTCTGACACTCCCTGCCACTCCACCCAGAGCGGAAGGGGTCATTTGATGATTTCTAATCCTTAAAAAAAAAAAAGCTTCGGTGTAGGGAGCAATCAATCTCTACCATCGATTGGAATTATATTTAGATTATTTCAAGCTTACTTCACTTCAGTTTTCATGGTGGGGTTTTATAAAATCGATTGGCTTAAATCTTCGGCATGCAGCACCTAGTTGTCTGGCATTTTGCTGAACTGGATGTTATTGTGACATTGTGTGTATCTGTGTGTGCCAATTAAAATAGTTTTCTTTCTTTATTTTGTTTCTTCGAGGGAAAACACTAGGTATAGCCCGGTACCAGTGTAATAAGATGTAATCAGTTCATACTTATATAAACATTTGGTCAGAAAACCTTAACATTGGAATATCTAATCAATGTATGAAAGATATGTAGACCAAACCAAATTAATAAACAGGTACTCAATAACAATTAATCTAGCTGAAGTCTTTAACTTCAGCTGATTGATTATTATTAGATTTTATGATAGCATTTGTCCATTATTGTACTAGAACACAAGGCACGCGTATCAGGGATGATGATATTCGTAAGAGACCCAGGTCCCCGACATAGCCCGAAGGATCGTCAAACAAAAGTGGCAGTGGGCAAGCAGATGAAGCCGAAAAGTTTTGGAGTTGCAGTGTTGGAAGGCCTCTAACAAGGTGGACCGATGACCTGGTGAGGGTGTAGCCAATAGATGCGAGACGCACAGAAGGTAGTTGTTGGGGAGGCCTATGTCCAGCAGTGGACGTCTTTCGGCTGATAAGATGATGATGATGATGAGAAATAAGGCATCTTCTCATGACAACCAGATACACAGAAAAAAAGGTCACCATCAGGTAGTACAACAAAAAAGCATTTATTCAATGTATTATTCATTAAATTTCACGAACACAGGTGCGATAAATACATTGCCAGTAAACAAAACGGAAAAACAGTTTTCCCTAGAGAATAATAACGTTTTAAATGGTTTGTTGACTCGTAATGTTGTTACTGAGCCGCGAGCCACTTTGCCTGGCCAACATTTTGTAAACGAGTGGAAACCGTTTTTAGGTGTAAATAGTTTAAATTGTATTCAGTATTGTTGGAGCAGTTTTAAATAAGTGGTGCTTGTAATGTGTTAGTGGTGTTGTTGGTATAAAATGTTATAATGATTTTTGTGTTATATTGATGCCTACTCGTATATGCAATTAATACTAGACGTAATTTAAACATCGGAGAAGCTCGTTGCTAAATAATTACAGCTGCATGGTTCAAGAGCCTGCCAGGGTTATGGATTTTGTTCGAAAGAGTTACCGCGGCCCTGGAAAGCAGAAGGCACTACGAGGAGCACGGATGGGTTTTAGTCAGTAAGAGTCTGACACTCCCTCCCGCTGCACCCAGAGCGGCAGGAGTCATTTGATGATTTCCCATCCTTAAAAAAAACAAAGCAAACCTTTATTATTAAGAACAATATTCTTAATAATTAATTACGGTCTAGCCTAAAAGACTAATACAAAATTTAAATCAAACTTAATATGTTTCGTGATAGATTATGTTCAAACTTAGAACAAGTCCGTAGTACTTTCTTAGAGTCAAATATAATTTATAAAACACTATGTTTATGTGTTGTATGTATAGTACAACATTGTCACTATTATAAATTCACTTTGAACACTACCTACACTAATTCAAAAAGTTTAGTTCTTTTTAGCCTCTGCTGTAAGTCTGTGTTGTCTAGTAGCTGGATTGCCTCAACATTCACATGTCGATGAAGTCTGTGTTCGTGGGTTTCAGCAAACTTTTGGACAATGGTGGTGACGATTTCCATTTTAAGGTCACGGTGAAAAATAAAATCTTCAAGCGGTCAGTGAATAGGTTACTTATATATAGGCAAGCGTGCTCCATCTTTCTCACATCATCGCTTACCATCAGGTCAGGTTATGTAGTGGTCAAACGGGAGCGTATTAATAAACACAAACAGGACAGAGTATGTTCCAGTTCCCGTATAGCCTAGCCTTCCTCATGAATAGGGCTATCGTATACTTAAATTTTCCAAATCCAACTGGCAGTTCCAGATATTAGCGCGTTCAAACAAATGAACAAATAAACTTTAAAATATTAAATACCTACTAGCTGGCCCCCGCGGCTTCGCTCCTGTCAACTGGCTACCTACCTACCTACCCTACACATAGTTTACCTACGTTCTATTTTCACGCCTATGTTTATATTCATACACACAAAATTTCATAAAAATCAGTCAAGCCGTTTTGGAGGAGTATGGCAAAAAACACTGACACGAGAATTTTTTATATTAGATTAGACATATTATAATTATCTATTATAGTATAGATTTTAAATACAACTAACAATGTTGTCATCCAAGAAATTGTACAGGTTTTCTCTCAAGACTAGCCGTTTATATATTCTTGTAAAACATTGTTAGAAACACGTGTATGTACGTTATGGGAACATAAGAGGTGGAACACTTTCAACACGTTGGAAAATAAAAACATAAGCAGATTGTAAGAAAAACCTCGTTTTTCCTCGTTGTTGGGTTTTATGTGTTTTGTTTTTGTTTGTTTTATGTTAATGGTGGTGTTTTCTTGATTATTACTACGTGGGTAGCAAAAACGTGGATATTTGTTGCCAAGATTTAATTACAAAGAAAAAATGGAAATGTAATTAAAGTTGCTGTTTTAATGCGTCCATTGCTACATTAAGCAACAAAAACAAGAATATTCATTTTACAGGAAAAAATATCTCTTCACCACCGGGCATTAAATCCGCCACTATACCTTTGTGCACGACATTTCAAATTAGTAAATTATGTGGATTTACTTCCGGGTTAAAAATATACCGTATGCTCTAACTCAGATCCGAAGAATTGCCAAATTCTGAAAGTTCCTCGAGTGGGGTTCGCGTACAGGAAGACGCAACTTTGCTAGCCTTCCACTAGCTAGACCGGTGAACTGGTAAAGGGCGCTAGGGGAGGCCTATGACCATTGTTTTAATCACAATGCGTCCAGTATTTGAACTTAAATGATCATATCAACAATCCATGATTTACCCTGTATACAACGTGTAACAGAATAAAAAACGACTAGGTACTCTATACATTTCTGTGCGCATAACTCTACAAAATTTACTGAACAGCTAATTTTCGCGATTTCGGGGTTGGTCCCATTATAAAAGTTGTTCATAGTGATGAGTACAATGACCCCTTAAGAGGTATTGCGTTTGTTCTGTTACACGTTGTAGAATCCGTGATCAAAAACTCAGTCAAATCTGATCAGCCGTTGAGGCGTTTATGATTCATTAATGCTTTAAATGAATTACTTTCTCCTTTATAATATTGACAGGATTGGATACATCGACTGAAAGTTACACAAAATTAAACGATTGATGTATAATCAAAAACCCTTTCCTTTCGGATAAAACGGAAATATTTCAGTTTCAAAGTAATTTAGCGAAATGATTGATACAATACAAAGTTGAGGGATAACTTCTAAATTGTAATTAATAATCTATTTTTGTTCTGATCCCAATCGCCCAAAAACAATAAGAGCTTGATAAAAGGTTTTTGCTACTAAGTATTTATAATAAAATATTAAACTGATTGATGGAAAATAATTAATTTTGTCCGAAAAACTGAATTTTATTTTACCTTTAGCCTCACAGTGTTACACAATACCTAGGCTTTTAGGTCCATGAATCTGAAAAATTCAATGAACAAAGAGTTGATATTTGGAAAAAATAATACACTTCTGGACACACCTATTGGCCCACCTTAGAGTTTAGGTTTCAATGGCCCCTACCGAAATATGATTGCTAGATTGAACAAAAACTGTTGATGCAGTTTTAAACCTGATACATTTTACCATCTTTTTCGATCGTATTGTTTTAAATTTGAATTCAGAATACCATACGACATGGAGCTACGCCTAACAAGTCGGATATGCGCCTTGTTAAAGGCAATTGATTTTTGAATAAAAAACATGTTTTATCAAATAAAGGTTTAATTTAATAACGCGTGTTGCCTCCATGGGCATCTACCACAGCTCTCATACGATTAGGCATAGAGTTTATCAACCGCTCTATGAAATTTTGAGGGATCATCTCCCATTCCTCTTTTATGGCAGTTTTCAACTCCTGCATCGTCTGGGCAACTGGCTGACGAGCCCTAACACGTCTTTTTAGCTCGTCCCACATGTGCTCAATGGGGTTCATGTCTGGGCTTCTGGCTGGCCAGTCCATAACTGTGATGTTCACATCCCGAAGATATTCCCTGACGATGCCGGCCGCATGGGCTCTTGCATTATCATGCATAAAAAGGAAATTTGGGCCCACATAGTCCGCGTATGGTATCACGTGAGGTTCTAAGCACTCACGAATGTACCTTTCAGCATTTAATGTTGGCAGCCGTGGTCCTGTAACAACCTCAAGTTGAGTTTTGCCGCTCGCGGATATACCGCCCCAGACAGTCCATGAGCCACCGCCATAAGCAACCCTCTCTTCAAAGCAGCATTGTGCGAAACGCTCTCCCTTACGTCGGTAGACCTTCTTCCTTCGATCATTGCCATGTAACACAATTTTAGACTCATCAGAAAAGAGTACACGGCTCCAATCTTGCTGTGTCCAATTTAAATGACTGCGTGCGAAATGAAGGCGCGCTGTTCGGTGGGCTCGCGTTAGTTTGGGCCCATTAGCTGGCTTGTGTGGTACCATATCGCCTTCTTTTAACCTTCTCCGAACAGTTCGAGCGCTCACAGATACTCCGTGGAAGTCGCGAAGTTGGTTTTGTATCTCAATGGAGGTAAGGTGACGATTTCTCAAGCTGGTCGTCACGATGAATCGATCCTGCCTTTCAGTTGTGACCCGAGATCGTGGCCTTCCTTGGCGACGAACAAAGCCGCCAGTCTCTAGGTACCTCCGATAAACATTTCGGACCGCAGATCGACTTAAATTAAGTTGAGCACTCACGTTTCTTTGGCTGTGTCCGGCCTGAATAAGTGCCACAGCTTGGGCGGCGACTTCAGGTGAAGTATCCATAGATTATTGATAGAACCTCACCTTAATGTTAAGAATAAGTAATGTTTGTTGCAAAACCAAAGATATCAATCACTTTTTCAAGAATTAAATCCAAGTAAACCAATAAAACCAAGTTTTCTTAGTATTCGATTGTTTGATATCAACAAACAGGCTCCAAATTGTCTTTTGTTTCTTTAAATTCTGTGTTCGAAATTCAAAAAAAGACTATTGAATGAAATTGTGAATGTGCCAGGTTCAAAACTGCATAAAAACTTTTTGCTCGACCTAATATAAAATTTTAGCTAGGACCAAACGAAACTGAAAATACAAGGTGGGCCAATAGATGTGTCCAGAAGGTATTACTGCACTAGCTTATGCCAGCGTCTTTGCCCTCACGTAAATTGTCCCAAGGAAATGTACATCCGAGATAAAAAGTATTTTTAGTCCCCTCGTATGACTATGTCACGAAAAAATACGACTTCACTTACCTAACGACGCACGCCCGCAACATTTATTTTTTATTTTTTCCAAAATTCATTATTGTCTATGTCACTTCAGCACTTAAGACAAATTTAATGATAACTCATTGGTTATAATATATTCGGCCGATTAGGCAACAGGACGTGCCAAAGAAATAGTCATACAAACATACTCTTGAAGAACATGTAGCGGCATCAACAAACGCCACAAGAAAACTAACGAAGCGAAATTTGTACGGCAACAAAAATAACCGTAACGCCATCTATCCCGCCAGCAGTGAACTACTAACGAAATCCTGGATCGCGGTATCAGAATTTACCGTGCGATTTGAATATATACAACAGTCTGAATATCAACTATACGGCAGTTGCCCTCCAGACACGACACCCGTCTAGTCGGAGGATCCTCCCTTTTTAATGGAGGTTTGGGGAACTGTACTCCCTGTTCCGCAAACCTCTATAAACATTACCCTCTTTTTTTTTCAGCCTGACATGATGATTCTGACACAAATGACCTCCGTCAGGAGGGTGTGAAAGAATGAACGACGAATTGACGACCTAATTGGCGCAGTGCCTAAGCACTTGACTTTCTGCGGGTCACGTGTTCGATCGCGAGCAACGCTTTTGTATGCGTTGCAGATTTATTCAGTTTGTTTGAAGTTTGTGTTCCCGGGATTTACTGACCGATATCTTAACATGGATATGCCTTCTGAATCTCGGGACCAGTAAGTTATACCGCAAACAGCACCGCGCGGGACAATGGTTTAGTTTAATATGTCGTAGTGTGTACTCATGATTTTTTAAAAAGTTTAACTTCATTTTATACATCGACATTCAGAAAAATATTTCCGAGAATCTCGAGGCATGTCCATATTAATATTATCATTAAGGTTCCTGGACCCAAAATAGTACTACTAACGCCGATCACTGGTTATAACAGTAACACGGGCTGATTTTCAAGATTCAACAACTTGCCGAGGTCAGCCGCGGAATGACCATCTATTACATAATTATTGTGCCTTCCCGTTCCCGTGACCATCACCAGGTCATCGGTCCACCACTCCAAGACCTGTCGATCCTATCAACTATCAGTTCTGTAAATAATATGCTCTGCCAGCTACGACTTAAGTAGAACATCGTTATTACTACTGTTATTTTCGTCAACCGTCAATAGCAATAAAAAGACGACATGAGATTAATAAGATTTGCTGATCTAGACCACAGGCTAGTTAAGAAACGATACAAAAGAATTTTGTCTCAAACAGAACTCGACCGGCCGTAACAAAAGGGGGGGAAGCTAGAAGTTAAGGAAAAGGATATAACTCCAAGGAAACTGTATCCAACTAAAACTAACTTTATTAAGTAGTTAACTGACACTAAACTAACTTAGCCTAGTAAAAACTAAATGTCTATAAAACCTGGATAAGGAAGTCTACACACGGGGAACGGAGCGGTGCGGCACATCCGATGTGCTTTTGTTTTCTATTTGGAGCTTCTCCTTCATCCTTTTTTTTTGGATGGGAAGTCATCAAATGACTCCTCCCGCTCTGGGCGGAGCGGAAGGGAGTGTCAGACTCTTACTGACTAAAACCCATCTGTGATCCTCGTAGTGCCCTTTGCTTTCCAGGGCCGCGGTAACTCTTTTGAACAAAATCCGCAACCCTGGCAGGCTCTGTCCCAAACGGACCCCGTCTGCTATGCTGACATCTCTTTGCGGCGCGCGTGGAACACAACGCACCGTCGACCCGGTCCTGGCCGTCGGAAGACCCGCGCCTACGGTGGCCGGGAATCACCCTGCGACTCCCGACGCCCGGGGCGTAGGGAGACGCCCCGGGCGTCGGGAGTCGCATTATTATTGCGGCGGCTGGGGCGTGAGGGTTGTCTCTCCCTCGCGCGGCCCGCCTCCGCCTTCACTAGCATTACTGCTTCGCAGAAGGAGGTGACGGCTTCCCATGCCTTTCTCCTCCAACCTTGGCCCAAGTTTGCAGGATAAGTACGTTCCATCCCTCAAATTTGGTTCCTCAGAAAGCAAGTAAAGTCTAGGCTATCTTTGATCAATCTCGTCCAACACGCTTTAGAAATCTACACGCAAAGAATCTACTGTTTCAAAATCACAGTAGAAATATTCTCTATTGAATCATCTAATATTTATTTATTTATTTATTTAAACTTTATGTACAATGGTGGTACATGGGCGGACTTAATGCAACAAGGCATTCTCTACCAGTCGAATGTAAAATTATGTTTATTCATTTGAGCCTAGGTCTACGTTGCTGTGCCACGCAAATACACAGAACAAAAGCGTACCGCACCGCACGTAGTCTGTGGAACCCTTGAAGAGTTTATTTTCTCGTCCCCGTCTAATAAACATTAACTAAAGCATAATATGGGTCTACATCAACACTAGACTCGCCGCGCAATGAAAAGTTTATTCAAATAAAACTTTATTTAATGAATACGGCTCTCATTAGAGTTAACTTTGGACGCTGAATGGTAAACTACTAGAGAACACTTTACGTAATTTTTTGATGAAATACACGAAAACATCGTTATGGGTCAAGCGGGCTGTTGCCATGTTGGCAACAGTCATTTTGGTTTAAACTTAAGAGCGTGTACGCCGTATGTCATTTCATAAAAACTTTCAAGTTCTTATTCTTCAAAATGATTGAACCAATTTTAACGAAACTTGGTATGCATACGCTAGATATCTAGGTCTAAATAGTTATCAGAGAAAATTTTCGAAAAAGAGTTCAGGGGAAGGATAAAGTGAATTTTCACTTTCTATGGAAAACTTAAAATCGCTCTCTCTCCCTCTAAAACCTTTTTCAAAAATGTTTTCTGATAACTATTTAGACCTGGAAATTTAGCGTATGCGCACCAAGTTTCATTAAAATCGGTTCATTTATTTCGAAAAATAAGGACTTGAAAGTTTGTATGAAAAGCCGTACAGCGTAAAAGATCTTTATTAATGTGCTCACATTGCATCGCAAGGGCCTTTTCTAGTGTGCAGAAGGAATTAGCTTTAAACTACCCTGACTTACTTAATGTGTGTCTAATTGTTGCTATTTTGGCAAGCTTTTTCACCATTATCCTTACTAATATTATAAATGCGTACCTATGTGAGTTTATTGGTCGTTACGATTCACGATTCACAATTTTGATATATAGATAAATGGGACCCTGGAGTCAGTTTTAGGCTACGCTAACGCATACGAAACCGCAAGCAATAGCTAGTTAGTATACAGGGCGTTCCAGAAGTGCGTGGTCATACCTATTTAAGGGTGATGTTGAGTAGCTGACCACTTTTCAAGCTCTCTGATGCAGTTGGTGGTATTTATCCTAGTTCAATCACATGTTTGATGCCACCGAGTGCATTAGACTACTTGAAAAGTATTTTTTTGACCATTTTAGACGTTTTTCGAGGTTGGGTTTCTTCCCGTTTTTGGAAAAAAAAAAAAAAATAATTATACTCTTATGCAGCTACGGAACACCACTCTTAAATATGCCCACGAACTTCTCGAACATCCTCTAGACTAGAAAATGAAAAAAAAAAAATATGAATGATGGTCGAAAATGAAATGAAAATGACGAAAAAATGTAAGAGATAGACCACGTAGCTTTTTGACTATCATTATTGAAATGACACTTTGTTCAAAGTCCTTTGAATTGTCAATTCAAGATTCTTTACCGAAAACGTATATCGTTCGTTTGTCCATTGAGCCGTTAATGAAAATATTGTTTCTATACCTATTTGCGTTGTGGCCAGGGCCTAAACCACCAACTCTTAAAGCAGTATTATTTCCAGTGGGAAAGAGACGGAGCTATACGTCCTGTATAGCTCCGTCTCTTTCCCACTGGAAGTAATATTGAAGTAATACTGCTTTAAGAGTTGGTGGTTAGGCCACTGGAATTGCATTTCATAAGGTACATTACCTACCATCATCATCATCATCATCATATCAGCCGAAAGACGTCCACTGCTGGACATAGGCCTCCCCCAAGTGTCGCCACAACAACCGGTCCTGTGTGTCTCGCATCCATCGGTTACCCGCGACCCTCACCAGGTCATCGGCCCACCTTGTGGGAGGCCTTCCAACGCTGCGTCTTCCGGTACGCGGTCGCCACTCCAAAACTTTTCGGCTCCATCGACCATCTGTTCTGCGAGCAATGTGCCCTGCGCATTACCTACCATAAAATGTGATATTTCCAAATGACAAAATAGTCGAAAAAACGGCACATGCATCAATACGGGACGGAATGTTTAAATAAGGTGACAGGCCCATATCCGAGATTTAAGACAACTCTATTTAAAGGAGACGGAAAATAATGGGCCCAAATGTAAAGAGTTGAGATTTGGTTAAAAAAAAATAGTTATTATTTTCTATTTCAAAATACAACAAAAAAAATGTATAATTCACAGTCTAGAAGACGAGGTATTTAAAAAAACAGTTTAGGTCACGAATAACCTGCAATAATGTTGCTTTCTCAGCAATTTAATGACGTATTCTTTAGAAAGGTTGATTGTTTTTATGTCAAACAGCAGTTTGGTTGACAGCATATTAATTGTTGTTGATGAACACTGACAAATCATAATGACAGAACTTATTTATGACACGACATATATACCTCCTGACAAGGATATTTAAAAAAGATAGGTCGATGATACCGACCAGTGTATTTTTTTTTAGTAAAAACTTTTTTCGGGCATTGTTCCGTTTCATGTTGTAATGTAGGCGCAATATTATACTAAATCTCTTTTATCTCTGCTCTCAGATTGCCAAAATCCGCAGAAATTTCAGAGATTGGTTGATAATATACATAATCTATTTATTGACACCACTCTCATCCTTATACATCTAGGCCTAAAATTATATGACAGCGGTTCCGTCTCCTTTATGTCTTTAACCAAAAACTGATACAGTAATTTTTTATTTCACGATATATTTCCAAGTCAAGGTTTATGTAAACATTTTTACCTACACTAGACCTACTCAGCCCATAATTGCCGAAGCACTAAACGCGTGTGAACACGTTACTCGACTGAAGTGCTATTACCGTAACGTCACGTGTCGGCGACCGAAGATAGGCACTCACATATTCTGACACTGAACACTCTAGTGTTTGATCATTTATTTATAAGTTGGATAACGGAACTAGGTCTTTTAGGGTTCCAAACGTTCGAATGAAAAAACCGGCCAAGTTTACGTCAGGCCACACGCAGTGTAGGAGTCCGTAGTTGCAACTGTAACGGCTGTGCCGTGGTTTGATAGCTGTGTAGGTAGATCTGGAGGCAAATGAAATCTACGCTGGTTCTATTATAAAATGGTGGTGTATATTGCAATACAACATTGAGACTGCCTGACAAGTTCTTATCTGAATCAGGGCCTAAACCACCAACTCTTAAAGCAGTATTACTTTAATGTTAACTCCAGTAGGAAAGAGACGCAGCTATACGTCCTGTATAGCTCCGTCTCTTTCCCACTGGAAGTAAAATTGAAGTAATACTGCTTTAAGAGTTGGTGGTTAGGCCCCTGATTATTATGTATATGGGCACGATACGCGACCAAGGTGACCTTGATAGGTGAGGGGCGCACGCACGCAGAGATGCACAATGTTCCATTTGATCAAAAAAAAATCCATCTGCTTTTTATGGGATTTATCGGTCAAGCATTTAAATGCTCGAGTAAAACACCCACGTGTCAATTTCAAATACTTTTGGTCACGTATTTTTCGCTTCATCACTCAATAAAAAAAGACGAAGACAAAACGCATCAAAGATCAGGAGTGGGGGCTTGTGATGTCACGTGTGGGTAAAAATTACATGTCAGTTTAAAAATCAGTCTTTTTTTACGTAAAAAAATAAATAATACGTGTCTAATATTTTTTGGAAATCTATCTGAAGAACTAATTATAATTTTTTAGTCATCTACCCATTCTCATGAAATTTGATTCAGAGATAGATGCAACCCTGGAGACAGTTATAGAAGTCGCTGGCAGAAACCAGTACCTTATGAAAATAGTTTACCAAGCTTTCGTCAGATAACCCATTTAAAGTGCGAAAAAGTCTTCTAAACTCGTAGCAAAACAAACTAAGAATAGGTCTAGCCGAGATAAAAATATATACCAACAAGCAATACGTTAGCGGACCGCTCCCGGGTGCGCCGGACATACAATTAGGTATCACCTCTCATGAGGCTATTTTTAATGCTCTTAAATGAGAGTCATTCATTAATACGGGTCTAAAAATTACTTATAAGGGTCCTTTTATATCCCCAAAGAAAGGTTAAGTAACACACTTAACCTTTCTTTTACGATTTACAAATGTAATACTATTAAATATAGTATTACACATCATCATTTCAATTTATTTAGGGTCGACGCAAGTTGTTTTTTTTACTATTAGTCTTTATCTCAGCCCCAAATCCTAGAGATATCCTCCATAATGGTTCGGTACGTCCGAGTGCAAAACGGAACCTTTATCGGGTCACTCGTATGTCTGTCTGTCCATCTGTCACAGCTAATTTGCTCCTAAATTACGGAATGATTCAGTTCTCACTATGATCTTCTGCGACTTAAAGACGGATAAAGAGTATGGTTAGAAGTTCATGGTTTTGAAATATTATCCGACTAAAAATTATTATTCACACGGAACCCTTTGAACAAATAATTGTGCGCTTTCTCGCACTTGGCCAGTTTTTTAGGAAAGTTTTGAATATCCACATTCATATTCAAATCTTTCCTCATTACGTTGCTCTGCATCACAAGCCTACCTACGAATACAATTGATTCCCACACAACTTTTCAGTCAGCGGTACCACAATTCTATAATTTCGCGTGTATCTACATAATTTCAACACCACAATATTCTATAGGTATGTGAAAATGCCACAAAAAAAAAAACTAAATAACAATTTTCAAAAATGGAACTGTCCAATACCGCGCGCGCCATATTGGTTACGTCAGATGACGTCACTAATATGTCGGACTGTCATGGCGCTCGGTGAAAACTATTTGGAAATCATGTTGCCGCGTTAACGGCCAATATTTAGCTTTGGGGTTTACGAAATTAGATGGAAGGTTGAAAAGTTGGGCTTTTGAAGGTTTTTGGTAGATTCAGCTAATTGCACGTTTATGTTTTACTTTCTTGTTACAAATTGGAATTTAGGATTTGTGCAGAAGTTATTGCTTTCCTAGTAAAAACTTAGTACTTAACTTGTGTTGTTAAACTGTCGGAGATACTGTGTTTACTATTATAAGGAAGCGTCGTATATAATAAAATTACTTACAATTATTTGGAACAAAATTGATAAACTTAAAACAAGTAAGTTTATTTTTACACCAAGAAGACAAACTGTGTTGGGTATTTTTCAACTTTTCCAAACAAACTTAATGAGTAGGTACTACACATAAATAACAACAAAAAAGTTCTGCTCATCCATAACGCGAAAACAGGCGAAAAGATAGCTAACATTACCTACATTAATTACTTAAAAAGTTAACTGAATTAACCACGGTAGACCGTCTTCATTAAGTCCATTGGAATAAACTGTCAGATCGCTGACGCTGGTCCGTGAGAGGTCCTTTGCGAGCTCAGGTCTCATCCAACCTTTTAGCTTATTAAATTAATTAATTTTAATGTGTTTGAATTTTCCTGACTTGGATGTTTGTGACGGTCTTCCTTTTTTTTGCCTTTTAAGAATTCGGGTGTTTTTAAATTCTAGGGTTCAGATTTTTTCACGTTACAGAAATAGAGTGGCTTGGAAAAAGTGACATTTTAAAATAAATTTGGATTGTCGAAATGCTTCTATACATTAGGTATGTCACGTAAAAAATCCCTTACATTTTGGTCTTGAATGATTTTACCATCCTTAGCTTAGCTTGTAGCTGCTAAAATGTAATTTTGTCTAAAGCGATATTTATTTGAAATATATCATGTAATAGCTGAATGCATATCCCCTGAGATACAGGCTTACGCCTAGTTCAGGGGGTTTGGTCAATATTCTGTGCATTTTTATAAACCACCACAGAAAATTAGAAATACACTTCTGGACACATCTATTGGCCCACCTTGTATTTTCAGTTTCGTTTGGTCCTAGTTAAAATTTTATATTAGGTCGAGCAAAAAGTTTTTATGCAGTTTTGAACCTGGCACATTCACAATTTCATTCAATAGTCTTTTTTTGAATTTCGAACACAGAATTTAAAGAAACAAAAGACAATTTGGAGCCTGTTTGTTGATATCAAACAATCGAATACTAAGAAAACTTGGTTTTATTGGTTTACTTGGATTTAATTCTTGAAAAAGTGATTGATATCTTTGGTTTTGCAACAAACATTACTTATTCTTAACATTAAGGTGAGGTTCTATCAATAATCTATGGATACTTCACCTGAAGTCGCCGCCCAAGCTGTGCCACTTATTCAGGCCGGACACAGCCAAAGAAACGTGAGTGCTCAACTTAATTTAAGTCGATCTGCGGTCCGAAATGTTTATCGGAGGTACCTAGAGACTGGCGGCTTTGTTCGTCGCCAAGGAAGGCCACGATCTCGGGTCACAACTGAAAGGCAGGATCGATTCATCGTGACGACCAGCTTGAGAAATCGTCACCTTACCTCCATTGAGATACAAAACCAACTTCGCGACTTCCACGGTGTATCTGTGAGCGCTCGAACTGTTCGGAGAAGGTTAAAAGAACGCGATATGGTACCACACAAGCCAGCTCATGGGCCCAAACTAACGCGAGCCCACCGAACAGCGCGCCTTCATTTCGCACGCAGTCATTTAAATTGGACACAGCAAGATTGGAGCCGTGTACTCTTTTCTGATGAGTCTAAAATTGTGTTACATGGCAATGATGGAAGGAAGAAGGTCTACCGACGTAAGGGAGAGCGTTTCGCACAATGCTGCTTTGAAGAGAGGGTTGCTTATGGCGGTGGCTCATGGACTGTCTGGGGCGGTATATCCGCGAGCGGCAAAACTCAACTTGAGGTTGATACAGGACCACGGCTGCCAACATTAAATGCTGAAAGGTACATTCGTGAGTGCTTAGAACCTCACGTGATACCATACGCGGACTATGTGGGCCCAAATTTCCTTTTTATGCATGATAATGCAAGAGCCCATGCAGCCGGCATCGTCAGGGAATATCTTCGGGATGTGAACATCACAGTTATGGACTGGCCAGCCAGAAGCCCAGACATGAACCCCATTGAGCACATGTGGGACGAGCTAAAAAGACGTGTTAGGGCTCGTCAGCCAGTTGCCCAGACGATGCAGGAGTTGAAAACTGCCATAGAAGAGGAATGGGAGATGATCCCTCAAAATTTCATAGAGCGGTTGATAAACTCTATACCTAATCGTATGAGAGCTGTGGTAGATGCCCATGGAGGCAACACGCGTTATTAAATTAAACCTTTATTTGATAAAACATGTTTTTTATTCAAAAATCAATTGCCTTTAACAAGGCGCATATCCGACTTGTTAGGCGTAGCTCCATGTCGTATGGTATTCTGAATTCAAATTTAAAACAATACGATCGAAAAAGATGGTAAAATGTATCAGGTTTAAAACTGCATCAACAGTTTTTGTTCAAGCTAGCAATCATATTTCGGTAGGGGCCATCGAAACCTAAACTCTAAGGTGGGCCAATAGATGTGTCCAGAAGTGTATTATCTTTCATGTACCTCTAGTGTAATTTTTAATGGTGAGAAATATTTTTTTTTTTTTTATTTATTTAAATGAACCCTGGAGATATAGTAAATGATCGGAAGTTCAGCCAAATTAATTCACTTTGATTGAAACTATGTAGCAGAAATGAAAGGTATGGCC
The DNA here is from genome assembly GCA_947386135.1 of Melanchra persicariae. NCBI lineage: Eukaryota > Metazoa > Arthropoda > Insecta > Lepidoptera > Noctuidae > Melanchra > Melanchra persicariae. The sequence goes on along the minus strand of OX376657.1, from coordinate 3,370,672 downwards.
AACGTTTAACGAATTACTTTGAAAGTCTTAAGTGGACTGTATTCAATGACAATTACTATGAATTTATTTTACGGATAATATGTGTGTTCTCCTGATGGATTTTACCTGTGGCCGAGTAGTGTGCCCGAGTAGGTTACTGCTAGGTAAGCCTGCACAATCCTCGACAACTTCAAGGCAGCAATCGATATTAGAAGTGGCCAAACCTGATCACTATAATATGCAAAACAGTGCTTCAGCATATGTCATCATCATCATTCAAACTCACCGACTAATAAGCATAGGCTTGTCTTTTTCTGTGCTTATCCCTACACTTCTGTGCCACCCTCATCCAGGTTTTACTTGCGATTGCTACAATGTCATGTTCCCATCTCGCTGGTGGACGGCCAACATTGCTCCTGCCAGTCTTCGGATGCCACCTTTTTGACAGATTGCAACTGACATACTTTGCTTAAAATTCGTAGAATTGACACTCAGATAACAAGTGATACTACATATTTTAAGTGCAAGCTTTTAAGTTGCTCATCTCTCGTTTGCCCACTGCCTTAGTTCATCTATCATCACACCTTGCCATGTGCTCTGCCCAACTCCACTTTAGTATAGGTAGGGGTAGAAGAACTGAACAGGAATACCTGTCATCAAAACTCTCTGACGACGGTGACGTTAGCAGTAAAATAATTATGAACAGGCATCGTCGTATTAAATTAAACAGTGTTTCATTTGGTATGAAAACGCCCACGGGAGTGTCAAAGTTGAATGTCCTAATTTCATTTTAGTTTATATTCAAAGCATCTTTACAACGGGGAAACAAAAAAAGGATCTTGACAACAAGAAAAACATCTTCAAAATACATACAGCCTTATTCATAAAAAAATAATCAAATGATTAGTTTAAATATTGTTTAGTAAATTTTGTATTCATATTTCATCACTAAATAATTGAGTCCCTCACAATAAATAAAGTTCTTTCATTTGATATACATAGTGACAAGGTACAGTTCGATTTTTTTTTCTAATTTGTCCCCTAACCAGACCCCATATGAGTAGCTCGTGGCTAAAGAAGATAAAAGCCACACACATGGGTCAATATTAAAGGTTAAGCAACGCTTGCCGAGGTTAGTCTGTGTATGGGTGACTATCTTAACGTACCAAGACCTCCTCCGATCCTCGGAAAGCAAGTTAAGCCGTTGGTTCCGGCTGTCATTTGTCGATCTTTGGCAAACGTTACGGATTGTCAAAAGTCAGAAAATCTGACGCTAGTCTTGCCAAAAAGTACCGTGTTACCGAGTTAATGAATTGTGGAGGTCTGGTAGGCAGCCGCTTCACGTACCAAGGAAGCCGACCCCAATATGGTTGGGAAAAGGCTAGGCAGATGATGATGACGAGACCCCGTAATAATTTATGCAAAATTTATTTAAATATCGTATTTGAACCAAATTTCAACTGAATTGGTCTAGTTGATTCGGAGAAAATTAGCTGGGACAGCCAGCCAGACACGCGAGTACGTTCTGATCTCTATAAGTGATCAGATCAAATAAAAGTACTAATTTGGAGATCATAGAAGTAAGACGCTTCGTGTTCGTATCATTTAGCTAGTTCCCTTTTTACATTATACAGCTACATTTATTTTGTCTGCTTGTTTGTGCACTCGGGGTTTACGCAAATACTGTTCTGGCTCGAATTGAACAGCGTTTTCATAGAAGCCTTTTAGGAAACGTAATTTCTGGCTTCGCGCTGGCCAAGCCGCTGGCTGAAGCTAGGTGTATTACGTTTTTTTTACTATTGTTACGCAACGCGTTTTACTGGTAAAACGTGTGGTTGAAGATGGAGCACGCTTGCCTAGAAGGAACCCATTCACTTGACATAAAGATTACCAGGTTGTAGCTATCAGGAAACAGACTGGCAAGGAATTCCATTCCTTAGTTGTACGCACAACAATTTGTGTTCCCAAAATGAGAAAGTGTAAGTATAAGAAAAAACATTATTCCTTGTACACCGTGTTACCATTTCTTTAGTCTTCCTCCCTCTATAAATTCATTCACCGGTATCCCTTGGTTCGTGCCATACTGTGATAAAAATATTAACCTGTCAACGTTTATAGCGGGCATGTCTGTCGACCCAGGATAAACCGGACGTATAACTTAAGTATCGCTAAAGGCTATTTTAATGCCTGTCCTCAAACACGGTGTCCTCAAGGTTTAGATCTCCCTTGAGAATAGCGCCATCTAGCGATACATCAAGAGGACGTCTTTACGAGCTCTACGAGGCCTATAACGGATAATTACATAATGTCTTTTCTATGTTTATTGAGCGCTCTATAGGGGTTTACTGTCCGTAAAGTGTTTGAAGAAGAATAAGTATTGTAATGGTGTTATTTATGTTTTAAACGTACATTATTTAACCCAGTGGCTCTATACAAAGAACAATTCAATTAGTAAATACGATTGACGAAATGCAAAAATATTTAGAAGAAATTAATATTTAAATAAATTGATACTATTAATAACCACGCTATTGCCGACAGAATGTCACTTTTGTAGAGCCTCAGGCAAATACGATACTGGCAGTAGCGTATTTACCCTTTGGCCAAGAGGGCCGTGGCTCACGATGATAGACTGGCTGCAACTTGTTCTTGCTTATCAAAAGAAAATCTAAAATTATCTGTGGAGGGGTGTAAAACATTTTGAGTTTGCTTCACTCGTTGTCACTTTAACTTTTTGTATGTGAAGTTTTAACATAGTGAAGAGGTATGGCTGTTGCGCTGCGTGTCGCAGGTTCGATTCCCGCACGGTACAAATATTTATATGGCCTACAGATAGTTGTTCCGGGTCTGGCTGTTTGTTTATGTGAGTTTATATATTTGTAAACGCACCCACGATTCAGGAGAAATTCCTAGTGTGGGGAAACATGTTTTTTAAAAGAAAGAAAATAAAAAGACAGTTACAAAATTAAGTGATTTTATTTTACTACGTTACGCGATTGAGTTTGCTATGACTTTAACACTAGTAATTTTTATAAAAATAACATCATTGATGAAAACTATACCGAGCGAAAAGGGGCCGGCGCCGGCGGCATAAATAATGCCCCGGAGCGCCGAAATGCTTAGTCTACTGGACCAAGAAGAAACTTGAACTGCATACACAAAACAGTAAAGTTACTAGGTACCTCCTCACTGATACTGAATTAGCAAAACTGAATTACTAATGCTAAACCAGGAAAAAGAATTTGCTAGGTTTTAAAAATACCCTAATGTTTTCGAGCCTACTCGAAGGTTTGCAAACGCTTTTATTTACCCTACATAGTGACCCGTTAATTTTTCTAACTTTTTACCCGACCACGGCGAAACAAAAAGAAGGGGTTCCCTCATTACTTCTAAACCATTCATCATAATTTGACCTATGAGGTATCATTGGAAGCGTCTAAATTGTCCACTGGTTATAGGCTAGGTTATGTTGCAGTAAATTGTATGTGGCGACCACAGCTATCATCTGAACATCAATAGGAATCAGATGAGAATGTTTTCTTGTTTCATATTTTTTAGAACATGAATTTTCTTTAGTCGGGTTTTAGTTTTTTTTTTCAATTATATTATTCCCAAGCCTTCTAAAATTAAAGCTCATTACAATGTTTAGAACTTTCAAATCCCCTGAAACGTAAACAGAGCCGGTTATTAAATAAATAATTGAAACCTTGAAACGTTTGAAAGGGAGTGAGCAATTGCCTATCTAAGTTCCAAGGTAAGCACTAACCAGGTCCAATTAGACGATGGGGAAACTTTTAATAACGTAGTAACTGGGGAGTTTTTTTTGTGGAAAATTTTGTAGTTAGTCATTTCCTTTACAGGAGGGTTTCTGATAATAAAGGATAAGGATTCAATAAGCTTGTTCGTCCACCTGTTATTAGAGTTCCGTACTAAGGGGTCTGCCTCCGCTGTTCGTCCGTCTGTCTGTCAGCGGGCTGTATCTCAAGAACCGTAATGGGTAGACAGTTGTTTTTTTTTATTTGTTGTAAAAATTTAACATTAAACCGGTGCGGGACCGACATGTCAAACTTCAACATCCTAAAATATACCGTTCTATAGTAATAATAGAGTTTTGAAACGCATAAATCGGGTGGCATGTAACGGTGTGCCAGCGGCGCTTGACCGGTATATTTAAATAGGTTAATTTTCATATACACTACTGAAACACAGACTGTTTTGTGTTTAATTGTTGCAAAACCAAAAATAATATTATGTTAGGAGCTGGCAAAGCTGATATGAAATTCTTATTTTTCAGTTTCTATGTAACTAAATAAATAAATAAACTTTTATTTAACAAAACATCTTCATTTATTGAGAGGGAGCGTAGGGCTCAGGCGGTCCGGAGCAACATGTTGTCTCGTAGATTTGCGCGATGTACGAACCTAGTTAAAGTAACACTTTTCAAGGCTTACTGCCAAAGTCTGTACACGGGCTGTCTATGGGTCAATTATGCTAAGAAATCGCTGGATGCCCTGCGCATCCAATATAACAATGCTTTCAGGATGTTGTAGAGACTGCCTCGTTACTGTAGCGCGTCGGAAATGTTTGCGCAAGCTCGTACCGACGGCTTCTACGCGGTTATTCGCAAAAAACAGCGTCGCTGCTGAGGAGAGTGAGGGACAGTCAAAACAGCATTCTGAAAACTGTAGCTGAGAGCTTCGGCTCTCCGATTGTACAGCAGTTTGTGCGGAGCTTGATTGTTACTAACACTAGGTAATAAGTTTTTGTATGTTACTAACACTCTATGGATTTTTGTTTCCGAAATAAAGCCCTATTATTATTATTGGAAAGAAAAGTGGAAATCCTTAGAGGAGGCCTTTATCGAAAGACAAGCTGTTACGAGGGGAGGGAAGCCGAATACCGAGCATATGTTTTAGTTTAAGTTAATTTATAGTTTTCTTACCTCTATTGTTATAATTTTTAAAGTAATGTTTGGTCAAATAAGTTGAAATCTAACAGCAATAAATGGCTTTTTTTTAAGTAGGTACTTGTATAGATATGTTTTTCAATGTAAAACGTTTACTCGCCAATTTATTTAACGGTCGTCAATTACTTGAGTGGCAGTTTCGTAAAGTATACCTACCCACTCTTGTTTTTATTACCTAGCAATATTTTATTAAGATAATTGCAACAGGGCTATAAGTTTTGAGTTTAGGTTCTCATCATCATCGACTTCCAAAATTGTTTTTATTGGAAGTCGGTTTTTTTGTGAAAATGTTTTATTTATCACTGTTTAGTGGTACCTCACACCTAACACTACTGGAAAGTCACATGAAAGCAAAATACGCAATTTCGTATACATCGATAATTTTTCCACATATCTTTTCCAGCTATTTGGATTTAAAACTAAACTTCTGAACCGATTTTGATATAATTTCACTGGGACTAATCAGGAAGTATATCCTTTCACATGAAAAAATTTTTTTATCGGTTCATAAATGACGAAGTAATGAGGTAACAAACCCAAAAAAAAATACAACCAAATTGAGAACCTCCTCTTTTTTTTGTAGTCGTTTAAAAATACACATGGATTTACAATTTAGTCACCAAAAGTTAAGAAAAGAACACAATGCCATTCAATTCTTCAACAACAGCTAGCAATCACAATGAGATACGCAATCACTTTGAATCAAATCGTGTCAGGGTTGCAGCCCTATTCAATACGGAGCCATAAAACAGCTACATAAAAATACATTTATATCTATGCATTTTATCCGTCAGATATAAAATGAAAATCATTCAGTCTCGAGGAGTTATCAGCGGCTTTTACTAAGCCATCTTCATAGTGATCTTTAGCGGTGCATTTCCGAGTTATTGATTTTGCAGCGCTCCATAAAGCGGTGGTCGGCTGCATTCAGCGAATTTTGTGCTGAATATTTTCTCGATGAGAGCGGTGAAGTGCTGTCGTTATTATTTATTACGGGCTTACTCGTGATTTTGCATTTTTGAACGGGTTTTGTGGGGAATAGTTCAGTGCATTTTTTTTTGTACTTCTAGGTACTGGTTTTTACGTTGATTTTAGTTTAGTTTAAAGCATTTCTAGAACAGAGGAGGAAATTTATTATTTTTCATGAGCGTTCGCATTTAGATCTCCAACAATTTTACAAGTTTCTGTCATTGTAGCTTCTCACTTAAATGAAACTACGACTTGAATTTGAACACTTTATTATTGTCCTTCAATAACATTGGAATATAGTTCAGATATACAGAGTTATTTGTAAAACACAAACAACCTTTCAGTGGGTGAAAGTAGTCATGATTATAAACAACTTTTACTATGGGATCAATTCTGAAACAGTAGATTTTTTTTTCGATTTTTCAGGGTTGGTCTCATAACAAAAGTTGTTTATAATCATGAGTACTTTCACCCACTGTAAGGTTGTTAGTGTTTTAAAAATAACTCTGTAGAAGAAGTTACCAAAACGTAAATTGTCATCACGCTACCCAGTTTTGGGAATCGCATTTTTTTAAACGAGAATATTTTACAGAAAATGACTGACGACTTCGCTCTAAGGAAACCTATGCAATGTAAATACGTTCACGTCTTATCGCACGTACCTATGTATAATACCAGACTTCATACCTTTAATAAACATACACACCCCATAATATTCACACAAATATAACCCAAACCAACATACTTATTACTATTAAGATACAGATCAAAATCGAACAATAAAAGAGCACGAAAATAAGCGTCGTGGACAAAAGGGCCTAAATCCGTCACCGTAATCCAGTTCTGGTTCACTCAGTCCGGATTAGCGACGCCTTTTGCCGCCATGCCGATATACAGTTGGTGCCTATGTACTTTTTAGGGATTGTACGGAGACCATCTTAACGGAGGCAGAAAGGAAAGATTAATAGACATTTTTCAGAGGCCGGGTCGCCTTGGCGAGATGACCAGGGATTCATTCTATTAAGTGCCAAAATCCGTCGTGAAAGAGGGATAGTATCCGTTCTGTATAGCGCCGTCCCTCTTTCACACCGAAATCATAATGGCTTTAAGACGTCATCGTAGGGCCTCTGAATGTGCACCGAAAGGGCTGGATCAAGGTGGCGCAAGAAAAGTGAGTCTAATAGGATATGGCTTTGCGCAGAAGTTAGACAACACTGATTTGGGCTTAGTTACCTTCTAGTCGATTGCTTAATTCGATTTTGGCTCCACTAAATTATAGAACACAGACGACACAAACAGCATCAATGACATCGGAACAAAAACTACAAAATTCAAGTTACATAAAAGGGCTTCCCTTAGGACCTGATTTTCTTTATCCTAAGAACTGCATAAACTCCGCTAAACATTAATTGCGGAGACGCCTACGGAGGTAGAATTCCTTGCGGAATTTCCGCATTTGTGATGACGCTTTACAGCCCTACTGCTTTGACTAACGACTATGGACGTTGGTGCTTTCTGCCTGTGACGCGAAAAGTGGAGTGTTTAAGTGGTATCAGTGACAAAGCTTTGTAGAAAGCAGTAGTTTGAACGATTTTGAATGATCACTTTGCGCTGTGCGAATGCAGGGCTAGTTACGACAAAGATCAGAGAAAAAGGGGAAGATTCCGAAAAACACAAAAAAAGTAAAAGTAAAAGTTTTCCGTACCTCAATTTCATACATTTTCAATCATAATCCGAAGAATTTTAAATGTAAGTCCTAAAACTTTGCTACAATCAAAAAATCTGCTAAGCCTTTTCCCAACTATATTAGGATCCACTTCCAGTCTAAATACGAAAACGAAAATTATCGCAAGGGTACATACTCCCGGCTAGTCGTCTGATCAAAGCCAGGCCTGGGTCGACGGCGCGTTGTGTTCCACGCGCGCCTCAAAGAGATGTTAGCATAATAGACGGAGCCCGTTAGGGCCAGAGCTTGACAGGGTTGCGGATTTAGTTCGAAAGAGTTACCGCGGCCCTGGAGAGCAAAGGGCACTAGGAGGAACACGGATGGGTTTCAAAGTCAAAGTCAAAGTCATTTCAGCTAAATACCAGTATTTTACATGGATTGACCATCTATCTCACCTCCATAACCCAGTAACTGGGTAACACGATGCCTCTTGGCAAGACTGGTGTCAGATTTTCTGGCTTCTGACTACCCATAACGTCTGTCAAAGATGTACAAACGACAGCCGGGATCTATGGCTTCTTCCGGCCGCATACGCACGGTTTCCTGAGTGGGTTTCCTGATACGGAATTCAGATTCAGAGACCTGACTGCTTGCCTTATATACAAAAGTGCTAACGTTCCTTTCGAAAACATGTCGTGTGTTCGGGTCAGAAGACCTGAAAATCGAAGGTGTGACCCGTTCTATTTTTCGACGACAATCGGAATTCTGTAGGCCGGCCTTGATATGCTTTCTGAAGCACGGAGGAGACCCGATATATAACGGATTTTTTAATTTATTTAGTAAGAAGTACAAAAGTTACGTATAGTACCTAACAACACAAATAGCGTACGCACATCTAAAATCAAAAATTCTCTAAGTTCTTACAAAACGCAATAAAAATCACGTTCTACATATATAAGTATATAACCGCAGTACTATAACACCCAGTCATATCACAACTTTATTGCATCGTTGGGAAGAATAATAAACTATATTATTACAATGTATCGTTCATTGGAGCACTTAACTTGCCATTATGACAATGAACTGCCACAGAAGGCCAATGTTCTGTTAAGAATTTTCCTGTTTGTCGAGTGCTTTTGCAGATTCACTTGGGTCGCTAAAACTAACTCATTTATTATTGACTAGCTTTTACCCGCGACTTTGTACGCGTATATCCCGTTTTTTTCCCGTTCCCGTATAGCCTATAGCCTTCCTCATGAATGTGGCTATCATATACAAAAATAATTATCAAAATCGGTTCTGTAGATCCACAGATTACCCCTACAAACTCACAAACTTTACCTCTTTATTTAGATATGCCCGCATTTCAGCACAATCTCACCAAATGAAAGTCGAGATTCCCATACTAGACTGGCCAGCCCTCAGTCTTTTTTTTTTTCTTGGTCGTCCCGATTCAAGTCAGGACTTGAATCGGGACGACCAAGAAAAAAAAAAAGAAAGGAAAAGGCGGGTTAGAGGAAGATGTCCAGCTCCGGCGTCGAAAGAAGACCTGAAAACTGCTTAGTCGAAGAGTGGCAGGAAATCCCAAAGAATATCATCAGGAAACTCAATAAATTAGTCAGTCAATGAAAAACCGTTTACGAGCAGTCATTGGGTCCAGTCCAGTAATACAAAATATCGAGGGGATAATAACATAAATTGTTATTACAATTTTTATTTTTCATATAACTTCCCATTCATTTAGACGTCTGCAACTTAGACCCATTGCAATTCCCTTTTTGGTAGAAAATTAACTTTAAATCTGTTTAATAATAACATCATAGTTCATTCCATAGAAATAAAATAAAAAAATGAGCAACGTGCGATGAAGTGATTCCAGTTTATTGCTCGCGAGTGTACTTTGCCACTATTTTAGGAGATTCAAGAAGGCAGGGAGTTAAACAGTAAGATAATAATAATAATAATAATAATGTTTTATTTTCTCACCACAATATTATACATTAGGTACATTATGTGAAATGTTATGATTAATTATTATTGTGGGGAGACTGGTGCCTGAGCTAAGCTGCAAGCTTGTGTTTCAGGACACCAGGACTCCACCTTTTACATAGAAATCAGCATCACGTAAATAACATTAGATATTGTACATTGATGGGTGAACTAACGAAACGAACGAATTATCTAAAAGTTATAGTTAGTATGATAGTGTTTATGTATGTATGTGAGCGTAAGTGTGTGTGTGTGTGTGTTGTTTATGGGATTGTGATGGTGTGTGTGTGTATGTGTGTTTGTTTATGTTTGTTACAATATTACACTAACGTTGCAAGTAGTTTTTCAGTGTCTACATAATTTATTTCTTGTAGGAATGAAGTAATTTTCATTTTACACATGGTCTTATTAAGATTGACTATCGGTAGCATCCCGTTAATTTTATTATAAAGATAACCACCTAGATGGCAGAAGAAACGTTTGGAGAATTGGGTTGAAAGGCGAATGTCAGGGCGATCTACGGGGCTATATCGTCTCTTACCTTGTGAAACTGAAGGGTGGTATGTAAGCAAAGAGTGTTGTTTCAATATTATGTTCTTAATGAATAGTTGGCGCACTGTCAGAACTTTTGCGTCTATATATAGGAGCTCAGTTGAGTAACGATAAGGTAGAAACAAGGACACCTTCAGTATGGCTCTTTGCGCTCTCTCCAAGACCAGGAGTGTAGACTTCGGAGCTCCACCCCATACATTGATACAGTAATTTAACAATGACTGAGCGAGGGCAAAGTATACTGATCTCTTCAACTTTGCATCTGCAACTTTTCTCAGAGTTTTAAAGATGTAAATAAGCTTGCGTAACCTAGTGTTAAGCGCATCTATGTGTTCCCGAAATCTTAGGGTATTGTCTATTAATATACCCAAATATTTAACAACTTGGGTGCTACGAAGGTGTGGACAATTACATGTATTCTTTTCATGTGGAGGAGGACAAGTGTGTGCTGTAATTGCATATGGTGTTACTGTTGTGGGAGTGTTACAATTAGCTTTTATTGTGAATGTTATGTAATTAGTTTTGTCAGTATTTAGTGTTAATTTATTAATACGTAACCACTCCGACACAGTGTTGAAACCCAATTGTGCGAGTGAAAAGACCTCACTCCACGTGTCAGCATTGAAGAGTAGGGCGGTATCGTTTGCAAATGTTATAATCCTCCCTTTGGGGAGTGAGAGCATACCCAGGTCGTTGATGTAAATGAGGAAGAGGGTTGGGCCAAGTACACTGCCCTGGGGCACGCCGTATGAGATTGTTCGTTCCTCGCTAATGAACTCATTTATCTTAACGCACTGGGCACTGGTGGAATAATAGAATGTTTCAATGTCAATTTATAGTGCAATTTTTCGTGAGATCTCCGTTCGTTGATATGCAGCTTTTTTGAATTACAGCTGCAATGAATTGCGGCCATTTAAATAGCTCTCTGAATAGTGTCAACTCAATAAAGAATTTGTTTTTGTTAGAATCTTTTGAAAGCACTTTAGTGTAAACTCGTTTAAATTCTGCAACGAAACATCAGTAAGTACAGTGCAATGCATTTCTCTCATTTAAAAAAAAAATATCTTTTATTTTATCATCATCATCATAACAGCCGAAAGATGTCCAGTGCTGGACAAAGGCCTCCCCGCGGGTGTCGCCACAACAACCGGTCCTGAGGCCCTAGACAATGTGCCATTCAATTAGCGAATGCGACTGTCGAAATGCCAAAATGTAGGAATTAGATCACGTGACATTTCGATAGCATCTGTCAATCTACATTTTTGACGTATTGACAATCGCCTTCGCCACGCCACCGTTGACAGAATGTCACTTGTCTAGAGTCCCTGTGCGTCTCGCATCCATCGGCTACCCGCGACCCTCCCTTATTATTTTATATAAATCAATAATTGTTTAATTATTTGTGGGACGTAACCTTGCGTGGGAGGTTTTATCCTTTTGTACTTCATCTCTTATGTGGCAATACTAGGCATTCAATAAATATATTGAATGCCAAAGTACTCGTATATGGCGCACTCACAAGACATATTGGGACAAGGATTTAGTGCTGGAAGCTTTAACACTAATAAATATAAGGACGGAATTGAACCTAAATGTAATACAAAATAGGTTCAAATCTAAGATTCTATAGATTTCGATTTAGTATTAGTTTAGGAAGTAGTGAAAATTGGTTTGCTTCCTTTTAAATGGCTAAATGTGGAACCATCTCTATTAATAGTGGAAACCCCTTTGAGGAATCGAAATATGTTGTGAATAGTGCAAAGCTTGATCAAAGTTAAGAGAGACTATTCAACGTTACTTCATCTAAAGCCAGTCGGTTTCTGCGCGTGTGATCAAAATTGCGCGGCCGCTCTGTAAAATTGATTTTACAGAGCGGCCGTGCAAATCACAGCACGGGTGGTAGCACTCGTACCAATGCTTCTATGAATAAAGTCTCGCATACTTTAAGTTTCTTTGGGAAAATATAAGCTACAAAGTGTCTTGAAGTCCGGTCCGGTCTTGAAGTCAAGAGTCAATAGGTTGCTTCTAGGCAAGCGTACTCCATCGTCAACCACATTATCACATTCCATCAGGTGAGATTGTGATCAGACGTAAGCCTATCAACAAAAATAAAAAAAATATATAAGTAAAACCGAGCATAACTTAGTTCATTATAAAAATCTTTGAAACTCGACAAAATAAAAGACATTTTGCATACACAAAACACGGCCGAATCTACGGCCGTCGGTTTCCGCGCGTGTGATCAATTTTACAGCGGCCGCGCAAATCGCTATAGGGATGGACTGAACGCTACTACGATGAACTCGTATGCTACTACGACTAAAGTTTCGGATACTTTTTATCCCTTCACTATGTTATATTGCGAAAATATTAACGAGGGCAAAGATGGGGACCAAACCTAGTTTGTCAAAACATTTTTGAAACTCGACAGAGTAAGGCTAAGTTCACATGACGGCGCGGCACCGCGCGGGTCAACTGAACCAGTCGATACAGATTTTAGAACTTGTACCGCACGGTATCGCACGGTTATAAAGACGATAAACTCTATTTAATTTGATCTTGTGCCGCGCAGTTAGTAATTCCATGCGGTACCGCGCGGTCCGAACTTAGCCTAAAAGACAGTCGCACTCAAAACACGGCAGTGTCTACGGCCGTCGGTTTTCATGCGTGTGATCAATTTTACAGCGGCCGCTCAAATCGCTGCACGGATGATAGAACTCGTATGGATCTTAGATGTATACTTTTTATCCCAGTACTATGTTCCTTTGGGAAAGTATCCAAGCGAGCCAAGACCAGGTCTAAACCTAGTTTGTCATAACATTTTAGAAACTCAACAAAATAAAAGACAGTTGCACACACAAAACACAGCTACGTCTACGGCCATCGGTTGCCGCGCGTGTGATCAATTTTACAGCGGCCGCGCAAATCGCTTAAGGGATGGGTAGTACTTGTATGTTTCAGCGTATACTTTTTATCCCGAGAATATTAACGCGACCAAAGACGGGGACAAAACCTAGTTTCTCAAAATATTTAACAAAATAAAAGACAGTCGCAAACACAAACACGGCTGCGTCTACAGCCGTCGGTTTACGTGCGTATGGTCAATTTGCAGCGGGGCCGCACAAATCGCTGCACGGATAGTACTCACACGGTTCTATGAAAACGGTTTGGCCGAGTTCCCTTTTTGGCGGACCGTTGCAAAACCTTGTTGTTGCAAAGCCTTTGACTAGGTTAATAAATTTTGTGCAGTGGCTGTAAGCGATTTGTAGGGTTTCTAATGTCCGTATGTAATAACAGAAACTGGAATCACTCTTATCTCGTCTCGTCTCGTGTCCCTCTGTCCCAGCCAATTTGCTCTTTATCTACTGGACTGATTCAGTTAAAAATTTGGTGAACTTCTGTGGCCTTACAACAAACTTGGGGTTGCTTAAATCATACAATTTTACATTCATTTGCAATCGAATGAACTCCAGATCCATAGCTTTTATCTGTATGTTGAACAATTTATGCGAATAGCCTTACTATCCCTGTCGAAAATAACTCTGTCTGTCTGTTACGCTTTTACGCTTAAACGGCAGAACGGATCGTCATGAAATTTGGCAGATATATAGCCTGGGATATGGAGAAGGATATAGACTACTTTTAACGCGATAACCGACATCCACGCAGGCGGAGCCGTGGGCAAAAGCTAGAATATAAGTGTGCCGTAAACATTTCATTTTTGTTCCTATAATTACTGTCTGAATATTCTTATGTAAGATATTCCTATGTATTTGTTTTTAACGACCACAATTTTAGAGTCATTTTTTGACATGAAAATCCAAATAGCTTGGTACTATGATAATAATTATAATAATGATTACAATATTTTATTTCAGATCGACATCCATATGTTGTTAGTTAAAAGTCTTAACCTAATGTTAGTAAAAAATCACACACTATTTACAAAATTGAAACCTACGTGTGCAGCCGTATCCAGTGAGCCAGCATGGGGCTGTCCCACCTATCACACAATACTCTCTGGATGCTGGACGCACCGTTTTCGTATAATAGCATGAAAACCATCAACCCTGGCCTCGGTGGACATCCCGGAAGCGCTACAAAAGCGTGGCAGACCCAACATCATCCTGAATACATTGTTATACTGGACCCGCAATGCGTTGTATGCCTTTAGCGTATACCTGATCCACAGACAATAATATAATTATGATGAAATACATCGTGTCTGAAATATGAATACCATATTTATTATCATGGTCCACATAACGTCATCTAATAAAATCGTGTGTCAAAATATGCTCAGCATCTGTGCCATTCACAAGTGTGGGCAATTTCACGGAGTTCGCGTAAATCCGTTATATTGCACATCACACGTCCGGGATGCAAACATACATAAATGTTTAGCTTTGGAGGCAAGTGAAAGACGTTTCTATATTTTAATACGAGGTCGTGTTGAGTTGGGATCTCGTAGATTTAAGATGTAGGTAACTGAAGCACATTTCTTGACGTGCTTGCATGTCCCTGTCATTTATTTATTTTGTCTTCACCAACATGCATCGAATTTCTATCATCATCATCATTATCAACTGCTGGAGTTAGGCCTCCCCAAGTCTCGCCACAACAACCGGTTTAGTGCATCTCGCATCCATCGGTGACCTGTGACCCTCACCAGGTCTTCGGTCCACCTTGTGGGGAGGCCTTCCAACGTTGCGTCTTCCGGTACGCCGTCGCCACTTCAAATTTTTAAAATCTGATTATTGTTTCATTTTAAACATGGCTCTTCATTAAAAATTACAGCCACAGCAAAAACAAAATAAAAATATTTATTCTGATAATTATCTATTTTTGAATTTGTAATTAGAAGAAAATAATTATGTAAAGGTAGGTTTGTATTTTATGCTAAATTCTCAATCTATTTTTTTGTTCATGCAAGTGCGTTGGTAAATATTGTGCGTCTATTTTTATCCGACATCATAACAATCTGTATTCGTCTGTGTTTTTATACGAACTGTCTTCATTGCTCGTCTATTTAAAAGTCTGTATTGCTCGTTCACTAGTAAACATACATAATTTAAACCTTGCTTACAGGTGATAAGGTCAAGTTTTATGTTATCTTGGGACACCTTTAACTCTTCGCATAGCGCTAAGCGTACAATTTTAACAGTATCGAAGTTCGAGTTGTTTTACAAAAATCCTTGAAGTCTATGAAACGAAAATAATAAACAAAATAGCAGTCTTAGTAATATTTTTAGGTATCGTCAATAACTTCCACAAAGTGGAGTACCTGAAGATGGGCGTCGCCACTGAGGTCGACCCAGGAAGAGGTGGCGAGACGACCTAGCCGCCAAAAATATTTGGAAGGAATTGGGGGAGGCTTTTGCCCAGCAGTGGGATAGAATATACTTATAAAAAAGGTATCGTCATGAAATAGTAGGCATACAAAGCACTGCTAGACATTATGAAACATGTAAAATGATTGAGCAAGCGCAATTTTTCTACGACAGGTCGGAGGAGAGATAAGGATTGTATATTATGCCGAAAACCGGGTTTGCGTGTCGTTTTGCTTAGGATTTTTTCATGGCCTTTTACTTAACTACTTTGAGTAAGCGTTTATTAATGCAAATTGGGATGTCCTTTGGAGTTTAAAATCAGTGAATTTAGGCAATGCGAGATGCCCAGATTTAAGTCGAACTTGAGAAGTTTTTCTACGGAGAAGTCAAACGTTCAAAACTGATTATTGGGACCCGATTTTCATTAACAGGCAAAAATTAAGCCACTTATTAATTTAATTTAAAATAAAATTCATCACACCTTCCAAAAGTCACACCAAGCACCGCAAATTAAAAGTAAAGCGTAATTTAATATTGTTTATTTTCGGCCTGTGTTGTCCCGCTTCTTTAATAAAATAATTATATCGGAATTCCCATTCGATATCGAATATTGAATACCTACCCGTTGGGCTTAAAACAAAAATGTTGGTGGGAAAATTCCCATCGGCTCAAAAGTGTTTTCCGAGCGATATTTAAAATATTATCCTACCTCCCTGTGGGTTTGCGGTAATTAATTTTGTAATCAGTACATTATTATAGCGTAGTGATAATGAGGCAATTAAAATATGATATTATATTTCGGAATACATATTATTATTATTTTGTTTTTGCTGCGACAGTGGTTTTTAATGTAATGGTTATATAGTCTATTTGGTAAAGCAATGTATAAAATTAAAAAATATTTAGATTTTTAAATTATTTTGTTAAAAAAGAAGTACGTAAGTATCTTAGCAGGTAGAGTTGTGTAGGTTTTGTGTAACCCTATGGGAAAAGGCATGAACTTATGAAAGTCTGCTCGGATCTATTTTATTGAAACACGTCGGGGTCACCAGTATACAGGGTATGTAGAACGAGAAGTAAAGTCCCGTAACCTACCATAGAAAAGGGAGGATCCTCCGACCAAATGGTTGTTGTGTTTGGTGGGCAACTGCCCAATAGTTGATATTTTGAATGTTGATAATAATAATATCTTGGGACAAGGTTCGCTGCTGGCGGGACAGATGGCGTTGCGGTTCTTTTTGTTGCCGTACAAATTTCATTTCGTCAGTTTTCTCGTGGAGGTATTAATGCCGCTACATACTGTCCAATTTACCAAACATCTAAACGCATAGCTCCAAACACTCAACAGAAGATTATTGCGTGAATTTTCCATTGTTTTGGTCGCACGGCCCAATAAGCTGATCGCTCCATGACGTCACCAGCTGACTGATTAGCTGTCGGTACGTAGGTTCGATAGTGAATGCAATTATAGTATATCGATCGGTACCAAAATTGTTGGGAGTGAATTCTTTGAGACTATTTTATGGGGTAGCTGTTTGTGTGTGTTAGGTTTTTGTTTTTGGAGTTCTCGGATCCTTGAAATTTTATTGGCGTAGGGTAACATTTTAATCGATCTCAAAAAAGCTCTTCGACGACCGTTTGCAACTGTGCAAATAGGAAAATATCAATTGAAAATTGCCCGTATATTATTCGATTCATCTATGACGCATTCCAGCATCGATAAAACCTGGTCTAATTACATTTACATGTCGGAAACACGTTAGTCGATTGAACAATCGAGACGCAAACGCCATCTAGTGGCGTTCGACGGAGTCTAGAATGTCGTGCTCGATCAAAGCAGAGTTTGCAGCGGCAGTCTACTGGTGGCGATCGAGCAGTGAACATGTCTAGGAACCGCCGCGAGTTTCGTAAGCTGGTGCTGTGTACTGTGTACCTATTGCGAAATTATTGAGTGAGTTAGAATATTGTTGTAGTGAGTTCGAGAGTGAATTATAATTTGATTTAAAAGCAAACAGTATTTCTATTGAGCAATAACCAACACTTCCCATAGTACGCCCACTGTAGTTCCAATAGCATGGCTGATGTTACCTAGGGAGATGTATCATTTCCGTCATACATATTAGAATCAGATCTCTGTGTCCTATAAAAATGTAACTAAACTGGTCAGTCATTGACTTAAAAAACCCCGAAAAACTTACAAAATATCCAACAATTCGAATTTGGGACATTATTCTTGGAACAGTGCTAGTACATCCTTTCAAGATCAAGGTCAAATTCTAATGAAACGACTTCCCAAAAATAACTCAACATGTCCAAACTTTTTGTGGCAAGCAGACTGTGATATTCGATACGATATTCCATCTATAACCCTTAGAAACAACGGACTGTCCCAAACAGCACCACAATCCGTCTCTGTCACCAGTAGCTTTATATTATACTCTGAGCCATAGAGGACGGAATCCGAAGGACTTGACTAAATACGCCATCATCATTGCTTCATCCTTTTTTGTTTTGGAGCATCCATATTTAAACCTTCCTCACGACATTTTCCTAATTTCTCCGTGTCGCATGCCATATCATAGGTACATACCAGACATACAACCGACACTTCTACTCATCACCATCTGCCTAGCCGTTCCCCAACTTTATAGGGGTCGGCTTCCAGTCAAACCGGATTCAGCTGAATACTAGTATTTTACGTATAACGACTGCCTACCTTCATCCACCATCCACAATCCATTAAGTGGGTAACACGGTACTTCTTGGCAAGACTGGTGTCAGATTTCTGGCTTCTGACGATCCGTAACGACTGCCAAAGATCTACAAATGACAGCCAGGACTAACAGCTTAAAGTGCTTTCCGAGGCTCGGTATGTTGAATGGTCACCCATCCATAGCCCGACCCTAGCAAGCGTTGCTTAACCTTGAAGATCGACCCGTACGGCTTTTATTATTCAGCCACGAGCCCGACACTTCTACTCATCAGGTTAAAAATACTCGTGTCCACGAAAACCGCGCTGAACGCAAGTTTCAACTGTCATAGTCCGATTTGACATGCGCAGCATTCTATGGCACTGACATTCTTGATTTGTATGAAAACGATTGACAATCACGGGCAGTGGCCACCGAATTGATTCCGTACTCTATGTCTGTACTGTAGGTACTTGTGTCTGAGATGTCATCTGACAAAATATCGACGTCTGCGGCCGGCAGCCTTTATGGATGTCTAGTATTACTTGTTCACTACTTTTAATGGCTGTTGTATTGTCTTTTTAGAGTTTACTCCTTATGAAACGATGTTCATATTTAGCCCGCGGTATGAAAATTTTATGAGGAGTAAAATCGAGCGTTAACTAAAAGTGAGGCGTTACGTTCCTTTGCGTAACTATACGTAGATAATTTTTCAAGATGCTTTCATTTACCCTCTTTTTACTTAAGTATTCTAAAAAATAATGGTTCTTATTTTTATAGATAACGATACGGATGTCTACAAAAAATGGCAAAAAAAACACATATTATATTATATGGAAGCCCCACATAAATATTAATTTTATTTAGTTTTTAGTATTTGTTGTTTTAGCGGCAACAGAAATACATCATCTGTGAAAATTTCAACTGTCTAGCTATCACGGTTCATGAGATACAGCCAGGTGACAGACATACAGACAGACGGACAGAGACCCTTTGGGTAAAAAAAGGATTACAAAGTTAGGATTTTGTGGTTTTTACAAATCACTGGGAAAAATATCGGTTAAGGTTTTGTCTTATAGAATTACTGTAAAGTCGGTCTGATATTAAACTGTCCATTTCAAGTGTTTTATAGTATTGAAATTGAAGGTATTGGTCTCGATAATGGCCGCGTTTCGGCTGCAATAACGATAAGTTGGAGAAAAATTTGTGAAAGGCTCACCCCTTTTTTTACAAAGAACCTATGTTTAATGTCGCTATCGTGAATTATTCCGGCAATTTCAGAAATCTACCTTCAGTTAGATGCAGCACCAAGTATTTTGCAGACAGATAAATAGGCTTTCCTTATTTTAGGACAATTTAGTTGCTTAAGGGGATCATTTAACAGGTTTCAACCTCCTGAGATGTGCCCAAATCGGCGATCCATGAAAGGCGTTCCGCGATAGTGTTTTAAAACGTCACATTGCCCGGGTGGTATTAATAAGTCAAAAGTTCTACACTTCCTGGTTTGTCTTTAGTTCCCTTCCTCTGGAAGGCTATTCCAGGAGAAATAGGTAAAAAATATCTTTATCTACACTCACATCGTAATGTTCCAAATATATGAGTTCAAAAACTATTGAATAAACTTTTTTTGTGGATAGGTAAAATTAAAAAAAAACATAATTTTTCCGTGGTTGTGAGTTTGGAATACATGTTTAACTCATTTTTATACTCTTTTTTAAATTCACTTCTATGTGTGAAGATAAAATAGTGTATGCAACGGCATATAATTGGATATTAAAACACTCGTGTGATACTATTATCACACTCGGCTTCACCTCATGTGATAAACTCACACTCGGCTTCACCTCATGTGATAAACTCACACTCGTGTTTTAATAACTCCTTTTGTATGAACGTTGCATAAACTACTATTGTAGGTAGAAGTAGGTATACTGTCTTAGTCGTTTTTCGCAAAAGACTTAACAATTTCCAAACCAGCCGAAATAACAAAAGTTGCCGACACAATAAAGTTACCCTTTAAAATATAACAGACACTACTCGTAAAATATAAACGGTAGACTATAGAAACAAAATAGCTAATAATATTGTTTAGGACGAGTTTTTAACGGGCGGTCGTAAACTTGAGATTGTCGGAATATTTTCATGGCGCTTCAACAGATGTACTTGAGCTGAGATAAATCTTTGCATTGAAATATACCAAGTGGTTATTATATTTGTACATGAAGACAGATTTTATACTTTTAAGATTTTTTTATGAGAGGTATTAATTTTATGTCAACTTTTTTTCTGTGTCGTTGAATTTATCGGATCATTAGAGGGCAAGGAGTATTGAGATAAAAAGGAGATTTTCTTAAAGTTAAAAATCTTGTTTGCCTGTAGATTTTATTATAGAATTTTTGTAACAAAAATACACTCCATCATGAAACACAATTCAAGCGTCATGCCAAAAATTCGCTGCCGCGTCCAAACCTACTTGAACGCCTGAAACTTACTAACGCTACTTGACCAATCACACACCAGAAAATTTGCCACGATCAACAAATTTAAAACGTCCATCTGATAAGTTTCACATACAAAAACTTGGAAGAAACATTAAAAATCGGCCAAGTGCGAGTCGGACTCACGCACGAAAGTTTGCGTACCATTATCTATAAAAAACGGCAAAAAATCACATTTGTTGTATGGGAACCCCACTTAAACATTTATTTCATTATGTTTTTAGTATTTGTTGTTATAGCGGCAACAGAAATTCATCATCTATGAAAAATTCAACTGTCTAACTGTCACGTTTCATGAGATACAACCTGGTGACAGACATACAGACTGATAGACCGACGAACAGCGGAGTCTTGGTAAAAGAGTCCCGTTTTTACCCTTTGGGTACGGAACCCTAAATAGCACTTTAAAACTCTTGCACTTAACACAAGCCATATTTATTCCTCCCGCGCTTCGCAGGCACGTCCTAAGAATACTAAACCTTTTTGAAAGGCAGAACCTCAAAAACAAAAATAGCCGAAAACCGTTGAGCATCAAAAATTCGATGAGTTTCCCGACCCCGATGACTTTCTTTTTGCGCCTTCCTGTATCCCAAATTAAATGGCGGCCATGTTTTTATTTTAACGTACGTGTTCAGCGGGTTTTGTTTTCGGGTCGGAAAATGGCGGAAAATTTGGCGTGGCGTGAGTCATGTTCGGGTGTTCATGGCGGTTTGAGTTTAATCATTTTTGTTGAGTTGAAAATTTTGTGGTCTATATCTCAATGTTGGGTTGTTATACAATTTAGTTGTAGCACCTTTTAATAAACTTCAAAATAAGAAGGACGTTCGTCATTCGACTGTTTTGGGTTCCGTAGCCAAATGGCAAAAAACGGAACCCTTATGGATTCGTTATGTCTGTCTGTCTGTCCGTCCGTATGTCACAGCCACTTTTTTCCGAAACTATAAGAACTACCTATACTATCGAAACTTGGTAAGTAGATGTATTCTGTTAACCGCATTAAGATTTTCAAAAATAGAAAAAAAAACAAAAAAAATTTGGAGGTACTACATACTACCATACTTAGAACAAAACTCAAATTTTTTTTTTGCATCGATGTCATATCTATGGATAGGTCTTCAAAAATGATATTGAGATTTCTAATTTAATTTTTTTTCTAAATTGATTAGTTTGCGCGAGAGACACTTCCAAAGTGGTAAAATGTGTCCCCCCCTGTAACTTCTAAAATAAGAGAATGATAAAACTAAAAAAAATATATGATGAACGTTACCATACCACCTTCCACAGAAAATCGGTTTTAACGAGATCTAGTAAGTAGTTTTTTTTAATACGTCATAAATCGCTTGCTGCTACGGAACCCTTCATGGGCGAGTCCGACTCCGCTTTTTTTACTTGTGCAGTATTGTAGTTTAGAATTTTTAGAATACGCGGGCCGTTAATATGACAACAACATTAAAATTAAGTAATGTTGATTATACAGTGACACTTCAAAGTTTTCTTAAGTTATTTATACCTTTAAGCTGAGGGCCAATTCCACTTGTAGAATTGGCACTCAGTTGTCCGAGCAGTGTCAAGCTATGCACCAATAAAGTACTGCTATATCAAGCAGTGTGATGTGCTAGCTGAAAAAATACTACTTATTTGCTTTAACATACAAAAGATCTATCAATCCCAACGTTCTGCCTAGCCAATCTGTTCCCCAAGGCATGAGCTATGCCCGTTTCAAACAAAGAAAAGTCGACTTTCAAACACATAAAACCTCCAACAAGTAAAATACTCCAGAACTTTTCCCATCTCGACTAAAAATCAAAATAAATACAAATTGTTGCAGCTACTTATCTTGTCGTACGATTCCGAGTAGATAGGATATCGGTCAGCGGTGCACTCGGGGCCAGTCGTGGCCAGTCGGGGCCAGTCGTGGCGGGCGGCCAGTAATCTGTCACATGACTGGTTATCGAGACATCTTGATACTTTGATGTTGGTTGTTCAATTGTGTTGGCCAGATGTTTCTTATGTCGGCGATACGATACACAATACGGCGCGTGTCGTTCGAACGTTTTTAACCGGTTTAAAAAAAAGGGTGAGGTCCTCCGTCTATCAGCAGGCAAAATCTCATGAACCGTAATAGACAAGTAGTACGTAGTCAGCTGATCTTTCAAAGTGTTTATTTTATTGCCTATAATATAGTATACCATAAAAAATAATAATTAGATTAAATTATAGTTATTTTGTACTTCGTGAAGTCTGTTATATTTTTTATTTGCAAAAAGTTTTATTTGGAGCAACTGCCTATTGACTACCACAACCCAGTTACTGGGTTAACACGATAACCTTCGGCAAGACTGGTGTCAGATTGGAGGTGTAGAAAAAAAAATTGTAGTAATAATAGTTTCCACTGGGACTCCTAATTAAGCAGAGCTTGGCAAAATAGGCACCAAAGGACAAATGCAACTGGGTTAAGCCCAGTTGACAAGCACCACGGATTATACATTAACACTAATAATAATGGGTCCTAAATTGTGAGCAAAAAACACAAAATACATCTCTTAGCAACGTCTGAATGTTTGTCGGTGTCTCGCGAATAGATACGTCTACTTTTGTTACAGCTATCTTGGAGCTAGCAGTCTTTGCCCATAGAAACAGCGGATCTTGCAAGAATTTTCGAACGAATTTAAAAAGAGAAGGTTCTCAATTCCACTGATTTATTATGATCAAATCTGTTATCATAAGCAAAAGTGACTGAGGATCAATTTTGCACTTTAAGTTTTCACCAAAGGAGTTATAAAAATTAATCAAGAGTCATATAAGAAAATGAAGTCATAAAAACTAATCAAGAGGCATTAAAAGAGGCATCCGAGTAGTCGTAATTAATTTAAGGTATTAAAATAGCAATCATCGCTAATCATATTATATTGGCACTAAGGCATCTTCTTCTCAGTCGGTACGCTCTTGCCAGAGCGGTCGTGGTCGTCATGTAGTGCGGGCAGTGATGATTTTTTTCACAATTTCCCGCCATTTTTTCCTGTTAGCGGTCATCTTGGCACACTCATGCAATGGGCCGCCCACAGCAGACTTGATTTGGTCGGTCCATCGCATGGATGATCTACCGCGCGGCCTGGTACCTTCGACTCTGCCTTGCACAACGAGGCGTTCGATGGAATCACTATCCCGCCTAGAGACGTGTCCGAAGAAATTGAGGATGCGAGTTTGTACTTGGGCTGATAGGCGCTGCTTGATGCCCAATTCTTCGAGTATGGATGCATTTGTGCGGAACTCCGTCCATGATACTCCGAGCATCCTTCTCCAACACCACATTTCTAGAGCGTCTATCTTCTTCCTTTCTGTCTCTCGCAGCGTCCACGTCTCCTCGGTGTTTAGGAATATGGGGAATACGAGTGCTCGGACGAGCCGGGTCTTAGTAGCCTTAGTGAGCTTTCTATTCCTCCATGCACTAAAGCATGGATATCTTAAAAATGCAAGCTTTTCTGCTATAAAAATAGCAAAAACTATATATAGTCCTCCTGACCGAGACTGGTCATTTGTGCGGGACATATTACTCGTACAGTGCACAAGTGTGTGCGCAAACACAGGTGCACTCCCTCTTCTATCACTCTCATATTCCGATGGGACGGCAACCCGACACAACCGGAGAGAGATCTGGCGCAGGATCAACGGCTTAACGTGCTTTCCGAGGCACGGGGGTGCCACACCACCAACTTTCGAACTCCGGACTGTTACAAAGAAATTATTGATAAAAAAACACGACAACACTTTTTGCCCAACTTGACAATCGAACCCTCCACGCTCGGCAGACGCGCTTGCGACCGCGAGATCAACGGAAAAATATAAACACGTATTGTATTCCATTTTCTGAAACTGGAGCAAAACAGGATACAAGACTGCTACAAAATATTCACTATCAAAGACCTCTTAATTCCGAAAAACAATACCGAAAACTCAGCACTACTACCAGAAAACAGTTGTTCCTAATAATTGAATTGAACTAAATTCAATCAGCGACAAAAGGATTGTTTTCAACAAAATTTAAAAGACAAAAGGCTTTTTTTGAAGACTTGCTGTCATTTGCAGATCTCTTTTGTAGCACTGAATGAAAAGTAATGAAAAGAATTTGCTTGAAGAAATGTCTAGGAAGGCAGATTTTAAAGTTTGTATGTTTTAACGGCATTAAAAAACGAGGCTTTAAGGTAGCTCGCATTATGACGCGAATTTAAAGAAAAAAGTTTTATTTCAAAGGTAATGATTGAGTTTACTCAGACCAGATAGCTTTATTTGAAAAAAAAATAGCATTATTCAGAAAGAAAAAAAAAAAATTACTTGCAAAATCGATACGAGAGTCTGCTAATTATTACTTAAAAATTATTTGAATGAGAAACCAAAAGTGGATTAGCAGATAATGACTAGGGGCATAAGCATTCTCTTCCAATCAACTTAAATAAATAAATAAAATAAAAAAGCTTATAATTTACTTGCTTTTTACAGGATTTTCTTATTTCTAGTAGGTGTATTGTTTTGTTAGTTAACTTGAATAATTGTTAGTTTTATTATTTTCCAATTGTTTATTAACTCATCATCATCATCATATCAGCCGAAAGACGTCCACTGCTGGACATACGCCTCCCCAAGTGTCGCCACAACAACCGGACCTGTGCGTCTCGCATCCATCCGCTACCAGCGACCCTCACCAGGTCATCATTGCCGAAAACCCCAGATAGGGTGAAGGCCTCCTCCAAAGTATTTTTTTTTTTTTTATTTTTTTTTTTTTTATTTTTTTTTTAATTTTTCTCTGTCCTGTGCAATTTGTCTCCAGTTTGCCAGCTGTTCTTTCATCTTTCCATCGTGTCAGCGGTCTTATTCTGAAACTTTTTCCTTGTGGGCCTCTCCATTGTAAGTCTCTGTACAACCAACTTATCTCCAATCAACTTATGGATACTTCATTAAAACACAGTTTACATTAAACAGTTTTCTTTAGTAACGAATTTGAATTTATAATACCTATACGCAGTATTTAATCTAAGCATATTATATGACTTCGTAACGCATATCAGTTCATGGCCGAAGAAAATTTCAATCTTGGTCAAGGTCAAGGTCATTTCAAAATAAATTAATGTAAATTTTATAAACTAAATTGAAACATGATATTTTTTGTTCCTGGAACAAAGACAGATATTCTCTTGAACTAAAAATAACAGTTTTCTGGAAAGTGTTCAGAGGTTTATAAAATACAAAATAATCGTAAATTTGGACATTTAAATATTTATTTATGATTTAAAGATTTATGCTCTAAACTCGCTTACTCCGTAGCCATACACACACTCGCTTGGAAAAATGCGATGTTCTCTCCCATTTCGTGCAGAATTTCAGAACCTATTTGAATGAAAGTCGTTGTTATTATACGCTGATACATTCTTGCATATGATACGTTCTGGCATATTGTATGTTCTGGCATATCGTACTAGCGTATTTCTCGCATTGTTATTTTGTGCTCTTGAACCCTTTTTGTTCTTGATATTTTAAGCTGAACGAATAATAGTGTATTTTAGGCAGTACTATTGTTTTTGGATGAATGGGACTGTTTGTTGTTTTATGACTAAATAATTAAAGGCCTATTGGTAGGGATTTCACTCATGAATATTTTCAATTGAGTCATTGGAAGGTTGAGGCCATACTAAGTGTATTCCTCAAGCAATCAATTATAATTTCTCTAAGCGAGAGGAATCGTTTCACGAGTAATGATTCGTTGGAAGAAGTTTACCACAAAAATTTATTTTCAGCTTATTATAATTCCAAAATCTAAAATTTAAACCTATCAATAATTATCGTCAGTTGAAACATAATTTTTAATTAAAACCAATCCCTACAGGTTAGTATTTAAACAGTTTAGTAGTTAAAGTCCACATTCAACATTATAATAACCGTTTCAACAATAAAACCAATTCTATCGACAACCCATTCCAACTCCAAACAATCCGAACATCGACACTCTAATTTCAAAATTCAAAAACACCGAACGCGACCACTAAAGGCCCAATCACGGTCCGTAATTTGAAATATCGAACAAAAAGTTCTTCGAACCGTTATTCATTTAAGATAAAAGATCTATTTCCCTCTCCGGGCGTGACCTAGAAACTGAATGGCGCTTTTTTTTTGCATTTCGCGATGCAGAGGGCTTTATTGCACTCATTAGTCCAGAGTTTTTGTTTTCCATGAATGTTCTATACTCTATGTGCATGGGTGCTAGTCTATGCGTTGTGCAATACGTTTATTAAAAATTGTGGACTGGCTTAATTAGTGAAGGGGAGTGAAGTTTTTCTTGCGAATGACCTTTGATGTTGAATTTATGTATAATTTTGTTGAAAAGATTTTATACTTAATTTTTACATGGTTTAAATATAGAGGCTCATAAAGTTCACCAATATGACCACGCACGTCTGAAAAACCTTTTAGAGCAACCAACTGAACCCAAATGCGGATCAAAATTAAAGCTTCATCAAACTTTTGATCTTCCTTCCTTCACTCAATCAATCTGCCCGTTTTTCCCAACTAAGTTCGGGTCGGCTTCCAGTCTATATTAGACACCAGATAAATGTGCAATGACGGTCATTGACCCACATACATTTACTTTCTTAATATTAACCACTCGGGCCCAACATGTGAAAATTCCCTAATATAAAGTAAATCTTATGTATATGTAAATAAACATTAAATTCGCGATTAATTCGCGACACACCGGTGTGTCGCCGGGGCCGGACAGGTAAAACAGAAATAGAGACATAAAGCTGTTCTGTATCAACTTCTATCGTGATCCTTTAGGCCTCATCTACGGGGACGCGGGGCGTCGCACCTCGCTTTCGGCGATGCGACTCTCACGAAGTTCAAACATACGGCGTTGTATGAAAGCTTTTATGGAGAAGAGATTTTACACGCGTTTGCTTGAAATGCATGGCGGAGCCCGCGGATGACATCGCCGCGGCCCGCGGCGGCGCACGCAGCGTTGCGACCAGCTTATTCCTGCAAATCTCCGTTCGCAGTAAAAACGAAACGGTGCATTGCCATATTATTAGTGTCCGCGCGTGTGATGATACTGGCCGCTGCACGGGCCGCTTGTCTATAAACGGAAAAAAGTCCAACGCTCCGCGAGACACCATGCCACACGCGACGCGCGACTCCCCGCGTCTCTGTAAACTAGGCCTTACACTCTCTAGTAGAACTGTCTTTTTTTTTTTTTGACGACTTGACACAAGCTTACGCACACTGACTATGTGCACGTACACAACTATGGCTCGCCCGCACTCGTGGGATAACACAACTATAATGAAAAACTTAACTATAACGAAAAATAAGGGTTTATCGTTTATTTTTCGTTTATTTTTTTGCAAGTTTATCTGGCGCTTACTTACATGGAGATAGATGAAGAGAGACTTATTTTACATGGAGTCAAAGTCAAAGCATTTATTTCAATTAAACCATTTACAGGCACTTTTGAATTGTCAAGGTCGGTCGGTCATGAAGCTATTTGCACGTTCCAAGGCGTAGATCTCTATGGAGAAGAACGTGCAAGAAACTCCACGGACACTCTTTTAAAAAAACTGAGAGACTGCCTAACTGACCTCCACAACCCAGTTACTGAATAACACAATTCCCCTTAGCAAGTAATGTAATGAATGGTCACCCATTCAAGGACCGACCTCGGCCAGTGTTGCTTCACCTTGAAGATTGACACGTGCTTCTGTTATTAATTAGATTTACTAACATCCTAATAACCAAATGAGGTAGTCCTTCCCCAAAAATTATCATTTTAACGCGAAAAAGCGACGAAACGAAGAAAAAATCAATGAAATTTTTATTTACATGCAAATAAGAGGCTTAAAAAGGTTTTTAGGGCACGTTGAGAAAGAAGAAAGAAAATTCGCCTGACAAATATTAATAGGGATTCTTTGCCAACCCAGGTTAATTTTCTCACGAAAATCTAAAGGCGGCTTCTCAAGGTTCGTGATATTGCGGAAGGACGCGGACCAGCTCGCACCGTGGAAGGCAACGGACAGACACTCACCGTACACCAAAGATTTTTCAATAGTGCTCGTCGGCCCTTGTGGGTCTTGATATCCCGACTAGTCGTACTCAGCGCTTCTCCTCCACATTTATTATGCGCACAGCCAAAGCGTGGAACTCTCTGCCAGCGTCTGTGTTCCCTTCCACATATAACCCGTCTGTCTTCAAAACAAGAGTGAACAGGCATCTTCTGGGTACGCTCGTTCCATCATAGACCACATCTATCGCTTTTCATCAGGCGGGATCGAGGTCAAGAGCAAGTTCATTACTCAATAAAAAATAAATAAAAGAGAAAAATTTTTTATTCCAAAATGCAAAGTGAAACAGAACTCGCTCCGCCTGCCGATTGGTTGCGGAACGAATGCAACGCGATGGACATGTCTGCGCTTCCACTGACGATTCCCTTCCCGTGGTGCGTTCGTGCGGGCTGTTCTACGTCCGTCCGCAATGTCACGCACGGAGGGAAGCTAGCTTAAGAAGCTAGCGCCTATCGTGACGGTAAGGGATTTGCTAGTAACAGGGTAGATGACAAAAAAATCTCCGTCCGTCGAATAGATTTCCAAAAAATATTAGACACATATTTTTTATTTTTTCACGTAAACAAAATATGAAAACGATACAGATCGTTGAAGACTCGTATGACGTCACTTGTAAGTACACCTTTTACGTACACGTGACGTCAAAACACCCCACTCCTGATTTTTTATGCGTTTTATCTTTGTCTTATTTTATTGGTTTGATAAAACAAATAATAAGTATTCAATATTTTTCGATAATCTAACTGACAGACTAAATAGAATCATTTTTTTTTAACCAGGAATCATCCATAATATTATGAAGTACTTCGTTTATTATTTAAGAGTAAGTGGGTGTTGTAGGGTTTTGCATTGTTTTGTGTTTTGAGAAGTGGCCTACAGAGCCGAGCTCTTGCTTATAATTGCTTGACTTAATCTCGTTACTTAATTTAACGTTAGTCCTCGTTTCAAGTTTTTGTAATGATCAAAATATTGGCTGTTGCAAAAGTTTACGTATTACAATAGTTTTCATCGGTTGTCAATTGGATTCGGTTCAACGCAGTGAAAATTGTGGGTATTTAATGAATTTGTAATTGCGAAGCCTCGTTGTACGCTACCTTCATGGACTATTATAATATGTCAGGGAAGAAAGGAGAAATATATTGTACTCCTACAGACTTCTATCTACGGTACCTAAGATAATGAGAACTGGAATCGGCACGCCATCTCAAGTGAGCCCTGAGTCCTTGAATATATGGATCAGACTCTGGTCATCAAAATAAAGAAATTGATAATACAGCAAATTAATTGACATCAAAGTTCGTGGCGTGTCCATCATTTCATCTGCCTAGCCTTATCCCAACTATATTGGGGTCGGATTCCAGTCAAACCGTTTTCAGCTGAATACCAGTATTTTACGTGGAGCGGCAGCCTACCAGACCATCACAACCGGTAACACGGTACTTCTTGGCAAGATTGGAATCAGATTTTCTGGCTTCTGACAATCCGTAACGACTGCCAAAGATCTGCAAATGACAGCCGAGACCAAGGGCTTAACGTGCTTTTCAAGGGACGGATAAATCTCGGTATGTTAAGATGGTCACCCATCCACAGACCGACCTCGGCAAGGGTTGCTTAACCTTGAAGATCGACCCGTGCGCTTGGCTATCATTTAGCCACGAGCTTTTCCTCCTTCAAAGTTTGCGGCTTCTCCAAAGCATACATTTCAAGTACATCATCATCATCCATTGCTTAATTTCGCTCACTGTCAGGCAAAGAATCCTCTAGCTCCTAAGTCAAAGTCAAATAATTTATTTCAGTTAGACCTTTATCATATACCTATGTTCATTTTAACATACGACCCATATTTAATTCCACTTAAATTATGATTTAAGTGCCACATAAGTTCCTACCTCTATAACTCCCCCAAATGTTTCCCATCGCCTCTATTTATTTAAATTACAAAGAATTTCTCCCATCTTCTCATTAGCACACACACATAACGACTCACCAAATTTATAGCGACAGTAATTAATTAGCTCATTCCATATGTAAATATCTTGTGACGTCTTCCGTCCGTTTATGTTTCATTCATTGTCCGTATAGCTAAGGAGTGGAATTTGATAGCCAGCAACACAACCCCTGCGTGGCACACACTTGATCACTATCTCAACTCAAGCGAGATGTAGTTGAAGATGGAGCACGCTTGCCCAAAAGTAAACCTTTGAAAACTTCACATTCCAAATATCTGTTATTTACCCGGACACAAAAATAAATATAACATTGAAGACATAAAATAAATACATTATCAGCATAAGGAAACCGGATACCTTCCGCAAAAAAATCATAGGACAAAATAATATCGCACAGATTGCAAAAATTCAGTACCTCAAGGTCTGTGGGTATCACCGAATGGAACGATACACGAATTTGAAATTCAAAATGGCCGCGAAGGTTGCCTGTTACTATAAATTTAGTTATCTATGTGCAAGAGCGAGAATAGACAGGAGTTTCAGGGTCGTTCCTTAATAGAATATGTTTTGTTGGTGCGATATTTTTGGGCTGTGTTCAGATTGAGAATGTCAGTGTTGTTACTGGAATGTAAATTGTTAGAGAAGGAATGAAAAGCAAGTGAATAAAGGAAAATAAAGACTCTCAAAATATGATCGTTTCATGCTAAGATTTTGGTCCTGGACTCATGTTTTTGAATCTAATGGGAAATAATCCTTCGGGAAAGGTACTTCTTCTTCTTCGTGTGGGTAGTAAGGTCTAACGACCCCATACACCCCAGTTTCAGAGTTTATAAACCACCTCAAAGGCCTCTGACATGGTTTGACGATCACCATTTGGCGGCCGGGACCACCGGCTTATACGTGCCTTCCGAAGCACAGAATCATCTTTTTATCAGACAAAGTGATTCAAGCCTGCAATGTCCAAGCCAAACTGGAAACAACTTTACAAAGTATGCTTCCCGTGGGAATCGAACCCACGACCACCAGGTCACAAGGCAAACGCCTCAACCACTCGACCACGGAGGCATTTACGGGGAAGGTACTGAGATGACGATAAATAAATGGTTGGTGGTAGATGCCTTAATCATTTTGACTCACAAAATTGTAAAGAAAGAATAACATTTACTAGACGACAAAGAGTATATTAGTAAGGCAACAGGCAATAAATCAAGTTAGTTCAAGCCTTTACTGAGGACATCCAACTGATATTGCTAGCAATTTGCGGATATGTACATGCAATACCTGATAAAATTACAGTTCCGAGAACTTGGTTGTAAATGGAAAGGTGATTGTCTACCATTGCAAATGACGTCATGAATCTGAGTATAGGTAACTAAATTCCTTGGTAATAAAATTGTACATTCTTTAATTTATAACATTGCATTTTATAACATTGCAAGCAAACCTGCTATGATAATAAAATCAAATGAACGATTCCTTTCATACTATTTGAAATAAGCTAGGTTTTTTTTTAATACAAATTTTGGGACTTGCCAGGGCCCGTATAAGGCAAAACAAACATTAATAAAACGATCACAAAGTTGAGTATCTGAATTGCAAGTACTTGTTTTGAAAATTATTCTCGTAGTATTTTCGTTCTGAAAATAGTTTTAAAAGCATACCTATTATGATGTTTGTCAAGAAAAGCTGCCAAGGATATTATATAGTTGAGCCATTTTACGGGACTCTGGCATCGTAAACTGTTCTCTCATAGCACATTTTATGATGGGAACGAGCCAATTCTCAAGCCATGCGGTTTATCACTTGCGGGTTAAAAATATATACTTTGATAACGTTGTGTGGAGCGTAATTTTGTTTGAGGGCTTAGAGAATAGACCCCCTATTTTGAGGTATTATTGTATTTTGTTTTAGTGGAAATCCCTGGGAAAAGCGTGGTTGATATAGTATTAAAGATTCTGAAAATGTTCGATATTTATGGCGAAGTGTATATACTCACTCTTCACCAGTTAAAGTCCTAAGGGGCGGCCTTCTCGGTAGAATCAGAAAATTCGATTCGAAATGCCAAAATACAAGGGATTAAATTGGTCACGTGGTATTTCGACAGCGGTTGTCAATCCCATAATTTGAATGTGAAATTCTCAAAAAAATAGTATTATTACTTATTTCATTATTTTTTTAAATTTAATTCTAAAAGATAATTGTTTATTTTATATTTTAAAACTCTAAGCTCTATTTCTTCTTAAAAGAAGTATTAAATACTTATTTTATTTTAAACAAATGCTAATTTCATGTCCATTACTTATTAGATTTATGGTTTATAATAATTTGAATTCAGAACTAAGTACTCTTTTGTTATTGTTATGGTTCACATGGAAATAAAAAAAACACAACAATTAAGTACTTATCTTTATTGGTATTAAATAGAGACAGCACTAATAATAAAAATCAAATATCCTAACTAAGTTAACCCAAAAATATGGCGTCAAAAAATTCATCCGCATCGCTGTTGACTGGAAGTGTGCCCAAAAGACTGGCGGCATTGCCACGTTGTATGGCAATGCTTATCCTTTGTCCAAGGTAAAAGCCAGCCCTTGGGTCACGCGAAGTGTCAACTAAGCGTTTAGCAAGTTCTTTAAATAACGCATGAGCACTCGGACCCCACGACCCGAGAGTTTCAACCCCAAACGGCTCGAAAATATAACTACCAACGAGATTGAAATCGCGAAAAAAATCAGCTGTTCAGTACATTTTATCGAGTTATGCTCACAGAAATGTATGGAACAGCCGATTTTTTTCGCGATTTCAGTGTTGGTCCCCTAGTAAAAGTTGTTCATAATGATGAGTACAACGACCCGTTAAGAGATATTGCGTCTTTTCTGTTACACATTGTAGGTACAAAAGTTTCTTGGCATACACGAGACTTAAGTCTTTTGATCAATCATCCTGATAACTTTATGAAGAGTGGTCCAATAAATTCTTGCACCTCATTATGCTAGAAGGTGATAGCCATGCAATGCAGTATAAGAGCTACATTGCATAACTGGTGCAAGATACTACTCGAGACATACTAAGGCACTTAAAACTTTTCCTTATTTCAATAGTTTGACCATTTACGCTTCCTGAATGGAAAGTACTACTAGTGGATTTGCAAATATTGTACTATACTGTTGAATTGCAAGACCAGTCATATCGATACTGTTTATTAACTACAGTCGACCCAACAGGTTGGAAGAACCTTGCTACATTAGTCTTTGCGCGTCTTGGCATGTTGAAACGTACCATAAAATGATTCGATACCGTACAAAAAAAAATAAAGCTAGACCCAAGCCCCCATAAATCTATATCTTGAATTCCACTAGACTGTATTGCCTTAGCTGTGACCGGGTATTTAAAACTAAATTCGGTCTGGCGAGCCATATTAGGGCGAGCACACGCTAGGACATAATTTCATGGGACTGCTGTCATTGAAGTTCAGGAACAGAATCATACAGCGTGTTCCAGAAAAGCGTGGACATATTTAAGGGTAATGTTGGATGGCCGATTTACAAGGAAAAACGTCAAAACAAAGAAAAATCAAAAAGTTGGACCGCACGACTAAAAAGTTCGGAACAAATATTTTTTCAAGCAGTTTGTTCCAGTTCGAGGCATTTACTTTAGTTCAATCACAGATTTAATGTCACCAACTGCATCAGACTGCATATAAAGTGATTAGTTACTTTTTTGTCGGATTTTTGTTTTTCTTTTGCATTTCTTTCCTTAATGTGTACTAGCTACTCAACGTCACCCTTATATGGCCACGCATTTCTGGAACACCTTGTATAAATTAGGCAGTCAAATGTACTGCTTGTAATGCCAACGCCACAAAAATGTTCTTGAACTAGAGCGACAGCGATGTTTACAATGACATATATTTAAAATGTATTTATTTGACCCTTAAAACAAGACTAAAATATGAATTAACTTGTCTACGTTCATACTTATTTACGCTACAAAAATATATTTTTATTTACATTCGTATCCCCACCATTTATTTTAAAGTGATATCGATTGGTGACTTGTAGTACCTAATACGTTCAATTTGTATTCAACATCAATTGTCTGCTAGTTGAGTCCAAATTGACGATTTACCAGACGATTTACAAATCAATGCCATGGCTAAGTATGAATATTTTACCAAGGTATCTGTAAACAATGCCGTTGTTATAGAAATGTTTTGAATTAATGCTTGGTTTTTACACAACGGTTTGCTAGCAGTTTGCATGCATTGTGCCATTGCAATTTTATTTGTAGGATCATAATTTTAAGCGAAAAACTTCCACATTTTGCCAGAGCATTATCCAAATCACGCTAAATATACCAGCCTTGTACTTCTCATACCAGACATCTCCCGTGGCCCTCAACAGTCTGCTATTTTTATAAATTCGTCATTCCAACACGATCCCATTGCCGTTTTGCTATAAGTTCGTAACCTGCTAAATTCATAATGGTCGATCATTGGTCGGTCAATGGTCTCGCAATAGAATCGTGGTTCTAAATATTCAATGTCTTTGAAAAGCAATGACTGCACAATAACGTTCTAATGAAAGGTCACTGATCGAAGGAACTGTCAAAATTTTAGCAGATTACCGCATACGTCTGTCATTCATTTGTCATTATGTACGAGATTACCATTCTATGACATTTCTTTCAATGGAGTGTCAGTGGTTGACCATTGGAAAGTCATAATGACGCTTTTATATTAGTAGATTACCAAACCTGTCGAAATCAACAATTATGAAATCAATGACTTGAGGCCCAGGTCTACGTTTACTTTGTAGGAGATTTTACATGTTGCGGAATTTGTTCGAAAAAGTCACCGCGGCCCTGGAACGCAAAGGGCACTGGGAGGAGCACGGGTGGGTTTTAGTCAGTAAGAGACTGACACTCCCTTCCGCTTCGCCCAGAACGGTAGGAGTCATTTGATGATTTATCTATAAAAAGGAGACCTTCCATCGCTGCGTCTATCTATCGGTATGCAGTTGTCAATTCAGTACTTATTCGTCTAGCGAGCAATGTCACCCACGGCCTCTTAGTATGCCTCGTGTACCACATCACACAGTACATACTAATTTTGTGGCAGTACCTTACTGTATAATCATTGTTGCAAAATAGAAACAAAAAAAAAAACCGGCCAAGTGCGAGTTGTACTCGCGCACGAATGGTTCCGTACCATCTCTATAAAACGTCAAAAAAATCACGTCCCCCTACGTAAATATTTATTTATTTGTTTTTAGTATTTTTTGAAGCGGCAACAGAAATACATCATTGTGAAAAATTCAACTATCTAGCTCACGGTTCATAAGATACAGCCTGGTGACAGACAGACGGACAGCGGAGTCTTAGTAATAGGGTCCCGTTTTTACCGTTTGGGTACGGAACCCTAAAAACTAGCAATTATCAAGAGTTATACGATCTAAGCTGTCAATTTGTGCAACTTCGTTTCAAGTCAAGTCGCATTTCGCTCGAGAACGTCCGTGTTTGGTGAATTTTGCCGAAGCTTCTCCATCGTACTGTGAGTGAATTTTAAACTATTTGTGATATATTGAATTCCCGAATGGCGCTGAGGTGGATAGTGTCCTTTTCGACTTCTAAAAAAGGAGGAGGTTCTCAATTCGGATGTTTGTGTTTTTTTTTCTTTTTTATGTTTGTTCGCGCATAACTCTGTCGCTTGCCAACCGATTTAATCAAAATCTTTTTGTTGGAAAGGGTATACTTCCCAAATGGTCCTATTGAAATTTTATCAAAATCGGTTCAGTAGTTTGGTCTTTAAATACAAATAGCTGGAAAAAATATGTGGAAAAATCATCAATACACGAAATTGCGTATTTTTGCTTTCCTGTGACTTTCCAGTGGTACCACTTAAAAGTGAAAAATAAAAAACTTTTTCACAAAAAAAAAACAAACCGACTTCCAAAAAACACTACAAAGTTCAAAATAACTTTAATTTCGGAAGTCGGTATCAAATAACGATGAAGCAACCAAAAACAACTTTTGATCTTTGTAGTGTTTTTTGAAAGTCGGTTTTTTGTTTATCAGACTTTGCCGAAAAGGAGGAGGTTCACAATTTTTTTTTTTATTATTTTAACAAAACACGCTACTACATATAAATACTTAGCAAAGTCTAGTTTGGAACGTTATTTCGGAGAACTAGGGCGAGTTTCTGAATTGGTCAGGTACTGATTTCAGAACGAGTCAAACCCTACTCTAAAACCACATTTTTACAGTTTTTCAGGCTGAAACATAGTTTGAGAAATACTTACCAACTAAACTTCAAATTCTGAATATTCTATACAACGTGTGACATAATAAACGCAATACCTCCTAAGGGGTCATTATACTCATCATTATGAACCACTTTTACTACAGGACCAACACTGAAAACGCGGAAAAAACATGTCTGACTGTCCCATACATTTATATGCGCATAACTCGACAAAATTTACTGAACAGCTGATTTTATTTTCGCGATCTTGGAGTTCTTTTTTATAAATAATAAATAAATAAATAAAAAAAAAAAAAAAAAGATGGAGCTCGCTTGCCTAGGAGTAACCTATTCACTCTTGACTTAAAGACTCCCAGGTTGTAGCTATCAGGAAACACACACAGGACTCTGGCAGAGAATTCCATTTTATAGCTGTACGCACAATGAATGTGTTCCCAAAACGTTTTGTAACTGTGGGTGAGATGTCCACCATGTACCGGTGGCGCATCGCCGTACGTCTTGTCTTGAGTTGGTTCCATAGTAAAAGTTTTTCATAATGATGACTACAATTACCCCTTAAGACGAACTCGTTAATTGGAACAGCTTTTACGCCGCTGCCACCGCCGCCGCTTTTGGTCACAGGATGTGGTTGGTATTCCGTCGCTTTCGGGGACAAGGGTCACCGGAACGCACAAAGACTTAGTGCAACTTAGTAAAACTAACATAGTTTTAAGTTTTTATTTACTAACATTATTGTCATTATAAATGTATGCTTAGGTTAAGGTAAATCTATGGGTCTGTAGCCACCACTCATCACAGCACGTTTTATGACTATCGACAAGAAACCAAGAGACAAACAGTTCTCAAAAGAACTCTTTTTCCCAGTTCTCAAAAGAACTCTTTTTCACAGTTCTCGAAAGAACTCTTTTTCACAGTTCTCAAAAGAACTCTTTTTCACAGTTCTTGAAAGAACTAGAATTCTGATATAGGAACGGGAAATGCTGAAGATGAGTGGTGGCTACAGGTCTTTGTAAACTGAAAATAATTGGTTTATTATTTTAAACCAACGCTCACTTCGCCTTCTACAAAAGAAAAACCTTGAGATAACGCTCCCAAGTAAATACAGTCTTTCAACTAAAAGACAATTGACACTAGCCACCCTTTTCTTCTACAGAGATTAGCATATAAATAGGTTTAATGTCCTGTACCCATTCTGGTCAATATGTTTGACCCAAATCGTTTTTATGCTCATTGAAATGGTTTTAGAACGAGCAGAGATCAGTAGGGTGTTTAGGGAGGAAAAACGTGACATGGTTACGGTTTTAAGTCTGGATCTGCCTGGCCTGCGGGCCTGCCACGGTTGCGTCAGTTCGGTGTCATGAATGAAGAAATGGAGAAAGTTGTTGTAATAGCCTGACAACAGCTTAAGATCTACAAAAAACAGCCGGGACCAACGTCTTAACGTGCTTTCCGAGGTACGGAGGAATCTTAATATGTTAAGATGGTCACCCGTCCATAGACCAACCTCGGTAAGCATTGCATAACTTTAAAAATTGATCCGTGCGGCTATTGTTAGTTAGTCACGAGATTCTCGCCGTTGCCGTTGCTGTGCTTGTATTTCACATAATAAATCCGTACTTCTTTGCTTTCGGAAAAGTCGTGAGTTTACGAATGTATGTACCTATTAACATCGTGTCTACGACACAGTGTTTGTGCGTATTCTATGAATGTATGTTGGGGTCGCCTTCCGTTCTGAAGTAAAAAGTAGATGCCCCAGTTAGAAGGTGCCCCAATTGTAATTTCTCTAGTTTCGCGGATGAATCGCGTGCTTTATTATTTATCTATCGAGAGACTTTCCAACTACAACTAAGTGGATCGTGTCTCATGTCTGTGCTATTGGCATGGGAAGGCAAAGTGCGATCAAGTTTTTTCGGGATAGACCGGGTCTGCTATCCTAAACGTGATTTATATGGACTAGGCGACTATACCATAAATGGGATAAATGTCCCAAAATGTAGAGGTCCGCAAAAATCGCTAATACTCGGGAAGTATCAAAGATAATGTTTTTTACTTTTCATAAATTTGCAGATGAAAATTAAAGTACTTGACAGTTTTGCAAATAAAATATTTTGATTTTTGTAAAACCGGGTTAAACCACACTTTTTAAAATCATTTAATATCTCCCATATAAAATGATTTCAAAAAGTGTGGCATATCCCGGATTTACCCTATGGTATATTATATATACGATTAAGTATCAATATCTCACACGAAAACACTTTTTTTTATTTGCGGAATGAAATAGATACTTATTAGCACTTATGAAATAATTTTTAAAATAACTTCATCGGCGATGAAGTTATAAAGCTTCAAAGTTAACAAGTACAAAGCGAAGCCATACAAAACAGCGTTTTCGCGAGAGGGACAGATATATTTCTTTAAAATAGTTGAGTAGGTATAATATATCTTGTTGGTTTTTCGATAAATTTTGATTCTATTTTCACTGTTAGTATTATATTTTTGTATATTTTGAGATAAACGGTGTAGATAACAATTTTTTTTTCATGCATATTCCCTATTACTGAATAAATCTGTAATGAAACAGTTAAATCTATAGTGCAATGGTTGACTGGTAGAGAATGCCATGTTGCATTAATTCCACCCTATTTTACATAAAGTTTAAATAAATAAATAATGAAAGGGTAAGCTGATTTTCAGAATTTTAGATATTGTTTATCTGAGATAAGGGTCATGGAGTTTAAAAAGACGGTAATCCATTGCTGACCGTGGTTAGTACCTTTGTTTCAAGTGTTTCTTATTTAGTTAAGAACCAATCTTTTAATAGTCAAAAAATGTAAATCATGAATAAAAATGGTATGTGTAGAAAATATGTCAAAAAAGCCACTTCAGTTGAAAATAATCTGAGTATTTTAAAATCGATCCTTTTCATAGGTAATAAAATTACAAATTGGAAAGCAAACCATCAAAATAATAATAAAACTCACGGCCCGTAGATGTTCTGTTGATATCGCAACCGTTTGAGAATCATTGTTTACCTGTTAAACAAAAGAAAAATATTGTCATTATTATGGCAAACATAAATATTCTGAGCAAAACATAAGTCTAAATCAAATCAAAGCATTTATTTTAATTAAACCAGTTACAGGCACTCTTGAATTGTTAAGAAGTCGGTCATTCAGAAACATGAAGCTAATTGCACGTTCCAAAGCGTAGATCTTATGGAGAAGAACATGCAATAAACTCCTTAGACACTGTAACAACGATCCTGCGATCCAACGAACATTCCCTTAATATAAATTAAGGGAATGTTCGTTGAAGCTCGCGCGGATGGCTTTCACGCCATCATGCGTAAGAAAGCGGCTTCCCCACAACAAAGCTTGTGCAATACTCGTAACAGCATCCTGAAAATTATCCTTGGTAGACTGGACTGCCCCATCCAAAGGCACTGGGTGGAGGTAGCTGTAGCACTTAAGAAAAAATTGTTATTAACTCACTAACAATATAATTATATTATGATATAGTCATGGTCTGAAATAAATATTGTATTTATTTTTTATTATTCTTGTTGTTATTGTTTTTGCCAAGAGGTACCGTGTTACCCAGTTAACGGGTTGTGGATGTCTGGTAGGCAGCCGCTCCACGTAAAATACTAGTATTCCTAACCATATACTAGTAACCCTAATATAGTTGGGAAAGTTAGGCTCGGCTAGGATTCTTGTGGCTTCTGTATGCGAGAACAAGGGGAAAAAACATTGCAATTTTTTTTTTTTTTTAATTATCTATAAATGACAAACAGTTTTTTTATTAGTGTTGTGTTTGCTCTTGACTCTAGTCTATGTCAGAGATGACAGAGACAAAGTCTACGATGGAGCGAGCTTACCCAGAAGGAGCCTGTTCACTCTAACTTTGAAGAGATTAGGGTTGTAAAAAATCTGAGCAAACATAGAAAGTAGATACCTATGTACACCAAACAACAATGTTTGTCACTACAAAGTGTGTGACCATAAAATAAACCATTCAAGTGTGTTGTAAGTAGCGAACATCAAGTTATGAGGTTTATGTTCATTTTTATGGGACCTGTTAATAGTGGTCGATGAAGATTGAACGACATGTAACTTAAACGGTTAGGCGTTAACCGCCATTTTAGGGTTCCGTACCGGAAGGATAACAATGAATGGATAGAAGAAAAGGACCCTATTACCAAACTCTGCTGTCCGTTTGTCTGTTTTTCAGCATGGTATGGTAAGTAAGAATTGGTTGTACTGTCTGTTATCTCGTATAAAACTCAATGCCACTTTTATTTTTTTTATGGATGGGAAATCATCAAATGACTCCTCCCGCTCTGGGCGGAGCGGAAGGGAGTGTCAGAGTCTTACTGACTAAAACCCATCCGTGCTCCTCGTAGTGCCCTTTTGCTTTCCAGGGCCGCGAACTATTTTGAACAAAATCCGCAACCCTGGACAAAATCCGCAAACCCAGGATTCAATGTCCCTTTTGGCTATTTTTTCCTAGTTTAAGACAGGCATCGCCGATCTTGGAGATAAATCGGCGAGGCTAAAGTGGAATTGGGTGGGCCATATTTACAGGATGCACGGGGACAGATGGGCTAAGATAGTCTTCAGGCCCCACACACGGTGGGAGCCTGAAAATGGACGTCGCAAATGACACAGGCCTAACTAAAAAACGCATTGGCATGACGATTTAGACTCATTCCTGTCGGATTGGCTGGAGAAGGAGGCACCCGATAAAGTTATCTGGGAAAATATGGGGAGGCTTTTGAGGAAGGACAACATAGGATAACAAAAAAATTGCCTAATTAAAAATCAGCGAAAGAAAATATTAATAAAGATGGATAAAATGTACACAAATTAGTTACACAATTCTTTTATAACCTGCGCAACGTCTAGGGCCGTTTGAGGGTTTTTTTAAGGCACTCGAAAGAAAACTCGTGGCCAAAATTATAACAGCCGCACGGACTGATCTTTAAGGTTAAACAGCGCTTGCTGAGGTTGGTCTGTGGATGGATGACCATCTTAACATACCGAAACTCCTCCGTGCCTCGGAAAGCACGTTAAGCCGTTGGTCCCGGCTGTCATTTGTAGATCTTTGGCAGTCGTTAGTCGTTACGGATTGTCAGAAACCAGAAAATCTGACACCAGTCTTGTCAAGAAGTACCGTGTTACCCAGTTAATGGGTTGTGGAGGTCTGGTAGGCAGCCGCTCCACGTAAAATACTGGTATTCAGCTGAATCCGGTTTGACTGGGAGCCGACCCCAATATAGTTGGGAAAAGGCTAGGCAGATGACAGACAACGTGTATCAGATAAACGCAATACCTCTTAAGGGGTAATTGTACTCATAATTTTGAACAACTTTCACCATGGGACCAACACTGAAATCAACTTCTACTAATTTTTAACCGCTCAAGCTCCGCCGACTCACCAGTGTGCCGCCTGCTATACGCGTTTTTAATATTTATTATTACTATTACGCAAGATATATTATATAATTTGGAATTTTGACATGTCCGGCGCTTGAGAGCAACGTTCGCTTTCATATGTCAGTCGCAATCGGTCAAAAATGTATGGAAAAAGAGGTTTTTTTTGGCAGATTGCGAGTGATATACCGAACGCAAACGTTGCTTATAGGTAAATTAGTAGAACTGGCTGTCCGTCAAACTTTGGCATCGAAGTGGGGTATGATATTTTTCTTACTCCAAATAAAATTAGGAAGAAAGCCATATTCTCTGTGAATCAATTTGATGACTATCTGGGCCAGCTCAGAACTGTGATACGAGTTGACAGTTATCAATAGTAGTGCCAATTTTACTAATTTCTAATGTAATGTCAGTCGCAATCTGTCATAAGCAATTTAACAGAATAAATCAAATATCACGAAGTTATCGCAGTCGTCTTGAAGATCTCGAAATGACTAAATAATGTAGATTTAGCTAACGTAGAAAGAAAGACATCATGCTAACAAAAAATATTTATGAAGAAGTTATAAAATGGCGGCTCTAAAGGTCATGTTTATTTATTCTGTATTATACACGTCCCAATAAAAAAGGTCTTGGGGAATATAACATCGTGTATTTTATTGACAGAAGGTTTTCATTTCGGTCCTTTTCTAAGTTTGTTTATTTTAACTATGTTGTGCGTGTCATCTATAAACAAATAATTTAAAAATCAGATTATAAAACAGTATATTTACATATTGGTGATGTAGGTAACAAAGTTTATTTTAGAACGAATCTGACTGTTGTCAACTTGACTAGAATTGGGGCTAAGACTAAAAATAATGGTCGGATCAATCATGAAAGGGCGATATTGATTTGAGGAATTTTGATCCTGATGAGGATCTTGAAAAGTCATTGTATGATTGGTGTTTATATTCCACGACGTTCCATAATTCGTAGAAAGTCGTTTACGTTATTTCCGTTACTTAATTTGATAAGTCAAATTCATAAAGACCTTCATATGTTTTAAACTCCTCACCCGCAAAACCCACGCAATATGGCCTGATTTTGAAAACGATACCGTGATGCTTTTCTAATTAAAGTTATTATCTTTTATTGGCCACAAACTAATACCAGCCGCTCAAATAATTATTATCCTGATAAATAACAACAATATTTTTATGTAGAACAAAACCAAAACGGAAACGAGTAACAATAATAATATTTAGAACTATTTATTACATTTTATTGAAATACCAATTTCACACAAAAGTTTCGAGAACTATTTTATTTCACAACTAACTATTTTGTTGTAATAACTATGCAAAATTCAATTGTCAAACATAGCTTCTTGTCCATGAAACGTAATTATGTAAGTAAAAAGTTATAAATTTGAATGTGGATGGATAATGTGAAAGAATGGATAAATGTGGTAGGATGGATAAATGTGGATGGATGGATAAATGTGGGAAGATGGATAAATGTGGGAAGATGGATAAATGTGGGAAGATGGATAAATGTGGGAAAATGGATAAATGTGGAAAGATGGATAAATGTGGGAAGATGGATAAATGTGGGAAGATGGATAAATGTGGGAAGATGGATAAATATGGGAAGATGGATAAATGTGGGAAGATGGATAAATGTGGGAAGATGGATAAATGTGGGAAAATGGATAAATATGGGAAGATGGATAAATGTGGGAAGATGGATAAATGTGGCAAAATGGATAAATGTGGGAAGATGGATAAATGTGGCAAAATGGATAAATGTGGAAGCATGGATCAAGAGAGAGAGGAATAACTAGAAAAGATGAATAGATTGTTTGAGTATTGACCTAAAAGTAAATGGACACAGTCAGTGATAGCGTGACGATTGGCAGGA
Source organism: Melanchra persicariae (assembly GCA_947386135.1). Taxonomy (NCBI): domain Eukaryota; kingdom Metazoa; phylum Arthropoda; class Insecta; order Lepidoptera; family Noctuidae; genus Melanchra; species Melanchra persicariae. Next base: position 3,326,377 of record OX376657.1, on the reverse strand, counting down.
CCGAATGGGAAAAAAAAAATTTGTTGCGCAAACCCAGGCAGGAAGACGATGTCTCATCATCGTCATTATCATTCCAGCCAAAAGACGTCCACTGCTGGACAGGCCTTGGATAGGCCTTCCCTAAATATCACCACATCAAGCCAACCTGTACGTCTAATATTCAGCGGGTTCCCGTGGCCTTCACCAGTTCATCGGTCGGAGAGGCGTACCAACGTTGCGTCATCAACACGCGGTGGCCAGTCCAGATCGAGATCCTTTCGGACCCAACGATCATCTGTTTTACATGCAATGTGCCCTGCCTACTGCCACTTAAGTTTGATGATGCTTTGGGCTATGTAATCTTGGATGGCCTGCTGATATTTTCGTTTCTAATTCGATAATGCAAGAAAGCTCAGCAAATATCCCTCTGCCTTGCCTTTCGAATGACTTCAAGCATTTTGATGAAGCCCATACAGACCAGTGTGTCTCTAAAATCAATCTACATTAATTTCGCCTGTTCTGTTCTGAGTTTCATGTAGTAAAGACAAGCTTTATCCCATTTCGCTGATACAGCGATAATTATGATAACTTTAAACAATATTGTTAGAATTTTCCTAACTTTGTTGTAGTCGACTCCCAGTCAAACCGGATTCATCTGAAAAGCAGTGTTTTACGAGAAGCGGCCGCCTACTGGGCCTCAAGTCTGCTATTATAATAGTGTCAAAATGGTCTATCATTGATTTCATAATTGTTGATTTTGACAAGTTTGGTAATCTTCTAATATAAAAGCGTCATTATGACTCTCCAATGGTCAACCACTGACACTCCATTGAAAGAAATGCCATAGAATGGTAATCTCGTACATAATAACAAATGAATGACAGACGTAAGCGGTAATCTACTAAAATTTTTACTGTTCCTTCGATCAGTGACCTACCGTTAGAACGTTATTGTGCAGTCATTGCTTTTCAAAGATATTGAATATTTTAGTAGCACGATTCTATTACGAGACCATTGATCGACCATTATGAATTTAGCAGATTACAAACTTATAGCAAAATGACAATGGGATCGTGTTGGAATGACAAGTTTATAAAAATAGCAGCCTCGGGGCCCAACCTCCGACCTCCACAAACCCATTGATTGGGACACGGTACTTTTAGGCTAGACTGGTGACAGATTTTCTGGCTTCTTACAATACATAGCGTTTACGTGCTTTCCGTGTTACGGAGGAATCTCGATGTGTTTAAATGGTCACCCATCCAAAGACCGACCTCGACAAGCGTTGCTTAACCTTGAAGATCGACCAGGTTGGCACTTGGCTGTTATTATTTAGCCACGAGCTCCTCTCTAATATATTCAAAAAGAATCCAATGAAAATAAATAACAATTCTCAGTACAGACACAACAATTTTCCAATATTAATACCGTAAACCAAACCAAATGGTCCGAAATGTTCAGTAAGTCTCGGGTTTTAATTAAATTCGGTGTGTTACGTAAATAAGGTGCTCGAGCCATCTCGAGCCCATTGTTTTGTATTAAGGCTGTCGGCTCAAAACGAAAATTGACAACAATAGGGGAAAATTTACTGGAAAATGGTGAGCGATGAGAAGGAGGGATTCCAGTTATTTTACCTACGTTAGTTGTCATGAGTGTGTGAGTTAGGTTGGTACCTATTATATGCATATTGAAAAGGTAAATCTTAATTAATAAATTTCTAGCACTAGATTTATCCGCGGAGGAGCTCGTGGCTAAATTATGATAGCCGCACGGGCCAATCTTCAAGGTTAAGCAACGCTTGCCGAGGTTGGTCTGTGGATGGGTGACCATATTAACATACCGAGACTCCTCCGTGCTTCGGAAAGCACGTTAAACCGTTGGTTCCGGCTGTCATTTGTAGATCTTTGGTAGTCGTTACGGATTGTCAGAAGCCAGAAAATGACTGACACCAGTGTCGCCAAGAAGTACCGTGTTACCCAGTTAATGGGTTGTGGAGGTCTGGTAGGCAGCAGCTCCACGTAAAATACTGGTATTCAGCTGAATTTGGTTTGACTGGGAGCCGACCCCAATATAGTTGGTAAAAGGCTAGGCAGAACACTAGATTTTTCCGCGTTTCTAACTCATAGAAACAAAAAAAAAAGGAGAAGGTTCTCAATTCAACTGTTTTTTTTTGTATGGTTTTTCAGCGATGTTTTCACCAATTCTCAACCTACTTGAATGATTATTTTTGGTAGAGTAATTTTTTAACTGGTCCTATTTTTCGATATAAGAGAAACTATCATGTAGCTTTCTTTAAGTGAAAGAATTTTTGTAATCGGATCATCACTTCCAGGGATACAAACAAAAAAATAATTTTTTTTTCTGGGTTCCGTACCTGGAGGGTAACCTGAAACTAAGCCTGTTTGTCCGTCTGTCTGTCACTGAGCTGCATTTCATGAAGTTAATACGTAGTTTTTTAGTTAATTGCTTTGAAAAAAAAAGTACAAGAAACGTACTCTCTTTCATGTGCCAGTCCAACTAATGCTTGGCCGGTTTTAAATGCTAATTTAATTGTGGTACAAAACTTACTTTTGACCTTTATATTACCTTCTAAAATCAACTGAATTTAGTTCCAACCGTACAGAACCGTGATAAACTAATGAAATCTCTTATAAAACGTTACATTGATAAAATTCCAAAGTCACCGTAGCGCGTCGTAGCGCTACGAGCTACGAACCACTACGAGTGTCTACGCCGTAGCACTGTCATACTACATCATAAAAGCGACCGACGCGACGCGACGCTCGAAGCTGTTAAATAAAATAAACCATTTTTTTTTGTATCTCGCAATTTCATCGTCTTTCCAACAAAATATACGTCTCAAGAATTAAGTTCCACCTTAATTATATTTGTACGGAAAATGGATTCAAAAAGTTTTATTTTTATTTGATTTCTTCACAATGGAAATTGAGATAAGAATTTTGTAATGTTATATAATATTTTATATAGTTAAATTGTATTTTGGTTATCTTTAGACGATCCGGACTTCTGTTTTGTTACGGCTTACCGAACTAGTAAAAGTTTTTGTGAAAGGGTGAATCTTTATTGGGATAATTTTTCTTATTGTTAGAGTCATAAAAATTCAGAGAGGTTTATTTTAGGATTATGTCCTAAAATAAACCTCTCTGTATTTTTATGACTCTAAATAGGAATGTAAATCTTGGGTTTTTTAAGGCTTACTTTAGAGGTTCTGATCTTAAGATATATTAGAAGAGATAATATTGCTTGCGTTGTTAAAGCGTCCTGATCGGATTACAAAAAAAAAACTCTTTCAATGATATTCTAATAATATATTTTAGTCTAATATTACACTCAGCGATTATACTATATTTTTATTTACTACTTTTTAATTTTTTACTACATTTATATTTAACTGAATTTTGATCTCGTGGTATATTTATACAACGTGTTACAGAATAAACGCAATACCTGTTAGGGGGTCATTGTACTTGTCATTGTGAACAACTTTTACGATGGGACCAACCCCGTTATCGTGAAAAAAACAGCTGTTTAGTACATTTTGTCGAGTTGTGTACCTGTATGGAGCAGTCGATTTTTTTCACGATTTCAGTGTTGGTCCCATAGAAAAAGTTGTACACAATAATGAGTACAATGGCCCCTTTAGAGGTATTTCGTTTATTCTGTTACACGTTGTATACATTTCGGAAATACGTTAATCGATTGAATAATCGGGATACCAACGCCATCTAGTGGCGTTCAACACAGTCTAGAACGTTTTACTCAACCTATGATTGAACATTTGATTTCTATTCATACTATGTTATGAATACAACATTTTTTTTTGTAACAAAAATCAATGATACATTTTATTTCAAAGTAAGCATTCTGCGTATTGATTATTCTATGAAGTGATTATATGAGTAACAACCTGATTTAAAAGCAAACGGTTTTTCTATTGCGCCATAACCATCACTTCCCATAGTACGCCTACTGTCGTTCCAATATTTCTAATGTTACTGAAAGAGATGTCCCATCTCCGTTTTTTTTTATTATTTTTGCATTCCTCGCTTAAAGCAATGGTCATGCCATGTCTCCTCCCATTCTTGGTTAACTGGTAGAGAATACTTAAGGCATTAAGTCTGAAATTATTGTACATTAGTGGGTATATGAAGTTTTAAATACATCAACAATGTATACAATTCCTGTGAAGTAGTCAACAGGAGCAAAGCCACGAGAAAAAAAAGAACTGCATAAGAAAAATACCCAAAACCAATTCTAAAAGAATTTTAGTTTTTTTTTCCAAAGGCTTTTTGCTACCTTTCCTGGCAAACGAATGCAGTGTATCAATCAATTTATCGCGCTCCGTCCATCAAAGCACTGGCAATCCATCTATTGCGTCTGGACACGTTCCAACAGCGGTGATGACGTCAAAGTGTAGGAAGGAGTATTACAGGCTCATGTTACCTGTGGTAATGTTAGCTTGTAAACCATTGTAGAAGAAAATTTTCTATTGTGAGTCAGTAGGATACTGTCTGTTATTTTTGTGTGTCAAGCACCGAAAAATATGGACATACTAGTTTTTCTCTGGAAGACGCAGCGTTGGAAGGCCTCCCACAAGGCGGACCGATGACCTGGTGAGGGTCGCGGGTAGCCGATGGATGCGAGACGCACAGGACCGGTTGTTGTGGCGACATTTGGGGGAGGCCTATGTCCAGCAGTGGACGTCTTTCGACTGATATGATGATGATGATGATGGTACTAGTTTCCGCGAACGTGTCTTCCCGCGTGGTAGTCATAATTCCCACCAAGGAATCATACGTCCGTTATGAAAAGGATCCTGTATTCTTATCCAGGAGATGGTTTTCCCATGTGTCAAGATTTATCAAAAAATCATCCAAATCAATCTATTACTACTGTTCATGTTTCAACAGCGGTCGTGACGTCAAAGTTTAGGAGTATTACAGGCTCATGTTACCTAACTGTAATATTGTTAGCCTGTGACTGGTCTAACATTATGAACAAGTTCAAAATGATCGACACATTAAAAGGATTGTAAATAAACCATGTAAACGCACTAATAAATACATTTGTATGTCTGCAAACGGCGGCGTATATGGAATCATTATTAGTGTGAAGGGGACATTATAATGCTCATTCCATATGATTAATGTCATTCAAGGATGCGAGTTACGAGCGGGGAGCGAGTTGGTATGAAAAGTAATTATTTTACTTTAGTGCAACACAGGCAAGGGTGAATTACAGTGGATAAGGGCAAAGAGACGATGAAAATAATGATGTTGTTATCTTACACGAATTGATCATACTTTGTACAAGCGAGTATAAAAAGAGAAAGGAAAATTATTCATTGGGCATCAAAAAATTCATCAACATCGCTGTCAATGGGAAAAGCCTGCCATGCTAAATGGCATAATGCCGATTCTTCGACTCAAAAAGAAGACAACTATACCCTTTCCGATAATACCTTGCCTCACGCTCAACAACCGTAGGTACTATCAACCACTCCACCGATGGGACAGACAACACAATAAAAATTGCGTTCTTCTTCTTATTCTTCTTATCGCGTGGGCAGTAAGGTCTAACGAGCCCACACACCCTAGTGTCAGAGTTTCTAAACCGCCTCAAGGGCCTCTGACATCACTGCGCCGCCCAGGAACTGATGCTCCTGAGCATGGCGCAGTGACTGATGCCTGTGGACAGCGAGCAACGGGTAGCTCGCCGTCCGATCAGAACAGGCCCGGGTCGACGGCGCGCTGTGTTCTACGCGCGCCAAACCAGCAGCAGTCAGCACGGGTCGGGGCCCGTTAGGGCCAGAGCCTGTCAGGGTTGCGGAATATGTTCGAAAGAGTTACCGCAGCCCTGGAAAGAAAGGCACTAGGAGGACTAAGGGTGGTTTTTAGTCAGTAAAAGTCTAACACTCCCTGCCGCTCCACCCAGAGTGGGAGGGGTTCATTTGATGATTTCCCACACTCAAAAAAAAAAAAAATTTGACGATCGTCATTTGGCGGCCGGGACCACCGGCTTATACGTGCCTTCCGAAGCACGGAATCATCTTTTTATTAGACAGTCAGGTGATTCAAGCCTGCAATGTCCTAGTCAAACTGGAAAACAACTTTGAAAATGGCGTTGTAAAACACACTTACCATCAAAACCCGCTAATCTCTCCTCGCACACATTCTAAACGCTTCACAGCTCATTTTATCTACTCGGTAGGACTGAAATTCCCTACCTAATTAGCGGTTTTGCGTATCTACATAGATAACGATGTGTACTACGCGCGGATGATCGTGTCATTAGGAGTTATAGTGACATCTCAGGCTCGAAGCGTTTTTGCTGTGGTATTCGGTTTGGGGGAGAATTTGGGGGAAAATCTGTTTGAAGAAGTGAGGAAGTGTTTGCCTTCAAGGTTTGATGTTGGTTTCAAAGTGCGAGTTCTTAGGACTGAAATTGACTGACACCTAATTAGCGGTTTTGCGTATCTACATAGATAACGATGTGTACTACGCGCGGATGATCGTGTCATTAGGAGTTATAGTGACATCTCAGGCTCGAAGCGTTTTTGCTGTGGTATTCGGTTTGGGGGAGAATTTGGGGGAAAATCTGTTTGAAGAAGTGAGGAAGTGTTTGCCTTCAAGGTTTGATGTTGGTTTCAAAGTGCGAATTCTTGGGACTGAAATTGACTGAAACCTAATTAGTTGTCTTGCGTATCCACACATCCACACACCGTTACATACATGTAACGGTGTGAGTACGCGTGGATGATCAGTCTCAGGCTCGAAGCGTTTTTACTATGGTATTCGGTTTGGGTAGAATTTGGGGGAAATGGGGGTGATTTAGTATTCTGGTTTGAGGGAGTGAGAAAGTGTTTGGAAGTGAAAAAGGTTGTATGTGGTTTGGAGTAGTCTTTTGTCACTTTTTTGTCAGATTTTGTCACTTTTTTATTTTGTTTTGCTGCTTTTCCTTAATGAATACTATCTACCCAACATGCCTTTTATATATGACCGAGCGTTTCTGAAACACCCTGTATAACGATGTGTACTACGTGCGGATGATCGCGTCATTATTCGTGTATATTATAAAGTGACATCTCAGGTTCGAAGCATTTTTGCTGTGATATTCGGTTTGGGGGAGAATTTGGGGGAAATGGTGGTGAATACATATAATCTGTTTGAGGAAGTCCTCAAAACGAACACTGTTTGTGTTCAGGGTTGAATGTGGTTTGGAGTTGTATTTAAAGTGTGAGATATTGTTTACTTGACATAATCGACAGTAATCTAGTGGTGTCCTCAAAATGATACCTGTTAGTAGATTTTTTTTATAACAGTAACATCCGTATTCTAAGATATTTTCTCCACTTGACTCGACCTTGAAAAATAACTTTGAATTTGTGAGGACTGATTTTTCAATAATAATTAATCTCACTTTCATCTGAGAAAAAACGTGACATATTGACAGCTTTTGTATAGAAAATATATCAAATCGCCATATTTATTCTTTATGTGAAACTTTTCTGAATATTGAAAAATCAGTACTAAACAATTTGGTAGGCTGAAACTAGAAATATCTATGTTTTATTGTTAGTTTTACCTAGAAATTCTAGCTAATGCTTGTATTATAAAAACAACTCAAGCTTAAGCGCGAACAAAACCTTCTGAAATATCTACGGCTATACTGTGAGGTTTGAAACTTTTGCAATTATTTTGGCATCGTTCACCGCCAGGCCACCCGTGACCATGGCTTGTGTTATTCAAACTTAAGAGCGTATACGATTGGAAAGGTATACGACGGCTATCAGGACAATCCCAGAAGTACGGTCAAGATCCCTACCTTCATCTTACTGGATTATACATCTTTCTCCTGAGCAGGTTTGCTCTTGCAAATCTCCACTCAGACCGGCCAATTAAGGCAAGAAAGAGAAAAGGGGGAACTCTGTTCCTCGTCAGTGTTCACTCCCTAAAATTATTATTATAAAACCTCAAATAAATTTGTCACTAGTGAACTGGGGCCTAACCACAAAGTTCACCAGTGGGAAAGAGACGGAGCTATACAGGACGTATAGCTCCGTCTCTTTCCCACTGGAAGTAATATTAAAGTAATACTGCTTTAAGAGTTGGTGGTATAGGCCCTGTACTAAGCGTAAAACCCAAAAAACTGCCAACAATATTTTTATTTCACTATTTACCATTGAAGTGTTGAGCTCAAACAACATGACAATATAAACACCAGTGTGTACATTGTAAGGGTCAACCCCATACAACGCTGTCAACACGACATCAAATTGATTGTTGTGGTGTTGACGTAATGAGTTAACAATGTCAGTGAACTACACTGCAATTAAAACTATTTGTTCCTTGTTATAGTGTTCAATTAGCGTTTGATGTGTTTATATGAATGAGCTGGAACATGTAGGTAACAAACAAATTAGACGTGCTTGAATACTTGCAAAATGCTTTGTTTATTTATTTATTTATTTATTTATGAATGGGCTAGCTCTTGACCTCGATCACGCCTGATGGTAAGCGATAGATGAGGTCCATGATGAAAGCGAGCGTGCCCAGAAGATGCCTTGAGGCACTGGTACTCCCACGCGTCGACGAAACACAGCAGGCTGCTTGACGCCGAACTCCGGTGGGATGTGTGAGAAGCGCGTTTAAATAATAATAGTCACACGGTTCGATCTTCAAAGTTAAGCATCGCTTGCCGAGGTCGGTCTGTGGATGGATGACCATTCCTAACATACCGAAACTCCTCCATGCCTTGGAAAAAATTTTAAGCCGTTGATCCCGGCTGTCACTTGTAGAAATATGCCAGAGATAAAGTTTTTTTTTCAAAGCTTAAGTAAATATTCCAATATTTTTTGAGGTACCTAATTAATTAATATCACTTAATTAATATTAAGAAAGAAAAAGAGTTTATTTACGCCAAGCATGACGCACACCATAGAAATAAATGGGTATATATATAAAAGTAAAACGGGATTTTGAGGAAGATATGCGTCAAATCGGCGCAAAACGGCCATCGCTCAGCATAATGCTGGAACTCGTGTGCGAGACAGAGCCACAGCGCTGGTTTTCAGCGACAGTCGGCTCAGACTGAGAGACGTCGTCGGCCGGAGCAGCCTAAAGGTAGTTGAATAAAAAAAATAAATAAGAAAAAATAATATATATATATATGTAGATATGGACTAAACAGTATTAACTTAATATTTGGAATAAACGTTGTCACCTGATAGTCGTATATCGGTATACCCCGAATATCGAAGTTAGGCTGGCACCGACTTCAAAAAAATAATTGTAATAATATTATTATTATTTTTTAGCTTTTAAAAAAAAACTTTTTTTTCCCTTGCTAGTTAAACTACCTGTTTTTTTATAATAATAATAATATAATATCTTGGGACAACTCACACACGGCCATCTGATCCCAAGCTAAGCAGAGCTTGTGTTATGGTAACCAGACAACTGATATACATACTTATATAATTTATAAATACATACATATTATAGATAAATTACACCCAGACACAGAACAAACAATAATGCTCATCACACAAAGTTTGTCCTGGGTGGGAATCGAACCCACGACCTCCGGCTTTGCAGTCAGGGTCACTAACCACTAGACCAACAGGCCAGTCAATTTATATTTCTATGCTACTGACAGTTTTGAAACCGGTTTAATTTTTGTTTTTTGTAGTCAGGGAACATTGCCCGTCGTGCACAACCACCTGCACCATCCAAGATTTGAACGAGGCCAATGATATAGCTGTACAAGTTGCTCAATACTGGTCAGACAAAATTTGATATGAGTCAATCGACACGAAAAGTAGACGAAGAAGGGAACATTAGCAGCTAAGTACCAGTATTTTACATAAAGCCTCCAAAACCTCCACAATACAGAGGCAATAGGGATTACTCCTGGTTAAAAATAAATAATTCTATTTAGTCCATCAGTTAGATTATCGAAAAATATTGGACACGTATTTTTTTGCTTTATCAAGTCTATAAAAAAAAGACGAAGATAAAACGCATCTAAGATCAGGAGTGGGGGTTTGTGACGTTATGTGTATGTAAAAAGTGTACTTACATGTGACGTCACAGGAGTTTTCAATGCACTGTATCGTTTTAATTTTTTGTTAACATAAAAAAATAAAATGTGTCTAATATTTCTTGGAAATCTATCTGACGGACTAATTAGATTTTTTTAGAGTCATCTATGCTTAAAAATACGAGAATTTCCTTTGCAAAATGCAAAGGAAATTCTCGTATTTTTAAGCAACGTTTTCGCAAACTGTCAAAACACTGCATCAGTTTTTTGCATTTATTGTCAATGTTTATTTTTTGTCAATGTTTAATTTATTGCAAAATATGATTGAGATGATATTGCGACTTTAATTTAAAAGCTTTTTAACCGGCTCAAAAAAAGAGGAGATTAACAATTCAATTGTAATTGGCCTTCTGATTAGTAATTCTGCTGTCAACTGTCACTTTAGCTGTTCTGATTAGTTTGCGGGAACAACAGCAGCCAATCAAATACTGAATGTGAAGATTGACAGCCGATTAAAATGGTTTTCAGTCTAGTTAAGAAAGCAGAGCGTGAAGTAGATGATACAAAAAAACAATTAGATTTTTTTTTAAATTATCAAGTTGTTTTGTTTTATTTTTTTGATAATTATGTTGAATAATTATGTTGAATAAGATCTATATTAGCTGAAACTAACCGAACTCCCTTTGATTTTGCAGAAGGAGAAACAGAATTGCTTTCTGGATTTAATATTGAATATAGAGGTGAATTTGCATAATTTTTTAAATAAAAAATAATAAAAGGGCGGAGTTTAGGCGATGAATTGTGTATTTATTTATTTAGCTTTATATTCATGCCTGTGTTAATTTTATTTTTTGTTAATGTGTAGTAAGGCAGAGATGTGCACGGAAGCATGAATGAAGAGTCAATAACTCAAGACTCCAGACTCCTAAAAAAACAGGTAGGAAAATTCAGTAACACCCTGCCTGACCGTTTAATCGATTTGCCTGGACCCCATGCTCAGCAAGCTTGGCACTGCAACATTGTGTGTAGTGCATATAATAATTTTAACAGGCGCTCATAGTTAGTTAGTAGCAGTCTCGTGCTTTGGTAAGCACGTAAAGCTATTGGTCCTACGCCTAATATCTTCCCGGTCGTTTCGGGTTGCCGTCCCATTAGAACAATATACTGAAGGTACAGAGAGTGCACCTGTATTTTACACACACGTTTAGTACACTGTAATATCTCCTGGCGCTTGGCTATTTTCTATTAAGATTGACCATCGTGACCAAAATTCGGTCGGGAGAAATATATTTTTATTTCAAACATTTCTTTTATAACCCTACTAAACCGACTCGGTTTAGTGGACTAAAAAAAGTGTCTAAGATTAGTTGTTTCATATATTAAAATTTTCTTAGGTAAAGCTTACTCTGTATAGGATGCACGAGGATAGATGGGCCAAGATCGTCACACGGTGGGTGCCTGAAGACGGACGTCGCAACCATTTGCATTCGGCTTTCTTCAATTATGGCGCTAGTTTGAATTCATGTCACTGAGCTGGTCTGTCGAGTGAAATCTATATCATTTTAATGCTAGCTTCCGTAACTCATCGAACAATTTCACACAGCAGTCACTGAGAATATCTAGTCAAAAAACTCTATAAAACTTCGACCGGCCACGGATGTGGATGAATATCAATATTTCACTCCGGAATGACTTCTGTCAGGCTTGGAACGGTTAGATTTTATATATATAGGTCGCAGGATAATTGGAAAAACTGTTTTTTGGCGAAGATTCTAGTTTTTGGCAATGAACAGTGTAAGCGAGAACTAGATGAGGTTTTTAGTTGTCGTATCAGGTTTTTGGTTATGGAAAGAGGGCTAATACTACTAATTTTTAAATAACATTCGCACTGGCATGTTGATCACAAACTGTCAAAAAAGCCTTAATTTACATACATTTTTGACAGTTAGCGATTGAGATGCGAATGCGATCGTTGGTTGAAAATTAGTCGAAATGGCACTCAGGTCATCGTCTTTATTCGCAATAAATAAGGTTAATTGCGAAGAATGATAATGAGTTTAAACGTCGATTGTCTTGAAAAAAGTTGGGTTGCCCTGATTGGTTGGCAGATGCATAAATTTAATTAAAAACTAAAATGTTACAAACAGATTTTAAGTCAGCCAATCAACAGAATTTAAGTTTCTAATCATTCTAAAGAGACTAGATTTTTCGCAATTATTTTGTTTGCGTTCTTCCAAATAATCGGTCCTTCGCAAAAAGCCTAGAATTTTTTCACAAAAACGATGTTTCCAGTTATCCTGCGACATAAATATAGGCCGCAGATTTATCAGTACTTTTTGTCGTATGTCTAAAACAGTGTGACTGGCCGTCACCGATACCGGTTGTCCGTATGGCAGTCGGAACTGACGATTTTATACGAGTTATTCGTATAGACTCGACGGTGCAAGCGAAGCGTGTATGAGATAGTGTCGGAAAACGCGATTTTTAGAAATTTATGTTTTTTTTTTATTCCTAGTTGGATTCTATTGGGTGGTTTGACAGATGTCATTTATTACATGCATAGCAAAAAAGTTAAGGTTAAAGTCAATTCAATTAAAATAGATCAAAAGGCACTTTTAAAACTCCTGATGCCCTTTGCGTTCCAGGGCCGCGGTGACCCTTTCGAACAAATTCCGCAACCCTGGCTGCCACCACTCCTAATGAGACGACCACGACTACTCTGGCAAGAGTTATACTCTTGCCAGAGTAGTCGACGAAGAAAAGGAAGTTATGTGACTTCATCATACTAGTAAAATGAATCATCAATCATTAATAACACGTGAATACGAAGCAACATCTTCTTCCTAGCCTTTTTCCACGTAAATTGGGATCCTTTTCCTTATCTCATGGCACCAAAACGTTCCGTCAAGGGTTGTCGATAAATAATAATATCAAGTCTTTTGCCTTGAGGGGATCTGTTGACACTGCCGTACAACAGTACAACCAAACATAAAAACGTTATGTAAGCCATACAATCAAATAACATAGATAAATTACATAGGGTCGCTGGTAGCCGATGGATACGAGACGCAAAGGACCGGTTGTTGTGGTGACACTTGGGGGAGGGCTATGTCCAGCAGTGGACGTCTTTCGGCTGATATGATGATGATGATGAACTAAACAATAGACTTCTTTGGTCAGTTTATATGTAGCACCTCAACTCATCCAGAAAATATAACAACGACATAAGAGAAATGGCAGTAGGAGCCTTTTCCTGGTCTTGAAGTCAGGTTCTGATCCTTTTTTTTTAGGATGGGAATTCATCAAATGACATAATCCGTTCTGGGTGGAGCTGAAGGGAGTATCAGATTCTTACTGACTAAAACCCATCCGTGTTCCTCCTTATGGCCTTTACGTTCCAGGGCCGCGGTGATTCTATCGAATAAATTTTGTAATCCTGGTAGGCTCTGGGCTTAACGGGCCCCGTCTATTTTGCAGACATCTCTTTGAGGCGCGCATGGAACACAACGCGCTTCCGACCCGTGCCAAAGAGGGGGACTTTTCGCCACGACAGTAGCGTGCCTAAGACTCTGACTCTTACCAAATAATTCGAAATCAGTTACGCAAACAAAACCAGTACATTATTCGCCTTAATCGGACCACATATATTCCCCAACAAAAAAAAACCCAAACTGCCCATTACCCCTGACCACAGCCCACTCTACATTTTTAATTGCCATTATAGACTAAAAATTGCTTACATAATTTAGTTGATAGCACTTGGCGACTGTCCTACTGAGGCGTGATATTAGCCAGAGAGCTTACATCACAATGCTGGACAAGTTTGGCACATGATCAAGTTCTGAGTTATATCCATATACCATAGAACGTCAGAGACGCAATGTGGCCGCGTGATTGCGTCGAGCACAAGTCAAGCTTTTAAGAGGAAATACGGGCGGAGTGACTTGAAAATCAGGTATTTGGAGAAACTATTGCTGTCTCTCTGGGAGCACTCAGCGTCCGGTTCGTGCGATAAGGACAACTGCAGATCCGACTGAATAGTCTGAGTAAAAAGTCATACTTCGAGGATTGGCTCTCGCTTATTACCTCCTCCAATATGAAATCAATTTAAAATATGTATTTTATAAACTGAATAAGAAAGATAGTACTATATCCCTATGTTTTGTTTTTTTTTTGTTTTTCAGATGTTAAATTTGTACGTACTAGGCCTCTGTTGACAGCGGACTAAATAGGCAATTTTGAGCATTTTTTGAGTGTTCTAGTGCTTATAAAAATAATATATCAATGAAAAGGAAAACCTAAGGACACACAAGAAGTTAATATTTATTATTCTGTAAAAAAATCATTGCTTTGTTATCATTAGCCAGAAAGAAAACAGGCGAGAGCGTTTCTATGTAGAAAATACCACCCGCATGTCCTCTTAAGAAGAGCTTGTGGTTACGTATAAAAAGCCACACAGGTTTATCTTTATAGATCAGCAATGCTTGCTGAAGTCGCTCTGTGGATGTACCAATGACCATGATACCATCCATACTATTATATACTGAGATTTTGTACCTCGGAAAGCACGTTAAGTTCTTGGCTATCATTTTTTTTTTTATTTTTTTTTACTAGTGATGGGTTTGCTCTTGACTCTAGTCAATGTCAGATATGACAGAGACAAAGTCTACGATGGAGCAAGCTTACCCAGAAGGAGCCTGTTCACTCTAACTTTGAAGAGATTAGGGCTGTAAGCTTTTGGAAACACAGACGCAGGCAGAGAGTTCCACTCCTTTGCTGTGCGCATTATAAAAGATGTTTGGAAACGCTTAGTGCGAATTGGTGGAATAGCTACAAGGTAGGGATGGTAAGATACTATATCTTCCATACTAATATAATAAAGCTGAAGAGTTTGTTTGATTGTTAGAGCGCGCTATCTCTGAGACTACCAGTCAAATTAGGAAAATTCTTTTTTTTTTATTTGTATATGATAGCCACTTTCATGAGGAAGGCTATACAGCAACTAGACATTTCTACGAGATTGGGAAAAAATGGGATATGCGCGTACGAAGTTGCAGGCAAAAGATAGTATAGCATAACAGTATTTCCAAGAGGTAATTTTATTGAGGTCAGATAAGCAGAGATGTACATAAAATACTGGTATTCAGTTGCATCCCGTTAGACTAAAAGTCAATCTCAAAATAGTTGGAAAAAGCCTTGGCAGACAATTCATCGAGTCAGCTAGCTAGCTAGCTAGCTTTTGCCCGTGACTTCGTACGCGCATATCCCGTTTTTCCTGTTCCCAGAATATTTTCTGTCCAATTTTCTTAACTTTTCTTTCCGTAAGAACCTTTTACATAGTATTAGAAAACTGTAAAAATAAAAGATAAATGAAATCGGTAAAGTTGTTCTCAAGTATTGGGACCTTGGGAAACAAGGACTCTTTTTAGGGTTCCGTACCCAAAGGGTAAAACGGGACCCTATTCCGAAGACTGCTGTCCGTCCGTCCATCCGTTCGTCTGTCTGTCACCAGGCTGTATCTCATGAACCGTGATAGTAAGACAGTTGAAATTTTCACAGATGATGTATTTCAGTTGCCGCTAAAACAACAAATACTAAAAACCGAATAAAATAATTATTTAAATGGGGCTCCTATACAACAAACGTGATTTTTTGCCGTTTTTATAGATAATGGTACGGAACCCCTTTGTGCGCGAGTCCAACTCGCACTTGGCCGGTTTTTTACAAATATAGATGGTGAAAATGACTGAAATTTAGCTTTTCGCTTGGTTAGGTTAGGTTAGGTTAATAGAAAATTTTGACAACGCGTCTATCAGCGGCGGCCGAGGACACTCGAAGCTCTGTGTTTGAGTTATGACTGAGAAACGTCCGCGGCCATATTACCGTAATTTTGGCAGGCTCATTTCCGTGTCATACTCCAGTTTGGGGCAGCCCGTTGCTGATAATGAGATGGGTACTTAAGTACTGGTCTTGGTGAAAGGAAAGCATATACAGAAATATATAAGAAGGATACACTGATGACACGTTACGTGACATATTCATTGATTTAAATAGTAAAAGTAGATGGTTTGCGTGTTTTGACATAACACAAGCAAATACTAAAGACAGCACAGCATAAAGTAATACATTTCACAGAAGAGTGACATTCTTGTATTCAGCCGCGCAGTGTGTCTCCCATAAGTCTCATCGGCGTAGCCCTGAAAACTGTGGATAGTTTTAGGTAGGTACCTTGGCCACATTGTTACGAGCGACCTATGAGTTGACATAGATATAGAGAGGGAGGGAGCGCAGGGCGTTGTCTGTCCGGAGCAATATGCTTGCCCGCAGGTACGCTCGTTGTACTACAGACGTCAAAATAACCCTTTTTAAGGCATTCTGTCAGTCCATTTATACGAGTGGCCTGTGGGTATCATACACGCGCCGAGCCTACAACGTCCTGCGCGTTCAATTTAATAATGCTTTTACTACAGCGCTTGCATGGTAATGACAACAGCATCTTGAAAATGATAGCTGCCAGACCGGACTGTCCCTTTCAGAGACACCTAGTTACTAACCATTGTTAGTAACACCAAAATACTAACAGAATTATGGGCCATATACTCTGAAAAAAAGTTTTATTTAAATTGATATTTATAATAACCTCGGCGAGTTTACCTTGAACTGCGAATATAACGATCTCATAAGCCAGAAGTCAGTCATTACAAAACCAGTCTAAAAAGACTCCTTGTTCTATTAAACTCTGAACATCGTGTAGGGTCAGCTGAAAATAAAAGTATCTTTTAACATTTCACGAGCAGAAAAGAAAATACCTATTCCGCAGAGTACATAAAATCTGTTACGCTTTCTCTATTCTATAAAACAATATTATCCTTCATCCCAACGTGCAATAAAACATACGTTCGCAATCTCGTTGAATGCAAGACATTGCCATTTTATAGACATTATGTAAAACAGTGCAGTTTTAAAGGAAGAGAAGCAGCTTCATATTCTTATATAATTTGTGAAAGTGTTTTTCGAGTAACGTTTTTCTGAATAGAAACAGATTTTTACCCAGACGAATATTTTTTTTTTTATAAATAAAAAATATTCGTCTCAGTAAAAATCTGTTTAGTAAAATTTTATTAAATTTAAATTAAATTTTTTAAATTAAATTAAACAGAATATGGAAATCGCGTCTGTCTGTGTGTACTCGTATGTATTTACGTGACAAACTCATAACCTATCAAACGAATTATCATAAAGGTTTTACCAAATTAAGGAGTGATTTTGTGTGAATTCGCTGAATTATGACGGAGATTGTAGAAAGTGTCGGAAAATATCACACTTACTGCTGAGGGCCTAGCATGAATGTTTTTTTTTGTTTTGCAGTATCGTTAACGTAAGTGAATATTGAATATAAAAAACTTCAACCCCATAGTATTTTTGTTTAATTTTGTGCGACTGACATAATTAGCATGATGAAAAAATATGAAAATAGTTTCTAATTCTAAGAAATATATATTTACAGTTGTTTTTTTAAATACTTAACTAACTATATACACTACAAATAAAAATAAAAAATCTTAAGTTAACCCTAAAATATGGTGTCAAAAAATTCATCCACATCGCTGTCAACTGGAAGTATGCCCAAAAGGCTGGCGGCATTGCCACGTTATACGGCAATGCTTAATCCTATATCCAAGGTAAAAGCCAGCCCTTGGACAAACACACAAAAAGTATTAGAATAGTAAAATTAACTCACATTAACGATACTGTTATGTTACTATACGTCAAAACATTCGACATTCGTGCTAGGCCTTCTAGCTTATAATTATGCTCTGCTACCTATGCAAAACAGGGGTGGGTTGATAGTGTGTTTTAAAATTATTAAAAAACCTTTCATGATATAATACCTATCGTTACTCAGGCTACAGCTTCATTTTCATGACACATTCCCTCTTTAGGCACAGCTGTGACTAATTACGAGCCAAAATTGTGACCATGTAATTTTAACAATATTTTTGGAGGTAAAGGAAAATTTAAATATCATCACTTTAGAAAGGTTTTACAAAGGATTTTAAATTGTGTGAGAAGTATACGCAGGTGGACTAATAATGGAAAAGGTGCTTGAGGTAATTTATGAAAAGCTTTGTGTGTGGCAGCTTTAATTTATTGGTGTACTTATCGTTTAGTTTTAGTTTGTGACAAATTATTATGAATTGGTTGGCGACGTTGAATTTTGCAAATATACTAGTTACGGAGCTCACCTTCTTCGACCACGTGTCCTGACGCAATTATGACTTAATCAGGCTCTTGTTATTAAAGGGCAAGTTGAGGGTATTAGATCGCGCTGCAAATGACTAATGTGACGGACTGATCCAATCAAAGCCCCAATCGAATATTACATTCACGATCGCATAAAGAAAACCACAGGCAGAGAAGAATAGCGCCGCATAACTAATTGAGTCACACACACGTTGAGATACCCAATGAAACTACTACCGACTAAAAAGAAGAAGTACAGGAGCTGAGCAATCATACCTTCTCCCAAAATTCTTCAAACTAGGCCCCAAAATTAGTAAACACTGTTCACAAAGATAGATTATAAGCCCTGAGCAATGGCCTCCTCCAAGTCCTTCCACGATTTCTTTATCCGCGACACTTCGCACCAGCCCTCACTTTGTCAATCAATTCTTTAAGCTGGCACTAGACGCTTGCAAATAATAACAAGCCCTCTATTTCCACACAGAAACGCAAATACAATCAGCACATTTCACAATCATTCCTTTTAATATGACCTACATTTTCCGCGTATGAACAATAAAAGCCGCATCAAATAAAGGTATGGTGATGGTAATGACGGTAGTTATGACGGAATCGTTTGCCACAGTATACATACCTGTAGAGGGTCGGCTCCGAACAACAAGCGAAAAGTAACGCACGCACACATGGATATGTTCGTGTGGAGATCACACAGACACGTTCATATGGGGCGGTGTGATAGAATTTTCAATTCTAAGTTCAAAGTCCGCGCAGACAAAAGTCGTGTCAAAAAAGTTTTTGACAGATTGCAACTGAAATGCGCATGTGAACGTTGCTTGAAAATTAGTACAATTAGCACTCTGCTTGCATGCAGGGTTACATTACATCGCGGGCTAACGAGGTATAATGTGATCAATTGCTCGATCATGGCCCTAAATGTAATTAAACTTCCGCAACACCACACGTCTCTCTCAGCTACATAGGACGAGCCTTTTGTATGTATGCGTGCTTTTTAGAATGTGTACAGAGAGAATAAACGTGTAGAGTAACTTCAATATTTTTTTTTCACTCACAGCACAATAGGGATGTTTCCTGAGTAAAAAAAATATGATTCTGTTTAGTCCTTCAGATAAGTTATCGAAAAATATTGGATACGTATTTTTTAATTTATCAAATCAATAGAGTAGAAATACTCTTACTCTTTATTACTGACCCTTTATTATGTACACCATATGAATAAGTTACAGAAAATATATTATTTACTAAGATAATACGCAAAAAAGATCAAGTGGGGGCTTACAACGTCACTTTCCGGTAAAAAGAGTATCTCTCTGTGGCGTCACACGAGTATTCAACGCACTATATTGTTTTCATTTATGTTCACGTGAAAAAAAAATAAGCATCTAATTTTTTTTGGAAATATACCTGACGAGCCAATTAGATTTTTTCAGTGAACATCTGTTTTCATGTTTGTACTTTCGATCTACAAAAGTCATGTGTCTGTAATGGAGGATACCGGACAACTGAGGTTCGCCTCGCAGATGACTTAGTTCTACTACAAAATGTGTGCTTCAACGTTCCTTTACATGTCCAAGTGTGCGCTGTCCTTCTGTATCATTCTACACTGTGTTTGCGGCGGGGATATTATCACAATTGAGGCGTCATTACAGTTTCGCGCTGCAATTTAGACGCCCCGTAATGACTGACGTGTAGTGGTGATTTAATTTTTGAGGTTAGGTTTTTCGTGACTGGAAAGTGTAATCTTTACCCGTACGTGTTAACTTGGCACCTGGCTCGACACATTTTGAACGACGTTTTTTTGGACGCAGATACTATTATTTTCAACGAAATCGATTTGTTAATTTGAAATTAAAAAAGTCAAAACGTCATTAGAGCCAGGTGCCAAGTTAACGCCTACGGGTAGTTAATTAATCTATTTAACAGTAGTTTCTACCCACGGCTTCACCAGCATTAATATCGGAAATTATCCCAAGGGAACATTATCCCGGGATAACACGACTAGCTTGTTTTATTCAAGACTATAATCTATCTTTGTGTGGCAATGCTGCCAGCCTTTCTGGGCACGTTTCCGGATGACGGCGATGCGAAGGAATACTTCGACGCCTGAGTGTATTTTATTTTTATAATATATATTACTTATTTTGTTTCTTTTTGTTTTGTTTCTTTGTGTTTAATTTCATCCAGATCTGTTCAGCCGTTCTGGCGTGATTAAGTAACAAAAATACGTCTTTCCATTCAAACTCTCGCATTTATAATGGAAGAAAGATTATTTCAACTAAAAATAAACGTACAAGTACAAAACATTTTGTAAATAGAAAAGTTTGTTTCGACAGTATTTAGGTACGTTATCATATTACAAACCAGTCTCAGAAGAGATTGATGATGATTTTTTAACGAAATGATATTAAAACATTCAAGAGAAATTAATGGACGGGCAGTAAATTTATCTCACCGAGTGAATGATCCAAAATTTCCACAGCAAATAAATTACACCCTAGTGTTTGTTTCAATGTGTACCCGCCTATTATTTTAAACTCTCACAAACACGTAATTGAGGCCGAACCTATCCTCATTAATGGGGAGCCAGGGAGCCAGACTCAATAACAATATTTTAATGAGACTTTCCATACGAATATTATAATTATTAAGACAGTAAAACTAAATCTGTTTAATAAGTACACTTGAAGCCAAAATTACAATACCAATTTTGATAGTATGCAAAACAGTTAATATTTAATATTCGTGACAATCTGAGAAGTCGGATTTAACATCAGGATACAATATTGCTTTACTAGTAAGTATGAAAGAGACATGAAATAAATCTCTTTTGCACTTAGTGGTAAAGCGATCTTCTATCCCTCTCTACTCAGCTGTCAAATCCGACTTAGATTGTCATGAATATAGGCAAAAATTTATATTTTTCAACATTGAACCTGGATGTTTATTAAACCAGATATGGTCCAAACTCAGATTTAGATTTAGGGCCAAACCTAAGATAAAACAAACTTTTTTTATTACCCTAGTGATATAAAAGTTAGTGAACCTACTTTATTCTTTCTTATCCATAAAGTTACATCTGTACGTTATACTACTTTTAAAATTGCGATAAATTTTATAGCACTCCCCAGGTTTCAGATAGTAAGTGCTATTTTAAAGCCGTAATTTTTAAGATTATCTGTATAGATTGCTCGAGAGGGACCGTTGTGGGTTTTTATTACTTTACTATGTAACTTTGCTACTAAGTGTAATTATTTCGAGTGCAAAACAGAAAGGGGAAATCCTTTAGAGCTGCACTGTACTATCATTCGGTGATACTTCCCGTCAATGATTCTATTGTGAGACATATATTCTATTGTATAACATAGGATGAAAAGAACTATCCAATTTTTAAAATTATCGTATCAATGCGTCATATAAGGAGATATGGCGTTGGAAAAAACAATACAGCAGGTTCGAAATGTCCAGGGTTGCGGATTTGGTTCGAAAGAGTCACCGCGGCCCTGGAACGCAAAGGGCACTAGGAGAAGCATGGATGGGTTTTAGTCAGTAAGAGTCTGACACTCCCGGGAAATCAAATTTTGATGATTTTCCATCCATTAAAAAAAGGTTCGAGATATCATTCTCGAAAACTCAAACGACCAAAAACATTGATGATTTTTTCAATTTGTAACTACATAAGTTCTTAATTGGAATAGGTTGCAGCACAGAAAAACAAAGAACCTCAAAAGAAAATAAACGTTGAAACAAAATAAAAAGAATCAGCCAAACTGTACGTTCATGTGTATAATACGTTCAAGCTCTTTGCACGCCAGTGTACGCTGACAACGTCACTCGAAAGTGGGTCGGTTATTTGACATTCGTGTACACTGTATGTCCACAGTACTAGCACACGTGAAGTAAATACTGCAAATTCGGGAGAAAAGTGGAGTTAGTCACGTTCTGTTAAAATGTTTGGTAACACAGCAACTTAGACCAGCTATTTAACTTTAAAGTTAGTAGAGACGAGAGTGGCTTTAGACATTTTGAAATAACTAGATTTTCTTCGCCGTGTTAAGTTGCGTGTCTAGGATTGCTAAGCCGGAACTTGCATTAGCCGTGCACGGTGATTTGTTTACCAAACACGTTGTAACGTCACATTATCTATATACTTGTTGTTTTAGTTAAAAAGCTGCTACACTCTATTTATTTTCGTTTTTTAAATTTTTTCGTGGATAAGTAATACTAAAAAAAAACCATTGCAGTGCAATATTTTCCTTCGATTTTCAAACAAATGCATCATAAAATAACTTTTTAATTTTTATAGCATAAAACTTTTTAATTTATTGGCACGTACACTTAGTTTTAGTTTTCGAAAAAAGAGATTATAGAGAAAGAGAGAGAGAGCAATTTAATTTATTCTATAGTAATTAAAAAATTGCCATCTCTTACTAAAATCTGCGTGAAATCATGCACTACCTCATAACCAAATATGTTGAGTTTTGTAATCAAAGTGTTTGTTAAATAATACCTAAAGTAAACTATATAGCAACAATATAATAATAATAATAATAATAATAATAATAATCATTTATTTCGGAAAGACATCCATATTTTGTTAATATCATCACCAATACAACATGTAACAAAATAAACGTTAAAATTCTTCAAGGGTCATTCTACTCATCATTATGAACAACTATCACTATAGGACCAACAATGTAATCGCGAAAAAAAAATCAATACGTTTATTTGCGCATAACTCAACAAACTGTAGGTACTGAAAAACTGTTTTTTTTTTAAATATTTTTTGATTGGTCTCATAGTGAAAGTTGTTCATAACGATGAATACAATGAGCCCTTAAGAGGTATTGCGTTTATTCTGTTATACGTTGTATAACTATACAATTATTCAAACTACCTCACATACTTACCGCTAACATACCATGTAGCACGAATGTACGATTTCTAGCCATAACGTAACACAATACGGACGGGCGAGACGTGACGCGTCGACGTGTTTGGAGAACAGATCGGTGCGCGGCTAATGTAAGTTCCGGATGGCATTCCTGGAGAATATTGTACGACGGATAATAAATTTTGGTTATAAAGCCTTCTTAGAATAAAAGATGTTTTACGTCATCCATTTAGGATGCTTTCAGCAAGTACGGTCAATGAATTCATAGCCGTTTCTTCTTTGAGTCAAAAGGAGATTTTTTATTCAAAATACTTGGCACAAACTGAAAAATACTACAAACAAATTAATTCAGAATGTAATGATGTGTAAACAAAAGAACCACTTTAAAGGTCTTTGGGAACCGGAACGAGAATCATACAGTTTTTTCACTCAGGAAAATGTGGCATTTCAATAAAAACTCCAACTACAATATAAAATTCATGCAAGAACAGCACAGATGCTTGTAAAATATAACTCCACTAATGGATATGAAAAACTTTATAGAAACTTATGAAAAATTCGCGCAGAAATTCTTGTTTCAATAAAGTTGCAGTACAGTTACTGTGTATTCTCTCGAGGTTTTTTACGTTCGATTATGACGTTCTTTTAGTTTATATTGTTATTGCTATTTTTATATTGGGGTGATTTTTTGAATTACGATGTTTCATGGTTTTGTCTATTTGTTTGTTCATTTGAACCTACACCCAGCTGCTTCAAGAACCAATTGACTAAGTAGATATCTCCTAACTATTTGCTGCTCACGTATCAGCTGCAAGTCTGTTTTACCAAATAATAATAATATGTTTGAAATCATTTTCAAACGAACAACAGGACATACCTAGGTAGTTATACATTTTTTTTTAACTTTTTGAAATCTAATTTGTACACCAGCCATGGTCAAACATTATATTTATTTAGTATCGTACCATGTTTTTGCAAATAAATGAATCTAAATCTGAATAATATGAACAACTGCCTTTGAAATCATGGCCACCTACTGTAGGTTGGCAACAAATTCATAAGGCCCAATCACGAAACAAACATCTAGGTGGGCACGATTTCCCAAATGCCAGAGAACATTTCAACACTTTGGAGATACAACTCCCCTTCGCATAATAATTCTACACACGAATTAAATTAAACTCACGCCCACCCAAACTAAATTTCAAGCAGCGTGACACAATACAACGTACGTTAGAAACCGTCCTTAAACTGTCTCAATTGAAACAATAAACACGCAATTCCGTCACAGAGGCAACTTGTTATGACGTGTTATGACGACATGACGTGACGCCGATACGCGCCGTAGCGTGACAGAGACAAATGACGCGAGTGACATGACGCGAATAAGCGACAGCGTGATGGCTTGCGCTAAAACTTAACGTGTTTAACGGGTGGCTTTTAAAAAGTTACGTGTTTGGCGCGTGACGTTCCTTTAAACACGCGAAATTTCCGCTTTTACATAGACTTTAATGGTTTGAAACAGCAGTATATCAACACGAATCAAGTAAGCGTGGTAAAATATTGCTTCATAGGTACTCTAAAATAATACTCCTTACGAGAAAAAGAATTCCTGCTGGAAATGCTCTCTTCTTCTTTCACCTAGACCGTGTGTTTAATTTACTTTCGGTTGGCCTTCACTATTATTTTCCATTGAGTATCATTCTGTCGATGAGTATCCGTCCGCTGACCGTGATTTTGCACTGTGGCCTATTCGAGTGGAAGTTCCTTGAGATTTATTTCGACCTTCGTCGGTGGTGGGTAGTTTCAACGTACACGTTCTTAATTGTCAAGGTTAGTTTAATTTTGGTAATGACACCTAGACTTAAAGTCATTCTGAAACTTCTTATCTTTTTAGCAATCCTAATTAGTATTATAGACACAAATGCGAATTTGAGTTTGATACGTTTTCGCGTCTAAATCATCGATCCGATTTTAATGAAATCATCAGATGACTTCTTCCACTCTGGGTGGAGAGGGAGGGAGTGTCAGACTCATATTGACTAAAATCCATCCGTGTTCCTCCAAATGCCCTCAGTGTTCCAGGGTCGCGGTGACTCTTTCAAACAAATTTCGCAACATTATAAACACAACATATGGGACTCTGGAGACGGTAATAAGAAATATTAACGATAACGAAGCCATGGGTTCAAGCTAGTATCTATGAATTCAGCGAAGCCATGAACTATCGGAGTGCAATGGAACAACGTTTTCACTGAATAAGTACAGATTACTATGACGTAAATCCAACAGATTCCTCCTTATCCTTATCTCGACACTAATCCACTTTTAACAATTTATACCAGCGCATCAACCCAGAATACGTTTATCACTTACTCAATCAGCGTTCCCAAGCTTTTACAAACAAATATTAACAACATGCTCACACTAATATTCATGTTGAACCATCTATTAAACTCTAAAACGCTTGCAAGCAGTGTTTGTTCATATAAATCCCTTTATTATCGTGCAGCGCTTCTTCTGAGTGCATTCTGAGTACGTTTTATCATGAGTACGCGTTCATTCTGCCTTAAGCTTGGGAACAATATATTTGATGTAATACGTTGGTGCATTCTTTGATGCTGGAATCTAACGATCAAAGGAAATATGGAGATGATACATAAGTCCTTTTAAATGAGTAAGCCAATAGGTTTGTGCAATGGGTTGTTTGTTGTAAGATTTTGTAGTGGATCTGGAATTATAGTGACTTCTTAAACGCTTGTACGTACTTAACAGGTTCACTGTCCGTATAGCAAACTCAATAGTTAAACAATCAGCGAAGACCACATGTGGTTCATGGGACTGTGAACCGCTTAATTATTGGGATTTGTACGTTACAACAGAACTGGTTGCGGACAAAGTCGATGTCAGGCTTCCGAGGAGTCGCAGTTCAAATAGATGGTCGAACCAAGTTCGCTCATCCCTGGACAAAAATCCATCAAGCCAAGGATAGGTACTAAGGGCCTCACCAGATAATGGCAGCAGGATTCTCTGTACATTGCAACAGCTACACTTCGATCGCCAACCCGCCTGTCAAGCGTGGCGATTATGGCAAAACCCGCCTTTTGGTGGAGGCTTATGTCCGGCAGTGGACGTCTTTCGTTGGTTGTTGTGGCCCAAGTGTCGGCACAACAACCGGTTCTGTGCGTCTCACATCCATCAGCTACCCGCGACCCTCATCAGATCATCGGTCCACCTTGTGGGACTCCGGAAATCTGGTATAATCTTCAAAAAAAAAAATAGTGCTTTTCCTGCAATTACAGCTAACAGTACCGATCATCTACATTGTCTTTCAAAATGAACACCAATAAACTTAAATAAACGTGTTTATTTGGCACAAACAGCAATGAAAAGGATATTCCGGTAATACGGGGTTACTTTGACTTTAAGGATAACTTTGACAGTGTTTGGGGCTCATTATAATTAAGCTCCAAAATTCGGTTTACACGTGTTAAGGGCGAGTCCGCATGGGTGAGAGATGCAGAAACTTAAAGTAGTCAAGAAAGTAGAGTAGGTAGTTAAAAAAGGAACGTGTCAAAGTTACCTCTAAAGTCAAAGTTACCCCGTCTTATGGTTTAACTTTAAAACAAGAACATTGTGTACCTCTAAAACATTACAAAGCGATACAACCAACATCCCATATTATTTACCCCTACACTATCAACATAACATCAAACTATCTTATAAATGCATAAAATCACAACCGCATTTGCCGGTCACTAGCAACACCACAGTTGACTGCCTCTAGTCTCCCTATAAAATATGACCTCTATCTATATACTATTGCATCCATTATATATTTACTATACTAGCGACCCACCCTTGCTTTGCATGGGTGCAAGCTGGTGATAATATAGCAACGTGATAATATCACAACGTTTAGATTTTTGTGGCTTAAGGACAATTTTTTTTTTTTGTTTACTGGAGGAAATCTCTAAGAGTAGTTCTGATCATCATCATAGCCTAGCCTTTTCCCAACTAAATTGGGGTCGGCTCCCAGTTTAACCGGATTCAGCTGATTACCAGTTTTTTACGTGGAGCGGCTGAATATCAGACCTCCACAACCCATTAACTGTGTAACACGATACTTCTTGACAAGATTGGTGTCAGATTTTCTGGCTTCTGACAATCCGTAACGACTGCCAAAGATCTACAAATGGCAGCCGCGATCCATCGGTTAAACGTGCATTCAGAGGCACGGAGGAGTGTTGGAGAAGTACTGATCGAATTACAAAAAATATTACACTGATGTGATGCAAAATTAATCTACCACTGGAAAACTTAGACGACTTATTCCGAAAAATACGGTTCCTGTGGGATGGGCCCCAACAGTAAAGTTGCAAGAAAAGCTAATAAATTCTAAGTAAAACCGTACATTACACGTAAAAATTTTCTTTTAGAATCAAGTAATAGCTTCTGCCCGCCATATTTTCTCTGCGTGGATTTCAGATCGGGATTTATAAACTATATGTGTGCTGTATGTAGTTTAAAAGAACTAAGCGGTCACAGACATACAGACAGAAACGAAACGACTTTGATTTATACCTGTGTATACAGAATAGTAGACTTCGCCCGCGACTTCGTACACGCATTTTTCCCCATCCCGTAAGATTTTTTTTTTTCAAAATCGGTTCAGTAGATCCAGAGATTACTCTTTTCAACCTTACAATCTCACAAACTTTACCTCTTTATAATATAAGTATAGATATATACGGCCAGTTATATACAGTATATAGGGCGAGGGAGCTCTCCCGTGACCGAGGTTAAAACATTGACCTTTTAAAAATACAGGATGATTTTAAAAGGTAGGACTTTTAAGTGTCGGATGTGAAGTTAATGATGTGTCGTAAATATGACGCCGTTTGGCCTTGTAAAAGTGCTTTCTGGTTTTGCACGCGGTTTCTGTCTGGTAATATATTTTGTTAAAACCGGAGTGTTTTTAAAACACGGAACCCTTTTAGTATCTCTTGTTTCTGTATATTTGTCTGTTGTTAGGAATCTTTATCGTAGGTAGTTATTTAGACGAATGGAAAAAATTAAATTAAGTAAAGTAAAATAAAATTTATTTGCATAGATTGCAGGTTCATAAAATAAGATGTAACAATAAGATGGATGAGCTTTGTACAATCTACCCTAGATAAGGCATGCAAACATTCATGAAATTGTTAACAAAATTAAATTGTTGAGTATTTTCATTGAAATTATTTTATACGTTTAGAAACCACAAAGTCAAAGTCAAAGTCAAACTCAAAGTCAAAGCATTTATTTCAAATAAACCATTTACAGGTACTTTTGAATTGTCAGAGTCAGTCAGTCAAAAACATGAAGCTATTTGCACGTTCCAAAGCGTAGATCTCTATGGAGAAGAACGTGCAAGAAACTCCACGGACACTCTTTTAAACCATTTTATGATTTACAATAATCCTGGTTACATTATCTTTGTTGCTTCTATATGTGAGAACAATGTAAAGGAAGAGAAAAAAAAAGAATTCTAAGTATCAAATAAACTATTGAAATAAGCCAGCGACAGCTAAGAGATGACCAGTCTCCACTGATGGCGCCCGTTCACGAACATGACGCGTGCATCAGCACCATTTTGAAGGGAACCGAATGATCCGATCCGATACACGCGCCACCATCAGCGAGACATTCGAGTGAGCATGACAAACCCTCAACACACACATAAAAACACTTTAATGAATATGGTCTTTGAAATAAACTTCAACTCAACTTGAACTCTAACTCCATCGGAGCTTGTCATAAATTGCATTTGTTTGTACGAAAACGACAATTAGACAAGCTTTCATTGACATTTTTGAGCTCATGTTGGAATTGGTGTTCGAGTTGAGTTGGAGTTTATATTTAGAAGTATGGGCCTTGGTATGTGCAAAAAGTGTTTTTGATAGAATACAATGTATTTTATCTACACCAATTAACTTCCAGAAAAATTAAAGGAGAAAACACTATACAGGGTGAAATTTAATTCATGGGCATCCTTTTGAGGGTCATTGTACTCATCATTATGAACAACTTTTACTATGGGATCAACCCCGAAATCGCGAAAAAAAGTGCTGTTCAGTAATTTTTTTCGAGTTACTTACGCGTGCAGAAATGTATGGAGCAGTCGTTTTTTTTTCGCGATTTCAGTGTTGGTCCCATAGTAAAAGTTGTTCGTAATAATGAGTACAATGACCCCTTAAAAGGATGCCCATGAATTCAATTTCATCCTGTATACTAATAGGATGACACAATGGATGGTGTTATCGCTAGAAAACATTCGCACTTTACACAATATCTCGAAAACGCTGCATTTAGTAAATTAGTTTAAACTAGACTCGACCAATAAAAAAAATCGAATCTACATTAAAAACTGCAAATTAAGTCTCAGGCCACAGCATACCGAGCTCCGGCCTTGAACGGTATCGATGCGCAGTGTACCGATACAAACAGATCTAGTAGCTGGCTGAATCTTGAATAGGCACTCTTTGGCCTTGTTGGAAACTTGATCAGCGAGTTGCACAATGTCTAAGTGCAAATGAGTTTTACATTTGGTTTAATTTGTTCGTATGTATCTTTTCTTTGGACATAGGTACCTAAACAGGGTGTTCCTGAAGTGCCTAGTCATATTTAAGGGTGATGATGGGTAGCTGATATACATTAAGAAAAAAATAGCAAAACATTAAAAATGTGACATTAAAAAAAAAATCGATTACATAAAAACTAAAATTTTTAGAAGAAATGACTGACATAAAATCTATGACTGAACTAAATTAAATGCCACCGAGTGAAACAAACGGCTTGAAAAGTGACTTCTGCGAAACTTTTTATTCGTTTTGTCTGGTCGAATTTTTTGAAAAAATCTCAAAATTGTTTTGCTATTTTTTCCTTAATGTGTATATCAGCTACCCAACATCATTCTTATACGACCACGCACTTCTGGAACAGCCTGTATGTACAATCTTATTCATAAAAATAATCTGAAATATTTAACAGGTGCAAAACAGTTCAAAGATTTTCAGGGTTTAAAGGAACCAAGCATGTTGGAGTGCCCTAAGTTCCCTAGCTGACTTCTCCCTTTCTTTGTTCAGCGATTAGAACATCTGATAGTTATACAAAATGATAATAGGATAAAAATAACGTTATACTTAGTAAAAATATACTAAATGAACGTTAGAGAGAATGATGACAAATTATGTTGTTATTATGCTGAACGTAAAAAAAAACAAATAAAATTAAAATACACACAATATTATTAGTGGATTTGAGCGTTAAAGCTTTTGAAAATACATAGAGTAAATATTCTTATACTAAAAGAACGGCACCCGGTATTAAGAGCTCCTCACGTTGTTTCATACGAACTTTCAAATCATAATTCTAGATATTTAATGAACTGATTTTAACTAAACTTGGTAAGCATTACGCTACATACCTTTTTATCTGGTTACATTACTATTCCGCGATATACCAGATACGTTATTGTTCGGCTACATCCTGGATACGTTACAGGCCGGCTCAGTTACAGTCCGGGTTCGTTACTGTTTGGCTTCGTATAGCAATTGAAGACATGTTCCCCTTTACTATTCATCCCCTCCAGACATAATTGAATCAAACTACAAGCTTACTCAAGAAAACTCCTCCACTTAAAAACTCCTTAAAATCCGTAAAACACTTTAACTGCACACGAAGTTAAAGTCTCCGTGTTTACTGTTTATTTTCATTTCACGAGGCAAAGTTTATAAACGGCGACAATAATATACGGAGTGTCTAGTTGGCACTTACGTATAAATAATAAGAGTTTTTGGTATTTAATTGTGCTGAAAATGGGAAAGATTTAGATCTAAAGACTGTGAATAAGCACATTCGAGTTTAAAAAAAAAGTTGTACTTTGTAGGGCGTTGACTTTTCCATCCTGTGTGAAAATAACTTTCCATAACTCGATATGACTTACCTGTCGGCCAAGGTCTCATGGCCATCAATATTCTAGTCTGTAATTTACATTTTGATTAAAAAGTATGACATAAATTTTTATAGTAATGTGATTGTTCGCAAAACGGTTTTTTTTTCAGAGTGTGTATTTCTATAGCCGCTATAAAAATAAATATCCTACACAAGAAACGTGTTTTTTTTTCGGTTTACGGAACCCTTTGTGTGAGAGTTCGACTCTCTCTTTTTAGTGGCGTTGTCGATGCCGCTATAAGAGGTAAAATTGTTTGTTGCCAAGCGGGAATCTCTGAAGTATTGATCCAATTACGAAAATTATTTTACAAATAGGAAGATACTCTGTCGGCAAGTGTTAAGTAACTTAGTTTTTCTCTGTAAGAAATAATACATTCAAACCTGCTCCAGCTTTTGACATTCTATAGTAGGCACCACATAAGTATGCAATAGCCGTTAGTGGCCCATCTACATTTATTGACATTCGTATTTTAAAATCGGAAAAAAAAATACTGAGGCTTGTACAACTTTTACAGTAACTCTTACGTAGGGACCTCCTTTTAATTAAAATATATCCCCTGTGCTAGAAATAAATACATAAAGCTGTCATAAATCGACATCTACTAATGAAAAACGATTCATAATGTATTTTTCTATATTATTTTTTTTTATACTAGGGAAAGGGCAATGTACTTTATTGCAAATTTATCTGGCACTTACCATACAAGTGTATAAATCCATGTGAAATGGAATATTAAAAATTATTTTAATTTATTTTTTAATTTTATATTTTTATTTTGAATTTCATTTTTTATTCCGGAAAAATGTATCTACAATTTGTAAGGAATAGGCTACTGAAGTAACGTTGCAGAAAAAAAGGGATTCAGGATTCAGCTGAATACCAGTATTTTACGTGGAGCGGCTGCCTACCAGACCTCTACAACCCATTAACTGGATAACACAGTACTTCTTGGCAAGACTGGAGTCAGATTATCTGGTTTCTGACAACCCGTAACGACTGCCATTGATTTGGAAATAACAGCCGGACCAAAAGCTTAACGGGCTTTCCGAGGCACGGAGGAAACTCGATATATTAAGATGGTCATCCACCCACAGACCGACCCCGGCAAGCGTTGCTTAACCTTGAAGATCGACCCATGATACTGTGTGCTCTAATAAAAAAAATATATATCTACGAGTTAACCTAGCCACCACGGTTGAGGCAAACAAATAACTAAATTTTAGCTTGATATCTAAAACAGACGAGTCCCAGTAATTACTCTGTAAACACAACTGCATAAAACTAAAGTAACTAACTACTAAAGTAAAGACTATCCAGTAATATCGACTGCTTTGACTGCCCTCCGAATAATGTCCGGTACAGATGACTTGGTTTAATTAAAAACTAGGCTACAGTCGCATCGGGTGCTAGTGGGTTGGCAGCCGATTGGTAACCGCAGCATATAAAGCGGTCACGAATATGCCTGTTATTTTTACACGGTTATCAAATAACAGTCGTAATATTGTAGAGATAATTATTATATATGTAGTAGGATAGGGAATACAATAATAATAATAAACGTTTATTTAAGATAACCATAAGATCCAATGTGTTAGTAGTATAATAATTTATATACAGGGTTACTGGTAATTCGACGTATATCCGTCAGGGGCTGATAAAGGGGCCAAAATGCAACAAATTGAACCCCGCATATGTCTGGCCGAAATTCAATAGTTTTCGAGATATTTGAATTTTAAGGGTTTTTCGAAATTTACCCAAAATTTGACATTTAATTCCAAATAAAAAAACCTACATACCCATTCAAGGGTACCATTAAATATGATGTTGTAGCTGGCACTTCAATTAAGCTGTGGACATAATCAAAACCACTTAATTTAACAAAATAATTAAAATAATGAGCGATATAAGAATAATATCTTACCAATATTTTAATTTCACGCATCAAAAATGTTGTCTCGTCAAAAAAATTTCTATGACATTAATCGTACAAATAACTAAAACAACTTGCCTATTCTGTAAGCTTTCCAAAAAGGTATAAAACCAATTTTAAAATATATAATTCGTGGCATGGCATGTGTTTGAACCGGCGCGGTGATAGAAATCATCTGTGTTCTTAGTTTATCATCCTCGCTAAAACAACCGATTTTACTGGCGAAATTCTTCGTGATGGGGCAGGGTGTGCGGGCGGGGGAGTACACGGCGTCTGCTGCGCTCGCGTCACCTTCCTTAGTACAGTTCGCGTCAAATAACTATGCCCCTTTGAAGTTAGCCATTTGCAAAGATCGCGTAGGTGCAGTCACGTAGACGGAAGCAAGCGGGACGCAAGCATGCATCGAACGTAAACGAGCGACTGAAACATAAAATCGCGCCGTCATAATCCCCGCCCTGCGCATGCGCAGTTGCAGTTTGTTCGTTTTTTACAGTTCGTGTCAAATAACT
This sequence comes from Melanchra persicariae, assembly GCA_947386135.1. NCBI lineage: Eukaryota > Metazoa > Arthropoda > Insecta > Lepidoptera > Noctuidae > Melanchra > Melanchra persicariae. The sequence goes on along the minus strand of OX376657.1, from coordinate 3,292,745 downwards.
GTGCCCCTCTGAAGTTGGCTAGGAGTGGCTGGGTAGTAGTCAAAATTACGAACAAACTGCAACTGCGCATGCGCGGGGCGGGGATTATGACGGCGGGATTTTATGTCTCAGTCGCTCGTTTACGTTCGATGCATTCTTGCGTCCCATTTGCGTTCTTGGGGCATAGTTATTTGACGCGAACTGTACTAAGGAAGGCGACGCGAGCGCAGCAGACGCCGTGTACTCCCCCGCCCGCACACCCTGCCCCATCACGAAGAATTTCGCCAGTAAAATCGGTTGTTTTAGCGAGGATGATAAACTAAGAACACAGATGATTTCTCTCCCCGCGCCGGTTCAAACACATGCCATGCCACGAATTATGTATTTTAAAATTGACTTTTATACCTTTTTGGAAAGCTTACAGAATAGGCAAGTTGTTTTAGTTATTTGTACGATTAATGTCATAGAATTTTTTTTGACGAGACAACATTTTTGAAACGTAAAATGAAAATATTGGTAAGATATTATTCTTATATCGCTCATTATTTTAATTATTCTGTTAAATTAAGTAGTTTTAATTATGTCCATAGCTTAATTGAAGTGCCAGCTACAACATCATTTTTAATGGTACCCTTGAATGGGTGTGTAGGTGTTTTTATTTGGAATTAAATGTCAAATTTTGGGTAAATTTAGAAAAACCCTTAAAATTCAAATATCTCGAAAACTATTGAATTTCGGCCATACATATGGGGGGTTCAATTTGTTGCATTTTGGCTCCCTTATCAGCCCCTGACGGATATACGTCGAATTACCAGTAACCCTGTATAACTAGTGTTAGTAATACGATTTTAACCTACTCGCCCCCTGCCTGACTCATAAATCGAGGTATCAATACTCATGTGAGCTTTAATACATCGCCCCATGTACAGACAGTCAAGTCTACTGGCTATCATATTTAAAACGCTGTTGCGACTAGCCCGTACTCTGCTCAGCATTGACGCCCACCGCTTGCGCAGAGTTGCGTAGAAGCAAACGATGCGAGCCTCCGCAAACATACACACATGAACACATACACACATGGATGCAATTTTTTTATTTGCAGATAATTAAAAGCACTATTAAACAATTATGAAATAATTTTTAAAATACCTTCATCAGCGGTGAAGTTATAAAGCTTCAAAGTTGATAATTAGATAGAGAAGTCCGATACGAACTCTGACGTCAAAGTTCTAGAAAACGGCGTTTTGGCGAGAGGGACAGATATGTTTGTTTAAAATAGTTCTATCTCGTTGGTTTCTTGATCTATTTTCACTGTAAGTATTATATTTTTGTATACAGTATGTTAACTAACAGAGGGCGTTCCCGTTAAACCGCAATAGTATAGCATCCATACATGCTAAAAAAAATAGTACCATTTGAAAACAAAATGTTTTTATTTTTTTTCAATATTAAAATATTGACTAAAAATGTTAAACTAACACGTAAAAGAAACACTCTATACATTATGCGTACTCGAAGAACGGCAACGTCACGCTTCTTCGAGTACGCATAATGTATAGAGTGTTTCTTTTACGTGTTAGTTTAACATTTTTAGTCAATATTTTAATATTGAAAAAAAATAAAAACATTTTGTTTTCAAATGGTACTATTTTTTTTAGCATGTATGGATGCTATACTATTGCGGTTTAACGGGAACGCCCTCTGTTAGTTAACATACTGTATATTTGAGATAAACTATGTGGATAATACATATTTTTTTCATACTTATTCCCTATTGTGAGCCAGTATTTCATTAAATGATTTGATGTTGCCTGCTGTTGTACAAGCTCGTGACTTAGTAATAACAGCAGGACTTGATGACTTTCAAGGTTAAGTAACGCTTACCGAGGTTGGTCCAAGGATAGGTGACCCCCTTAGCGTATCCAGGATGCAACGAGCCTCGGAAAGCAAGGTAAGTCCAGTAGGCTTGCCCTTGGACCAATATCCTGGCTGTCATTTGTAGTTCTTAGTCGTTAGGGGTAGTCCAGACTGCCAGGGTTGTGGATTTTGTTCGAAAGAGTTACCGCGGCCCTGGACAGCAAAGGGCACTAGGAGAAGCACGATGGGTTTTAGTCAGTCAGAGTCTGACACTCCCTTCCGCTCCGCCCAGAACGGGAGTCATTTGATGATTTCCCAGCCACAAAAAAGAGGTAGTCAGAAGACCTGCATCCAGTTCTGGATTCCATGATCAATAATGTGTAAGAAATACATGATAGTTTACAGGGTATAATGGAAGAAAAAATTGCGCTGAAACCAAGTATAATGAAACAAGAAAAAGAAGACAATGATTAATATTCTAGTTTCAAAATATTTGTAACCATTGAAAAATTAGAAATCTAAACCGAACTCGTTCGTTCGCTTGTCCACTCCAGTGCAGTTTTATTGGTTTGCCAAACGCAAAATGAATCTCTTGACAAGTGTATTGGAGGAAAAGTGTTTTGACAATGGTTTTCGTCTATCCTGTATTCATCTTTTATTTAACCGACTTCAAAAAAAAGGAGGAGGTTCTCAAATTGTTTTTTTAAGTTCGTTACCTCATAACTGCGTCATTTATAAACCGATTTGAAAAAATAATCCTTAAGTGAAAGGATATTTTTTCCGGTCTCATTGAAATTTCTTCAAAATCGGTTCAGTAGTTTAGTTTTAAAATCCAAATAGCTGAAAAAATATGTCATCCAATTAACGAAATTGCGTATTTAGCTTGGTGTTGCTAGCTTTAGGGTACCACTAAAGAGTGAACCTCAATATTGGAAACGTGTTTGATATTACAGAATACTTAAGTGGGTATCGGTAGCCGGATACCTAAGTATCCGGCTGATATGGATCAAAGTACCTTTAGGTACAGTTAAGGAATGAGAATTAAGAAAAACAAAAATTGTTTTTGCCACACTAAAAAAACACATTACAAATACACCATGACAGAGATTTAAAAAAAAATTGCCGAAATAAAGCCCCGTATTTGATAAAAACATTTAAAATATGCTTTTGATGAAGAGCCTTATGGTTTCCCCGAATGCGTGTTGCCAGCATTTTAAATACAAATTTGAAACCTTAGGGCCAATTATTCTACTAATTTTAAAACAACATTTACCTCCTTAAAGCCTCCTTTTCCATATATTTTTGACAGATTCTGACTGACATGTGAATGCAAACGTTGTTTAAAAAGTAGTGAAATTGGAACTATGTTTAAAAATTTCACGCCTTGAACGTTCATGAATATTTATTTATTATTTTATTGGATAGATAGATAGATAGATAGATAGATAGATAGATAGATAGATAGATAGATAGATATATAGATAGATAAAACATTTATTTGATGCAAATAAACAAAACACAGCACACATAGGTACATAAATATTATAAAAAATAATGCTAGACTTGAAAAACTACTACTTTAACAAGGATTAAAAAAAAACAAATTGCATAACCAGCCAGTACACTCACTCATTTTGCCAAGGTATCTAAATAATAATACGAGTATGTGGAAGTCTATTCTTTTCTTCGCAGAGTACTCAGCAAATAAATGAAGATCTTTATTTAAGGGGAAGCTCTTTGATCTCAAAGAACTCCGATCATTTACGGTGCAGTCACCTGTTTTTTTCTCTGAACGCAAAGACAGTATCAATGCACGCGTCACATGAAAGAAAACTTTTGATCATAGGCTCGTGCCGGTCCCGAGTTTTTCCATTAGGAAGTATGAGATAGCAATGTCAATATTATACCTCAGTCAAATGAGAGTGATCCGAAATATACGTACATTTTATAGAAACGTGCAGCTGTAGCAGTTATTTAAGTACCAATCAAAATGTGTGAAAAGTTATCAACAGTTTCATCAATCAGTCTTTGTTTAATCGAATTAACTTCATATCCATCACATGTCGAGTTTGTTTTAGTTTCCGTACGTGTTTAATGCAACAAGTAACTTTATAGGATCACTTGTGTCTGTTTCTTCGTCTGTCACAGACAGTTTACTCTAAAACTGCAAGAACGATTGAACTGTGGTATACATATCGCAAAAAAAAACTGCTGTTATGTACATTTTCTCGAGCAATGAAAATATAAACATTATTGCAATGAGGCAGTTGATTTTATTTTTGCTATTTCAGGGTTGACTCATTGTAAAAGTTGCTCATAATATTGTAGTATTCATAGTAAAGTTGCTCATAATGAGTACAATGAACCCTTTACATGTTTTGCGTTGTTTTTATTACACCCTGTATGACAAATACAAAACATTTCAGCAAAAAACTCACGCCATTTCAAATTCACACCTACATTAGTTTTTAATATTTATAGTAGGTCTGAGTAATAAAGAGCAAAACCCGATTACGCTAAAACACAAATGAGGTGAGAATTAAATTTAGTAAACTCCATTTTCAATCCAATTAATTACATTTGGTAATTAATTAATTAGGAAACGGTAATAAAATCACTTTGACCTTGTCGTGGCAGGCTGGACAGGGCCCTGGGGCTACGGACTTAGCTACACCCCGTTGATTTTATTTTTTAATCTGTAGTTAGGTACATAATTATTCGGTAAAACCTACTTACCATTGTTTTTAGGCTTGAAAATATAAAATAAAATGTTCTACTAACCATTGTTACTATGTTATGAAATAAAACGCATAATCCCTACTTAATATTATATGCTATGTATGCCTGTCTGTTACGCTTTCATGCTAAATCAGTTTTTTTTTTTTTTTTTAAAGAAAGATATAAAGAATTTATTACGAACAAGTTTATAGACATAGTAAGCACATTATAAGTCTAAAAGCTCCAAGATTTAATTGAGAAAAAAAAAAAAAAAAAGAAAAGAACTTGTGTGCAATTGAGTAACCCTAGACCCCACACTAGGATACCCTGTGTCGTGGGATCTAGTATCCTCGTGGTTGATGACTATAAGTGCACACAGTAGTTTACAGTTGGGTTTAAATAAGAACATACAAGCAAAAATAACGAAATTAAATAAAATTCAAACTTACAAGATTACTTCCATGAAAGTCGTATGTGTGGTGTGATGGTGTGTGTGTGTGTGTGTAGATGTTCTAAAATGGTATGAGTTAGTATGTGATATACAGCCGGTCGACTCCGCCGACACCCCACGGTGTTCACCTAGGCGGAGCGAACGACAATAGACGAACGTATCGTCGTGAAATTTGGCAGATGTATAGCCTGGGATATGGAGAAAGACATAGGCTTATTAGTTCTTTACGAGATAACCGAGATCCACGCGGTTATAGCCGCAGGCAAAAACTAGTAAAAAAAATATTTTTTAAACACTTACAGGGTTTTTTTTAATGATAAATCACAGACTATTATTTTGTTTTACAAAATGATAGCCATTATGCACTGTATTTTGTTTTATTAATACCTACTCGTCCACAAGTACCCGTATCATAATGTATTATGAAAAAACAGTTCTAATGATTTTTGTTATTAACTGTGATATGGCTGCTCTGTTGAGTGTACTCCACACCGAACCGTAATTGAATATTGGTGCGGTACGGGTTTTTGGACGAAATTGCATTAGGTTGGTTAGGACTGTAGTATATTAAAACATTCGTGTGATATAAACTCACACTCGTGTTTTAATAACCCCTCTAATGCAACACTTTCATAAACTACAATTTTATTGCAGACATTTAAAAAAAAAAATACTCAGAGTAATTTGAGCCCAATTTAACGCCTTTTCATACCAGTCCATTCTTAAGAATACGTTTGATAAAATGTTTTTATTGTGACTTCGTAGCCGTTCCTAGGTCGTGTCCAATGTCAGGCTGTCACGACCTATCTTGGCGAGGACATACTCATTACAGAATATTATTGTTGGACGTGGGGGATTCTTTCACTATTAGCAATAAGTGATGAGGTCAGGTGCGCTCGTGGAATGAAAAGGTTAAGCAATTCTCAATGACATTTCAGTCCTGCTTTTGGGGCAAATGTCAATTTTAGAAGTGTAATTTTAATGAATAATGTGGGGTGTGCATTTGGAAAATTAATAACTTATGCACTTTGTTCGAAAGAGTCACCTCGGCTCTGGGACGAAAAGGGCATTTGGAGGAACACGGTTTAGTTTTAGTTAGTAAGAGTCACTCACTTCTGCTCCGCCCAGAGCGGATCTTGATGATTTCCCATTCTTAAAAAAATTAAGGATGCATACAAAATACTTACTTTATTTCCCTTTGTGATAATTCTGTTATCTGGATAATTATGTCTAACTTACCACTTACCTACAATTATTTTAGTTTTGATTTAAAAAACTGGCTAAAGTCGTAAGTCTATATTAGTAATATATCTAATACCTTTATGCGAGCAATTCTTGTTATTATGTCATTGTTTCCTAAATCTCGGAAACGGCTCCAACAATTTTCATGAAATTTAGTAGTAGTTTTCGGGGGCGATAAATCGATCTTATTATGTTTTATTTTTATTATAATAAAGAGTTTGTGTGCTTGCTTGTTTGTTTGAACGCGTTGATCTCTGGAACTACCAGACGGGTTTGGAAAATTCTTTTTGTATATGATAGCCATATTCCTGAGGAAGACTACCTATACGCTAAGTTTGTGGTTTTTTTTAAACATTGATATTTTTTATTTTTGTGTTGACTTTATATAAAGAAACAGAACGTAACCCTGAAATACGATCTCGCACTTCTGAAATATCCTGTATATACAAACACACAATAGATTGAAAACCAACAATAAAGCAACAAAATTGTTTAAGTTTTTAAGGCGTTTAAAATTATTTAATAAACACAATATTTGTACTATATTTTTCGTTCAAGGTCAAGGTGAATGTCCCAATTGCCAGTAATTACTGTAAACAGTTTCTACAGAATTATTAATTCTTAAATTACGTAGTAACATGATTTAAATGACAAGTACGAGGTATTTTACTGATTTAAAATTAATTTTCAAGGTACATTATTGATTTGTTTGGTTTAAAATCAAGTGTAGTTTGGTTTTTAATTGAAATTATCACTACAGAAGAATTGTTTGTTCTGGGTGTTGATATTGGATATTATTTTAGACTCATCGTCACATATTGTTTCTTGTGATTGCGTAATTTAATTATTATAGTTGTTTCAGTACTTTTTGTGACCATTAGTAGGTATATTTACCTGACTGCCTCATAATAATGGTAGGTACTATTTTAAAAACTTTTGCGTGTATTCCCTCCAAAAATAGAAACGTAAAACAAAAGAAATCCTAGGAACAATTTTCTCAATTGCCAAATTCAAACAGAAGTTAAAATCTTGCTTAAAATTATTTACGTTCTAAGTCAGGTCTTTCAATCCGGAGTTCTCAATAATTATTTAGAGGGGGAGGCAATTTAGCCAACTTCCAAGGGTGGTGGTTGCGTAATTATTATCCGACTAAATTACAGAGTAAACGATGATAATGAGACTAAATAAAGGCCGTCTCAACAAGTTTTGTCTGTTACTGGTAAATTGATTGTGTTACTCGAAAAGCTGAAATATTTAGTAAGTTCAAGGATACCAGCAAGTTGCGGATTTTGTTCGAAAGAGTTACCGCGGCCCTGGAAAGCAAAAGGCACTAGGAAGAGCACGGATGGGTTTGTAGCGGCATTCATGCCGCCACAAAAATCAACGTAGCAGAATCAACATCACAACAAATGAGACTCGCAGCGCCGCCATCTGTCTCGACAGCTGCAAACTAACTACAAAATCCTAAATCGCGATATCAAAGTTTACCGTGCGATTAGAACACATGCAAAGCCCGAATATCAATTCTCGGGCAGTTGCCCACCAGACAAACCAACCGTCTGGTCGGAGGATCCCCCTTTTCAACGGAGGTATGCGGGACTTTACTCTCTGTTCCGCTACTTCTAAAGGTTTTATTCAGTAAGAGTCTGATACTCCCTCTCGCTTCACCCAGAGCTGCAGGAGTCACTTGGTGATTTCACATCCATAAAAAAAGGATACTAGCAAACACTTTTGAGTCAATTTTAATTCAAGCCGTGCATTAATTTATTTAATGTGTCTAATATTACGAAAATGCCTGAATTTAAAAATTGCTTAAAATTTCGCTCCTTGACCATACATCAACATACCGAAATCGTGGAATGCGTGATTCTGAGATTCGCAAAAATCACACATGAAAGATGGATTATACTGGCAGAAGTGTTGGAACTTTTTAGCCTAAAGAAAGAAAAGAAAAGAGTTTTCTCATAAACAACACTTCCATTTTTTTTCCGCAACCAACGCTTTTCGATCGGAGACTACACTTATAAACTACCTAGTTCTTTGTGTCAGAACTTAGAAAAAAAAACTGTCGGATACTTAGAAACTACCAGACTAAATGTTCCACATATCTACATAACGTAACTTATACAGGGTGTTTCAGAAATGCGTGTTCATATTTAAGGATAATGTTGGGAAGCTGATTATTACACATTAATGAAAAAGTAGAAAACAATAAAAAAAACCACTTAAAAAAATTCGGCCATAAATAAACGACTAAAAAGTTTCGAATATTTTTTATTTTTTTTTATTTATACAATTTTACATTGTAAATGTAAAATTGTAAATGTCTTTTCAAGCAATTCGTTAAAGTTAGTGACATTTAGTTTAGTTCAATCACGTATTTGATGTCACCAACTGCATCAGACTGCTTGAAAAGTGATTTGTTAGGAACTTTTTAGTCGCTAATTGTGGTCTTTTTTTTTAAAGTCAGTTTTTTCCTCAATGTATATCAGCTACCCAACAACACCCTTAAATATGACGACACTTTTCTGGAACACCCTGTATAATATTAATAAGCTTTTGTGCTTTCTGTGGAATAATCATGTTTATCTTCTCTCACGAGTAAAGTTCAAGCGATATTCCGCTTGAGAGCCTACTGGGTACCTTCAACATATCGAAGGTCACTCAAGGACAAGTGATTGTGACGTCATATATAATAAAACTAAGTTTCAAAGCATCTCGTTAATGTTCGGAACTTTTAGACTACATTAAAAGGAGCATAGTAGTTATTTGTCGTCGTAAATGTGTTTTTTTCTTTTACCTGATTTATTAAGTAGCACTTAAATAGATGATATCTCCAGGGTGTTCCAGAAATGCGTGGCCATATTTTTAAGGGTGGTATTCTGTATCTGCTATATAATGAAGAAACAATATGAAAACCAAAATAAATTGACTAAAAAAAACTACAAAATTTACTTTTCAAGCAGTCTGATGCATTTCGTGGCATTGAATCTGTGATAAGAACTAAAATAAGTGTCATCAACTGCATCAGTCGGCTTGATATTTTTTTTTTGAATTTTTTATTCGTTTTTTGCGGTAGAGTTTTTGGAAAACAGTATTTATATTTATATTTCCAATTTTACATATATTTTGATATTGTTTCTTCACTGTATAACATATACAGAAAAACAGCCTCAAATATGACCACACACTTCTGAAACCCGCTGTATAGGTAAATTTAGGCAGAAGACAAATTCCCGAATTTGTAAACGTTCAAAATGTAGTTGCCATCTCAATGACAATTCCTGTCAAAAAAATTCGAGAAATAAAAGATTATTAAGAATGGTTATTTCATGGAGGTAAGCTAAAAGACAGATCAATAATATCAAGATTATTGGAGGGACAATCTGGTCAAGAAAAACTCATAATAGAGTGAAATGGAAACAGCTGGAAGAGGCCTATGTGTCACAGGACACACTAACCAAGAAATCGGGAAATCCAATGTACTAAATAATAATAAAAGATAAAACAGTTTGCTATTATATAAAAAATGTATAATGTATAGTAACAGCAACAAAGGCTTATTTATAAAAAAGGAAAGGAAAAAGATCGTAATTAAAATCACGGGATTGGTCAATTATGCTATAGTTACTAGACGTAAAACCATTTTTATATAGATGAGGAACGTTAAAACGACCGACACTAGTACCTAACTAATTCCATACTCTCTATGCTTTTAAAAGTTTGTCATGAAAAGTATTAACATATTTTAACATATTCGGAAATTATGTATCTTCTACTTAAATAAATTCAGCTATAACGACGTGATGGACTGACAAAGCAAACATCTAAATGTCAAAACTTTAGCAATACGAGCTGCGTAATAGGATAAATGTGAAACTGTGTCGTTCTGTCTGTTAACAAAATATTTTTGCAACGTTGGTATACTGGATAACTTTTTTTCCAGTGCGCAAACTTTGAGAACCACTTCTGCCCATGTAAATGAACAACTTTCCCCAAGAAAGCAAAAACAAATTTGAACTTCCCATACAAAATTGTCATCAACTGACCACAATTTGTATGGGAGACTCATTTTTTTTTTTAGGAATTGACTATGGCTTTCTTGGGGAAAGTTGTTCATTTACATGGGCAGAAGTGGTTCTTAAAGTTTGCGCACTGGAAAAAAAATTACCCAGTATATTCAATGAAATGGAACTAAGTGAAATTATAAGGATACAGTTTGAAGTTTTGAAGGCCTCACACAATGTGGAACATTGGCACAGATGTGACATCGCTTGGGCCTTCTCAAGCGATCTATTCCCAGCCGTGGATGTACTTTACTTATAATTATGATCATGACAATATGTTAAATAAGTATATTTACAATAACTTATTAGCTGTGCCCGCGGCGGCACCTGCGTGGATATTGGTTATAGCGTAAAAAAGTAGCCTATGACCTTCTCCATATCTAAGTAATTAGTTAAATTTCATGACGATCCGTTCAACCGTTTTAGATTGAAAGCGTAACAGACAGACAGACAGAGTTACTTTTGCATTATAATATTATAAGTAAGGATAATTATTCTTCATGATAAAAATTTTTTTTTTCACTTACACAGAATCAACAACACAAAGGTCGCTTTTGACGACCTAAAAATTTCCTTGGATTTCATGCAATTGGCAATAAAGATAATTTTTATTTAATGTTATTTTAAAATAAAGGGAATATATGCATCGGTAGAAATAAAGAAAGACTTTTTGTGTCTCGAAAATTAAACGCACGAAACCGGAGCCGCAGGCAAAACTTGTTATACAAACAAGACGTCAGTTTTTGTGTAAAACAGACATCAGACATATTCTCAGTAAAACAGCACAAGTAACGTGGGCTGACATCAACTGATAAATATTTGTGCTAAGTTTCCCTCTGAGAGTGAAGGAAAACATAGAAATTATTTATTTATCAGTCGCGTGCGACTGACGATGGAATGCTTGCACTTTATAATATATTATAATATGAGGTGAAAGCTTGTTGAGTACTAACGTGAATTTCTAAGGACTATTTTATTAACCGTATCTTATTTTAGCTAACTCTTTATACAGTGCTTATTATCTTAGTTGGATATGCCCACTGTCCAACGTGTCACAGAAAAAACGCAATACCTCTTAAGGGTTCATTGTACGCATCATTATGAACAACTTTCATTCCGGGATCAACACTGAAATCGCGCGACATTTACTTACGTGTACTGAACAAAGTGTATGATGATTTATTTTGCGTTTTCGGGTTTGGTACTATAGTTACAATTTGTTCATAATTATGAGTATAATTAGCCCAAAGAGATATTGCGTTTATCACGGGTTCATGGTACACGTTGTATAATTTTCATCGTTGAATAAATACTTTCTTAGCACTTGCTTACGTTTGAATAACTCTTGTAAAGTTTATTCTTCTAGAGCCAGCGGTTTTTGTGAAATGTGCGTTTTCTGTCAGATAAGGTTTTTGTTAAGTAAGAAGGTAGATCTGCCGTCATAAGAAAAAAGGACTTATCTACACAAAACGAAGAAACCGATTTCCAACATTTAGAAAATAACTCAAGGTCGGGAATCGGTTACTTCGTTTTGAGGTCTCGCCGATCAGTAGGCGAATTTGCTGTAGTTGATGATGATGATGATGAAGTAGATTGTTTCTTAAAAGAAGAAGAAGACAAAATGATAAGCCTTATCAGTCGTTTATATCGTTACTGCATTAACAGACCTAAATCTAATAATAATTCATCACCCAGTATATAAGGCTACACCAAGACCTACAACTGTGTTCAGGAATAGGACCAAATACTTCAATATCTTCCTAACCCAATCCCAATTAATTTCTTTCAAGTTTTTTTTATTTTTTTATTTATGAATGAGCTAGCTCTTGACCTCGATCACGCCTGATGGAAAGCGATAGATGAGGTCCATGATGAAGCGAGCGTGCCCAGAAGATGCCTTGAGGCACTGGTACTCCCACGCGTCGACGAAACACAGCATGCTGCTTGACGCCGAACTCCGGTGGGAGGGTGGTCGCGAACCAGGCGGGCGTTAGCCCTACCACCGCAAGGGAAGGATTGGCCAGTCTTATAAGGTGTTAGGTGAGACTGTCCAGGATCCGCCGAGCGCTCGGTTCAGTTGAGTGTCAGATGGAACAAATTGCGCTACACGAGGAGGCTCCTTCATGCATCCCAAAGTTTGTGTTCTTCAACTTACTTTTAGCATACAAATCAATCGCAAAGTACCTAACTGTGCAAATAAACTCGTCCAGTTCGTATGCTTTTTATTACAACAAAATATACGTCTGGACTTCATAAAAAACAAAATAAAAGATTGACTCTGATTTTATTTTGGCTGCCTAACTAAAACCACTGACTTGTTACACATTTATTTCTGAAATCCCAATTCGATTCCACTGTTTTTTATGTTTATAGTGCTAATATTAGTTGTTTGTATTTCGGTCAAACAATCACAATAACTATAGCAATCATTTCTGAATTTTTTCAAGACCCAAGAGTAAATTCAATCAAAGACTTTGAAAACCGGGCAAGTGCGAGTCAGACTTTCCCGTGAAGGGAAATATAATATTTTAAACAAGGTATTGCGTTTATTCTGTTACATGTTGTACATTATAATTAGAGTAAAGTTTAGTTAATACTGTAATACCTCTACTGAATCTATAAATAATTTTAAAATATGAAAAAAAAAAATTGAACTCATGCACCTTAGAACCAAAACATAAAACTTCACTACTACAACATTCAGCCGGTCGATTCTGTCGTCATCTTTCTATGTACACTTGGTGAAGGTGGAGTGAACGACCATTGAACGCTGGTTTGACAACTCACCTGTCGTGCGCCCCGCCCAAGTGTTCACTTCGACATGTTTACAGAATCGCACTGCTGGTCTAAAACATTAAGCCTGAGTAAGATTTAATAACATTAACAAACTGGCTAGATGAAAAAGGTAGAATCAGTCTGTTGTAAAATTAACTTTTTGTGGCTCTTTTGAATTGAGTTTGGATACGAAGTACAAATTTAAAATACATTATAGGACGCAGTTGTGACTAAAAAGATGTAAAAAGTATTATAATTAAACTAGCTCCCCACCCTGGCTTCGCCTGGGCACAATTAATAATACCGTCGTAGTTCAGACATTTTGCACAGAATAATTAAAACAAACTACCTCGTTTGTCGCTCCTATTAACCGACTTCAAAGAAAGGAGGATCTCAATTCGGTTGTATTTTGTTTTTTTTTGTTTGATACTTCATAAATCCCTCATTTCTTCCTTCACTCAATCCTCAATCCTTCTATCACTGATTTAATATTTTTTTTATATGAAAGGATATACTTTCCGACTGGTCACATAGAAATATCATTAAAATCGGTGCATTTGGTTTTTAAATCAAAAAAGCTGGAAAAAATATGTCATCCAAGGTAATGAAGTTACGTATTTTACTTTCCTGTGACTTTCCAGTGTTTAAAAACTGTTTTACAAATAAATAGTACATTGTAGTATTTTTATTTGGAAGTCGACTGTATTTTTCTGTAAAAAGTGTTTTATTATTAGTGAAAACCGTTTTAAAATCCGTTGCGCTGTTCAGAAGTAGGTAAATGGAGAAACAGACGGAGGCCGACAGCGACTTTGTCTTATATTATTTAGAGAAGTGAAAATCTGTGTGCCGCCCCACGGTATTTCGTTCAAACTTTCAACTCTTTATTTTTCGAAATGAATGAACCGATTTTAATGTAACTTGGTATACTCATGCTAGATATCCAGGTCTAAATAGTTTGTGGAGAACATTTTAGAAAAAGAGTTTAGAGGGAGAGAGAGTGCAATTTTAGGTTTTCTATACAAAGTGAAAAATCACTCTATCTTTGTCCCTTTTTTTTGTTATTTGGTGAAAGTCGATCACATACAAAAAATAAAATGTTAAACATTTAAAATTTATGATTTTTCCACCTAAAAATGTTTATGCTTAAGTTAGCGTCATATTACGTAATTTATGCATGTTTACGAATAAAACATGACTGAATTTTTACCGTTTCATACATTGCCACCGTGTAATAAACCCATTTCTACCATCTATTCAACTATTTTTAACAATCATGACAACTACTGATAACTTCACTATGTGTGTGTAAGTAACATTAGTTACTCATTAAAAAATCAGATATCTGCCAGAGAAAGTCGTCATAACTGGACCAGCTGTTTCGACAGACATACAGACAAAATATTTCAAAACTGTTTTTTTTTGCTATGAACATCAAATAAACTTTCAAATGCATTTAGTAAAAAGTCAATTTTATTTGTAAAATTTTGTTTTTTGTATTATTTATTATATAATTTACTTCACCGATATCCTAAGATCTTCTACCTATCAAGCCTATTTTGTCCAACTGCTGGGCAAAGATATCTCTCTTCCTTTACCACACAACTCACCTTTGCCCTGTTAGTCTTAATATAAACGAAAAAAAAAAACAAATTGAAGCTTAAAGTCCTTCGTATGTGTATTCTTCACTCACAGATCATTTTTTTTATGTTTCTAAGCAGAACACCGATATTTTATCATTCAGCCTTTAAGGAAAAAGGTGCGTTCGTAATTTATTAGCTGCTACAGGGTCACACATTGTCCCTCCCCTTATAAGTGTCACATAACTTACTGAAGATAGCTTGAGGGTAAGAGAATTAACCAATAAGGGAACAAACCTGAAATAAGTTTTTTCCAAAGAGTTTTTTTCAATACTGAAAAGTTTCTTTCAGTATTTTGTATGAGTCACAAAGAAAAGGTTTGTTTAGTATTATTTTTCGGGTCGTTGCGTTTTTTGTGCGACGAAAAATTAAATTTGTAACTCTGAAATCCGTCGTTTCGTATCTGTAATGGATTAGAGCTAAAACTATATCACTTAAAAGTCTCAGAATTTTCAGATCGGTTTACGTAACTTATAAGTTTCTGTTTATTTTTATTTCAATACGTTTTAAAAGAATAATAAAAGCGCACAATACCTGGCAGTGACAGTTCAAATCCTAATATCTTCAATCATTTTATCATCGGACCGATGACATTTCTGCTACCCCACATCTGAAATGTACCACATTATTCGCGTCAGCACTGGCACTCGACACTCAAAAATATTAAAAAAAAAATTCGTTGAATTTAGGAGCGCGCGTTTTTTTTGAAATTAGAACATCGATAAGACTGGTTCGGGTTGGGACGTGCGTGCGGTCCGACAGCACAGGGTACACTGAGGGGGTGGGTTGAGGCGCGCGCAAAACTGTTGAATCCGTCACTGGACCAGTCTCGCGAGTTCTTTTTTTTAAATTGGGTACTGCACTCGCGTTTACTGTTTATTGTTATTTTGACAAATTAATGGTTTTTTTTTGTTATGTATTTAGTCTGTTATTGTTGAAAGTCCTATATCAGGCGTTTATTGTTATTGTTCTTTGTAACCGACTTCAATAAAGGGAGATTATTTCAAATTAATGTTTTTTGTTGTTATGTTACCTTTGAGGTGGGGCGAGAGAAGAATTCTTGACAGGACTTGGGGGAGGCCTTTCCCCAGCAATCACGTGAGACAGTAAGGGGTAAAAAAATATTACTTATTTTCACACTCCTTGGTAGAATGTATTTAGTCTGTTATAGGTGAAAGTTCTGTCTCTTGCGTTTATAATTCAAATTGATGCTGTTTTTTGTTATGTAACCTTATTTTACACTCTTTGGTTTGGTTTTATTTAGTCTGCTATTGGTGAAAATTCTCAGTCTTTGAAGTTGGAAATGCATCTACAATGGACGATGCTCAGGTGTCACCATTTACTTTCCATCAGGATTGTCGACGTTTTATTTGTTTTTTAACCTTTAACAATAAAATGGAGTAGTTTTTTCTAATAGCTTTAAAGTTTAGACAAGGGCCTAAACCACCAACTCTTAAAGCAGTATTATTTTAATATTACTTCCAGTGGGAAAGAGACGGAGCTATACGTCCTGTATAGCTCCGTCTCTTTCCCACTGGAAGTTATATTGCTTTAAGAGTTGGTGGTTGGGCCCCTGTATATTGTAAATGTCACTGTATGCTGGAGATTGATAATAATTTGGCCCAGCATTTATCTTATTAATAATAATATTATAACTATGAAAGTTTGGATTTTTCAAAGGATGGATGTTTGTTACTGAATCACGTCAGAATAACTGATCGGATCTTGATGAAATTTGGCACAGAGGTAGATTATAGTCTGGAATAGCAAGTAGGATACTTTTCATCCAGGAGTATTTTCCCTTTGGATAATTTTTTGATATTCACGCGGGCGGAGCCGCTGGCAGACGTTAGTAATGTAATAAGTATGTTAAATGTATGTAATTGCCTGTTATGATTCTATTTTCGCTGTTCCTTTGAAAGTAATTAAGTGCTTATTAGCGAAGGCAAAATATGGGACAAAATTATTATGAGACGTTTTAAAGATCTACATTTTCCCGTTTTTAGGTTTATATTTTGGAACCAAGACGTAGTGAGGGACTAGAGAAACTTAGATACTTATAAGATCCTTATAATTAAATTTGTAACCTAAATAATATAATTTTAGACTCTAGAATACAGTATATATACCTCCTTGGCTGCGCAACCTCTGGCAGACAAGCTAGTCGGTGAGACTTTTGAAGCGTCCTGTAGAAAAATAAATAGTATTTTGATTTATTAACGAAAAAAGAATGTGTTTGTTTTGTAGAGAGTAACGTAGTAGCTAGCAGCCCTAAAGGGATTGGCCTGGAAGGCGTAAATAATTATTAAAGTTATTCTTAAATAGTCTTTCATTTCTAACATTTTATAATATGTAGCCCACTGGCCCGAGCCCTGTGGTACTACAATACACTGTAAAAAGGCGGACCTTATACCTTTGACATTTTCTACCAGTCGACCAAAGGGTGGTGCATTATTCTCTTAAATCAAATCCTCCCAAAAAATCAGACTTTCACAGCTTCATTTCATCATTCAACATTTTTTTGAAAACATTACCCCAAAAGTCAGTCGTTTTCAAAGTAAATTCCAGCGTAAAACAATCGATATTTCAGCTCACCCCTAAAGCAATAAAAAGCGGAATGATACAAACGTGTCTGCCAGAGATCACCCCCGTTTAGTCTCACTCCCACGTCGGTAAGTAGTCAAATCAAAGGCAGGCACGAACTAAAATTGCAGCACAATTCGATACTAAATGTATAGAAATATACTAGTTTCCTACAAAACGATTGAAATTTAGACGCTTCTCGAATTTTATTTGAATAAAGCTTCGAATGTCGTTTTCGAAATTCGAAATGGAACGGTTTTTGGTATATAAATTATTGTCGTTGGTCGAATTTGAATGGCCAGTTTTTTTATTGTAGATTTTGTTGTTTATTCAAAGAGTTTTTGTTGATAGTTGATGGAAACTGAATTATTATTCAGTGTTGCTCGCCTAAGTTCAAATAAGAAACTTGATAAGTTAGAAAGTAAGAGTTTTTTGTGTATTTTGGTTTATTTTGTATTCATTATACGCCTTTTGATATGTGCTAAACAAATGTAAGTACATATTTTATTTATTTATTTCCCCCTGCATTTTTCTAAAACAGGTCTTGTTCATTGGAAACACAGACCAAATTGGTTTCTTGCGGGCTTGACATAATTTACTGACAACTCACGGTTTAATATGCTGTCATCAAACCATTAACTTGGAAATGCGGCGGCATTATCTAAAGCCTTGGGCAAACATGCATGCATGATTTCATGTACCTAATAGGCGTATCAGTTGAATGTAAGAAATATTTTAGGCTTCGCCTGAGTAAAACTTGGAAATTATCCCAAGGAAAAGTACTACTGGAATAAACTAATATCCCAAATCCTATATCAGGGCGCTTCCCGGCCACCGTAGGCGCGGGCCTGCGGACGGCGAGGCGTTGGGTGGTTCGCCGTCCGATCAAAGCCAGGCCCGGGTCGACGGCGCGTTGTGTTCCACGCGCGCCTCAAAGAGATGTCAGCATTGTAGACGGGGCCCGTCAGGGCCAGAGCCTGCCAGGGTTGCGGATTTTGTACGAAAGTGTCACCGCGGCCCTGGAAAGCAAAGGGCACTTGGAGGAGCACGGATGGGTTTTAGTCAGTAAGAGTCTGACACTCCCTCCCGCTCCATCCAGAACGGAAGCAGTCATTTGATGATTTCCCATCCTTAAAAAAAATAAGGTCCTTTATCAGGACATTGAATACCAGTGTGTCAAATTTCATTCAAATGTGTTCAGCCTTTAGGATGTGAATAAGTAACAAGCAGACGGACAGACATATTTATTTTCTACACTAGATTCTGACAGCGCCTATGTCCTTCTCATAGGTCTAATCTATCTCTGTATAAAATTTCATCAAAATCGGATCAGGGTTTAGAAGTGAAAATGTAACAGACAGACAGAAGACGGAGTTATTTGCGCATTACCTACTTCACTTTATAAGGCCCGGCGCCCATTATCGGCATCGGCACGGCAAGGGATTTTTGCAATACAGATGATTTTGAATCTTATTTAATACTGTTTAACACTCACATTTCATTGATACGTCAGACAGCCTGCTTCGGCATCCTTCGGCACGTTCTGGCATACCGTCGCATCCCGAAATTTGAATGCTAAGCATGATAAAATAAGATCTCAAGTCATTTGCGCTTTCTAAAATCCCTTGCCGTGCCGCGTTGCAAGTGAGCGCCGGGCCTTAGACTCAGGCAGGGAATCCCACTCACAAAAAACATACAATATTAACGTCCTTGCTATATTAGTTTATGTACACTAGAAAAATATCGACGCAATAGAGTAATATAGATCAATAATCCTATGACACATTATATATCGGTTTCATTAGCGGTTGAATCTAAACCACAAAACCAGCTCTCACAATCTCAATTAAAGTTATTCAAACAGTATCATAATTATGAGTATTATTATCACAACAATCCAGTAATAAGAACTTAAGGGAATCTCAAATATACCGAAGCCAATTTTAATGATTGATCGTGATTGATTCGAAGATTTGCTAATTGATACTGAGTATTTTGTGAACTGAAGTTACGGATTTTGTGGATAAAAAGACTTGGTTCTAAATCTAGTGTGCACTAAAGGACCTCTTTGCTCGTGATAGTGAAAAAGCTGGTGGATAAATAATAAAAGCCACACGCGTTGATTTTTAACTGAATATAAATGAAAACCTTTAGCTTGACATACTACTTGCAGAATAGATGGCTGATGAGGAAGAAAGGTCTAGTGTGGTGAACGCGTATCAGAAGACGCATAATTAAAAGGCATTTCACGAAGTGGATTAATGTTCTGACAAGAGCTGTTGAAGCCCGCTGGAAGTGAGGAGCGCAGGACTGTCTATGCGATGACGCTTTGGAGAAGCCTATGTACGTCCTTATATATTTCTACTGAAATGCAAATTTTCTAAAATTAAATAGGTAGGCTGATCTGCCTACCACTTTAAGAAACGGCGTGATGTTATTCCTAAGCTTTATATAAAAAGAAAATATTTATTTTTACGCTGATTTTCCGCCAAAAGTGAATGGATGACCTGTCAAAAACGTTTGATTGAACGTACCTTATTGTTAGTAGGTTGTGGGAAAAAAGATGAGGTAGGTAGCCGTGGTGGAATAATACAATCTTCTTGCTTTTGTTTTTGTTGCTAAGTACAATATGTTGCGTGGGAACGATGTGTTTAATTAATTAGTATTTTGTGATTGCATGATCGAACCTGATTGGACATGTTGTTATTTTAGTATTGAGTGAGTATTGTTCATGATTTAAATGAAATACTATTGATTTGTATATTATTTTTTTTCTCAGTCTTTGAAAGATAATTATGTATAAGTATGGTGTCGGACGTAAATAAATAGCACCATCCCATCACTTCCCGTGGGTGTCATAACAGGCGACTAAGGGATTCACCAGAGAATGGGCAGCAGCATTCTCTGTACATTGTAACAGCTACACTGCGATCGCCAACCCGCCTGCCAAGCGTGGCGATTATGGCAAAGCCCCCTTTTGGTGGAGGCTTATGTCCAGCAGTGGACGCCAATCGGCTGATATGATGAGAAAGAGACAACTAGTATAATACTTAACTTTTTTTATTGGATTCTGTACGATCAAAAAAGCCTAGGATAATTCGTGTGTCTGTCTGTCACAGCTATTGGACGGGTTAAAATTTGGTACTCGTTTCAATTTCTGTGACACTAATAAAAATGCGTGACGTAAATGAACAAATTTAAAAAATAATAACATCGTTATTAACTAATTAAGTGTAAAAAAAAATATGACTAAGTAAAAAATAAACCTCGAAAGTGTATTATGCCAATCTTAATTTTACTTAAGACAGATTTAAGTTTATCTTCATTAATTTAGGCCTAAGTTAATTAGGAAAAGGTACTTGTTGCTAATGAGAGGGTTAAAGTGTCAGTCACGTGGGAAAAAAATATTTCTATTATCTTTCTCAATCTAGTTACTGGAAAATACGAAACTCCTAGAACTAGCTGACAGGTCTTCTGTGCGTGGTGGGTGTTTTTTAGGTAGTATGTGGCACTCCCTCTCGTTCCACCTAGAACGATATTTCTCCATCTAGAAGATTTCCCACCCATAAAAAAACGATTGCTACCTGCACTGCTGATGGGCAGCAGCATTCTCTGTTCATTGCAACAGCTACACTGCAATCTCCAATCCGCCTGCCAAGCGTGGCGATTATGGCAAACCCCCCTTTTGGTGGAGGCCTATGTCTAGCAATGGACGTCTTTCGGCTGACATGATGATGTATTATTTATCATTGACCTGCGGCCCTACCATGACGTGTTATAGCGTGAATCGTTCGAGCGAGAAGGAGGGATGGAGCTATATACGTCATGGTAGGGCCGCTGAGCGACGAGCTCCTCAAAGTTACACTACCAATCACAGAAAATAAAAATCACGAAGCGCAAATCAATTCAAATGCAATTCTCTTATACACACACAAACATATTGAACTTGAGGAATCGATATGATTGCTGTTATTAGATATATTTCCAGTTAGAAGGTTGCACTCACATTTACTTTGACATTTAGTTCGAATGACCTCTTGGCTCATAAACTAGTGATGTGCCCTTAACCTGTAATCATTCTTATTAGATGTTTATAGGTATCATTTGCTACGTAAAGCTAACCTTTGGTAAACTCTGGGCTAGGAAAATAAACGGCGTGAAATTGTTAGGGAATATGTGTTTTATTCATTTGTTTTAGGGGTTGACTACGTCCGAATGTAAAAACAGCTCGTGTGTCTGTTCGTCTTCACAGCCACTTAGCTCTCATTCTACTTGACCGATTGAGTTGAAATTGACGATTGAGTCGAAATTGACCGATTGAGTTGAAATTGACCGATTGGGTTGAAATTGACCGATTGGGTTGAAATTGACCGATTGGGTTGAAATTAACCGATTGAGTTGAAATTAACCGATTGAGTTGAAATTTTGTTCAAATAATTATGAATTTCGGTGACCCAAAATCGGACGAAAACGTCAATAATAAATACAGATATAAAAAAAATATAATAGTTCTAGTTGTAACTACAATACAGGATAACTTAAAACAATTCTATGGTTTTAAAATTTGAATTCGTAAGAAACTACGAAATTGATTCGCTCTTGACTGTTTTTTATTATTGGAAGGTTCCCGTTTGGCCACAATCTAACCCCCACTCTGATGTGTCATTGCCACCATGAATCCGTTGTAGATATAGAATAGTGCTCTCTCTTATTATTCGTGATGGTACTGGCACGTCATAATAAGCGATGTTGTGGGCCACGATGGAGAACACTTGCCTAGAAGTAACCAATTCCCATTTGAGTTAAAGACTCCCAGTTTGCTGGTGTTTGATGCTTTATCCAGTGGCAAACAATTTATCAGTAATTAATGCATGTTACCTAGAGCGCTCGGTCGCCCGACTTAAATCTGGCTAACGTCATTAACCACAACAGTGCAAACTGTATAAGTTGCGACTGACAGCTTCCTTTGACAATTTCGTGTTAGGCGCACTCCTTTGTAGAATTATTTTGGCGGTAGATACGCAATTATTGTTCCGTATGGTGTCGGACGTAAAAGAATAGCACCATCCTATCACTTCCCGTGGGTAACGTAAGAGGCGACTAAGAGATTCTCCAGAGAATGGGCAGCATAATTCTCTGTAAGTACCTACATTGCAACAGCTACACTGCAATCGCCAACCCGTCTGCCAAGCGTGGTGATTATGGCAATAGTGGGCGTCTTTTGGCAGATATGTGATGATACGCAATTATGCATTTATAGAATTCGATTTAAGACAAAAGCAAAGTAAAACCCCACCACATTATTTCCAGCCACAGCATTTCGATCACCAAAAAAGTTCCAAGTTAATGAAAGTCAACGAGTCTCGCAGAAACGATACAAAAGGTTGTATTGAATTCCGCAACGAATTGACGGGAAAAGAACATCAGGAGACTAATAAAAATGTAATTTCCACTTTCCTCCTTCTCAAACAGAGGACAGGACAGAGCTAGGTCAATAGAAACAGACCCTATGCTTACAACGGGATAAGCTTAGTTGCCAAGCACCACGATTTAAAATTAACACAAATAAGTTTACAAAAATGAATCCTAAATTGTGAATATTGATTTCAATGATAACTCTATATAAAACCCATGAGGGCACAAAAAGTTTGAGCCAAGCGTCCACAAAGGAATACAAATAGTTCGAATAACCTGTTGTAAATTTTGTATTCACAAATGCAATAGTTTACAAAATAAGCATCTAAACACAAAACCTCTATCGACACGGTTGGCACAGTGGTTGAGCGATCGGCTGCTGCGCTGCGTGTCGCGGGCTCGATTCCCGCACGGAGCAAATATTTGTATGGCCTACAGATAGTTGTTTCGGGTATGGCTGTTTGTGTATGTGTCTTTGTATGTTTGTAAACGCACCCACGATACAGAAGAAATTCCTAGTGTGGGGCAACGTTTTTTAACAAAAGAAAGAAACAAAGAAGATATTTTGGTTCAGGAAAGTTGTTGTCTTCCTCATTTATCTGTTCTACCGCAAAACGGTTTAAATATACAGTTCAGTAAACAAATCACGCACAAAACAAAATTCTCATTCGGAACGACAATCACAATTAAAAGCTTCGTCGATAGATTTTTCCAACGGAGACAATGGCAAGTTGTTCTAAGAAAACAATTAAGGTGGTCATTCACCGGGAGCGTTCGCGTGTACGTAGAATGCCATTTTGAGCATTGCTGTGCAATTCAGATCAGCCGAAAGACGTCCACTGCTGTACATAGGCCTCCCCCAAATGGAGGGGGGTTTGCCATAATCGCCTCGCTTGGCAGGCGGGTTGGCAATCGCAGTGTAGCTGTTGCAAATGTACCTACAGAGTATGCTGCTGCTCATTCTCTGGTGAGTCCCTTAGTCGCCTCTTACGACACCCACGGGAAGTGATGGGATGGTGCTATTCTATTACGTCCGACACCATACGGAACAATGCAAATGCAATTGCTCAATACAATCTAACCTAAAACTAAAGAAAAAAACAATGTCATACAACCACAGAAATATGTAGTTATTAAAACAAACTGGAAGTCATCAGCGTACGCAATAATTACGATAGAAGGCTATTTTATTTGAAGGAGTACCTATACTCAATACTCAATACTTTTATTGAGCTGTTCAATGGATTGCCGGACAATGTAAAAGAGTGCGTTAACGTGGAGACATTTAAAAATAAGCTTAAGAAACATATTTGTACATTATAACTTGTCTTCTAATAGTCTGGAGAAAATTGTATTGTATTGTGTTACCATACTTATTACTTTGTATCTCATTACAAGTGGACTGGTAAGTTCTTATGAGAAATAAATTACTTTAAGGTGATTTTTTTCCCGTCTAACCAGAGCAGAGTCAATTCGCTTCGGACGCATTGACTGACGCTTGAACACAAGTCGTAACACTACACGCAAATGCTTCTGGTGAGTGACGACCTTTAAATAAAATCTTTCAGTCCGTTCACTATTTCTGTTGTGTTGTATCGGAGTCTATTCTTTTGTCTTTGTATAATAGAACTGATGGACGCGCGGTTGAATGTTCAAGGTGTTGTGTGGTGTTGGTTTTGAAATTGATTATGTATTTTATTTTGTTCTTATTTATAACAGCGTGACTAAATAACAACAGTAACACGGTTCAATGTGCAAGTTTAAATGCCGATTCACACATATCAGTGAAGTCACAGTTCTGTGATAATTGTTCTTTCATACCATCTCCATGAACGCGTCCACACCTGTCAGTGAGAGTACTGTGTCATTACTGACACTGACAGGTGTGGACGCGTTTATGAAGATTGTTGTTTCCAGTTTGGCTTGGACATTGCAGGGACTGAATCACCTGATTGTCTGATAAAAAGATGATTCCGTGCTTCGGAAGGCACGTATAAGCCGGTGCACGGTGGTCCCGGCCGCCAAATGGGGGTCTTCAAATAAACCATGTCAGAGGCCCTTAAGGCGGTTTGGAAACTCTGACACTAGGGTGTGTGGGGTCGTTAGACCTTACTGCCCACAAGATAAGAAGAAGAACCGGCACTGTGATAATTATTCTTTCATACAATCTCTGTGAACGAGTTCACACCTGTCAGTGTCATGACACAGTGCTTTCATATGTGTGAATCGGCCTTCTGGCCTAAAGAAGTCCATCAGTGGATGGATCTTCAAATTAATTTCCCCATGTCTTGGAAAGCATCCCGTTAGTCTGGGCTGCTATTTGTAGATCTTTGACAGTCTTGCCAGGGACCCCGTATCGCGTTACACAGTTACTGGACTGTGGAGGTCAGCTATGCCTAGCTGACCTCCACAGTCCATATAGGTAAAATACTGGAAGACAACCTTATTTTGATAAATATACTGCACTAGCTTTTGCCTGCGGCTCCGCCCGCGTGGATGTTGGTTATCGCTTAAAAATCTCCTTCATATCTTAGGCTATATATCTGCCAAATTTCATGACGATCAGTTCAGCCGTTTTAGCGTGAAAGCTTAACAGACAGACAGAAAGAGTTACATTCGCATTTATAATATCATAGGAATGTTTATTAGAATACACCTTTTTGTACCATTTAAAATGAAATGACTTAGATAACAGGACACAATCAAAATACGACTGGACACGGTCATTCTAAAACTTCCCTTTACATCCGAACAATAACGTACACGTTCACGTTCAAACGCGAAAATTGCGTTTTGTTTGTAACGCGGAAGTTTGTGGAAATATGTGGGTCAAGTAGTAGCCATGTTGTGAATTGGCCAGTGGTCGCCGCCATGGGATTTTATGTAAATGTCGGTTGACTTTTAGTTACTTGTTATAGGTCAACGCGAAAATTTGTTACGATGGATGGATGGTTTTTTACTCTTTCACGCAAAAACTACCCAACAGATTTTGATGAGACTTTTATTTATCAGAATAAAACATAACTTATAATTTATAAAGGCAGGCACTGCTAATTACAAGCGGGTAAACCGTGAGCAGCAGCTAGTTTACCAATATTTCTGTGTGAATTAATATCGAAAGCGAAATTCTTTGGTCACATTATAATGACGAGTAAAGTTCGAATAGTTGTGGAACAAAGTGAATGGAAAATTGTCTTGCAATAACTATAATATTATGGCAAAGAAAAAAAGCCTGTAACGAATTCTAATATAAACTCTTTTGCAAAAAAAACGGGCACTTTAGATTTTTTTCTCTACTTCAATGAAGAAGAACAAGAAATAGGTTTTGTTAATTTGACGATGTATTGGCATGTTTTTTGAAGCATCCTGGCATGATTCTTTACGTTCCAAATTTAAAATTTGAAATTATTAAAAGAAAAATAATGATTATTATGGATTATTCTAAAATTGCTTTACTAATGGCGCGAATTGCTGAAACGATTTTTAGCTGATTACGATATTTTAAAACTTTTTGGATATTTTCTGCAAATTAAACAATTTAATCTATCTTTTTATATTAAATACCACTTTTTGATATGAGTGATAAAGCGATAAGGACCGGTAAAATTATAGCCCTACTTGAAGAAGGTTGTTCGCAAACTTACGTGTCTCAGCGGCTAAATGTGAGTCGTTCAACTGTCCAGAGGACTTGGCAACGGTATCAAGAGAATGGTTCGGTCAAAAGAAGACCCGGTTCGGGAAGAAAACGATGCACAGAACCAAGAGATGACCGCTTTTTGGTGAGTCAGGCGTTGCGTAATCGTAAGGCGTCAAGTGTGGACCTGAAGAAGAGCCTTGAAGAAGTAAGAGGAGTAGAAGTTAGCTTGTGGACGGTCAGGAGGAGGCTTTTGGCTGCCAATATCAAGAGTTACCGCCCAGCTCGGGACCCTAAATTACTCCGTGAGCACCGTGTTGCTCGACTTCAGTTTGCTCGGAACTGTGCTTCATGGACTCTGGAGGACTGGAATAAAGTATTGTTTTCTGATGAAGCTAGAATCTCTTTGTGTGGAGAGGACCGACGCCGGCGAGTGCTGCGAAGACCACGGGAACGCTATGCGGAAGTGTGTTTCGAAGAAATCACTCCTTATAGCGGAGGCTCCGTTATGTTTTGGGCAGCAATTAATTCGACGGAGCGTACGGAGTTAGTTTTCATAGAAAATGGAACATTAAATGCACACCGGTACATAATGGAAGTCCTAATTCCATATGCACAACCCACATTGACTGCACTTGGGGAAGATTCCATTTTTATGGACGATAATGCTCGCCCGCACCGTTCTGGCGACGTGGAAGCGTACATGCAAGAAGTTGGGATCCGTCGTTTAGATTGGCCAGCTCGAAGTCCTGACCTCAATCCAATTGAGCATGTGTGGGATGTTCTAAAGAGACGGGTAAGATCAGTGCAACCTGCTCCACAAAACATCAGGGAGCTAAAAAGAGTCATTGCAGAAGAGTGGGAACGTATTCCTCAAAACGTTATTAAAAACATCGTTGAAAGCATGCCCAGAAGGATTCAAGCTGTGATTTTGGCAAGAGGAGGTCACACTCGTTATTAGGTTTTTACATTTGTAACTTTATTTTATTAAAACAAGTAAAAAAAAACTTGTCTTTATTGCCGACCACTTCTTATTGTTTGGGCGTGTACATCGATTTTAAAGAATCCATCGTTTTTTTTTCTTTTAATTGCTCGAATTCACTTCACGCGCATTAATTTACACGATTATAAGTATACAGACTCCGTCAAAGAAATAAATTTCATTTAATTAACTAAAATCGACCTTAGAACGTAAATTTCCTTAGGTGCCCGTGTTTTTTGCAAAAGAGTGTAGATGAGCCAACTACACACAGTTACGTATTCGTACCGTTGCAAGATGATCAGTTCTTAAATAGCATCCCTGGCCTTTTTAGTACACTTTGACCTACAATAAAATAACCATAAACATTACCTGAGGCCAACACACACCAAACCTACTACACGAAAACGTTCAGAAATTCAGGAGGCCGCGAATATTTCCCGCCACCTTTACCCGTTTGATAACACGTATAAATACCGTTCATATCATCTGGATTAGCAGGACAATAGAACGAAGGTGACGCCGACAGGAGATTAAGGGTTTCTGGAAGGTTTCAAGCGTAAATTAGGGGATGGAGAGGGTATTGGATAAACCAAGTCAGAAACACACTGATGACAAGTGGGGTTCTTGGGTATTTTCCGCACTTGGGCTGTAATCTGGGTGTATAATCTATTATGGCACTGCTTGGGAGTAGTGATCTAATGAGCGAGTCCTGAGTGTAAATTTCGAGACACGATGCCCGGTACGAGTCTTTGTATCTGGTTGTCCAATGATTGGATTTGTGTTTAAATATAAATGCAGCCATACCTCTGTTCAGCCCTTCGAGAAAAAAGGCTTAGTTGAATTGAGCATCAGCTTAAAAGCAAATAAGTGTTTATTGGCATAGAATTAAACATCACGTATATTGTACGGGAGCCCTACTTTATTATTTATTTTATTCCGTTTTTAATTTGTTGTTATAGCGGCAACAGAAATACATCATCTGTGAAAATTTCAACTTTCTAGCTATCACGGTGCATGAGATACAGCCTGGTGACAAACAGACAGATGGACAGCGTAGTCTTAGTAATAGGGTCGGAATAAAACCTTATAAAAGCGAAAAAAATATTGAATAAATTCCAAATTTATCTAATAACAAAACAATTTAAATTGTGACCGTATGTTATACAAAAAAAATACGGAGCAAAAATCAATATACGATTAAAACTATCACCATCATTAACTAAATTAATAAAATATCAACAGCAATATAATGTCAACACAGAATTAAGTAATCGGTCTCGAATAACGTATTGTCACTTAACGATGATTTTTAATCTAGCTCGTGGCTAAATAATAACAGCCGCACGGGTCGATCTTCGAGGTTAAGCACCGCTTTGTGGGGTCGGTATGTGGATGGGTGACCATCTTAAAATACCGAGATTCCTCCGTGCCTCGGAAAGTACGTTAAGTCTTTGGTCCCGGCTGTCATTTGTAGACATTTGGCAGTCGTTAGGGATTGTTAGATGCTAGAAATTCTGACTCTTGTCTTGCCAGGAAGTACCGTGTTACCCAGTTAATGGGTTGTGGAGATCTGGTAGGCAGCCGCTCTACGTAAAATACTGGTATTCAGCTGAATCTAGTTTGATTGGAAGCCGACCCCAATAAAGTTGGGAAAAGGCTAGGCAGATCGATTATTGTAAATCAATGGGAAATCAAGAAACTTTTTCTCACCAGTTCTGTCTCCAGAAAACCACTTTTTTATCAGCCTTTTATATCTCACTGCTGGGCAAAGACCTAACCAACTCCTTCCAAATATTTTTGTCCCAAACCGCCTCAGGATAAAAACACAAACAGATTACCCCAAAAATAATCTCAACCCCTATCCGTCACAAGCAGTCACAAGTTATTGTTAGTTCAACTAACCTAACAATTTCACTGAAATATGTTCTACAATTTCAATTAAACCCTCTTCGCTAACTGGCAGTTATTTCAAACAGTTAATCGGTATGGAAGTCAAACTTTGAACTTCTCATATCGAAATAACTCGTTCGTGTATGCTTGAGAAGTGGGCTCTTATTTATAGGAAATGAAAATTATGTAGGTACACTGGTATAGTTATCTGTAATGGAACATTTTATGGAATGCTCTGATTCTGTGTGAAACATTATTGTTTACGATGTTTTGAATAAGGTATTACAATGTTGATTTACTTGACGACATTACTTGTAATTTCATGTTGTACCAGTTTCTTGGTAAGTAGAGACATGTATGCGTAGAAATTTTAAAAAGTATGTAGGTTTACCTATACAAAGTGAATAACATAAGTTTGTTAAGCTTTCATGCGATTTATAAATCGGCAAACCGATTTTCAGCAATAGGTACATGAAACGCGAGCAAAGACTCGGGCTTACTTAAATTGAATCATACATTATGTTACCAAAGTAATTAAAACATAATGTAACGTTGTCGCCTAAGTTTTGAATCAAACTTTATCGTTATAAAAATTCACACCACGACTTTTTGCACCATTATAAACATACGGAACGATCGTACGTATACATATTCTATGATGCATAGAGGAATCTGCATATATCTAAAGCATTTCACGCCACCCGATCAAAAGCCGTGGCCGAGCTATGGAGTAATTATAACCGGTTATGACCAGCTATTACTGGTTAGTGCCGGACAAAGGCGGCTCCTGGCTTCAGTGCGTGCATATGTCACATAGATTGGGGCAAGTTATGAGTGGAGAACCGAAATTGTTGGTGACTATGAGGGTCACAGTTAGGTCATATACAATACTAGCTGCAGCCTGCGGTTTTTCACATATGTTTTCATCAGGTTTTTTTTAATCTCACCTACTTTCACTAAATGAACCGATTGGTAACAAAGTCTCCACCACTTAACTTTTTTATTATGACCTTACAAAAACTAGTGATATTAAAAAAAAAATCTTATAAAAACTGACTCAATTGTTGGCTTGGCCTTAATTGCGAGTTTGTACCTGTGTGTTGCATGAAGTTTTAATAAATACATGCTACGCATTTAAACTGAGAAATAACAACCCTGTACTTTTCGTATCTGCAAATAGTTTAGTACCAACAGTCCCGATAGATGGCGTTGTTCCGTCCTGAACAAGATTATAGATCGCGCTAAGGTTTCGTCAAATAAAGTTATACATTAACCCAAACTGTCAACTGATTGATTAATATCAATATAATCGTTTGATTTAATTGTGAGTGTCATCAGCATTTCAACTGAAAGACGTCCACGATTGGACGTTGGGCTTTTCTAACTTTCACCACGTCAAACTGGTCATGTGGCTTACCACATGGCCAGTTCATCCTCTTCCCCCGGACCGCCGTAAGGTGCTAACGTGTCTCTAGTTCTGTACTTACTTGTTTTAAAAACAATTTAGTAAATTAATTCAAAAATTAAATCATTCAAAATAATAGGAGTGCATAACATTAGAGGAAGTTCAAGTCTCAAGCCACTTGAACGTGTAATACCTCTGTACGCCTGGTACTTGATCGGACCTAGCAGCGCAAGCTCCACCTTCAAGGACACGTGAGAGTACTTTTAATATTTAAAAACGCCCCAGTGCTAATTGATTGGAGAACTTCCGAACGTTGCCCCCGCCCCCTCATTAGCAGACGACACCAATACCCAATTGTGTTCAATTTTTTGCGGAACCTGCTAATTGGGTCACTCCCCTGTCACTGCGCGAGCGCACTACGTTATAATATATGTAGCTACTCGTACCTCCTCATTACCGCTTCTATCCTAGTACTAATGGGCTCGCCGATGAACAAATCTGTTTCTGATTCTGAGCTTTGTCTGATGGAAAAAGATCAGGCTGTTACGCCTCTGAACTATGTATTCCAACGCACTAAAAGGAGTAGAGAAGAAATCTCCTTATGCGACCAGCTGGACGAGTTTAAACAGGAAATTAAGGAAATGATGTCTATTTTCTCGACTAAACATGGCAATGAAATACAGCAGATGACCTCAACCTTAAAAGAAATCCAACAGACTAACCTTAGTATCGAAAACTCAATTAGCTATCTCACAGCACAAAATGAGGCTCTTAATAATAAAATTACTCAGCTAGAAAGCCAGAACAAAGAGGACAAGCAATATATTGCGGTGCTGGAGTGTAAATTGGAGGAAATTCAGATTGGAACTCGCAAAACTAATTTCGTCATTAAAAATGTTCCAAAACGAATCAATGAAACCAAGGAAGACCTGGTGGACATGATTGTCTGCCTTTCGCGTAACATAGAATGTAAAATTGAGAAATCGGATGTGAAGGATATATATCGACTTCGTGGAAAAAACAGCGAAAGCCTGAATCAACCCATCATCGTCGAAACTGGGTCCACATTCCTTAAGTCCGATGTTATGAGAATGAGTAGAGCTTACTACATTAAGCATAAGTCTCGACTGAGCTGTAAGCACTTAGGATTTAAATCAGAGGAAGACACACCGATATACCTAAGCGACCACCTGACAGCTAAAGGGTCTCGCCTTCACTTCCTGGCCCGGGACCTAACGAAATCGGGAGCTTACAAATTCTGCTGGACAGCTTACGGAAAGGTCTATGTGAAGAAGGATGAAGGTTCGCCCACCATTTCAATTAGAACTGAAGAGCAGATACATAATCTCATGGGGGCCAAATGACTCCCTGCGAATAATCAACCACACTACTTTCATAGTTTACCCTACTATGTGATAATCAATACTGTAGTGGTTTTCTCATTGTCTTTTTTTACTATATTTTTCCTAAAATGCGACCCTTTTGGTTTGTGTAATTTTTCAATGTACCACTTTTTATTGTATTTTCTTCATTCATGTATAAATATAACTATCATAACACATGTTAACACACACAAACACACAACAGACATTCGCATTCACACAAACATACTGTATACTTTAAAAATAACCCAGTACTCTAATCCGAACTTCAGTCAGCCTAGCACGCGTGGTTACTGTCTTAATTTACTTGTACGTTACATATATTTAATTTTCTTTGTGGCAACGTCTATTCAGATTATAATTCACACCAATGGGTGACACCCTTCAAACTCTAGATGAGATCGACCAGATCGAAGTTGCGCGCGCATTCGAATGTGCCTGCACGGAGCTGCAAGATCATATTAAAATTGGTAAACATGACTTGACCATTATTTCTCAGAACATAAGGAGCATTTTTTGCAACTTTGAAGACTTCACACTTTTACTGTCAACATTAAAATTTGAAACGGATATCATAATTTTAACCGAATGTAGGCTACACACGAATAAACCTATACCTCAACTTGACAACTATCTCTCTTTCTCAACTACTCGTCAATTAAATCAAAATGACGGTGTAGTACTTTACGTAAAAAAAAACTTAAAACCTAAAGTTAAAGAAATAAACCTGACTCATGCTTCATGTCTACAGTTGGAAGTACTTAATAATATTATTCTAGGCGTGTACCGATCCCCATCCAACCCAAACACGGATATGTTTGTAGATTCTCTAAGTACTCACCTCAATACTTTAACTTCTCATAAAAGTATCATTATAGCGGGTGATATTAACATAAATCTCAAATCCAAAGACACTGAGCCGCCGCATGAATACAGAAATAGGGTTAACTATTTAAATATGTTATCACTATACGGAATTCTACCTGGACATACTTTACCTACACGTGAATCCAACTGTTTAGACCATTTTATGATCAAAATAAATAAAAAGAAAATATCTGCTTCTATTGCTATATTACACACTTCCATCACCGACCACTTCACTACCTTTCTATCTTTATCTAAGCTAAAAACTAAAGTTATTACCTGTAAAACTAAAATATCTATTGATTTTGAACAAGCCTTAAACCACATTAGAGAAAATAAAATAGCAGACCTACTGTTTTGTAGTGACCCGGACCATTTGACTGACCTACTAATATATAAACTAACTGATTCTGTTAATCAAAGCACTGTTACTAAAGCCATTCCTAACAGCAAGCGTATTGTTAAGCCATGGATAACTGCCGGTTTACTAAGATGCATTAGGAATCGCAACAAACTCCAAAAAAAAGCACGTAACGACCCTTTTGATAATATCCTAAAAATAACTTACCGTCGATATCGCAACTACTGTAATAACCTAATAAAAAAGTTAAAAAGAAAATTTGAAAGAGACCTACTAGCTAATTCTGTAACAAATAATAAATTATTGTGGCAAAACATTAAAACCTTAACTTACACAAATAATACAAAAAGTCATAACCCTGAATTATTACAAATGAGATCAAATTCAACTGAGTCTGTTAATTTCATTAATGACTACTTTGCAAATATTGGCAAAGAGCTAGCCCAAAAAGTTCAACCCTCAGCACACAACTTAAATTCTTTTAATTCTGAAACACTGTCTACACAGACAAACTCGTTTGTTCTTTTGGATACGGATACCGAAGAAGTCGATGGGGTTTTGATGAGCCTAAAGTCTGACAGTGCACCCGGCTGGGACAACGTGTCCACTAGATTTTTAAAACATATTAGGCAAGATATTGTTCCCATAATAACCCACTTGGCCAATCTTTGCTTTGCAAAGGGCAGCTTCCCTGCACCACTTAAGCAATCTATAATCACTCCTGTTCACAAGGGTGGGGACAGAGACGATGTCAACAATTACAGACCTATATCCATCTTGCCAGCCATATCGAAAATTATTGAAAAGCTTATAAACAGGAGGCTCTTAAAATTTCTACTCAAATTTAACATCTTAAGCAGCTCGCAATTTGGATTCAGGCCGGGATTATCAACCGAGGATGCAGTTACTGCTCTTAGCTCCCTAGTGGCTGGTAATCTGGATAGCGGTAACAAATGTCTGACGGTTTTTCTGGACCTGAAAAAAGCGTTTGACACCGTCTCTGTTCCTATCCTCATAAACAAATTAGAAGCGTCCGGTATAAGAGGAATTCCACTTAAATTGTTTACCGACTACCTCTCGAACCGGAAACAAAGAGTTAAGGTAGGAGAATACGTTAGTAACGATGCAAAAGTCACTTTCGGTGTGCCTCAGGGAAGTGTGCTAGGCCCTACATTATTCCTACTTTATATTAATGACCTCTGCAACCTTAAAATAAATAATGCTAGAGTTTTTTCCTACGCTGACGATACTGCAGTAGTCTTTTCTGGGAAGTCTTGGGACGATGTTGCTGGAAGTGCTGAAGCTGGTATGACTCAAATTGCTAAATGGCTCTCAAATAACTTACTTACACTTAACACAGCTAAAACAAATTACATATGTTTTAGCATATCACACAGGACACAACCAAACCCCGACTTTATTATAAAGGTACACGAGTGTGACGATTCAATTAACTGCCTATGTCCAACACTAGTCAAAGTTTCTCAAACCAAATATCTTGGTATTGTTGTTGACCAAAGATTATCTTGGTACTCCCATCTTGAACAAGTTACCAACAGAATTAGAAAACTGAGTTGGATTTTCAAAAATTTGAGGCATATCGTGCCAAATAAAATAACCGCCAACACAAATAAACCCAGAAATCTACTTAATGAAATATACATAGCTATAGTCCAGTCTGTCTTAGTATATTGCATCCCCATTTGGGGTGGGGCGGCTAAGACTAAATTCATAGACCTTGAGCGGGGACAACGGGCTCTAATAAAATTAATGTACTTCAAAAACCTAAGGTACCCTACACAAAGTCTTTATCAAATAAGTAATTTACACTCTGTTCGCAAACTATATATAATTAAAACTATTCTCAGGAAACATAAAACTCTTAATTTTGATCCCAGCTTAACCTTGAAAAGAAGAAAAGATATAATAGTTGAAATTCCTAAAACTAAAACCAAGCTCGCCCGTATTCAATACGACAAACGCTCAGCTCAGCTTTACAATCGAGTAAACAAAGAGATCTACATATACAATAAACCATTAACTGACTGTAAAAAAATAGTAACTAATTGGATAAAACCACTCACTTATGACGACACGGAGAAGCTACTGGAATAAATAAAACCTAACACTTAATGCTCTCATCATTCGTATTTGTACGTATACAGTCTGTTTCATTCATTGCCACTTACACTCACTCTGTCTTTTACATTAAATTTAACAAACCCTCACACTAACACTTAACTTTCACACACACAGATGCTCACATTCAACATTCAAATTCACATTTACACACCTTTATACTCACAGTAACACACCTCAGTATTCACACTCACACACCTCCATTTTCACATTCACACACCTTCATAGTCATAGTCA
Organism: Melanchra persicariae; assembly: GCA_947386135.1. Lineage (NCBI taxonomy): Eukaryota > Metazoa > Arthropoda > Insecta > Lepidoptera > Noctuidae > Melanchra > Melanchra persicariae. The sequence goes on along the minus strand of OX376657.1, from coordinate 3,257,124 downwards.
CATTCACACACCCTCATATTCACATTCACACACCCCTACTCTCACTCACGCATTTGCATGCTTCTTGTCTAGTTTTAATTTTCTCTTTTTATTTTAAATCGCCTGTTTTTACAACACGTAAAACAAGTAATTTTATGTTAATATTTTAAGTTTTGGAAGAGCGGAGTCTCCTAACACAGGCTTTTTTGCTTAAAAGGAGGCTCCAATCACTAGTTGTTAAGATTACTTGTAAAACAAATAAAACATTTTTCATTTTTTCATTTTTCATTTTCATACTTTAAGGTGATTTTTGAACAAAACCCAAAAAAAAAAATTTTGGGCAGTTGGAATTTGTACGTTGTCATCTTGTATGAAATAGAGTTTCTTGCTCTAACATTTGAATATTACCTCAAGTTCTAATAAATTATCTGATGTTGTTTTTCTAAATCAATGCGGTTATTGTTTGAAGTTTACCAATAACTCAAGGGTTCACCCTTGAGTTATTGGTAAACTTCAAACAATAATGCTTCACTCAGTATAATGGAGAAAACTGAACAGCTTTTTAAAACTCGTAATGATGACCACTGTTTTCAGTCGATAACACGGAACTAAAACAGTAGTTTCATTGCGGCCTGTCACTATCAATGTATGGGACAAGCTACTGAAGAATGAGTGATTAAATATCTAAGATTTTGTAAATATTGTATTTTTATGATGTAAAATGCGCGACGTTGACCTAGTAGTCGCAAGAACTACTGCTGTAGTTCTAGGTCAGACCACTAATGGGTGGGTGCAGTCTTTCATCTGAAATTTAATTTTTTCTTAATCGATTCAATTAAATTAATTTATAGCAAATAGTAAATGTGTATAAGGTGTGCTGTGCACACCTATATGTGAAGATCTCATAGTTTATAATATTCATTGTAATATTATAAACTGTGACATTAATTTGTTGTAAATGTTTGTGTGAACGACATGGTGGATGGTTGTAGTGCAATATTAAAAAATAAATAAATTCTCAATTTATTCGGTCGATGGCAGGGGTCAACCCCTGTAACATAAAACTTAAACATAACTGGTGAAATATTAATGTACTAAAGGTGACCCATCTTATCCCATTGGGGAATTCAGGCGTATTTTATTTTTATTGTCTGTTTCATGTTTTATCGATCTTCAACGTTAAAAAACACTTGCCAAGGTCGATTTGTGGATGAGTGGGTGACCATCTTAACCTACCGAGATCGAGTACCTCGGAAAGCACGTTAAGCCGTTGGTCTTGACTGTCATTTGTAGATCGTTGGCAGTCGTTACGGATTGTCAGAAGCCAGATAATCTGACACCAGTCTTGCTAAGAAGTAGCGTGTTACCCAGTTAATGGAATGTGGAGGTCAGGTAGGCAGCCGTTCCATGTAAAATACTGGTATTCAGCTGAATCCGGTTTGACTGGAACCAATGTAGTTGGGAAAAGGCTAGGCAGATGATGATGGTTCATGTCTGATCACAATTACACAAGATGGAAAGTGATAATGGGTTCGACGATGGAGCACGCTTGCCTAGAAGTACTCATTCATTCTTGACTTAAAGATCGCTAAGTTGTAGCTATCAGGAAACACAGACTCCGGCAAGGAATTCCACTCCTTAGCAGAATACAACGTGAAAGTATTCTCAATATATTTTGTGTGCATTGCCCCAAACCGCTTAAGTTCAGAATTTACACCTTAGTATAATTTCATACCGCTCACAATTTCGGAAACGCTCGCAATAGTCACGAATTGAGTTGGAAAATTGGAATTTTAAAACGGCAAGTTTTAACTGACAGACTATGGATGCATGTGTAGCTACTACCCAGGGGTCGGGTATTTCTGGTGTATAATATTAAGTTGACATTAATATATGGACCGTACTAAAATATTCACAGATCCTGAGACAGTGAGATCTGGGTCTACTGTCTCTACATCTTGCTTAACATGCAATTAAAAACAGTGTCTCTTTTTTTAAAATATCTGTCTATAGTCTCAAATGCAACTAAACTAAAAGGAGGCATGGGAACCCGTCACCTCCTTCTGCGAAGCAGTAATGCTAGTGACAGACGAGGCGGAGGGAAAGACAACCCTAACGTCCCAGCCGCCGCAATATAGGGAGATGAGCCCTGGGCGTCGAAAGTCACAGAGCGATTTCCGGCCACCGTAGGCGCGGGTCTGCGGACTGCGAGCTTTAAGTAGCTCGCCGTCCGATCAAAGGCAGGCGCGGGTCGACGCGCACCTCAAAGAGATGTCAGCAAAGTAGACGAGGCCTGTTAGGGCCAGAGCCTGCTAGGGTTGCGGATTTTGTTAGAAAGAGTTACCGCGGCCCTGGAAAGCAAAAAGCACTACGAGGAGCACGGATGGGTTTTAGTCAGTAAGAGTCTGACACTCCCTCCCGCTCCACTCAGAGTGACAAAAAAAGCACTGTTGAGAACTAAAGTCCTACGTTAATATAAACTAAACTGGCTGTTTCCATAATAAAAGAGGCAAGCAGTGAATAAATTATACATTTTTCAATTAAAAACGATTCCTTCGTAACACTAATATCCCTAAGCCATAGTATTCTTTCAATTACGCTCGCTGTCACTCTTAATTAACTTGTCCGTTAAGTATTAGCTTTATTACTTGCCATGCTGTGTTTTAGAATTCCCATTAATTTTATTCCCATTTTAATGCGTTTTATGTTGTCGGGTGAATACAGCAGTTTGTTTTTATTATGTTTTTTTTTCTTGTCTAGGACACTACAGTAGTTGTCAGATAAATTTGCAACAAAGGACATTGAGTTTTCCCTAATATTCTCATATTCTCTTTGTAGGTAAATTAAACATAAAACAAACGTACGTACATTTTTCACAACAAGAACATATACAGGACTGCTTTGTATCTTCATTTCCGTTTTCGAAACTAAGAATGTCAATAAATGTTAACACCAGTGGTGTTTAAAATAAAACTGCATACTGTGTTATGATCTATGTTAGGAAAATTCAAATGAGCCCATTAAACGACGGTAACGAAACCATAGCGCAATCTATTTCGACGCCAATGCCATCTATCGATCTATGTCGAACTAAAACTAATTAAAATGTTTATAACAATGGTTTTTTCATAAACAATAAATGTAGATGGGTCCATGACCGCTTTTGCAAGTTTATTTGGTAACTACCATAAAAGCTTATTAAGTCAAAGTAGTTACAAAGCAAAATTTTGAAAAATGGCTATCAAAAAACCCGACCGCTAAAAACGACTAAAAAGTTCCAAACGAGTCGCTTTTCTAGCAGTCTAATGCAGTTCAATCACAGAAGCGAGGCCACAAACTGCATCAAACTGCTTGAAAAGCAACATGTTTGGAAGTTTTTGACAGTCATTTATTTTTATTTCCTACATTTTAGTGCGTTTTGTAAATTTATATAGCCTATGCCACTACCACAATTCTGACGAATTCTACAACACATCAAATGTCAAAATTCGTCCACTATTTTGGGCTGTAGGGCGTGCCAAAGAAATGGATATACATACAAACACACATACATGTTTATACATACATACTTACCCTCGAAAAATATTACCCTCCTTCTGATGCAGTCGAGTAAAAAGCTAGATATTTTAGGCATACAGGGTTTAAATAACAGGTGAATAGTTCACTTAATACTTTTTAACTACACCATTTCGTAGAGCAATTTAATTACTCTGACAAACTCCAAACCAAACAAAACTAAAAGAGGAATCAAGGATGCCTCCTAAAAGTATTAAAATTACAAAACGACACATGACATGCGAATCCTAACTTTAAGCTTATAGCAATAAAGTACAAAATCGTTTTAGAGCCTCATTAAAGAGATGTACTAAATGTCGCTAGCACAGTTTGCCTAAAAATACCGGTAATTTACGTACAGAAAACCGGTATCCGGCAGCGGTATCGTAAAATCCGAAACCTATCTCCGATAGCGATCAGAGGATTATTTAAATGTGGGTCAAAATTTACATAAAAAAGATAGGTACGTTATTTTGTTTTGAAAAAAATGTGGTGTTTACTAAAATACTGCAACTTTATGTTGAATGCTTCAATATCCTGTCAATATGGTTGATGTTTCATAAAGGTTTTATCGAAATTTCAAATTCATAGCATAGTGTTATGAAATTGAAATTTGACCTAGAATAACATTGAAAAGAATTCTCATTTTTAATGCGTTGATAAATCTGCAAAATGTATGTCATTTTGCCGAAAACTGCAACCTTTTGTAGGTAGTAAACTTACAGAGTATCGGCCGGCATATGATCTTGTACGCTGTAGGTCAAAGATCCAAAATCAAGACCTACTTTAAAGTTTGTTTATGTTGGAAGTTTTAGAAGGAAATGGAGCTAAGCAATACGTATAGCACTATCCTTTTCTCATAACGGAGATTTGTTAGCGTCCGTCATAATAGGGGCAATAGAGGGTCCTTTTTGGTTCCTCCGTACGCTACGAAGTCATCGTTGACTATACTACGTCGATAGTCTACGCTTTCGTAGCAGCCGAACAAACCGCTACGCCATCTGCTACGCCGTAGCACAAAACGCGTGGTTTTGCATCAAACAGAATTCTCTAACAGTAGATAATTCTATAAATTCCGGGTATCAACTATAAAATCGATTGTTTTTTTCGAATAGGTACGAAATCTCCCAAAACGATTTATTTTTACAGACCATTGTTGTTGTTCACAATGTATGAATAATTTTTATAATAGCAACAAAACAATAAACTAGAAAAATTCAATATTCGTAAACCGATAAACAATACATGTTTCCCTACTGAAAATATTCAATGCATGCTCTACAAAACAGTTTTATTCATAGATTTATTTTTGACTGGTCGCGTTACTAACGATATATCATGTGGAGCATCAAAAGATTTGTATGGCAATGAATTTTGTATCAAATAGTACGACTTTATTTTTGGGCTTTTTATATTGGGAACACGAAAGGGTTAAACAGAAACATAAAATATTAGTATCTAGAATGGATAAGACCAGCTCGTGGCTAAATTATAATAGTCACACAGGCCGATCTTCAAGGTTAAGCAACGCTAGCTGAGGTTGGTCTGTGGATGGGTGAACATCATAATGTATCGAGACTCCTCAGTGTGCCTTCGAAAGCGCCTTAACCATTGGTCCCGGCTGTCATATAGAGATATTTGGCAGTAGTTATGGATTGTCAGAAGCCAGAAAATCTGACACCAGTCTTGCAAAGCAGTACCGTGTTACCCAGTTAATAGGTTGTAGAGGTCTAGTAGGCAGCCGTTCTACGTAAATTATTGGTATTCAGCTAAATCCGGTTTGACTGGAAGTCTACCCCAATATAATTGAGATAAAATCAAAGTCAAAACGTTTATTTCAATTAGGCCACTTTGAACGTCAATATTTACATTTAAATACTATGTATAAACAATAAAGTAACTCTACTGAGAAAAGGCTAGGCAGATGATTCCAATATTGGGGCGGCAATAAGATACGACCGAGCCCAGGTGCAGGACGGCTGTGCGTGCTTTCAGAGCCACAGAGGTATCACACCCCCGACTTTCAAACTCCGAGTTGCTGCTGAGCAATTCCAAATGGAAAAATCTAACATCGCTTTGCATTGCTTTTGGAGTAATGCTGCTTTGGAGCGTGAGCTCCTGGTTTCGATTCCCGGGGTTTTTAATTTCTTTACTTTTTTTTTCTTATGTTTTGGTGGCTTACATGTATTAATACAAGAGTAATCGTAAGATAATTCACAACAAATCATTTACGAGCTTCCACAGTTAGCAATTGATTATTGAGTTCATCATTATCATCATCATCTAAGCCGAAAAACGTCCACTGCTGGACATAGGCCTCCCCCAAGTGTCGCCAAAACAACCGGTCCTGTGCGTATCGCATCCATCGGCCACCAGCGTCCCTCACCAGGTCATCGGTCAGAATTGCGTTGTTCAACCTTAAAGATCGACTCGTGCAGCTGTTATTATTCAGCTTGAGCTCCTCATCCATCCCATTGGGATATGAGACTAAAAGAAAAGAGAACCCTGATCTCTTCAACTTAGACTAAACAGGCTTCTTCTGGGTAAGCTCGCGCCATCTTCGTCAACGTCTCTGTTATCTCTGACCTAGACTAGAGTCAAGAGCAGACCCATCTCAAATAAAAACAAAAGAGTACACCTGTGTACCCCACACACTGGTGTAAGCGTTTTCATTTCATTTCATTTATTTCTGTATCAATTTTTACATTCTATCGAAATTATAAAAATAAAAGAATATTATATATTATATATCAATATTATAACAGTACATAACTAAAAAAAACTAATCAAAAAGTAAAAAAAAATACAATTCCCTGCTATAATAGGCCAAAATCAAAAAAATGAATAAAAATAATAATATCAAAACAAATAAACTAAGATTCCAACATTACATACGTCAAAAAAAAAAACGTGGTATAATTCGCTAATCTTCGTTGAGGATAGCGACCGTGGCCGGAACTCGGTCCCAATATACCAAACACATAATGTTTTAAAGAAAACTACATCCTATTCTGTTTTCACGTGAAACAAAACGAGTATTGCGTGTGTCTTAATGACATTATAACGAGCACTCGGGTAATTTACAAGGGTAAGTTACTTTAAGGTAGTTTTTACTCTGATTTAATCTAGAGTGATGTTTTTCAATTGGGGAAAGTTTTCTAAGGACTGTTTTTTGTTGATGACTCGAAAAAGAATTGGATGCGATGGCTGCATTTAAGGACTTCTTGACAAAATGGCTTTCACAATGAGAATTCACAACAATGTCTTTTGGACGACCAAATAAGAAGCAAAGTTTTTTTTTTTTAAACGTTGCCCCACTTTAGGAATTTCTCCTTTATAGTGGGTGCGTTTACAAACGTATAAACTCACATATACAAACAGGCAGAATAACTATCTGTAGGCCATACAAATATTTGTTCCGTGCGGGGATCGAACCCGTGACACGCAGCAGTCTATCGCTCAACCACTGTGCCAACCGTGCCGTCAAAAGTTGTAAGTAAGTAGTTCAGTATTCAGTTTTCGATATAAATTGGTAAATGTTGAAGGGAGCATGCACAACTACCGGTCCTGTGCATCTCGAATCCAGCGGTTTCCCACTGTTTTCACCAGGTCATCGGTCCACCTTATAGAAGGTCTGCCATTATGTTGTCGCCACGCCAGAATCTTGTCACCTCAAGTCCTCCAAGCACTAGTCTATCTCTAAGTATTGGCAAACTAATAAAAAGCTGTATGGTAGGCGCCATATATAACAGATAAACTTGCAATAAAGTACATTGACCTTTCCCTGATATGGCTTCGTAGATGCCCGAACAATAAATTATGAAGCGCTCTTCGTTACTCGAGAACGTATAGGATCACGATAGAAGTCGATTCAAGACAGTTTTATCTTTATTTCTGATTTTGTTATTAGAAAGACAATAAATGTATGTGGGTCAATGACCATTACTGCACATTTATCTGGTGCCTATCATAGCCACAAGTCACAATGCATGACAGTAGGATTGATGTTCAAAATTTCTCGTCATTACCAACCAAAATTTCTCGTCATTACAACCAATATTACTCCAATGTCCTTAACATCAATCAATTACCATTAATTCAATTAAATTCAATTCACAATTCAATTACTTACCGTTAATTAAAAACACAGCGACAATCTTTCAGCGTGCGCCTCCAATCAGCGGCCGGCCCGTTGTGGCGGACATTTAATTCAAAGTATTGCTTTGTTCCAACTGTCCCGGTCATTATTAGAACAACTGTGTCCGGTTGAAACAGCTGGTGGGATAATAATACGAAAGTATGTGCAGTTTGAAATTTATTATTGCAAGGCTAGCTATTAAACTAGTTTCGTAATGTAGCTTGGGAAGTAGGTATTTAGGAGCAAAGAGACATTCTATTATCTGTAACTCTATAAAGTTCAAAATGTATGGGATTTTTACGTTCAAAACACGTTGTCGATTCTAGACCTTTTTTAACTTTTGACAGGTGTCAATTGTAGACCAAATGCCAATTATTCTGGAGTCTAGGCGATGCTTGTTTTTTTTTTCACTTTTTTATAAATAAATAGCTACATAGAATAATTATACTTTTTATTGGTAACTTAATAACTTCAGTAACAACGTAAGTCACAGGAAAGCTAAATATGCAATTTCGTTTAGAAAATATTTTTCCAGCTATTTTGATTTAAAAACTAAACTACTGAATCGATTTTGATGAAATTTCTATGGGACCATACGGAAAGTATATCTTTTCCAAGAAAAAAGAAGTTTTGAAATAGGTCTGTTGTATACACTAACTTTATTCAATGTATAATTTGCTTTGTTCCCAATATAAATATCTAAACTACAGAAACAGCTGTTAAAAATGCACTAATGAAACATTGGTTTTAACTAACTGGACAGTTTAATTTAAAATTGAAAGCTGAACCAATTCAATAGATAAGCAATTAGTTAACTTAAAAGTTTAACTCTTGTCTATATAAGCACATGAACCTGGGGTGTTTAATTACATTGAAAACTAGTTTATTTTTCTTTGTTTTCTTTTTTGGGTTAAACATAAATCGCACAGTGTACGGCACTGAGGCACAGCGTAGTTTTCTATTAGTGTTTTTATTTTGTTTTAGGATTTCAAAAATATTCTACCTATTCAATGATGAAGTAATGAAGCTTGTGGTATTACTCTTTAATACTTTATTTGAAAACACTAACGTGTAGTATTTAGCTTGTATAATGTGTGGTATCTTAATTATATTTAATTGGTGCGTTGCTGTTCTTCCTTTATCAAGTCGGGTGAGTCATAACGTTACAAGCTACAAAGTTGAGAATTGGAAATTGAAGACCGACTGTCGAGAAAGGCCAACATGCACAAAACAGCTGCTATAGAAAACAGCGTTTTCGCAAGAGGAACAGTTATTATATTAGAGGTATAAATATAAGTCAATATCGCAAAAAAAAATGGCGTTTAAGTCAAATAGCCTTTCAATTGTCGAACATTTGTTTAAAATTTTTATATATTCTTGTTTTGAGATTAAGTTTAATTCTATTTTCACTATTATTTACATTAATAGATAACAAATATGTTAATGCATATTCTAAAGCACTATTTATATGTAAATTCACGGATGTACTAGGGAAATTGTAAATTTAACCAACAGCACTAGTCATTTGTGTTAGATTTCTCTCAATAAAATGGTCTCATAGTTTATTAAAATGTACATCGTTCACCCTAACAACAATAATTACCTATTTCACAATACACTACACTCTATTATATTCAATATTCACTAATTGGACGTGAAATAAAGCACCCAGTACTGTTCATTTGCTTTTAATAAATTTATTACTTCACAAACGGTGATGTTCCCAGCGGTCTCATGTTTAAATTATTTTGAAAATTTTGGTGACAACCTACATTTTGATAATGGAATTTAATACCGGGTTTTATGGAGAATTTGGACAGTATAAAGTGTATCGGATAGAAAATAAGCCTTAAAACATAGCTCCAATTGGATGTAATTAAGTCTTAACATTGTTTTGTTATTTCTGTTTTAGTAAGAACACGATTAATAACAATGAAATTGTTGATTATATAATATGAATCATTAAGATGTATGAAAGGAAACTTAAAAAATGCGTTTAATTAAATATGTGTAGATTGAGAATCTCAATTAGAGAAACTCGAATTTAGAAGTTTACATTTCTTACAGATTTCTTGATATTTCTCGTGATTGAAACAATAGAAATGTTTTCATGAACAAAACATTTAAATTCTTCCTTGGTCGTTTGTGTCCCGACTTCCATTAACAGAACAGTATTCAAATAAAATAAAATATTCATTTAAACCAATACTCAGAAACGCAATAAAAAAACCATAAAGTCAAAGTCCCAAAAAACTCAAAGAAAATAATGTAAATGGTATTTTAATACTTCGGAAGTGACGGACGAATCCAAGTGGTATCGATACTGAGCGTATAAATTATTCATATCGATTCTTTTATAAATTGAGTTAACGCAAACAATGAACGGCCGGTCTCTTTATTGGATTCCCACAAAGACCCCGTCACAGAATAGAGTGGTACAGTATGTCAGGTCCAACTGTTACTGTCAAGTACAATTGGCATTTGTTCAAAGTATGACCTTGATCGCCATACAGTTATGCTACGTGTCCATCTTACTAACTCACACGTAAGGTGCATTACATTGCGGGCTACCGAGGTGTATTGCTATTAAATAGCTCGATCGTACTCCGCAATGTAATAAAATTTGCATGCGATTGAAACTTGCAGGTAGAAACGCGGCCTTACACCGGATAACGTAGGCGTTTGGGTTATCTTCGTGTTTTCGAATTAATTTGAACGACGCGCTATTGGGTAGTTCCCCATGGAGGCAAAACTTTGCGCATTTGTTTGTTTTTTCTATCTTTTGGAAACATCAGGTGCAGATTTTCACCAATCACTCAATAGGTTTGAAAAGTTTTTGTAGTTATACAGAGGTCATGTTTTTTTTAATAAATATTTAACAAATAGACCCGTACGAACAAATTTTGTACGTACGCTTTTACGTGTGCGTGCGTTTTCGACCGCTATACGGAGTTGACATTCTGTGACTTTCTATTCTATGACCCAGAGTACGATTGATGAACGAAGCGAGTATCGATTGTCAGAACATTCGATTCCCGGAATGGATTATCCGTTAGTTCGGTTGGATTAGAATTTTAGGTGGTCGCGTTTAATTGGATCTTGAGGTATTAGAAGATGGAGCTTACGAAATTAATTAATAGATACTTGTTTATGGAATACTGCAAAATTCAAAACCCTCATCTAGATTGCCTCTTATTTTTTTAATTTTAAACAACAAGCTGAACGTGAATTCTCATCATCATTAAAGAAAAGAAAAGGGTTATACAATTTTATTGATTCTTGTTTTTATTTGCTATTGATGGGCACGCGGTTGACCACTATCTCACCTGATGGTAAGCAATGATGTGGTCGAAGATGGAGTACGCTTGCCTAGAAGTAACACTCTTGACGTAAAGACTTCCAGCTGAACTGGTTTCCCTAATCAGGTTGCGGGAGACCTTTGCTTTGCAGGCAGAATCAAAGCTTATACCTATGCGCTTAAATAAGCATAGTTTTAGTCCGAGTAATTGGTTAACACCACAGACCAAATAGGTTGGTTAACACAGACAATAATCAGTACAACAATTTTACACGACTTTCCCGGGAAAGAAAAGGTAATGGTTTTAGACAGTATGTATATTTGGCTTGCTTTGTAGCCTGAATAACTGGATAGATTTTAATAAACAAGGTTCGTCTTAAGTGCCGAAGTGACTATGAATTTTTGGAAAATTAAACAAGATGGCGGTCACCGTTAGATAAGTAAGGCACAATGTATTTTAATGGTTTTCGTTTCTACGCACTATGTTGCTTTTTTTTACCCGAATACAGGCTTTCCTACAAAAAACATGCTAAGCCCATTGTAACATCTGCCAAAAGCCACAGAACCAAATCAACACGTTCCACAAAAAAATACCTTTCAAAAATTAATCAGTTCTCTCATACATATTGTATGAAGGCGTTACATGAAAAATACGAACACATGCGTTCATAGAATAACAATGGCTATGTCAAATAACACGAATATAAAGAATACGTTCATAATTGTGTGCTCAAAGGAAAATAATCACTATGATTGTTACAATAGGGCTTAAGATGTAATATTTTCGGTACGGGAGAGGAGTGAATTATTAAATTATTCGAACCATCCGTTATAGGGCTCGTTTGGTTTAAAGATGGGTTAGTTGCCTTTTGATGCCTTGTTATAGCATGGAAATATATTAAAGCCTTTTATATGTAGAACAATTTTATTCAGTATTGTTCTTTCTTCTATTATTCTAACAAATGATTTGTGTAGGGTGAATAAATTCCTATGAGATTCGAAATTCACTTTCATAAACTCTTATTGAGTCATCATCATCTGCATATCCTTTTCCCAGCTATATTGGGGTCGGCTCCCAGTCAAACCAGTTTCAGCTGAATACCAATATTTTACGTGGAGCGGCTGCCTACCAGACCTCTACAACCCATAAATTGGGTAACACGGCACCTCTTGGCAAGACTGGAGCCAGATTTTCTGGCTTCTGACTGCCAAAGATCTCCAAATGACAGCCGGGACCAACGGTTTTCCGAGGTACGGCGGAGTCTCGGTATATTAAGATGGTCACCCATCCAAAGACCAACCTCGGCAAGCGTTGCTTAACCTTGAAGATCGGCCCGTACGGCTGTTATAATTTAGCTACGACCTCCTCACTTATTTAATGAAACATAGAATATTTGTAAGTCCAGTTATTACACATTTTTTCAATTTGTTTAGCAAAGCATAGAAGAAAATATTTCTATGCGCGTTGTCGCGTTGTCTGAGAACCTTTAGCTATTCCAAACCGACTGAGCGCTAATTGGTTCCAATAAGCGATAAATAACACAAACATAATTAGTCAATATTTTATTTTTTCTTAAAATATTAATTAGGGATTTGCAATAGTATTTTTTTTTTCACTTTTAATTTCAGAGACTTGCAATATTAAGCTCAGCTTTTACTTCCATCACTATCTCAGTTAAACTATTCCTTACAACTTGCCCCAGTACTATAGCCTCATTCAAACGGGACTTAATGATACTGCTGCGTACGCACTCATATGTCAAGTGATACTACGTAGAATAATGAAAACGTCCTTTGGGCAAATTCGGAAGCGTCCTGCGACCTCAGTAACACGTTTTTCTCAGCGCTGGTTTTCTTTTTAAGGTAAAGGTAGCTTTTTTCGTAAGTGTAAGATGGTTTAAAAATTTTATAAGCGTTTCATTAAAATTAACATTGGTTGTCATTCTGCCTATAGTAGGCGCCAGATAAATGAAGACACGGTCATTGACCTTTCCTTAATATCTCTTCGTAGGTAACCCCGGACAGTAAATTATGAATCATTTTTCATTACTAGAACAGTAAGGATCACGATAGATGTCGATTCAGGACAGCTTTATGTAATTATTTCTGTTTTTGAAATTGGGTGTGTCAATAAATTTAGGTGGGTCAATGACCGTTACGCTTCATTTATCTGGCGCATACTATAGCAAAAGGCTACGCAGAATGACAATAAAAGTTAATTTTACAATTTAGACAGGTTTAACTCAAAAAAGCACATTTTCAGAAAAGTTGAAAAACTGACTACTATGTTTCCGTGTACTGCAGAAGTTTTCCGTATAGATTTAAAAACATTTTCTGCTAGAAGAAAGATATTGTAGGAATCTTAAAAAGAAAGAAAAGAAAGAAAAACCTTTTATTCCGCCAGAAGTGACATATGAAAGTATATTTTTTAATTACCTTGAATTGAGCCCGTGTTTGTGAATTTTGCCATCTAGCGTCGTGTACCCAGTGGAGATATTTTTATATCTGTGTTATTGGTCGGAAGGTATTATATTGACATAAGGAACTCGATGGTGTGCCTATCTCAAATATCTAAATTATTGAGTTAACTCCCTTTAGATTTCGGTGTGTGATATGAGTGTTGGTATCGGCTACTAGTCTGACCTTGTGCAGCTGTGTACCAGTTGTAGTAGTATGTACCGTCAGCCTATTACGTGGAGCGAATCTGGCCTCTACAACCAAGTAACTGAGAAACGCGATATCCCTAGTAAATTTCTCAAAACCTAGAGAATATCAGGCGAAGAAAAAAAAATCATTACAAAAACAAACAAAAAATTCAGATTGTGAGTGTTTTAAAATCTGTGATAAACAGGGACAGTACTAATTGCGTGTGACGTCACTCACTAGCATCGCCGTTTCGAATTTGCGCCATCTTGTACAAACGACATTTTGCATGAGCAGAACTTCAAAAGCTTGTAACTCCGCTATTTTGCTATCAATTTTATTTATTTTTCACAAATCGTTCAATTTTAGTATAACATTTCGAATATGTATTCATTCATCTCGATTTTTGATAGTTCACAAATACCCTATTATGTTAAAATACGGTGTTGATGTTTTCCATGAAAACTCATAGTTTTGACTATTAATCTCACCTGTTTGTACCCTAAGGTGTCTAGCTAGAATTTAATCAGGCCATGTGTCACTATATCTATGGGTTCAAATTCCAAAACGTAAACTTCAACTCAACTCGAACTCCAACTTCATCGGAGCTTGTCATAAATTGAAGTTTTTGCATTAATTGTTTGCTCATTTCTCCAGTACGAAAACGTCAATTAGACAAGCTTTTTTTTTTTTTGAGCATGGGAAATCATCAGATGACCCCTTGACCCCTCCCGCTCTGGGTGGAGCGGCAGGGAGTGTCAGACTTTTACTGACTAAAACCCACCCATAATCCTCCTAGTGCCTTTCTTTCCAGGGCCGCGGTAACTCTTTCGAACATATTCCGCAACCCTGGCAAATTAGACAAGCTTTCATTGACATTTTCGTGCTCATGTTGGAGTTTGAGTTCGAGTTGAATTGAAGTTTACGTTTTGGAATATGGGCCAAGGTGTCCACAGTTGCCAGCTTCAACTAGAAAACCTAACTTCAGTGTAACTAAGTTAAAAATCTCTTAGCTGTTTGTTTTCTCTTTAATACCAGAGAAAATGAACTCCCTCGCACACTATTACGAAATACAGCTGCTGGCAATACGAGTACACTGTGTCGGTCTTATTAGTTCATTTTTGATAGTGTAGCAATATTAAAAGTCTCTGTAATTGAACAAAGCTTCGTTGTCTTTTAAGGTTCTGCTACGTATTTTTATTAGTTGGGTTTTTATGTCGGTTTTGTTTTCGAAGTAGGCAGTTGATGTAAAAAAGCAGAGGACCCAGCACGAATGAATTTAGTTTTCTCATTTTATACGACATATACAATTTTTATAATACAAAAATGTGAAGATAATGTCCAAATCAAATAAATATTATGTGCGAGACGAGTATTATACTTAGAGTAAAATTTTACGTTCCGTGTGGTGTCGGACGTAAAAGAATAGCACCATCCCATCACTTCCCGTGGGTGTCGTAAGAGGGGACTAAAGGACTCACCAGAGAATGGGCAGCAGCATTCTCTGTAGGTACATTGCAACAGCTACACTGCAATTGCCAACCCGCCTTCTAAGCGTGGTGATTATGGCGACCCCCCCCCCTCCCCCATTTGGGGGAGGTCTATGTCCGCCAGTGATCATCTTTCGGCTGACATGATGATGATGATGATGAAAATTTTACGTTACGTTACTTAACGTCAAAAAAAATCGTGCTGCATAATGTACATTAGGGCTCAGACAAACTTCTTTTTGAGTTTCTGTCAGCGTTATTGAAATCTTAAATATAAATGCAATGCTAAAGTATCACGAAGTCAATCTTAAACTGAGTGTAACAAATAAAATTATTATTACTAGAATGTCACTTTATTTGAAACACCTTGTTGTTTACAATAATGTGTTGGAAGAAGAACTTTTTAAGAAAGAAAAGAAAGAAAACGACTTTATTAGCGCCAAGCATGACGCATACCAAAAATAAACAAAATTACAATAGTTATGCAAGTTAGGAAGATATGCGTCACATTCGCGCAAAACGGCCATCGCTCAACATAATGCTGGAACTCATGTGCAACTACAAAAATTCTATCAAGTCAGACGGTATGGCTGCTGTAAAAAGGTCTCTAGTCGGTCTTTCAAATTTCTCATGGCTGTTGCGGCCTAGTCATTCATGAAGCGGTATAATTTGTCTCGAAATCTTCACCTGGGTCTCCAACGACTTCGCTTTCTGTTATCAGGTACCTAATTTAGATGTTTCGTCCAGTGATATTCTGTCCTTCGGTTCAATAAGTTTCCTACAAAAATAATTCGAACGTACCACTTTTCCTCACAACATAAATGAGTTCAGTTATGTAGCAGTCACCTTGCAAAAATACTCTTAAAACTTTTCCTCCCACAAGGTGGACCGATGACCTGGTGAGGGTCGCGGGTAACCGATGGATGCGAGACGCACAGGACCGGTTGTTGTGGCGACACTTGGGGGAGGCCTATGTCCGGCAGTGGACGTCTTTCGGCTGATATGGTGATGATGATGATGACTTTTCCTCACAACATAAATGAGTTCAGTTATGTAACAGTCTCCTTGCAAAAATACGCTTAAAACTTTTTACTGGTTAATTTTTGATAGTGCTGCGGTAACAGTAGCCAACGAGCAATGTTAGAGAGGAGCTATATTGCCCGGTAATTGCCTTAACGTTATATTTTCTCACGATAATTGAACTGGTTGGGAGGTGTTATTGTTGCATTGGTACGTTGTGGTTATTTGAATTGAATTGAGGTTGAGCAATATAGGTTGGGATTCTGTGGTCAGTTTCTTAGCTTAGGTCTCAATGTGTGTTGTGGTGAAGTTCTGAGCGCCATGTTTCGAAACTTGATTTGAGACATGTTTAGTTCTGAATAAGATTAAAACGACAGACGATTATTATTGGAATACTGCGTTTGTACACTATGGCTTAAGACATTTGATTTTAGTTTGAATTTGTTGTTTTTTAATACAGCTTAATTTATTTATTACTATTTACAAAATTAAATACTTATTAGCTTCAAAAAGCACTTATGAAATAATTTGTAAAATAACTTCATCGATGACGGAGTTATAAAGAGAAGTCTGTTAAGGACTTTGACGCCTATAAAACTGCCACACAGAACAGCGTTTTCGCGAGAGGAACAGATATATTTGTTTAAAATAGTTACGTCTCGTTGGTTTTTCGATCAATTTTGATTCTATTTTCACTGTCAGTACTATATTTTTGTATATTTTGAGATAAACTGTGTAGATAAGTTACCTCTCGGGTACGAAACTCTTTTTATGGATGGGAAATCATCAAATGACTTCTTCCTCTCTAGGTGGAGCGTAAGCGAGTGTCAGACTCTTACTGACTAAAAGTCATGCGTGTTCCTCCAAATGCCCTTTGCGTTCCAGAGCCGCGATGACACTTTCAAACAAATTCCACGACCTTGGCAGGAGTACGGAACCCTTACACAGGATAATCCAGTTTCATAAAAAGTCTAAAAAAACATTTTCTGTATTCTCTCTCTCTTCCTCTTCCTAATCGCTTTCTCACTGCTGAGAATCGTGACTCCTTTTCAAACTGTCAACGGCTTTTCTCCATCTGTTACGATCAGCAGCCTGGTGGAGTGCAGCGCTGATCGGTATCTGTAGTTGCTCCGATATTTGATCCGACCACCGTTTGGGGCTTCGGCCTCTTGGTCTTTTACCCTCTATTTTGCCAGTCACCATGAGTCTTTCCATATTGTTGGTTCCTCTGCGGGCAATGTGACCGAAGTATCTCACGACACGTTGCAGGCACGTTGAGGACAGCTGTTGCACTTTCTCCATTCGCAGTTCCTTGAGGATCGAGACATTTGTTCGGTGGGCTGTCCATGGTATTCTTAATATGCGACGCCAGCACCACATTTCTATATTCTAACTTAGAGCTAATTTCTCAACCAAAATACCTTCACACTATAATTCAACTCGGCTTAAATGACCCGGAACTCCCACAGCACAGATCTGCGGCGATATTATGTAAAGATGTATAATACTATTCATTTGTATGTAAATCCGCGCTGCACCCTGTACGGCTGCATGACAAATTTCAGCTGTAACCGAATTTGACCGAAGCTAACCAAGTATTAGAATATTTATCGCGTTTCGCGGCTCTGTGAAATTTTCGGAGAATTGTTCCTAAAATTCGACGAAAAACTATGAATTTTATTAGTGGGTGGTGCTGTTCTTTGGCTTTAGTTTGTCTCTGAGTTTTTTTTCTCTAAGTAGTAAGCGAGGTAGTTCCGACCTCATCCAGTTTAACCCCTAATAGGACAGTTTATACAAAGTGGCCAGTATCTTGGACAGTCACTTCAAGGTCATTAACTCATTTTTTTTTGGTAATTGAAAGAAAGAAAGAAAGAAAAATATTTATTTGTACATAAATTGAACCTTATTTAAAAAATTTCCTCATGTAAAAGTATTGTTTTAAAGTCGTGATACTAGTCCTAGTCGTTTCCTTCATATCGAAAACCTTCCTGAGAGGTCGTCGGAGTTTTTGTCGTGTACGTCTTTCTACATCGTTCTCACATAATATGAATAATTTCAACAAGAAAAATGTAACAGCAACTTTGTAACAATTTATTGATAAGAATGTCCATGGAGTTTCTTGCACGTTCTTCACCATAGAGATCTACACTTTGGAACGTACAAATAGCTTCACCTCTTTGACTCGCCGACCTTGACAATGCCTGTGAAAGGTTTAATTGAAATTCATGCTTTGAGTTTTAGTTTTTTTTTTGAGGTAATACCTAAACCATTATTTTCAAGATGCAAGTTTTTTGACTGGAGCATGTAAAAGAAAAGATTTCAATCCTCCAAAAACTACTTTACGCACATGAAGCAAAGGGTTTAAAAGGCGCAATTTTTTCCTGCCAATAATTGGAAAAATATGAAACATAAAGATAACAAATACATACATTTGTACATTTTATATTATGGTCTTGTATAAGTCTTGTCGCTTTGTCTTGAAAGAACAATAAAAAACGTATCGTCTACGGTGCAATTTTTATTGTTCTTTCAAAGGCAATTAAAATAATAACTACGGTAATTTACTCGACTATCAACTTGCTAACTGGCTATAATAATTTTTAATTATACACATAGACTTTAATTCTCATAAACCCATAATAATTTTCTGCTGATGCGTCTTAAAGGAAGCCGTTGATTTTTCTTCAATATCTCTTCGTAGGTACCTGGACAGTAAATAATTATAAATCGTTTTTCATTACCAGAAAATATAAAGGATCAGGATAATTGTGGTGAACAAAAAAAAGTTTTCCGAAAGTGCAATTTGTAGTAAAAAAAAGATGTCTTTTATATTGTCCTCACTGTCTCATACACAGAATTTGAGTTGAGTTAAGTTGGAGTTTACGTTATGGAATATGGGCCTATGTGTGATAAATTATTTGACCAAGAAAACACCAGATGTCCGATTAGTACTTGAAAAACGACCACAGCTTATTTCTGTGGTCGTTTTTCACCACAAATAAAAGAAAGGTTTTTTTTCAAATTAAGAACGTCCAATCGTAGCCAAGAAGAATTACAAATAAAAATAAACTAAACTTAACGCGCTGACATCAGCAATAACTGAAAATTGCAGGTTTTCTAACGAAATTCTAGCCAAATCTGTTCAGTTTCAAGCTGCAGAAAAAATATATGTTAATTTTAACTATATTTCAAAGAACACTGTTGTTTCCGAAACATGTTTAAAAATAAAATTCTCGATAGTAATGATCGTCAAAGTTACCTCTAACTTTGACCTTAGAAAAAAAAATCCCATGTTACTAGCCTACTTATGCCGATAAAAATTATACCAAATAATGAATCGAATCTTAATGCAAAACTTTGTTGTTTTAGATTTTTAATAGATCAACTTCGTTTTGAGGTAATCGATAAAATGCTTCATATTTGGCAATAAATTGCAAGCATTTAGTCGTCGCGCTTCTCTTTCTTTTCTATACAGTCCGAGAGTGACCGAGCTTTTGCTGTTGTCAGCGTCTTAATGCAAATTAAACTTAATGCTCGAACATAAAGGTTTATAATAAAAGGTAGGTAGTTGATGTTTTTATCCTGTTCTTTATATTTATTAGTTGTCAAATATAGATGTACAAATGTGTGCAAACATGGACACTTCCCGACATAATTTTGTTCCTGATCCTTAATCTAGTGAATTCTTGATCGTCGCAGGATAAACTCGATTCTACAGCTGATTTTTTTCGCGATAATGAGTTTGGTCCCTTAGTAAAAATTTTTCAAAATGAGTTCATAGCTTTTGCGTTTAATCTGTTACACGTATAGACCAACATACTAACTTTTTCTCACGTCATCGTCAACTTGATAACATTATTTAAATAATAAACAAACAACACGTAAGCTCACTCTATCCCCAGCAGACTTACCAGAATTTCAATCAACATTATCGCCCGCTGAAAGTAATTTCACTGAAAACATCTTTAGTACAAGTACGGTTATGTAAACATGTACTGTCAACGAAAGAAATGAGTGTGCAGGTGGCAAACTAAAATCCTTTTTAAGTGACGTTTTTAATAGATTTTTTGACTTTGCCAATATTGTTGTTTGTTATCATTATAAAATGGTTAACGTCAATATTGCCAATGCACATATTGTGAAATAGATCATAAAAAATTGTGGATCAAATCTCTTATTTTTTATTATACTGGTAGAGCGATCGACCCATGTGGCTGTTATTATTTAGTCACATGCTCCTCTATAGCTTTTGAACTTAAGGAAGGAAAACAAAACGACAAAATAATAGTACACACAAAATTAAATTACTTCAAATAAGTCCCCAATTACACAAAACAACCACGACGACTTCTCAACGACTTCTAGGAAATGTTTCTTTCTTATTACTGTTTAAATCTTTTCCTGTATATTATGTATGTTTTCATTCACAAAGTTAATATTATCCCAGTATTTTCAATTAACTTGTAAAAAAGTCGGGTTTTAGTTTTTTTCTCAAGAGAATGTTACAATAATATTATCCTTAACATTCAAAATTGTCTAATCTAAAAATGACCAATTTTTTATTCTTTCCTTAGTTACTACTTGCGAAATCTCTTAGAATTTTGTATTATTATTAAATTTATATCATTTTGACTGAGTGATGGTATTCCGCTGAATCCGGTTTGACTGGGAGCCGACCCCAATATAGTTGGGAAGGATATTATAATAACTGTGTGTGTATATTTTGATAACTGTGGGTATTTAAATAAATTATTGAATTTTTGTCTGCTTGCCAGACTCTTTAGTTTACAGTACTCCCGTTGTCTCAAGGGACGTTGGTATTATGTATGGGATGGTTATGGTGTATGTCGTCACGGCTTTCCAATAAGGTTCTGGAGATGTCCCTGTTTATGATTGAATGTTTTGGGGAACGAAGGAGGTTTATTGGAGAATACTTTGGAATCACGTTTCTCAATCAGTGTAGACGTCATCATAGGAAATCGAGGGTTTATGGTGAGTGATTGGTGATGTTGTAATTCCCTGCTGTACAAATAGAACAATTCACTGTTACATAAAAACTTTGAAAAATGCGTCAAACAACATTTTAGTTTGCCATTGGCATTGTCATTAAGCTAAACAAATGGAGGTAAAATCCTGCTACTATGCTACTTACTCATTTGAGAGGCGACTAAGGGACTCACCAGAGAATGGGCAGCAGCATTCTCTGTAGGTATATTGCCACAGCTATACTGCGATCGCCAACCCGCTTGCCAAACGTGGCGATTATGGCGAACCCTATTTAGGATAGGCCTATGTCCAACAGTGGACGTCTTTCGGCTGATATGATGATGATGATGATGACGTTAGCATTTGCATGTCAGTAGCAATCTATCAAAAAAGCCTCAATGTCTATACATTTTTGACAGATCGCTACTGAGATGCGAATTTCATGCGAATGTTGCCTAAAAATTAGTAGAATTGGCCCTCTGGACTTTCGCATTTTTTTTGCAAATCGCTCCGCTCTGGGCGGAGCGGAAGGGAGTGTCAGACTCTTACTGACTAAAACCCATCCGTGTTCCTCCAAATGCCATTTGCGTTCCAGGGCCGCGGTGGCTCTTTCGAACAAATTCCGCTACCCTGGCAGAACGATCAACCCATGCGGCTGTTATTATTTAGTCACAAGCTCTTATATACAACGTGTAACAGAATAAACGCAATACCTTTTAAGAGGTTATTGTACTCATTATTATGAACAACTTTTACCACAGTAAAAGTTGTTCATAATAATGTAACTTTTTTTTTTTCACTATTTAAATAGTGAAAAAAAAACAGTTTTTCAGTACATTTTGTTGAGTTATACACAGATAAATGTATCGATTTTTTATTTCACGATTACAGTCCCATAGTGAAAGTTGTTCATAATGATGAGTACAATGACCCCAAAAGAGGTATTGCGTTTAATCTGTTACACATCGTATTGCTTTTCAACTTAAGGAAGGAAAACACAAGGACAAAACAGTATAGTACATCACACAAAATTAAACTCAGGGCCTTAAGCACCAACTCTGAAAGCAGTATTGCTTTAATATTACTTCCAGTGGGAAAGAGACGGAGCTATACGTCCTGTATAGCGCCGTCTCTTTCCCAATGGAAGTAATATTGAAGTAATACTGCTTTAAGAGTTTGTGGTAAGGCCCCTGGTTACTTCAAACAAGTACCCAACTTCACAAAAACATCCTCAACGATTTTTAGGAAATGTTTCCCCCTTATTATCCTTACACTTACTTTTGAACATGAGGTTGCTTAAAAACATAAAGCTCTCTGTACCTAATACTTCCTGAACACGAAATCTTTTGTTCTTTCTGTGACAAGGAAAAGATCGATAGATTCAGTGGACAGTGTCCAATTATTCGATAATATGTATATACGTTTCTTTTGAAGGAAAAAGTGGAGTGAACATTTTTAGGTCCTATATGTGTCCCGTCAAGGATTTCTAAACGAGTGAAGGAAAAATGGTTGTGGTTACAAATGCCAGTGGTTGCAAAATGTATTATTCACTGGCGACTTTCTGACTCTATGTATCAGCCTGAAACGGAGCTCCTGAAGTACAATTACCTACAACTCAGATAACATAATTCAAGACCCAAAAATAATAAATAACGAAATCGCAATTTCATCATATAATAGTCTGCCTAGCTTTTTCCCAACTATATTAGGCTCGGCTTCCAGTTAAACCAGATTCAGCTGAAAACTAGTATTTTACGCAGAGCGGCTGCCTACGAAACCTCCACAACCCATTAACTGGTTAACACGGCACAAAGCGATGCGGAAAACGCAATTTTCATCCCAAAAAATAAAATTACAAAGTTTCAGTAAGCAAAAACCGATATAAATCACTAACAAAGGACAGAATACATGAAAATAACCAAATCAGGCTACATTGACTGTTGACTTTATTCGTCAGATTTCCTCTGATCTCAGTTTCATAGACGCTCAATCTAATTAGGCTTTTGCTACGTCCGGATTTGTAGCGGCTACGACTATATCTGAAGATGTAGAGCCGGGCTCTATTTTATCCAACTGAAAATGCGACATTTTTGTTAAAAACGACGTTATCTACGCTTCCAACGTCATAAGTGTTGGACGGCACGATTGGCTCAGTGGTTGAGCAATCGGCTGCTGCACTGTGTATGTGGCTTAAAAAGTAAAATAATAAGTATTGCACCCTGAAACGGTTTGGTATTTTTTTTAATGTGACAAATCTAGCTGCGTCGTAAAATGTCTAAAATATTTTTCTTTGGATTCAAACAACAATTCAAACCTTATTGATAATTTATTTCAGGTCAGCATAACAAAATTCATTTTCCATAGTTTTATTAGTCGTTCTCAATGGAAAATATTTCACACATTCTATTGTTTCTGTGATTCCTTTACTGTTGTCGCCTACACTTGAATATAGTGTGTACTAGTAGAGCGCTCGTAGCAGTGAGCTACGAGCTACGCAGCTACGAGGCTACGCGGCTACAAGCTACAACTTTCGTAGCGGCTACGAAATCTAATTTTAGTTACACGAGGCCTTGTTTCGTTTGTTTGTTGGTTCCTATAAAAGTTTGTTGGTGAATATTTAATTAAGTTTATTTAGGGGAGTATTGAATTAATTTCTGTTTTGTTGCGAAGTAAAATTATAAGTATTGTTTCAGAGAATCAATTCCACTAATTTTTAAGCAACATTCGCATTCACATCTCAGTCAAACTGTCGAAAAAGCTTCAATTTCTAAACATTTTTGACAGATCGCGACTCGTTTTGTTTAATTGCTCAATGGTTTATTTGAACATGATCCTACTTTACTTAAAATCACAGTAATCATTATAAAATACACAAATAGGTAATACCGCAGAAGCAGTTATACAGAATCAATGGACCGTATCATAACAACCTCTCTTAAACACGTGTTGAGAAAACTCAAGAAAAATAAAACCCCATATCCCCTTTGCCATTACAAAGAGAAAATAAGCTTTTCACGGCGCATAGCATCGATTGTTCAATCAAAGGAACGATCCCAATCGTTCCACTGAGTTTGGCTACGCGCTACGCTCTAGCGGTGCTACGCCGTAGCAATCCGTAGCTAAGCCGTAGGCAGTGATATTATTTTTCATATCAAAGAGGACTGTTTATAGTTGCATTGTATGGGTCGCTGGATTCAGTTTCTTGTTTTGAAGTATTTTTAATAAAATACGTTTTAATTTTAAATGGTTTGTTCAAAGGAAGTGCAATAACAACCTCTCTTAAACACGTGTTGAGAAAACTCAAGAAAAATAAAACCCCATATCCCCTTTGCCATTATAAAGAGAAAATAAGCTTTTCACGGCGCATAGCATCGATTGTTCAATCAAAGAAACGATCCCAATCGTTCCACTGAGTTTGGCTACGCGCTACGCTCCAGCGGTGCTACGCCGTAGCAATCGTAGCTAAGCCGTAGGCAGTGATATTATTTTTCATATCAAAGAGGACTGTTTTTAGTTGCATTGTATGGGTCGTTGGATTCAGTTTCTTGTTTTGAAGTATTTCGAATAAAATACGTTTTTATTTTAAATGGTTTGTACAGAGGAAGTGCAGAATAAAAGAAATAATTTATTTGACATTGTTTTAAATAGTATTCCAAAATACAGTTTTTTTAAAGCTGCCCTAATTTTCTTTTATTAGACTGCCTTCACTGGAATTATAACAGTTTTTTTAAGAGTCTTACGCCTTTAAATCTTAAATAAATATTAAAATAATATTTTTTAAATTTATTATAATTAACATTTATCAAAAATTAATATAAAGCATACAATCCGTAAGTAAACAAGATATTAAAATCTATTATTCCAATTTCATCTAGTTAGATTACAACAGTAAAAAAATTAAGTACCTACTTCCCATGAAACGATTATTACCTTTTTCCTCCATTAAAAACTTCACTTAGTTAATAGATGGCTTTTGATTTAGCAAACGATTTCCTGATACACCCTTTTGTTCAGGAGATAATAAATCCAAAGGGTTCCGTAAGCGGTTTACTGAACTCCCATTTATGAAGTTGATCTACTGATAAGATAAAACTGTTAATTTGGATCATCTTGGAATTAGGCTAAAGATTTTTTATTTAATAATATAATAATCTAATTTTACACTTTGTTATATTTCTTGAAATGGTTTTGGTTTCTTCTAGTTTTTTTTCAAACGTTTAAAAATAACTGAAAAACCGAATAAAGAATAACTGTACGAGTACTTACAGTTTTTTTCATATAAAGCACTTCAAATGCATCACGATTTTGCTTCTACGATAATATCTTCGCCTCTTGCTATACAATCTCAATCACACAAATTGACTTCAGATCAGAACCATTGACTGCAGAACCACAAGGATTTTATTCAAGTTTAACTATTATTTTTCATTCATTGTATAAAGCTCAAGTGCCGGAAATTAAACCTCATTGGATATTCGTTACGATTTCTTTTGTTTTTTGTCTTAATTAGTTTGTAAAAAGTACTGATGATAAAGTCTCTGCCAAAGCCTTAATGTTTTGGTTGGTTTATGTTGTTCAGACATAAAACCTCGAGTTTCAAAACTTTGCTTTTTTTTTTTGAAGAATGGGCTAGCTCTTACCTCAATCACGCCTGATGGAAAGCGATGGATGTGGTCTATGATGGAGCGAGCGTGCCTAGAGGATGCCTTGAGGCACTGGTACTCCCACGCGACGACGAAATACAGCAGCCTGCTTGACGCTGGGCTCCGGTGGGAGGGACGATTGCAAACCAGGCACTAGCACCGCAAAGGAATGACTGGCCAGTCTCATAAAATGTTAGATGAGACTGTCCAGGATGCGCCAAGCACTCGGTTCAGTTGAGTGTCTGGTGAAACATCGTTTTTTGTTACAATAGTATTAGGAGCATACTTTGAAGATTCTTATTGGATGAATATAGAGATGCTTCATTATTTAAGGTAATTTTTATCCTATTCGTGTCTACTGTTTATCGCAATGCTATTGAGAAAATCGATTATTGCAGCCTAAAATTGTGGCCACATCAGTAATACAATAGTACTATCGTATTTAAAATTTATTTCATAAATGATAAGAAAAATATTCAATAATATATATCTCACGCATCATCAGCCAACCAGCCAGCTAGTTTTATGACAAATACTACAACAATAACCATAGAGAATATCATACGTTATCACATATAATTAACTCCGTGATCATAGGCGTTAAGATAACATTATTCTTCCATTTTACTCGTTAAAGCACCGGATATTTGATTCCGTCGGCTTATGAGTCACCGCGTTTTATCTCAACACCACGTACAGTTTTCTTAGCGTCTATAATATAGGTTTTTTGTTTAAGTTGTATTTTCTGTTTACTATAACTGAGTTTTTTTTTTGTTAAAACAAATGTTTATAAAAGGAAAAATGAACTATTAGCTGAACATTGGTCATCATCATTATGTGCCTAGCCTTTTACCAACTATATTGGGGTCAGCTTCTAGTCAAACGGGATTCAGCTGAATACCAGTATTTTACGTGGAGCGGCTGCCAACTGGAACTCTACAACCTAGCTGAACATTGGTGCTATTAATTGTCATCGGTCATCATTCTCTTAAATTTATGCTAAAATTAAATTAGATAGGGTCGTAGCAATGTTTTTTTTTCTTCAATACTGCCCTCATAATAAGAAAAAAGGACGTATAGACACAAAACGAAGTAAGTAACCAATTTCCGATGGGGCAGTCGACTTTTTTTGCGATTTTATTATTGGTCCTATACCTAGTAAAAAAAATTCATAATGATGAGTACAATGACCGTTAAGAGGTATTGCGTTTGTACTGTTACACGTATCTTTAAATGAACAGAATACTAAATAGCAAACACACGCAAAAAATAAATATAGACTTCAGATTAAAGTTCTAGATACCATTATTCCTCAACTAAACACATCACTTCATACGAAATCATTCTTCAAACGAATACTCGTATCTTTCTTTCCATCACACCTCTCTAAGCAAGTGCCATCAACTCCATTATTTTAATCTCCCATTCTGAACCATTCAGAGATTTAAATTGGACAACAATCTCGTAAAAGCGGGCTTATCTCAAAGCCTCTAAGTTCAGTCAGAAAAGACGAGGGATCCAGTCGCAAATAAAAGAATTCGGTCGGTATAGATAAAAAAATCTGGTAAAAACACTTGTATGGAGACAAGGCAGGAATGTTGTGGACTGGATATGAAAGTTTGATAAATTGATTTTCACGAAAAAAATATGTACTCTAAAATACTTTCACAATAAAACATATATCTATAAGCAATAGGTACGTATGGTGATCTATAGTGGAAGACGACAGCTGAAATTTTATATTTACTGATATTATTTTACGGGTAGTATTTAAACGAGTGACTGTAAATTAAAAAGTTTGGTTGGGTGGTTTAAAAAAAAATAACCGGGGGCCCCAAATCCCGAGCTCGCATTACTTGCTCTTGCGCACCAAATAACATATTTGGTGCGCAAGAGCGAGTGATGCGAGCAAAATGTTAAAACCTCAATTGGAAAAATCGTCTCTATCTTAATATTGAAGTGGCCCTTTCTGTATTTCTAGTCGCTCACTTAGTAATTTAGTCGCACGGGTAGAATTTTAATATCTGAAATGGATTAATCACAACCCACTTTTTGTAAGCTCGTTCTGGATTTTATTATTAATCAATATTCGTCGTTAGTATAGTTAATTTTTCGCTTACTCAAATTCATACCGCTCAAGTTATTAAACAGTATCTCATCATCAGTCGCTACGTCATTATTTTATTCGATCGTTTTATAATTTCCCTTATTTTACTAGGTTGAAAAAAAAATCAGGTACAAAAAATAAATCAAGTAGCGAGAAAATCATAATTTGAATGCTTTATCAATACGAAATTCCTATCCATTGTAGTTCATCATTCGTAGTTTCCAATGACAAGAACGTGTGATAGTGTGATTCTCAATCAGTCGAATACTCGACACTCAATTCGCTAGTCACAGCCGCCGCTAACTTCAAACGTTCGAACTCCGCGTGACAGACTTGACACGCTATCGCCGTCGTCTCGAATGATTGACGTGAGTGAGTGAGTCGCATTCGATGGTGTTTAATTTGTAAGCGTGCTACTATGTGTTAAGATTGTGTTGCATAGAAGATATTGCAAAGTTGTGAATACATTTTATTGTTCACCAAAAATGGTTACACACACCTTTTCACAAACTTAATTCTATGGCGGTAGCGCCTTACCGCTGGAAGAAATATCTAACGGATGCCTTAAGATGGACTTAAAATAAAAAGCGGGACGTGTTTTTCATGAATGCAATGTGTGCTAGAATTCGTATCAGAAAATTGTAGGTATTTCGCGATTTTCGGCTCATTTTGAGCTCGAAAATATCAACACAAGCGTTTTTAGTATTATAATCTTTCCTTCTAAAATTATGCATTAAAAATAAAGAAAATCTAAAACCAACTTATTCTTATGATGTTTTTATTTAATATTTTAATGCTTTACGATGGCTTTAAAAATAAATTCATCAAGTCTTATCCAGCTCTAACAAATCTAAGTAAACAACAATACAGACCGTTGCGATGGCCCATTGTCACGGACAAGCAAGATGGCTGCCGCTTTTTTATTTAGCCGCAAAACCCAAGAATAAGATTTTTCCGCGTTATTGTTGCGTATTGAGCTTTCAGTGGGTATAAGAAGGAAATAGCACGTCTGCGGGCGAAGGAAAACTATCGGGGAGTAAAGTGTTTGTAAATAAAAGAGTATTGGTAATCTGTGGTCGTGAGTTGGGAATTAAAGTGGACTTGCGAAGTTTTATATACCTATGCTGTTGTATAGGTTATCGTACATAATGACTTTTATCTACACTCACAACGTAATGTTCCAAATATGAGTTCAAAAACGAGTGCATAAATACATACTTTTTTTTCGTGGATAGGTAAAATTTAAAAAAAAAACCATTACAGTTCAACATTTTCCTTCGATTTTTAAACAACTGCATCATAAAATAACTTTTTAATTTTTATAGCACACTTTTTCTTTTTAATTTTTGGCGCGGGCTCATTGACTTAAGTCAATGAGCCAGCTTTTATCTTTGTCTATGTTTGAGCGCGCTGCGCAGTCATTCGAATACGCAATGAGAATATCCGCCATATTGGAATTAACTATTTTTCCACTTATTTTATTTCAACTGTATGAGTGAAGATAAAATAGTGTATGCAACGGCATATAATTAGGTATTAAAACACTCGTGTGATGCTATTATCACACTCGGCTACGCCTCGTGTGATAAACCCACACTCGTGTTTTAATAACCCTTTTTATATGGTCGTTGCATAAACTACTATTTTGTGCATAGCATTTTATAAGACGGCTTCCATCCAGCGTAAGCTCATGTTCATTTTATTACTCACACAATTAGATGCTGATGATTCTTCACCAGCACCTAATTGTATAAGTAATAAAATCGCAACGTCATTCACAATCAAATGTCTTCTCGAAAACATGCAATGAATCAATATCAGTCTGTCTAGCCTTTTCCCAACATAAAATACTGGTATTCAGATGAATCCTCATCTGAATACCAGTATTTTACGTGGAGCGGCTGCCTACCAGATCTCCACAAACCATTAACTGGGTAACACGGTACTTCTTGGCAAGACTGGAGTCAGATTTTCTGGCTTCTGACAATCCGTAACGACTATCAAATGACAGTCGGGACCAACGGCTTTCCGAGACACGGAGAAATGCAATTGCAAAATGCAGCCTTGGAAGGCCTCCCACAAGATGGACCGATGACCTGGTGAGGGTCGCTGGTAGCCAATGGATGCGAGACGCACAGGACCGGTTGTTGTGGCGACACTTGGGGGAGGCCCATGTCCAGCAGTGGACGTCTTTCGGCTGATATGACGATGATGATGATGACAAATGAGACTGATATAAGACGAAGGGTTAAATATCTACTCATCAGTCCTCAACATTTAATAACCAAATAATTCCATATTACTTACTCATGAAAATAGATTATGAAAGTTACACCTATTGATAGTTCTCTGTTGGGTTCCAAGAAGGAATATGATAATCAGGATTCGATCTGAATTAATTTTCTGTCACTATGTATGTCCTCGATAAGTCCAATACATTTTTATATTCATAGTCTATAATTATATTTATTCATATTCCTGATTTGTCTGTGCTATTTCATATTCATTGCTTTCTAAACAAATATAGTCCACAGAATAGAATCTGCTTGACTAGAACTAATCCCTATTATGGTTTCTTTATAATCCACTGAATAATTTCTCTCCTATGATAAGTAAGTGTGTCTATTAAATTCTGTAAAATCGCAGTATATTCTGTCCTCGGTAAAGTCAAATTCTGATAACGAAAACTACTTTCAAGTAATGATTTGTCGTTCTAAACCTCGTGATGTTTCGGAAGCACTAGTCAATTCCCTACATTTTGAGGTATGGCGATGCGCCACCGATACATGGTGAAAATACTTACCATGAATAGATTATTGTCTGATTGTGCGTATAGCTAAGGACTGGAATTCCCTGTCAGAGTATGAATTTTTTCATAGTTACAATCTGGATTCATATAAGTCCAGAGAAAATCGGTTACTTCTTGCTCCATTAGATTTAGATCAACGCTTACTATCAGGTGAGGTAGTCGTCGTAAAATGATTTTTCGGAAACTTTTTTATAAGGATGGGAAATCATTAAATGACTCCTTCCGCTCTGGGTGGAGCAGAAGGGAGTGTCAGAC
Source organism: Melanchra persicariae (assembly GCA_947386135.1). Classification (NCBI taxonomy): domain Eukaryota; kingdom Metazoa; phylum Arthropoda; class Insecta; order Lepidoptera; family Noctuidae; genus Melanchra; species Melanchra persicariae. The sequence continues at coordinate 3,226,201 of OX376657.1, read as the reverse complement.
TCTTACTGACTAAAACCCATCCGTGTTCCTTTAAATGCCCTTTGGGTTTCAGGGCCGCGGTGACTCTTTCGAACAAATTCCACAACCCTGGCACTAGCAGGCACTAGCACTAGCGGGCCCCGTCTTCTATGCCGACATCAAAATAAATAATAATTAAATATGATAATAATTTAGTTACCTTCATTAAAATTCACTAAATAAGTGAAGTTCACTCCCAACATTATCTAATTAAAGAAAGAAGAAGATCCAATAAGGTTGGTAGTTTATTCCCTAAAATGTAATACAGAAATACCCAAGGTCATTCTGAAGTACGTAAAGAACAATAATTTATTGCCTCTTGCTCCATTCCTACCCGTTTCGCAGCCTAACCATCAGCTGCAGACAATCTAGGTCCAAATAAATTGTGAGGCGAATTCCATCTTTCCTTCCATTTTCATTTCCTTCTATCCAAAAATTCCTTAAATTTCGGCCTAGGATGAAACCGGACATACTGGGAATTTCCATTTTCTTCAGATGTTTAGGGTGCGTTCCTACTAGAGATGTACGAGGTTTTTAAGTGGTGCTAGGAGGTTTAGCGGAGCTATGAAAATATGCGACTGTTTCCATCAGTTGTTTGCGAGGAGATTGGGAGGTGGAAAGATGCGTAGCGAAGCTGTGAAGCAGTGTCTAGCTGAGTGCTGCGAGGATGTGTACTGCGTGGCGGACTCTTTACAGATGTGATAGATAAAACAATTATCTAGTACAAAATGAAAAGAAAACACAATACACAAAAGCACTGTTCTCATGATTCTATGCATAATATATGGTCATAAAAACCATATTTTAAAAACAGACAGGAAAATAAAGTGACCCCGTTGGTAGATTTTTTCCTCGCACTCCACCTAGCTACCTCGCAAATCTTTAATGTAAAAGCACCCTTAGTAGAATGAAAGTTTTTAGCCTATGGATATTAGAGTGGATTTTGTAAGTGTTGTTTAAATAAAGTGTCTAAGGTCGAGTAGTACACAAGATGTAGGTGGATTAGACCGTGGACCTTTCCGAATTAGGATTGGCGTGATGTTATTTTGCTTTCGTGAAAGCTTTTCTGTTTATTTTTAGTCTTTCTTTGGGATTGAATTCCGTGAAGTGTATTTTTGGTCAGAATTTGATATTCTTTTCTACGGCTGGTTAGTTTGTTTCGTCAGATCAGATTTTAGGGTTTTTTTTAAGGATGGGAAATCATCAAATGACCCCTTCCGCTCTGGGTGGAGCGAGAGGGAGTTTCAGACTCTTACTTACTAAAACCCATCCATACTCCTCCTAGTGCCTTTTGCGTTCCAGGGCCGCGGTTACTCTTTTGAACAAAATCCGCAACCCTGGCAGGGTCAGGTCCTAACGGGCCCCTACTCCTATGCTGACATCTCTTTGAGGCACGCGTGGAACACAACGCGCCGTTGACCTGGGCCTGGCTTTGATCGGACGGCGAGTCATCCAACGCTCGCCGTCCGCAGACCCGCACCTACGGTGGCCGGGAATCGCCCAGCGACTCCCGACGCCCGGTGCATCTCCCTATGTTGCGGCGGCTGGGGCGTGAGGGTTGTCTCTCCCTCACGCGGCCCGCCTCCTCCAGGGTTCGTTGCTTGAATGTTGATCTGTCAATGTCTAAGTAATGAGCTTTTTTTAACAGACTTCAAAAAAAGTAGGTTATTACGTATTTTATTGAGACTATATTATTAAATATGAAACGGCGTATTTTTCGGGTTTGGCACGGGTTGAAACAATCAATTGTTTCCTTTTTTACTAGATCTTTCATTTCAGAATTGATAGTAGCTCGTTTCGCATAAACAAATTTTCTTGTCTTCAAAGGTGACCGAACTTATACAGAACTATCAGAACATTTCAAGTCATCACTTATCACGTATTACTAAATCCTGCGTTAGATATCTCATTACCCAATACAAATACGCTTAAAACATGGCCGCCCCTATTTACATTATCACATTGACAAAACGTTGGTCCCAAACATTGGTTGTAATTTATTCAAGGGCCCAGGGACCTTCTCGCTGGCTTTATGTACATAATAATTATGTATGTGTGAGTTATAATCAGACTTTGATATATGTTTTCGTGGTGAAACTATGAACACAGAACTCGGGTTTTTGTGGGTACGTCTATTTTTGTTACTGAACTTTAAGTTTGTTGTTTGTAGATTAGTTTAATTGAGTTTGATGAAGCGGAAAGATGTTTGGTTTAGTTGTTTCTTTTTTTGTGGGGAAATCCAAATATTTATGTTCTTTTTGAATCAAAGTAGGTATACGTTTAAATATTGCTTCAGTGATACATAGGCTGATTGGTAACGAACTTGAGCATTTTTTAGAGTTTGCAGGAATGTCCCTATATTAATAACTATCTTTTGCCCGCGCCTCTGCCCGCGTAGATGTCGGTTATCGCGTAAAAAAGTAGCCTATGTCTTTCTTCATATCCCAGGCTATAGTTTATCTGCAGTTTTAGCGTGAAAGCACATCACCGCTTACCATCAGGTGAGATAGTGGTCTAGCCGTCTAGCGCATGCCTATCAATAATAATAAAAAAAAACGTAACAGACAGACAGAGTTACTTTCGCATTTATATTATTAAGTAGGATTATAGGGTTTGCAAACACGCTATTCATAGGGATACTTATAATATTGAAGAGATATAAACAGATGCTTCAGAATAAGTGTTAAAAAACCTTTTGAAATACTTTTATTCTTAAGTAAAACACTTTTGAGCAGAGTCACAGCAATGAGATTTCATGTATTATTTCGGTTAATAACAAAATGTTGGAAAAAATACAGAGGTGTTTTTGACGAATTGAGACTGAGATTAAAATCTGAACGTTTCTTAAGAACAGGAATCGCCTTTCTAATCTCTCTGATCTTAGAGCGGTCTCAAAGTAGAGAAACAACAAAAAATCAAGCGCCTTCCATCTTAAAAAACACGACAGTTTTATTTCTCATCAGCACATTAAATGCCCGACCCCTGACAATCACAGTTCTGCGAACCCTAAGCAAGTCCAACAAATTTTTATTATTTATTTACAGTAAGCCTGCCGGAGGTCTTAAATTTTGAGCTCGGCCATTGAAGGCCCAACATCTCCGCTTAACGTAAATAAAATAAAAATAAATCTTTCAGCTTTTTGTTGATTGCTATAAATACTAAATTGTTTTTGGCTTTTTTTCGTAGTATTTGTGTTTTGTTTTGGGAAAGGTTTACTTTTGTTTCAATATACGTCATGTAAGTAATAATGTGGGCAATACACGTTCAAGTAATTTGATGACCAAACCGGCTGGTTCAAACAGTTTTATCGAATTGGCATGAATGTCTGTAGGAAAATTTGATCAAAAATGAGTCGTTAAATGGCATGAAGAAATACGAAATTTAGTTACAACATTTCTAATCAAAACTACTTAGCCCATTATGTCCCACTGCTGGGAAAATACATTTTGGCTATCACAGCCAAAATAAAAATTGACCACTCAGGCACCTAGTAAGTACATAAGAATCCCCATCTACTTAAGAACGCAACGATCTAGCAAATGTACATTTTGAATGTTTCTATAACTCGCGCCGGACCATTCACGTCCATTGGCGACCATTCGAGTCCATTTGGGTCCATTACGGAGGCCATCAAATGAAATGTAATCACTATCTTGAACGTTTCTTTGTCTTTAGCTACTGCTGGAGTCGGTAAATCGTTGACTGTAATCGTTAGCTGAGGATGTTTGGGAGAACAGCTTAGTCGCTGGCCACACAGGAAAGACGTAAGACGAGGACGGGACGCCGACAGGGCACAGACGGGGCGCCCGCCGTCGCGACTTTGTAAAACATATAGAAAAGACGAGGCACAGACGAGGCACGGACATGACGTGGTTAACTGTGGTGGTGTAATTGTGTGTGACAGCGACGCGCGAGTCCGGGCACCCGGGCCCACCCCCCGCACCTCCGTTCGCACCCATCCCTCGTCCGCTCGCGCCCGTGCCCCGTTCTTTCTGTATGTTTTGCATCGCGACGCTTCTATACATTTTGTATGAAAGGGACGCGAAAGAGACATATGTCCGCGCCCCGTCCTCGTCTTACGTCTTTTGTGTGTGTTCAACTCCTTAAAATTTAGTTAAAGGACTTACAGTTATTACAATATTCGTAGTATTCCCAAAATAACTACGACGATGTGTAAAATAAAGAAAAAAAAAACGAAGACGACCAACATCATAGTAAAATAAACTACGGTAGGCGCCAGATAAATGTGACATAGCGGTCATTGACCCACCTACATTTATAATTATTGTTACACTTAATTTCAAAAATAGAAATAATGACGTAAAACTGTCCTGAATCGACATCTATCGTGATCCTTCCATTTTCCAGTTACTGTCCGGGTACCCTACGAAGAGATAAGTAAGGTCAATGTACTTATTCTACATTTTATCTGGCGCTTACAATAGCTTTTTCCATGCTATTTTTCCAAAAAAGTGTGCCTTATCCATCTCCGGGTTTCCACCTATCTTTGTTGCAAAATTTATCAGCGATTAAGGCGTGAACGTTTTACAAATAAACAAACAAGTTCACTTTCGCATTTATAATATCAGTTAGGAATATTAGGCAATTAACTAGCTTCCGCACGCGGCTTCGCTCGCATGAAAAGTGTTTGGATTATCACTTTGCAGCTTTCGTGGGAATGTTCTCTAGATCGGTTCTGAATTCGTGATACCAGAATATTGTTATCCCTTTGAACTCTTTGTATTTTTTAAATGAGCTTCTACCTGCTACTTCGTCTGAGTGAACTTTAGAACTTGCTCGTACAGATAAATAATCAAATTACATTAAAAATTATAATCCTACTAACATAAATAAAATAGTTCTTAGTTGTATCCCGCGGTTTCACACGCCAACGCCATTTGAATCATTTGGAAATAACTAACTAACTGACAACTTTTTCACGTATAAATTACCAGACGTTTTTTTTTTTTACATGAAAATTTGTGATTCGTTTTTTGTCAAATGACAGGACACAAGTAAAACTAACAACATAAAAAGTGTGATCAAGTCCAAAAAGGCTCCCATCGGTCCTGCCAGGGTTGCGGAATTTGTTCGAAACAGTCACCGTGGCCCTGGAACACAAAGGGCATTTGGAGGAACACGGATGGGTTTTAGTCAGTAAGAGTCTGACACTCCCTTCCGCTACACCCAGGGTGGAACGAATCATTTGATGGTTTCCCATCCTTAAAAAAGATTTAATCTGCCAGACCTTTTCCTAAAAATATTGGGGTCGGATTCCAGTTTAATGGGATGCAGATGAACACCAGAATTTTACATAGAGTGACTGCCGATCTGACCTAGACAAACTAGATACTGCCAGGGCCAACAGCGTTACGTACTTACCGAGGTACAGAGGAATATCAATATGTAACCTACCGTCACTCATCAAAGGACCGACCTCAGCAAGCATTGCTTAACCTCGAATTTCGACCCGTGCGGCTGTTATTAATTTCACCACAACCTTTGGGCTTAATATGAGCCGACAATACTAACCCAGTTTTGGTGTTAATAGTACCATTAATACCGAGCCAAAGTGATATTTACTTACTCAGTTAATCGGTAAAAACATTGTGAGGAAATGGACTTAATCGACTGGAGCCAAAGAACTTAATGATGTGAAATCGCCCTTGTGCGTTTCCTTCTCTGTATGTGGTTAATGCTTTTTGCTCTGCAATGGAACAAATAAAGGGTGGAGTTATTGTTATTAGAACTGGGAAGGCAACTCTTGTGTATGCATTAAAAGACCTTAGACTAGTCCAGATAAAGTCTTATTTTACGCAACTTCAAAAAGGAGAAGGTTATCAATTCGGATGTTTACATATATTTTTTGTTACGTATGTTCGGGCATAACTCCATCTTAATTAAATAAACGTATTTTCAAAATTCTTCCAAATTGTTCCCATTTAAGTTTGGTAAAGATCTGATGAAAAACTTCGGAGATAGACAATTAAATTGATATTGAATTCAAAACTCAAATGTTACTGAGGTGATGACATCATTTTTTAGGCTATGTATTTATTTATTTTTTTATTGAGGAATGGGCTTGCTCTTGACTTCGATCACGCCTGATGGAAAGCGATAGATGATGTATGAACAAAACAGACCAAACCAACGCCAATTAAATTGAAAAATGAACAGGAAAATGAATGAGTGTACTCGTAGTTTATATTTCGTTAAAGTTGCAGCTTATGTTCAAAATCGTCCCCTTTTCTTTCCACTCAATGTGAATAAAGAGGATTGCTATTCCTCACTGTAAGTTTCCCTGACTCCATACCTTTACTTTAACAAGATGTGCAGGTGAATCGCAGCTGTCAACAGGTAAGATTACTGTGTGAACTGTCAGAAAGATGAAATATGTAGATACAAAGGGTGGCTTCTGCCAGGGTTGCGGATTTTGTACGAAAGAGTTACCGCGGCCCTGGAAAGCAAAGGGCACAAGGAGGAGCACGGATACCCATCCGTGCTCCTCCTTAGTCAGTAAGAATCTGACACTCCCGACCGTTCCGCCCAGAAAAAAAAAAGTGATGGCTACTGTTGTGGCAATCAATAGAGAAGTATGGAAGAAGAAGCTCGTGACTAAATAGTAACAGCCGAATAGGTCAACCTTCAAGGTTAAGCAACGCTTGCCGAGGTCAGTCTGTGGATGGATGACCATCTTCAGCCACTCCACGTACAACACTGGTATTCAGCTAATACCGGTTTGACTGGTAGCTGACCCCAATTTAGCTGGGAAAAGGCTAGGCAGATGATGGAAGAAGTCATGTAGCGCAGACCGCAAATGTTTTATTTAACGAGTGACGAATTTGATGACACAAAATTACATACCTAACTCTGCTTGTGATCAAAAACACATAAAGCAATTTAAAATTATATCCCTCGCTCAGTAAAATAGTAAATTGTAGTAAGTCTATGCTTTTGTGGACTATGTCTAGAACGCGATTAGAATATAAATCGAGTCGTACATTTTACATTGCCTCAGACAAAAACTATTACAAAGGGCTCGACATTACCATAACTTGAACTTATTCTAGCCAGACCTTGTGTGGTTAGACTTTTTACTAAGAAATGCTGAAAAAGCAACCTATATTTACAACAAAAAGAAACTGGATCGAAAAACTCCAGTGTTTTATATTTACCAGTTATCCATACTAATACCACAAGTAGGTATCTTATATTTAGAAGAAAATATCCCTGACTGTCAGTTTATATTTTTTATATTATTATATTCTAATACTATACTCCATCCGAGTAGTAGTAAACAAAAAAAACCACGTGACTTAGTTAACCGACTAAACGTAATACCAGTCCATTCAGTTGTCATGATACGTTACAGTGGTACTCTTCAATTTAGCAACGTTATTATTGGTTGATAACGTTGCTAAATTGAAGAGTACAACTGTGACGTAGCATGGCGTAACAAACATTCTCAATTTTGCATTATCATATTATTTTGCATGAGAGACAATTAAGGAGGCACCTTACCACCATATGCGATGGTAAGTGCCATTTTAACAAGGATAACATTGTCGATATTTTATGGGATTTACAGGCGCTACCGATATGTAACGTTGTCAATCCCACAACATTATTCTGACGTCAACTTTCCAACATTTTGATTGTTATGAAAGCGCACTTCATCTAGACTCCAGAGAACCAATCAGAAATCAAATCTTCTCAGAGATGTGAATGGGAACGTTTTGCTTACAAAATAGTACAATAGGCCTTTAAAAGTCGGGAGTCGCAAGGCGATTCCCGGCCACCGAAGGCGTGGGTCTGTGGACGGCGAGCGTTGGGTGGCTTGCTGTCCGATCAAAGCCAGGCCCGGGTCGACGGCGCGTTGTGTTCCACGCGCGCCTCAAAGAGATGTCAGAAAAGTGGACGGGGCCTGTTACGGCCAGAGCCTGAAAGGGCACTACGAGGAGCACGGATGGGTTTTAGTCAGTAAGAGTCTGACAGTCCTTTCCGCTCCGCCCAGAGCGGGAGGAGTCATTTGATGATTTCCCATCCAAAAAAAAGGCCCTTAAAGCCTTGATAACATACAATGACATTTTTTTTGCGCTTGAACGTTTGATATTGGAAAACCTGAAAAGCATTTGACATTAAGGTTGACAGGAAACCAAACGTCACTTTATGTGTGCTGCCATACTATGAAACATGATAATAATTATGATTGAAAAGAGAAGCTTGCATAACTGAGACATATTTAATGAATACCGAAAGAACTTCGTTCACTACACTTTGCATTCAAGACTATTAATACTCGTATGTACAAGCGGATTTCACACATATTTTCAACGAAATAGTTCATAATATTAAACGAAGTTTGTTTATTCAGCGAGGAAAATTATAGATTCTGAAAAACTGTTCCGTAAACTTCTGGAACTTTCGTTTTGAGCACATTGATCAGCTCAATTATTCTGATATTGGATACGAGTCCATTTGCCATTTAAAAATCGACTTTATTCCAAAGGAAAATAAAGTTTCAATTCGTGTGGTAGGTTTTTTAAGCATTCCAGTGTTACAAATTATGTTGTTTTCTGTTCTCATTGCCTGTTTATTGCTTTGGCTGGAAGCTGGTCCGGCTTTATATTAAACGTTTATCAGATAATTTCTGACTTACGCGAGTTTAACTTGCACAACGCACATACCAAACTTGCTCTGAAATTTAACTAGTGGTTTTCAAGAGTTCATAGACTTTTTGTCTCATAAAGTTTTATTGAATAATCGGCCTCGAATGTCATAATCAGTTAATGTTAGAATATTATCAAAGTATTGCTACTAACCCTAATACATTATAGCAACATGTATAATAATTATTGTCTAAGTTGTCATGTTCTATCTAAGTTCTGTGGTAGTATGACTTGTACTATTAGAAAAATATACATTAGTGTTGTCGCTACAGCTATTGTGATTTATTAGCTTATGGGCCCAGCACGCTTCCACTGCGCCACTCTGCTATTTATTTATTTTATAATTAACATCTAATTCCCCGTGACAAAGGAAGCTCAAAGATACCGTAAATGATAACTTTAAATAATTTATACCAATTATAATTTGCAATAACCGTGAGTACCGAACTACCTCCGCGAAATCGAATTAATTAATCATTTTGCCAATACAACTTTTATTTTAGTCATCACTCAAAATTGCACCTTTATGCCCCGTTTTAAGGTTCATAAGTAACAAATCTGTATCAGTTGACGTCATTGGTCAATGAACCACATAATTGCTTTGCAAAGTCAGTCAACGACGTCCAAGTTTGCAGAATGTTAGGCTAAGTTCGGGCAAGTTCGTCAAAGTTCGGAAAGTGACAAATCATGGCGGCTGTTGATGGCGTAAGAAAATGTTATCATGGAACATTTACTTCTGGGCGGTCTCGACATAGTTAAAGATCGCCTACCGACCGAATTCGTTCGATAAGTCCTAAAGCCGCCCGTACACAGTCAATCTTGAACGCGATAGACTATCAAAATCAATGATCTGATCTGAGGATCGCGTTCAAGTTTGGTAGTGTACGGGCGGCCTTCGGACTTAATGACTGAATTCGGTCGTAATGCGATCGTGAACTATTTACTATCAGCAGCCGTTTACCAAAAAATCTTATTTTTAACTATTTTTAACATCGGTCTTACCATGCCGTCTTAAAACTATCATGGTTTTCGTGTGAGAGAAAAACGGAGCATAGCGCTATCTATTCTAACAACGGAATTTTGATGGCATAGGCGGTTGTCAACATTTAACAAACCTGTCACAGTTCGAAATAATCCAAAAGCTCCTCAACTGTTGCAACTATTTATAGCAAGTCAAACCCTATAATTAATTTACTTACCTTCCCCATTTTTCTTCCACCCCACGCCCAGATGTTTAGTTGTGGCACCTATAAATCATTAGCACTTGGGTTGTTTGAGGGCGTTTATCGTAACTTTTATTTTGGTATAGGTAACTGCTATAGTAACTGGCCACTCATAACAGAAGAGGTAGAAACAAGGTTATGCACAAAAAATGTTTCAGTATCTGATACAGGAATATTTTTAACCAACTTTCAAAAAAGGAGGAGGTCGGTCGGACTGGTCCCATTTCAATTTGGTGAAGATCTGATGAAGAACTTGGAGATAGGTAACGGAACTCTTCAATAAATGATAGCAAACCTGTCGGGATTGCTAAATTCGCATGTCTGTTTATTGTTTACACCAGTTAATAACATAAATCATCACGCTGGTACGCTTTGAAGGGGTACGCAGATGTGTACAATTCAACCATGGTTTTGAGGTTATCTATTCGGGAATAACTTTATTGTTTATGAACCGATCTTGATGATTGACACCTGATGTAGCTGTAGTTTTAAAATGCCCTTTGCGTTCCAGGGCAGCGGTAACAAAGTAGGACAGGCTGCTTTGAATAGCTTTTTAAGATTTCCACAACGTTTTCCATAATTTTTGAAAAGAAACTGCACTCTAATAAAAAGTTGTTCAACACAGCCTTAAAACTTAGCATACGAGGTACCAAAATGCCTTAAAGCCTGCACATAATAAAGCCAGCATGTGTTAAAGTCAATTTAAAGTTTGCACGTGCACTAAACTTCAGCTTCTGCTTTCTTTCAAGATATTTATGCAAAATTGTGCACGGCGTAGATACCATCACTGGAGCGAGAATTACGATACTGTGACGTAAGCTGCGGATGCAGCATCTTGTAAATGGCTGTTATATTTTTGAAATGTTATATTTGGGAAATAAGTAACTAGACTAGAGTCAACTACCGGGATTGTGAAATCTGCCAGAGTTGCAGAATTTGTTCGAAAGTGTCACCGCGGCCCTGAAACGCAAAGGGCAATAGGAGGAACACAGATGAGTTTTAGTCAGTAAGAGTCTGACACTGGAATCCCGCCCCGCCCAGTGCGGAAGGAGTAATTTGATGATTACCCATTCTTAAAAAAAAAGGATTGAAAAAGCTGTGTCAGTTTAAATATACATGGTTATTTGTTATACACCAGCAACCTTTCAGTGGGTGAAAACACTCATGATTATAATCAACTTTTGTTATGAGACCGACCCTGAAAAATCGAAAAAAAAATCTACTGTTTCATACATTTTCATCGGGTGAATATTGCATTTTGTATGAAACAGCCGATTTATATTTTGATATTTCAAAGTTGGTCCCGTAGTAAAAGTTGTTTATAATCATGAGTACTTTCACTCACTGAAAGGTTGTTGGTGTTTTACAAATAACCCTGTATAAAGCCACGTTTTCACCTGAAACGAACTTGAATGCGTGTCTCATTACATTCTGAGCTATTGTGCGTCATGCGAGTTGCTTGCAGATGGAAACGGCCTTATATTTACTATTCAGCCTAAGAATATGAGTTTACATACATACACTCATATTAGCACAGGCATTTTTATTCCGATAAAATCAGCTAATATGATACTAAATGTTCGTTTTCTTCTGTAAAGAAGTGTCTAGCTGTAGCTCTGCAGTGCTCATTCTTACAAATTATTCCATTTTTCTGGGATAAAAGAATTAAAAAAAAAAAATTACCATATTGTTGTCGTTTTTGGTAGATGCATAAAAATAAAAAGGTTCTATTACGTTCTATTTAAAACACACTGCAATCAGGTATAAAAACTCCACTGAACCTTCCTTGGAATAATCATAGTAAAGCTGTAATGTTTGTGTACTTTTCTGTACCTACATATAATAAGAATGATAACTTATAACTTAAACAAAATAAGAGATAATAAACAGTCGTACTGCGGCCAGTCTCATTGAGCTCACGTAAATATTTCATTAGGCACGTTTGGCGCGCGTTTAAGTTTGTTGCACATAATGAGTTGCGAGGTTTCAGGTTGAGCGGCCGGTTGTGTGCACCCAGCCTTGCAATGCACTGAGAGAAGAATATTTCAAGAAATACCGATTTTTTTTTTTTTTTTCTGAGGGGTCTGTCATTACGCCATGGCTCGAAAAAGTAAAGCGGGCATTATTAAAGTTTCTAATCGATGTTATGTTTTTTTTAAGATCTCTTGAGATAGTTACAGTAATACAGACACTTCTCGTATGACTGCGAAGTATATTATTTTATTCGTACTAAGACAGTTATATTATTTAAGACTTAAGACGATAGTTATTATTTAATTAATGCTAACGTATGTATGTCCGGCAGAGAAATAGGTATTAAGTTTTAGCCCAGTAGTGGGACAGAGTAACTTAAAAAAAAATTGAACTAACTGGATTTTGGTCGTAACTTTCTCACTACCATGTTGGGAATTCATCATTCATTAATTCATTTCAGAAATATTTCAGTGCAGTGCAGAACAAAAATATACTAAATAAATTATTATCATTGTACCCAGTGTATCTCTACCCTGGCACAGCACAGCAGTGCTTAATTGGAACGGCTCGACTTGTCTTGAAGTCTGCATCTATATTGCAGTTTTATTGCTCGCCAGTGTACACCGGCTTTATTTGAAACAATTTACCAAGACAGTTCATTATTAAGATGTACGCCTACGTCTAAATTGACCTTTAGATTCTTCATTATAATTAAAAAATAATTGTTTTGTTGCTAAGTTTCGTTTTCCAGGGATAGAAACGGTTTCTTGATTTTTACGATTTCGTATTTGGTCCCATAATAAAAGTTGTCTATCATGATGAGTACAATGACCCCTTCTCAGGTATTGCTTTTAATCTGTTGTGCCGCAAAATCTTCTTCTTCTGGAATTCAACACACTCTCTGATCCATACCCGGCAATCCTTCTTCAGACCAGGCCAAACAAATCGGGATGAAATTAATTTGACTGTAGCCTATCTACCGGGGTGGCTGATGCAGCTTCTGGAACACACGTCTTCTGAATGGCTCTGAAACAAGAGTCAAAGTCAAAGCATTTACCTATTTCAATTAAACCATTTACAGGCACTTTTGAATTGTCATGGTCGGTCAGTCAAAGAGGTGAAGCTATATGCACGTTCCAAAGCGTACATCTCTATGGAAAAGAACGTGCAAGAAACTCCATGGACACTCTTTTAAATCAATTAATTGTTACAAAGTTGTGGTGTAAAGTATTATTGTCAGGGGAGTCATATCAGCTGGCTGGACAAGAATCTGATTGTAAGCCTTTACTAAATCGATATTACTGAATATTGTATTGTATAATCTGAAGCAAGCAGAGGGTGATGTAATATGAACTAAACATACAATTACCTGCATCCATTATCAAGGCATCTCACTGGCTCAGGCTGCAGGAATTCCTCTTATGCGACTCGTAATGAATGGCAGCTTGCGACAGCGACCGTTGACCGCACGGCTTAGGATGCTAATCCACTAGAAATGAACCAATCAGATCATTGTATTTTCCTAGTGTGGCTTAGTGCAACTTTAATAATTATAATACCTAAGAAAAAAAAAATATTTGCACCAAGTATGAGGCATAGCACAATAAAATTAATAATCAAAATTAGTGACTTAAATAAATTGGGAACATTATATGCAACACATCCGCGAAAAATGGGACTGGGACTTTTGCGCGAGACAGAGATACGAAGCTGGCTGGAAAGAAAAGTGTTTAGCTGCCTATATAAAAGCGAGAGATGAGTGCAAGGGATACGAGCGGGGAATTTGTGCGAGAGATTTGCGTGATGGATGCGAGTGAAGATTGTATGCAAGGACACGAGGCGTGCAATGGACCTTGCCTATGCGCAGAAAAAATAAAGAGTCTGCTACGTATCCTCGTACCACTCAGCTACATACCGTTTCACAGGTTCACTACGCATCTCTACACCGCTCAAGCTTTACTGAAAATATTGACATATTTTCATAACACCGCTTACATTCCCGCTTCGCACATCTCTAACAGAAGGAACCTTAGGCAGAAATGCCTCAATGTAACTATCGTGGCTAGCGTGGCACTTGACTTATCTGTGCGGTGACTACTCTGAGACATATTTAGGTACTTATTGCCGTTTTAGCTAGACTTGGTAGTGGTCTAATTAGTGATTATAGGTCGTTTGATACCATGTTTTAGGTAAAGTTGTAAGGTAGTTGATTTTTTTCTGGGGACATGCAAATCACGCAGTTGCGTTATGATATTCTGATTCTGTGGGTGGCGATCATCATCATCATCATCATCAAATCAGCCGAAAGACGTCCACTGCTGGACATAGGCCTCCCCCAAGTGTCGCCACAACAACCGATTTGGGTGGCGATATATGGATTTTATTAAATAATTTTATGTAATCAATTATTATGAGGCCTATGTCCTGCAGTGGACGTTTTTCGGCTGTTAAGATGAATCAATTATGGTCCAAATGGCCTTTAAAGGATAATGGAGTAACAGTGCCGATCCCCTCTACTTGTATTACTACAATTTTATTTTTACAACTTGAATTTTAGCATGCAAGAATAAACCCAAAAAATTATCGAACTGGAAGCCACTTTGTTTATCACGAATCATTATATATCTAGTACCCAAAACCTTTCCCGAAGCCTGTTTTCCGAACCCAGCGTGGTGCATAACAATCAGCCCTTAGTTTTTACGACGGCCATCAATGAAACATTTATTATCAACTGATCGGACCGGCAAGCGCAGTTACAATGATTTCCCCGGAGTCCGGTAACTTTTCCCAGATATTTCATCAACTAATTTTATTGGGACATTTTTGAAAGTGGAACTTTAAAATTCGTTTTCTGGGGTGTTTTAAGAGTTACCGGTATTTTAGGCTGTATGTGGCAAGTTTGGAGATTAAGTTCAGAAATGAAAATTTCAGGTAAAAACTGGATAGCTTGCAGATTTAGAAAGCTGGACGTCTCTGGGAAAACGCACATTACAAAAAAAAACATGGATAATACTATGGACAAAAGCTTCCGGATTAATTAAAAAATTAAAAGTCAATAATTGTGTCGCCAACTTTGTACACTTATAATTGAGGCGTGGAATTTACAAATGGGCTAAGTACCATTTCACAATTATTGACAAATTAAATAAAAATTTGTTTGTTTCTGAATCACCATGTATTAGGATATTTTATCATAAGCAAAGTTGTTATTAAGGTACTGTTTATTCATACACCAAACAATAACACAATTTTCGTAGATGTATATTAGAATTTTTTTTTGTTTTTAAAATAAAAAAAGAAATGGGTCAAATTATATGGTTTTTACCATTCAAAAGGGCTAAGTGCCAAGCATTATTATCAGTGGGGCTAAGTACAATTATCACAAATAATTAATTACTACACAAATTTCTGTAGAATTCTTTATGTTCTTCTGGCAAGTATTCTATCATGCTTTGTAAATCACTCTTCTTTTCTCTGCTTATAGTATTATGAGGCACAAGCTTGTGTAATTCTACTTTTTTTAAGTCTGAAATAGTTTTTCCTCTTTTCAAAACGTTTACTTCTTTCCAAGGTTCCATATCGGTGAAATTTTCTTTAATATGTACTATACCTGGATTATCTTCCCTCACTAACAACCGTGAAGCAGTCGAAATATTAAGTTTTTTCGTTACAATTATGTTGTCTGCAGCAGTTTGGAGGTCAATAAAACAGTCACTTGTCATATCAATGACTTTGAAAGGCTGTGATGTATTCTTTGCACCGGAAATTACTTTTTCTAGGTCTTGAGGGACATAACTTTTCATGACTTTTTTTCTTTTTTCTATTATTCCGAAGTCTCTGTCACATTGTAAGAAGCTGTGGCCTGTTATGAGGATTTTTTGTTCAATTGATTTGAAGTGACCGTTTGCTACTAAAAACATCAATAAGAAGAGCATCATTCTGTTTTTATTTTGGCCAGCACAGTTATCACACCATAGTATCAAATGCTCCTTGTTTGTAATTTTTTTATTCACAAAATTTAAGAGACATGATGCTATTTCATTGCCCCCTCTGCTACAGATTCCTTCATGCCAAAGACACATGTAAGAGTTTCCAATATCAGCCACATTGATGCACAAGTTATAACAGCTAAGCTGACGTTTGTAAAACATCTCAGAGTGAGTCAAAGTAGGCACAAACAGCACCTGTTGAAGATCTATGGCTAGAGTCATAGTTTTACTACCTGGTAGTTGAGATTGCTCTCTATCTATGCCCATTTGCTTACGAGATTCTTCTGCTTTACGGTGGTGTATTTCCAAAGTAATCTTAGCAGACCGACTTTCTGAATTTTGACCACGCACTATTGCTGACAAGCGGTCACATACTTTACACAACTCATTTGTAAAGAAAAAATATTTGGCACTTACACCCAACGCCATCTATGGAATGACTTTAAAATTATAATAAATTGTTGTTGGCACTTAGCACGTTTGAAATGAAATGGCTGTCTAACGTAGCACCTTTAGAACGCAAAAAGTAGATTCCGATCTTTTAGGCACTTAGCCCATTTGTGAGTTCCACGCCTCAATTGCTTTCCAAATTACTTTTGACACTGACATAAACAAAATAGAAAATAGTGTAATGGGCTTGATTTCATAGCAGTGCTCTTTGGAGCTGAGACCATAGACTTTCTTGCTCAAAATCTACCAAGGTTCTATTTATAATCTTTGTTCCCCTTAAAAAGACTCAGGTTCAACAATTACCAAACTTATAACAAAAGTGACGCTACTGGAGCTAATAAAGTGACAAAGCGCCACTTTTACCACTTTGTTGTCACTTTGACACCTGTCAGATTTAAAAAGGTGTTCGATTACTGTACCGGTGTACGGGAAAGCTTACACGAAAAAGTTTTGTAAGGAGGAAAGTTTTAATAAAGTGTCGAGAGAACTTATTCTTGGGTACGATGACTTTTTTGCCTTATCAGAAAGTTCTTGAAGGATTTTGGAGGACTATGTTGATTGGGGGAAGATGTCTACGAAAATAATAACAGTTCAAGCTTCGAAGTTAAAGAATGCTAGGTGAAGGCGATTCGTGGATGTATTAAAGCACGATAAGTTGTTTATCGCGGCTTTGATTTGCAGATTATAAGCAGTCGTTATGGACATCATAAGTCAGGAAATCTTTCTCCAGTCTTGACAAGAGCTAGCGTAATCAATTATCTCATCAGCGGTCATTAAAGCAGACACAATAGTAAAACAATGGCGTCACATCTCCTGGAGATGCAGTAACTGGCAAGTGTTTAACCAATAGGGTATTCTACTGAAAAAAACTAAATACTTCGTCAGATAGATTTCCAAAAAATATTGAACACGTATTTTTTCTTTTTTCACGTAAACAAAAGATACGAAGATACAGTGTGTTGAAGACTCGCGTCACGTCATTACGATAGAACTTTTTTCTAGCTCTTGAACTTTGATGCGCTTTATCTTTGTCATTTTTTTCGCGATTTGAAATGGCAAAAAATACGTATCCAATATTTTTTTTTAAATCTAACGGACTGACTAAATAGAATTATATTTTTTTCTACAGAATACCCTATTACTGGGTTGTGGAGGTGAGATAGCGATACTGGTAATCAGCGGCATGTGGTTAGACTGGAAGCCGACCCCAATGTACCTAGTTGGGCAAAGGTGGGCAGATTGATTTTGATCGGCGACTTGACGGCAACGTGACTGATTTTTATGTAATAGAGCGGTTACGCTCTGCATTCAATCTGAATCCGTGAAAATGTGTTCCCGAATAGTCATAGAACTATTTGTATGGTAGTTTACGCACTATGTGGTTCGAGCCCGAACTGAGAACAACTGTCAAATCGTGTTGTCATTCATTCCTAGTTCAAGCTCGGGACTAATCGTAAGTCCGTAGGTGCTACGGAGTAGGAAACGCCCCTAACTAAGGCCGAAACTACGGAATTCGGGCTTAGAGAGTAGACCCCTAGATTCGATTTCCGTCATCCGATTTCTCTCCGTTATCCGTGAGTTTCCAATTCCGAAGAAATATTGACTGACCGAAGTAGCCGTAGTACTGTTAGTATGAACGCTTTTGCATTACCTAGGATTCAAATCGGACATATACAAAGATGGCCTCTGGCCTCTCTCATACAATAGCTTGGATTTGAATCAGAGATCGGATGCAGTGTGAAAAACAACGTTTATTTTGCTTTCGAAATTATAGAACAGTAAAAAAGTTTTCTTCGTGGAATATGTTTCAAAAGCCACCAGTTTCTAACAAGCGCTAAGTGAAGATTGTATCAACAACGCCATTGACAATCTCTACTACCTTAAAAAATAAAGTGCACGATAAAAAATATTGAGCCACTAAGAAAATGGCTCCCTTATGGGCGATGTACTGAGATAGAAAATAATGTACTGACGTTATCTTATCTGAAAGATTATTTGTTACTTTCAAAGTTTGAAAGGAATTTGTGAAGAGAATACCGGTGTAGATTATTTTAAAAGTGGTTCTTCTAGTGAAAATGTACTTGAGTTGTAGCCACGTCTGGCGGATTCTGTTATTTTTTTTTAGCCAATCTACTGCTATCTGAGCTCTAAATCAAACTGAAATCTGAGAAGAAAAATGGAATAGGAGTAGACATCCCGCGGTCTACTTTACTGATTTTAAGAAGTTGCCGGATTGCATTAATTACAAACAGTATTTGATTCGATTTATAATTTCACCAATTCTTCTTCTTTTTATCGTGAGGGCAGTAAGATCTAACGACCACACACACCCTAGTGTCAGAGTTTCAAAATACAACAGAGCCTCAAGGGCCTCTGACATTCCAGGGTTGCGGAAAATAAAACTCACACACCTTTCAGCCTTCTCAGAAAACCAGATACCTTGACAAGGTTACTTCAAAAAGAGTACCTACATACGTTCTAGGTTTGACAAAGTAATTTGTCCCAACCGTACAATCCCGAGTAGTAGGCATCAAGTTAGAATGTCGAATATGCTGGTTGAAATGTTTCCCAGAAGAGCGATGGGCGTTAGAGGTAGGGAATTGGCAACACATTGGTCGGTTTCAAGATGTTGTTGAGTTGAAAATTTAAGGACTACACTTGACAAATATAAACTTACGTCTTTTCCTCATAGGTTTTTATGTTCTCTGCGACCACGTTCATGCTTGTTGCAAATTTTATAAATGGACCTTTTTCGTCTGGTGAAAATATTCTTTTGGGGTGGTCGGGTAAAAATAAGGTATTTGACTACTATATATGAACCTACATGAATGAACACTTATTTGTAATGCTACTAAAATGGTACGTATTGCGAAAAAAAAAAAACGAGTCGTAAAATAGAGTAGTCACTCGCAGTTGAAGTTATTCTTCTATTATAACGATATTTGACGGCTCGGTTGGCGCAGTGGTTGAGCAATTGAATGCTGCGCTGCGTGTCGTGGGTTCGAATCCCACACGGAACAAATATTTGTATGGCCTACAGATAGTTGTTCCGGGTCTGGCTGTTTGTGTATTTGAGTTTATATGTTTGTAAACGCACCCACGATACAGGAGAAATTCGTAGTGTGGAGCAACGTCTAAAAAAAAACTTCCACGATTTTAAGAATTCATCAAAATCGAGCATTATTTTCACCCAAACATAAGCGGCAATTAGGCTTATTGAAAAATCTTTGATACAAAAAAAAACTTCGGTTTTCTGCCCAAGAACGTTCTAAGCATTCCCCTGCGTAATCTTCGTCTTATCTCTGATTGCGTGTTTATCGTTTTTATTCGTTTATAAATTATTATAATGAAGGCATGCTTCATGATTCCCCAGACTAAGGCATCTTTGGAAAAGATAGCAGAGTCTTACATGTACCGAGTAGGTATATTAGTATTGAGGTGGCTCATGGAAAAAAAATACCTGGAAGGTTTTGGGACTATAAAATTGTAAGGAATACCAGACTTTTGCCCAACTCCTGTGGGCAATTATAAATAAAAATATGCTGTTAAATAACGATAACTCGAACCGTCCAAATCGAAACAGTAGTCTTTCGAACAGAGAACCTTCTTTTTTGAGTGTGGTTAAAAAAGAAAGTTCCACGATAGGAAAAAAAGGTTCCACGATAGGAAAAAAGAAGGTTCCACGATAAGATAAAAAAGGTTCCACGATAGGAAAAAAGATGGTTCCACGGTAGGAAAAAAGAAGGTTCCACGATAGGAAAAAAGAAGGTTCCACGACAGGTTCTTACATAAATTGTGAGTGAACAGGTTACTCTCGGTCTTGTATTGTATTGATAAATCTATCAATACAATACAAGGCTGAGGATCCCCTGGGTTCAGTCTTATTGGGTTTAATATCTGAAATGTTTCAAGGCCTAAACCACCAACTCTTAAAGCAGTATAGCTATTTAGACCTGGATACTTTCAGTGGGAAAGAGACGGAGCTATACAGGACGTATAGATCCGTCTCTTTCCCACTGGAAGTAATATTAAAGTAATACTGCTTTAAGAGTTGGTGGTTAGGCCCCTGTAGTAGCCCGAAGTCTGAATTAGTGGGTTGTTATAGTAAGATTGCCTCATATTACATGGGACGTAATGCAAATGGCGGAACCAGGGTGGGACATAAGTATACTGGCTTCTGCCTTATCTCTTAAGAAATACAAACGTAGTGGTATGACAGGTTGATTTACTTATTAAAAAAAACATTTTGATAAAATAAAAAAAAAAACGATTTTAATAAAACTTGGTATGCATACGCTAGATATCCAGGTCTAAATAGTTAGTAGACAACATTTTCGAAAAGAGTTTAGAGGGAGAGGGAGCGATTTAGAGTTTTCTATAGAAATTAAAAAAATCGTTCTATCTTTCCTCCTGAACCCATTTTCGAAAATTTTCTCTACTAACTATTTCTCTCTCTCTCTCTACTATCTATTAGACCTGGATATCTAACGTATCATCAACATAGCACACCAAGTTTCATTAAACTCGGTTCATTCATTTCGAAAAATAAGGACTTGTAAGTTTGTATGAAATGCAGTAAGTCGTTCTTTTTTTATTATTGACAGGCACGCGCTTGACCACTATCTCACCTGATGGTAAGTGATGATGTGTTCGAAGATGGAGCACGCTTGCCTAGAAGTAACCTATTCCCTCTTGACTTAAAGACTCCCAGGCTATTAACTCAACTTTACTTTTTAAAGTATTTACTAGCACATGATTTCGGCGAACATTTGAATCTGAGAATGAGTACTTCCAACCAAAACTGAATACCTGAGCAGTAAATAAATAAATCCTTGTATTATAAATTCGGAATGCCAGCCAGCATCGCCATTGTATCCAAAATCATTTTATAATACTTATCCTTATTGTGATTTCTCACAGGTGGCACGGGAAATATTACGTCACGACAACCAAATTATTTTACCACATTTATTAAAACATTTTCAACTTTAAACCAAAGCACATAAAGACCAGCGTATATTTGGAGAGCTGCATCAATAACTTTGTAAGAAGGAAGCAGCAGTTTCCATTGAAATATCGAATGTAACTTGACAAATGAAGAAAGTTGGTTGGAGCACAAATCTTTGGGCATTGTTAGGGTGAAGCTAGATGACTTTAACTTAGTGACTAACTGTGACACCTAATTTTAAGTTAGCCTGAAGAAAGCAAAAGGGAAATAGTTGAGCTTAGTTTAGGTAGGCAAATAGGGAATATGCATGAAAAAAATATTTATTACATATTAACAGTGAAAATAGAATCAAATTTAACCAAGAAACAAACGAGATAACTATTTTAAACAAATATATCTTTCCCTCTCGCGAAAGCGTCATTTCCTATGGCAGCTGTATAAGTGTCATGATATTTGACGTAAGAGTTTATATCAGACTTCTATTTCTAATAGTCAACTTTGAAGCTCTATAACGTCAACGAACATGAAGGAATTTCAAAAATTATTTCAATATTATTTATTAGAGCTAATAAGTACTTCATTTTTGCAAAAAAAAAGCAAAAAAAATTACATTCATAATTATTAACTCCTGTGTTGAAATTTTCACAAAACATTTATTTCTTTTACCGCTATAAGAACAAGAAAATAAAACCGGCCAAGTGCGAGTCGGATTCGCGCACGAAGGATTCCGTACCATTACCTATAAAAAAAGGGCAATAAAATCACGTTTGTTGTAGCAGCCCTTAAATATTTGTTTCATTCCGTTTTTAGTATTTGTTGTTATAGCGGCAACAGAAATACATCATCTGTGAAAATTTCAACTGTCTAGCTATCACGGTTTAAATAGTTCACGGTTTATGAGATACAGCCTGGTGACAGACAGACGGACGAACGGACAGCGAAGTCTTAGTAATAGGGTCCCGTTTTACCTTTTGGGTACGGAGCCCTATAAATGAACGGAAGCCGCCACACAAGAAAAAGGTTTTTTTAATTTACGGTAAACCGTCTAATAACTCCTCTGCTCTGGGCGCTCTGGGTGGAGCGGAGGGGAGTGTCAGACTCTGACTGACTAAAACCCACCCATAGGGCATTTGGAGGACCAAATGCCCTTTGCGTTCCAGGACCAAGGTTACTCTTTTGAACAATGCAACCCTGGCAGGCACATAGTACGGAACTCTTCCAATTTGACTCACACACGACTGCCCAAAAAAAGGAGTGTTATGCCATGGTGTGTTATGTGTGTGTGGTTCGTTATATGGTGTGTTTAGGAGTGTGTTGTGTTATTTTTAGTGCCTTTCCAAATATTTAACTGGCTTCTTCTTTCAAAATATTTAAGGTTTAACAATCCGCTTTACTAAAACCACGAGAAAAACAGCTTATTTATTTACAGTTTCAAAGGCACAAATATTAAATCAAATAAATAAAAGTCAAAGCCATTTACAAAATACAACAAAACGTAAAATTTTACATTTCCTAACAAATCCTTTGAAAATATATATAACAGCACTGTTTAAACTTTTGTTATCAACCACGAACGATTGATTGAAACTGAAAATTTTGTAAAGCTCACGAAGGTACGAGTTGAATAATTAAAAGCAGAATGACGCAACTGTCCAACTTGTCTCGAAGTTGGCTTGTTTTGAAGTATTTTTGGTGTGGTCCAAATGAAAAAGCAGAGTGACAATTCTACTAATTTTCAAGCAACGTTAACATTCGCGTCTCAATCGCAAACTGTCAAAAATGTATGAAAATTAAAGCTTTTTTGACAGTTCACGATTGACATGCGAATGCGATTTGTTTAAAAATTAGTAAAATTGGCCCTCAGGGCGATTTTATACACTTGCATTGCGCAGATTTAAGTCAAAGTCAAAGTCAAAGCATTTATTTCAATTAAACCATTTACAGGCACTTCTGAATTGTCAAGGTCGGTCAGTCAAAGGTTAAGCTATTTGCACGTTCCAAAGCGTAGATCTCTATGGAGAAGAACGTACAAGAAACTCCATGGACACTCTTTTGAATCAATGAATTATTACAAAGTTGTGGTTACATTGTTCTTGTTGAAATTATTCATATACATGTGAGAACGATGTAAAAAGACGTGCACGTCAAAAGCAAAAAACGAACAATTTAAAATACTAACAATTTATTAAAATAAAATTGTACAGCCTAAGCTTAAGCTTCCACCAGCGGCTTCGCCAGCGTGAGAGTCACATACAAAAGTGCGTTGTAAAATATTCATCATCATCATCATCATCATCATCATCATCATCATATCAGCCGAAAGGCGTCCACTGCTGGACATAGGCCTCCTCCAAGTGTCGCCACAACAACCGGTCCAGTGCGTCTCGCATCCATCGGCTACCAGCGACCCTCACCAAGTCATCGGTCCATCTTGTGGGAGGCCTTCCAACTCTGCGTCTTCCGGTACTTGGTCGCCACTTCAGAGCGTTTCGGCCCCATCGACCATCTGTTCTGCGAGAAATGTGCCCTGCCCACTGCCACTTCAGTTTGGCGATCCTTCGAGCTGTGGTCGGTTACCTTAGTAAAATATTATCCCAAGGGAATATAATCCAGGGGTGGAAAATCTATGTCCTATTCCGGAACATGGTCTACCCGTGGGTCATGTTAAATCCATTCAGCTGATACGACGTGAAAAGGTAACAAATAAACATACCTTCGCATAGATAATTTACTAACTGCCGCCCACGGCTTCGTCCGCCTGAATGTTGAAAATTATCCCAAGGGAACATACTCCCAGGATAAAAAGTAACCTATGTGTTATTTCAGACTATAATCTACCTCTGTGCCAATTTTCACCAAGGTCCTTTCAGCCTTTCTGTGATTGAGTAACAAACATTCAAACTTTTTATACTGCACCCGTAGGGCATGTAGCTCCGCTGCGTATATTTCACTAGTATTGACTATATAGTTATGATAAGAATTTCTGACATAGATTTTTTTCATGTAACGTAATTAATTTTTCACTTGTTATTTTTTAATCAATTTTCGATTTTAATTCTTGTAATAAATTGGAATTTCAACCGCTTTTATTTATACCTTGCACCATACAATAACATAATCTTCCTTCTGCCATTATAGATGCCTAATACCAATCAATAAAAGACCTTCCCCTTCTCTAAAAGCTCCATATTTTCATCGCCGCGGGGCTGTTTAAAAGTTCAAATTACACTGGACAAAGTCCTGATACTTCTAACATTGCCGAGTTGGACAGTGTTTTAGGAAACTTTTAGTTTTGTTAGTACACGTTTTGACTAAGTGAGCCTATGAAAGTTTAGTCTAGGTCTAAGCGGTTTTAGCGTACTTTTGTTTCGACTAAAGTTGGTCTTTAGGCTTCAAGCATGAGTAGCAAGTCATGTTTACGGTTTATTTCCCTTTGGGTTGGTCTATGGTTGGCGTCAAATAAACCTGCAATTGTGGCTGTTGACCCTCCTACATTTTTTGACATTATTAATACCAAATAGGAAAAAAAGACAAAGCTGTCCTGAATCTATCGAGATCCTTTACATTTTCTAGTAATGAACAACCATTTATAATTTATTTTTCGGGTACCTATGAATAGATATAATACGTTTCTATAGATGTTTTCTCTTAGTTATTAATAGTGGGCATTACCCTTTTTTATGGATGGGAAATCATCCAATGACTCCTGCCGCTCTGGGTGGAGCGGGGGGGAGTGTCAGACTCAGTGAATAAAACCCATCCGTGCTCCTCGTAGAGCCTTTTGCTTTCCAGGGCCGCGGTAACACTTTCGAACAAAATCCGCAATCCTGGCAGGCTCTGGCCCTAACGGGCCTCTACTTCTATGCTGACAACTCTTTGAGGCGCGCGTGGAACACAACGCGCCAATGTGTTAGGAATAGAAATGCCGGTGCTCAGAACCGAACCCGCGCCTCTTTCATTGGCATACCGCTTCTAGCCATACTCAGCCACTTGATCTCGTGGTCATTACCTTTGCTTCAATATTTCGTTTGTAAATACCCCAGCAATAAACTATGTATTGTTTTTTTATTAATAAGTAATATTGACGATTACAATTGATGTCGATTTTGGACGACATTATTTCTGGTTTTGAATTCAAAATTTCAATAAGTTCACAGTACAACTATTTTCTTAATAGGTATACCTCGGCAATCATCGCATTTCCGAATACACACGAATGCTAATTTCCGTGTCCGTCAATAATTAGATTTATCGTAAATAATAATTTGAATGCACAGTGGCCAGCGATGCGGAGGAACTTTTCGACGGCATATTTAAGATTATTTTTCGTTTTAGTTAGTAAAGAGTTTTTATTTAAGTGTATATAGGTACTTAAAATAAGGTTGAGGTAACATTAAGTTTCATTAATACATAGAAACGTTTTAGTTAAGAAAATACGTGATCAATTTAGTAAGATAGAGACGTTTCTACATCTGAACATTGACTGTGGAGCATGAATACCAATGAACTAAATGTAATTGGAATAATGATTATATTGTGTATTAGTTTTTGGGGTACGCAGACTTCATTGTGTTTATAACATTTAATTAAAACTGTAAGACACCGTAAATATTCTTTCAGGCGAGTTTTTTCCACAAATAAATAGCTAGGTGTCTTCTATACAACTAAAGTAAAGAAACTAAGTTGTTTATTTGATTGTAATATGTAATAGAGGTAATCTTGGTTTTATAACGTAAATACTTTCACTTAAAACAATCGCACTAAGCAATAATAATCGCACTAAGCGATAATAATAATATATCGCTTAGTGCGATGTGCGTCATCTCGAAAAAATCAAGATTCCCATGGGATGGGACTGTAAGT
The DNA here is from genome assembly GCA_947386135.1 of Melanchra persicariae. Classification (NCBI taxonomy): domain Eukaryota; kingdom Metazoa; phylum Arthropoda; class Insecta; order Lepidoptera; family Noctuidae; genus Melanchra; species Melanchra persicariae. Next base: position 3,200,067 of record OX376657.1, on the reverse strand, counting down.
GATACCGCGGGAAAAAAACTAGTTTAAAATAAAATAAGTGTACTAAGTCCAGCCATACATTAAAATGATTAGCAAAATCATTAATTACAGCTTATATCATCCAACAACATTTCTTTTGTTTATTTTTTTATCTCTAGGCGTTATTATCCTACTGTTGCAACATACTACTAATCAAGAAAAAAGATGTTTCATTATCCCAACATCTTGAAAGTACTCTAGGTAAAGTATCGTTCATTATCATCTGCCTAGGCTTTTCCCAACTATATAAGGGTCGGCTAACAGTCACACTGGATTCAGCTGAATATCAGTATTTTACGTGGAGCGGCTGCCTACCAGACCTCCACAACCCATTAACTGGGTAACACGATACTTCTTGGCAAGACTGGTGTCAGATTTTCTGGCTTCTGACAAACCGTCATGACTGTAAAAGATCTCCAAATAACAGCCGGGACCACCCATCCACAGACCAACCTCGACAAGCGTTGCTTAACCTTGAAGATTGGCCCGTTTCGTATAGTATCGTAACGTTTCGTTCATATTATTGAAAACCATCAGACGTACTTCGTCATTCCTTTGCGTGGCGTAACTCCACCACTATTTACCTGCGTCAAATGTCCAATTCAAATACCTAATAATTTTAAAACGCGTGAATTGGGTGGCACACCGTTGTGCCAGAGGCGCTTGCTCATTTAATGAACACAATCAAACTAACAAACACCCATTGATGTATATACAATTATACAGGGTTATTTGTAAAACACCAGCAACCTTTCAAGAGGTGAAAGTACTCATCATTATAAACAACTTTTACTATGGGACCAAATCTGAAATATTAAAAATTAAATCAGCTGTTTCATACAAAATGCAAAAGTCACCCGATGAAAATGTATGAAAGAGCAGAATTTTTTTTCGATTTTTCAGGGTTGGTCTCATAACAAAAGTTGAGTACTTTCACCCCCTGAAATATTGTTGGTGTTTTACAAATAACCCTCTATTAATGCCCTGTCTTTCACCAAACACTTCCATTCCTAATTTATTAGTGGTGGAGAAACTTTCTCTATTATCCAGTGAACGTCGTCGTTTTTCATGCGGACCCGTTATGGGGTCATTAGGGGGGCCTGAAGTATATGCGGTTATCTTTGTATGGGGTAAAAATAGGCCTAATATCGGTAATGGGGTCGTATAGGGCTGTGGGCTCTGAGTAAATACGGTGTATGTTTCTATTGAGATGTCTTGGCTGAAATATTTTTAGATAAAACGTTAAGGGAATACGTTGAAAGAAAGAAAATAAGTTTAATTGGCACACACAGATACACACAATGTTTGAATTTTAAAATGAAATAACATTGTGTGCCCCGCGGCTGCGCAAAATAAGTCCAGTTCAGCAAAATGCCAGACAACTAGGTTCTGCCTGACGCTGGTTTTTAACTGAACCTTACGTTAATGTGTACAGATGTAAACCAGTTTTGTAAGGTGTTAAATATAAAGGTAAATATTTATTATATAATTGTTAATGTGTAGTAAACGATACATGATAATTTGGTTCATTGTGCTTCACAGGTAAAAAGTGCAATTCCCTGCAGAAGTTTGCGCTTTCTGATAACTACAATCTAGGTATTTTTAAGTCAAGAGTTTAATAAATCTTAAAGCTAGGTAATGCCGTGATTACCTAGCTTTAAGATTTATTAAATTCTTGACTTAAAAATACCTAGATTGACTAATCAATTACAGGCCATATCATTCGCAGCGAGCATGTTATGTTACGCCGTATCCTAAAATTCGTGTAAAACCAAACACATACGCATGTAACATGCGCACGTTCGTACTCGTTTCCACAACACAACTTTGTAACACGTTACATAACACCCCGTTACACTGGTCAGTACCCACTTTAAAAAATAAGGTACAGTTTTCAGACTAAGATTTGTGTCTCTAAGCAAGCAACGAAGGCGAACCTTTGCCTAGTCTCTGCTTATTGGGGTCGGCTCTCTTTGTCATCGTTTGCCATAGGTACCTATCTGTGCTACTCGTAGGTTGTCTACAGATAAATTCACATAATTATTTTGTGTTTTGGCAAAAATACAAGAGAAATAACAATCTCTTAATATAGTCAGTACAAAAGCTTTGCAAGGCGTACTACACGAAACGGAAAGTAATGTGTTTATCACTTGGAGTTATGTGCATTGGCGTTCTCAATATCCCGATATTTTAATAAGGATCTAAATAAAATATGTTACATCAGCGCTAAATTGCAAGGTATAATATCAGCTGCATACCTTTCTAGAAGGTATGACGTCACAACTCGAATCCCGTGGGCCCCGCAAGCTCCAACAGAACAAAGAAAAGTAGTATACAGAAGGCCACCTCCGTCCCCACCAACCGTGTCTCCACGTTGCCGTCGTGGTGGGGCTTGCGTGTCTCAGTGATCTTGGGGGCTTTGCCGGTAGCGCCACTCATGCCGGAAGGTCCCAAGTGAGAGACCAGACCAAGAGAGACACAAGAGGGGCACACCGTTCGGAGACTTGAGCAGTGTTCGGGTCCTCGGACGGTGTGCGTCTCATTAGCTTGCTCGCTGCTCTCTGGTACGCGTCTGATCATCAGACGTGACTGTGAGGGCAGCGAGCAAGCAGTGAGAGAGAGGGAGAGAGGAGTTGAGAAAGGGACCGCACCCTCAAAAAGGAAATTATGGACAGGCCTGATAAAGAGACATTACCCCAGGGCGGTCCGGACTGCACAGCAGTCCGGGAATCCGCCACGCCTAGTGCGTCAAGCCCCTCTTATTCTGGGGGGGGCAACAGGGCTGTCCGCACTCCGCTTGCCAAGGGCAACAGTGGCCGAGGAGGCCCCCGATTCGACTTCGAAGAATTAATCGGGTTTAATTTTAGCTCACCCGACAAAGTGTCGGTCGGGCAGAGCGCGAGAAGTGGCGCTCTATATTGGGAGGAGGGCTCGCTTGAGCGTCGCACGGGTGCAGAGTCGGAGTCCGAGTTGGACTCCGACGACCTAGCGACCTTTAGCTCGGCGAGCTCTGAACCCGTGAGAGCGGGGGCTGCTGCGGAGGACTCCAGGTCCTTCCGCAAGCGGCCCAGAACAGAGGAAGACCGGGGGTCGTCTGGCAGCGAGGAGGTTGCCTCGGCTCGCAAGATCCCCACCAGCAGGCGGGGCAAGGGCCGAGAGGGAGGCAAGGGGAGATTGCCCGCCTCCAAGGTGGCTGGTCAGCGAGCCGGGAAGCTCGTCGCTGACGGACGACCCCCCGTAGAGGGCGGTCGCAGGGCTCCTGATTCGGAGTCCTCCGGCGGTGAGCCGGATGACTCCGGACAGGAGCGTGTTCGGAGGGCCGGGTTTGCGGAGGTTGTGGAGGCCGCGCTTCGCGATGTGGCCTTGAAGAGGAAGTTGTCCTCCAAGAACAAGGCCATAAGCGAGGCGATGGCCTCCATTCTGGCGGCAGCGGAGGCTACCAAAGGTGGGCCTCCGCCGGACGAGATGTCCGAGCTGCGGGCGGAGGTCGCTCGCTTGGCTGCCGCCACGGAGCGTCTCCGAAAGGAGAACGAGGGGCTCCGCGCAGACCTGGCCAGGCTCCGGGGAGCCGGCCCACAGGGAGCGCCGCAAGGGGGGCTCAAGAAGGACAGCTAGCCCGTGCCGCAGGAGAGCCAGGTGCTGGACCTCGTGCGGCGGGAGATGGCTGCCTTCCAGGCGCGGTTCTCCGTCCTGGAGGGCATCGTCCTGCGCCCCACGTTAGCGGCGAGTGGGAAGGCCCCCCCAGGCCAGAAAAAGGCGTCGTATGCGGCCGCCGTGGCTGCCACACCGGGGTCGTCCGGCCAGGACAAAGGGTCCGGGCCGGCACCCGTGAAGCCGGTGCCGGGAATACCGGACCCGGCCCCGGGACGGAAGAGGAGGGGTGGGGTTGCTGCGCGGACGGCGAAGGCTCCTGCGCCGTCTGTGCAGCAGCTCCCCCCGGCTTCCTCGCCTACAGATCCCCCCCCGGCTCAAGCCGAATGACAAGTGGCCGGGGAGAAGAAGAAGGCGGGCAAGGCAGCCAGGGCGGCCAAGAGGCGAGAGAGGAAGCGGCGGCAGAAGGCGCGAAGCGTCGCGGCTGCGCTCCGCCCCCCGAAAACCGCGGCTGTAGTACTCACACTGCAGCCGGACGCGGCGAAGAGGGGCGTGACGTACGCAGACGTGCTCACCAAGGCGAAGGAGGCGGTGAACCTTGGTGAGCTAGGCATCGTGGGGGGCCTTCGGCTCCGGGTTACCATGACTAGGGCCCGGATGCTGGAGATCCCCGGGGCAGCCAGCGGCCCAACCGCGGACGCTCTAGCCGAAAGGCTTAGGGCGTCCCTAAGCGCGGACGATGCCCGAGTGTCCAGGCCCACCAAGCGCATCGACATGCGCATCTTGGGCCTGGACGACTCCGTCACGGAGGCGGAGGTGGTGGCCGCCGTCGTTAGGACGGGGGGTGCTCAGCAGAGGAGGTGAAGGCGGGCACCCTACGTCCTGACAACACGGGCATGCGCACTATTGTGGTGAGCTGTCCCGTGTCGGCGGCCAAGACCATCTCGGAGGGCCGTAGGTTTTTGATGGGTTGGGTTTCCGCGCAGGTCAAACTGCTGGAACCCCGACCTCTGAGGTGCTTCCGGTGCCAGGTGGGCCACCATGTAGGAGCTCAATGCACCTCGGAGGTGGACCGCAGCGGTCTTTGTTTCCGCTGCGGTCAGCCCGGTCACAGGGCCGGCTCTTGCGTCGCCGCGCCGCACTGCGTAGTCTGTGCGGCAGCTGGCAAGCCAGCCGACCACTGGGCTGGGGGTAGGGCCTGCGCCCCACCCGCCAAAGCCGGAAATCGGAGAAAGCCCTCCGCCACCGCCGTCTCTGCCGCGACCGCCGCCACCGCCGCCGCTTCCTCCGCCGCCAAAGTCGGTTCCACTGCGGCTGCTGCTATTGCAACAGCCGCAGTAGAGCCCCTACAACGGGCTCCGGAGGGGGCTGAAATGGAGTGCCAGTAATGGCCCCATTTCACCCCCTCCTGTTGAACGTCAGCCACTGCGCAGCCCAGGAACTGATGCTCCTGAGCATGGCGCAGTGACTGATGCCTGTGGACGGCGAGCAATGGGTAGCTCGCCGTCCGATCAGAACAGGCCCGGGTTGACGGCGCGCTGTGTTCTACGCGCGCCAAACCAGCAGTCGTCAGCATGGGTCGGGGCCCGTTAGGGCCAGAGCCTACCAGGGTTGCGGATTTGTTCGAAAGAGTTACCGCGGCCCTGGGAAGAAAGGCACTAGGAGGACTAAAGGGTGGGTTTTAGTCAGTAAAAGTCTGACACTCCCTGCCGCTCCACCCAGAGCGGGAGGGGTCATTTGATGATTTCCCATTCCCTCGAAAAAAAAAAAAAAAAAAAAGGCCAGCTCCGTACAAAAAACAAATACTGGCACACGACATATACATTGAACCACAGATCATTGAGTCGCTCCGGCGGCCATTGCTAGAGATGGCATTGTTAAAACTTTTCATGCAACCAAAGAACGACTTCGACACTAAGGGTTTAGTCGAGGTCCGTTATAATAGGGTAGATGACTAAAAAAATATAATTAGTCCGTCAGTTATATTTCCAAAAAATATTAGACACGTATTTTTTCTTTTTTCACGTAAACATAAAATGAAAAAGATACAGTACGTTAAACTCGTGTGACGTCACTTGTATGTACACTTTTTACGTACACGTGACTTCACCAGCCCCCACTCCTGATCTTTGATGCATTTTATCTTCGTCATTTTTCTATTGATTTGATAAAGCAAAAAATACGTGTCCAATATTTTTCGATAATCTAACTAACGATCTAATAGAAACATATATTTTTAAATCAGGAATCATCCCTATTTTAGCAGTGTTTTTGAGAGCTGAAGCTTTTTCATATGCAAGCCCACTCCACTATCATTCCTAACCACTGCATCACTGCAGACCCAGAATCAACAGAGGCGACCACTGTCTTGGATCGTGCTACAAAATTAATCAGAAAACCACAGCGTAGGTGGGAAAAAGCTTATTTACGAATACTAGTAGTAAAGGCATCTCTAGTCACTGCTGGCGTGGTGTTCCATGTACTATGGATCGACTAAAGCGATCTCGAACTGTTTCAAATAAGTGACAGCCGTTACGCGCTCGTTGTTGCGTATCGTGTCTGTGTGCGTGCGTTTTCGCTAAATTGTATCAAGTTGTTCTTCTGTATCTATCAATTACACTCCGTTCTAGTGTTCCACTGTGAGTTGGCGCGAACTATTCTAACGCTTCACTTCAGGAATTTGGATACAATCCTATCTTAATGAGTTTGTAATCTTATTGTTTTGTGTTTTGGAGGAGAGCCACTACTAATTGCGAATTTGGAGATGTATTTTCAGCAGGTTTCGAGGTTGATGAGATGGTTTTAGAATGTTAATATTCTACGGACATGATAGAGAACTTTGAAAATACCGTTCTTCTGGTAATGAAATTAGGGCAAGGCCACAACACTGCGTTGTGGCGTCGCATCACTAAAATTTAATTGTATTGCTGAGCGACATCGTTTTTGTGATACGACGCCACAACTCAAGCTTCGATTCCACAAGGCAACATTTGACGCGCAACGTGTGACTCCAACATGTTCAGCGAGGGGCACTACAACGCGCGACGTTGCCGGCAGGCGCGTAACAGTGACAATGTCACTAAAAAAAAGTTTCTCGTTGCCGTTCAACATAATGAGCAACACATTGTGCATCATGTCGCGCGTCAAATGTTGCCTGTCCTGAAACCCTGTATCTACTACAGGGTTTCAGGACCAACGTGGTCGTAATATATTGTTTTTTTGGAAAACCCTTATACCACGAAGGTAACCGACCAGTCATTATTTGATAGATTTACAGATATTACCTACATAAACAGAGATAAGGCCTAGCATGCTTTGAATAGCGTGACAAAAAAAATACAGACGTATATAAGTATTATTTTTAACCTATTTCTAAAATGAATATCATTTAGCATTTTATAATAGTCTCTTCCAAATATTAGTTGAATTATTAATGTTTAATGATAAAACAGAATAAACCATTTATTTTTAGGTTACAAAGACCCATAGATAAATACCTTACAATACATAATTCTAATAACAATTGTTTGTAAATAAAAACTTAAAACTATGTTTTAGAGTTGTGAGGCCCATGTGCCAGTTACCACATTATTATTCGACATTTTGTTAGTAAACAAAAAGGAATTATTCAACCAAATAAACCATGACACATCAGAAAGCAAGCCACTTAAACCGTACCCCTATTTAATTGTTACGCTTGACGTGACATGCCCAAACGTGTCGGCTTTTTTACCCTAATCAGTATTTACTTTGTGTTTCAGTTACGGGGATTTTCTTTTCAAATTAAGGTCGGCTTTTGACCGATATCTGAAAGTGGGTTACGGGTATAGAAGGTCTTTTAGGTAGACTGTCCACTGAAGCGGAGAGAAGAGGAGCGGAGCGGAGCTGTGCCAATATGAATCAATGGAATTTCATAAAATATCCGCTCAGCTTCAGTGGACAGGGCTTTGCGAACTAGTTTAAAACTTCATAAAAAAACCGGGAAGCGGAGCGAGGCAGCGGAGCGGGAAAGCGGAAAAAAACGGGAAATTATAAAAAGATCGAATAAAAAAATAACTTAGCGACTGATGATAAGATACTGTTTTAATAACTTGAGCGGTATGAATTTGAGTAAGCGAAAAATTAACTAAACTAACGACGAATATTGATTAATAATAAAATCCAGAACGAGCCTACAAAAAGTGGGTTGTAATTAATCCATTTCAGATATTAAAATTCTAGCTGTGCGACTAAATTACTAAGTGAGCGACTAGAAATACAGAGCAACTACAATATTGAGATAGAGACGGTTTTTCCAATTGAGGTTTCAACATTTTGGTGTTTTATTTTTTTTTAAACCACCGAGAAATATCATTTGTCAAATATTTAAAAAAATGCAGGACGTAACGTTGACACTTAAACAAATATTAGGTCGCTCATATATTATAAAGCTTCTCATTTATTAATGTTTGTAAGTTGCTGTTCTATTGATTTCTCGTCACTCGCAGTCAGTCGCTCACTTAGTAATACTATAACGTAAATTAATTATTTTTGTCACTTAAAACTTTAATTAACCTGTAGCGGGATTCATGCCGCCACAAAAATCAACGTAACAGAATCAACATCACAACAAATGAGACTCGCAGCGCCATCTATCTCGACAGCTGCGAACTAACTGACAAAATCCTAAATCGCGATATCAGAGTTTACCGTGCGATTAGAACATATGCAAAGCCCGAATATCAACTCTCGGGCAGTTGCCCACCAGACACAAACAACCGTCTGGTCGGAGGATCCTCTCTTTCCAGTGGAGGTATGTGGGACTTTACTCTCTGTTCCGCTACCCCCAAACTGGTGACCCTCGACACTGAACGTCAGCGCAGCCTTCGTGCAGCTACCTCATCATGACGTCATCATCATCATCATCATCACTTCTCCTCATCGTGACCTCAAGCTCTCGAGCAAGCGAGTCATACAGCCAGACAGTACCCTCGGCTTCTACGGGTATCCTGACCACCAGCATGCAGCGGACGCGCATTCCTGGTCAGCATCCTCAGCCTCTATCATCAACCTCATCAGCGACCTTGGCAAGCACACTGTACTTTCGGCCAGTTACATGAAGAGCATTGAAAAACCTGTCCTGGTCGACGCCAGCAGTCACGTCAGCACGTCGCACAGCTCCGACCCACCTTGGCAAGCACACTGCACCTTCGGCCAGTCACATGAAGAGCCTTGAAAAACCTCTCCTGGTCGACGCCAGCAGTCACGCCAGCAGCAGCATCGGGGCACCGCAGACAGTTCCGACTCACCGTGAACTCTGCGACGCAGACAGTTCCGACTCACCGAGAACTCTGCGACTTCCGGTTCCGACTCACTGGAACCAACCACTTCCCAAATCCACTGGCCTGGCAAGCATCTCAAGATGTATGGACGACTCATCCACTATCGACCTCCGGTCTCCGGAGGGGAGTGATGTAGCGGGATTCATGCCGCCACAAAAATCAACGTAACAGAATCAACATCACAACAAATGAGACTCGCAGCGCCATCTATCTCGACAGCTGCGAACTAAGTGACAAAATCCTAAATCGCGATATCAGAGTTTACCGTGCGATTAGAACATATGCAAAGCCCGAATATCAACTCTCGGGCAGTTGCCCACCAGACACAAACAACCGTCTGGTCGGAGGATCCTCTCTTTCCAGTGGAGGTATGTGGGACTTTACTCTCTGTTCCGCTACCCCCAAAAACCGTCACTCGTTTGAATACTACCTGAAAAAAACTGCCGGTCGGCATACTCAAATTACTCGTCGCGTGAACTCGGACTAGCTCCGCACAGACCGCAACTCCGCTCCTCACTGCCTCGCTCCGCATCAATTGACAGATACAGATACAGTTCACAACTCCGCTTTGCATAACTCAGTCGCCTCGCTCCGCTACCTCTCTACGCGTCAACGCTTTGTCATCTTACCAACAATGATTCGATACTAAATGCAAAATGTTAAAAATTTCTTTGTTTCCTATTTTAAAGATTCAACTTTACAGACAGATGTGTCGCTTTGGGAGTTTGTTCAGCTACTTCTTCTTCTTCTTAGCTAAAATACAAAAAGTTGTGATGGACAGGAGTTTTGTCACTGTTTTTTATGTTTTCAAGATCAAAACTGCTGATTCTCAGCAACCCCAGCCTAATAAAGAAGTGTTTCTATTTAAATAAAAATGAATCGCCAATGTACGGCGCTTTTAACGGCGGCGGTTTTAAAACTAGTTAGTTGATTCTAAGTTAAAAAGTTCAAGCTTTTTAATTTGGAATCAACTCAAATCCTGACAAAATGCTTAGTTTCAATACTGGTTGTATTGAAACTAAGCATTTTGTCAGGATTTTCATGAATATGCCTGTAAAAGCATTATAAAAACCTATCATAACAATATACTTTCACATTATTTTTATTATTTTGAAAAGCAATCGACGAAAGTCGATTTATATTGAATACCGACGTATTATGCGATTTTTTATGAATAAAACATCCTGACATGTTTCGCAAGATAACCTTTTTGTGGTTATATTTAGAAAAGTACGATACTCTTACAATTTGTAGAATGACAGGCTTTCCATTCAGCTCAAAATAGATAGGTATAATGTTTGGTATGTTGTGAGTTATTCCTACCTATATTGAGACGAAAAAATGTTGGAAAGTATCATTATGACTGAGCTTTTATGAAGTGTAAATGAACTTACGCGAGCAATCAATGTCTATAGATCTTTTTTTATAATCACTTATTCCTCAGGAATTCTATAAAAATATATTTTTGACGACCCATGGATAAATTTAAATGGTGTAGTCTGGTGTAGTACATTACTGCAGCGGCCAGCAAAAGAGGCATGGATGGACGAACGTGTAAATACACATACGATACACATACGTAAGTCCATCAATGCCTATAGTAGGCGCCAGATAAATTAAGAATAACGGACTTTTCCATAATATCTGTTCGTAGGTACCCCCGGACAGTAAATTATGAATCGTTTTTCATTACTAGAACAGTAAGGACCACGATAGATGTCAATTCAGGACAGCTTTATGTCATTTTAGTTATTATTATTATTTTTTGTTTTTGCTTCTTTCTATTTTTATTTGTGTGTCACTATTGTTTGTGTGTGCCCTGCGTTTGTGACAAAATAAATGCTTTTTCTTTCTTTCTTTTTTTTTTCTTTATTATTTCTGTTTTTGAAATTAAGTGTGTCAATAAATGTAGGTGGGTCAATGACCGTTATTCTTTGTTTATCTGGCGCATACTATAGTTGTGGCCAAGGCTTGTATAATACTTTTCTCAAATAATGCGCGGAAATTCATCACACTCATTGTCTTCACTTGAACTCATTTTGATACAAGTACTTTCCAAAATCAATGACGAACAACAATAATTTTTGCCGCGTTAAAGTGTTCATTTGTTTTTTTGTTTCAATAAACAGCTGTCTATTTGCAAGCCAGTTCGAAATTTAAATAAAACCTTTGATAAGTTACCTCCTTGGTTGTCATGTTTCGGAGTACCTAAAGGTCGTTCCATTTTTAAATTGATGACAGTGTACTATGTAATTTATTTGGCCGCTAAACCACGACAGGTATGGATTTTCATACAACTTTTGCTGGCTGCTGCTCGCATGTATTTGGCCAGTACAGCAATTTCTAATTATTTCGAAGAAGGTTGTCAACATAATGCTCAACCAAGCATGTTTGAGAAAATTATATTTTCTGCTTGGTTATTTGGTAACCTACGTATAATTTTGTGCTAACTGTAAGACACATAAATTACACATACATACACATAGTTTACTAAAAATGATCCAGATGATATTTTCCATCGGAAAAAATAACGATCGTCCATAAAAACTTTTAACCATATAATAATTATAAAGTAAATAATTTGATTAAATATCCTTGGCTAGTTTATTTCAGGCTCGCGCTCGTGATAAAATATCATGCTATGCGACTCATCATTTAGGCTGTATGTTGAATGAATTTAAGAACACGCATTTGGTTGATTTCCGTTTAAAATATAACTGACCATGTCAGCTCCATCACTAAGAAAGATCATCATCTATCTAGCCTTTTCCCAACTATACCCATTGGGGTCGGCTTCCAGTCAAACCAGAATCAGCAGAATGCCAGTATTTTACGTGGAGCGGCTGCCTACCAGACTTCCACAAACCATTAACTGGGTAAAACGCACTTCTTGGCAAACCTGGAGTCAGATTTTCTGGCTTCTGACAATCGTGTATGGAGTACTGCTCGCATCTTTGGGACGTATCTGCCAGATACCAGCTTGATGCCCTTGAGTCAATAGAGAAACGAGCCAAGAGGGTCATCGGCAATGATAGGCTCGTCGAGTCGAAACTCCAAAGTCTCGAGCATCGACGCCGAGTTGCTAGCCTGTCGGTTTTCTATCGGTTGCATTTTGGAGAGTGTGCAACGGAATTACATAGTTTGATTCCGCCTAGCCCGTTCCATCATCGGACCACAAGACGAATGGCGATGCGCCACCGGTACATGGTGGACATCCCACCCACACGCACAAAGCGTTTTGGGAACACATTTATTGTGCGTACCGCTAAGGAGTGCAATTCCCTGCCGGAGTCTGTGTTTCCTGATAGCTACAACCTGGGAGTCTTTAAGTCAAGAAAGAATAGGTTACTTATAGGCAAGCGTGCTCCATCTTTGACCACATCGTCGCTTACCATCAGGTGAGATAGTGGTCAAGCGCGTGCCCATCATTATTAAAAAAAAAAAAAAATCCGTAACGGACTGCCAATGATCTTCAAATGACACAGCCGGGACCAACGGTTTAACGTACTTTCCGAGGCACGAAGGAGTCTCGGTATTTTAAGATGGCAACCCATCCACAGACCAACATCTGCAAGCGTTGCTTAACCTTGAAAATCGGCCCATGCGGCGGTTTATAATTTAGTCACGAGCTCCTCTTCACTTATTTAGAAAGACGTTTCCTTCAAAATGATAATTTTAGACGGGACAGGTTCTCACCAGTTACTCTTCCCTTCCCCATCAAATGACCCCTTCCACTCTGGGTGGAGCAGAAAGGAGTCTCAGACTCTTGCTGACTAAAACCCATCCATGCTCCTCCTAGTGCCCTTTGTGTTCCAGGGCCGCGGTATCTCTTTCGAACAAAATCCGCAACCCTGGCAGGTTCTGGCCCAACGGGCCCCGTCTACTATCACAACGCGCTGTCGACTTGAGCCTGTTCTGATCGGACAGCGAGCTAGGTACCCATTGCTCGCCGTCAGCAGGCATCAATCACTGCGCCACACTCAGGAGCATCAGTTCCTGAGCTTCCCCAGTGTCGCATTCTCTAACATCAAACCATTTCGTATTCTTGTTTGTGCCCCAGATGATTGGTCGTAATGATTTTATAGGCAGTACCATTTCAGATATTGTAATGCCATTATGATCGTTGGGGTGCGTACCGAATAGAGGATTCATTTAGTTAACTTTGTTAACTGTGTTTGTTTGGCGTTGCTTGGTTTAGTTTTTGATTTTGATGTTAGTTCTCGATGTGACTCATTATTTGTAATTTTGTAGATTTTGTTAGTGTTTGTCGTTTTACTAAACTCAAGCGGCTTTACTACAAAACGCGTTCTAACTTTAAACCCAGGTTTAAACCAACAAGCCATTTTTGAATTTCGAACTTTATTCCAAATGCCGTAATGTTCTTGAATGCACATTGACAACATAGACCGGGATCTAAAATAGGTTTTTGTATTAATAACTTTAAGACAGTCGGAATATAGTTCAAAATGCAATAACGGGCTTGAAAGTTTAGGCTTGGACTAAAGGTAGAACGCGTTTTGTAGTAAAGCCAAAAGCATTTATTTCACAACAGTCACTTTAGAATAGCCAATGTCGGTCAGTCAAAGAGGTGAAGCTATATGCACGTTCCAAAGCGTAGATCTCTATGGTGAAGAACGTGAAAGAAACTCCATGGACACTTTCAAATCAATAAATACTACTTTTCAAATGATGGTAATGATGGTTTTCAAGACTTATCGTCCTTATTTTTGGTCTCATAAAGGCTCCCAGATTGTTCTTAAGCCCAGTTTGCGTTAGTCATTATAGCATACTGACCAGTTTATATTTTTATCACATACATAAGAATACTTTTCTCAGATGATCTTTAAAATTTAGTTTGTTCTGTTATAATGTGGAATGTATTGGTTAAAAATTATAAATTGTTCAAGATTTTTGAAGACACATAATGTTTGCCGATATTCTCGAAAATAATTTTTAAGTCAATATCTGACACTATGAAGCCTTTTCCACTCTTCATCTGCTGCAACACACCACATGACAAATCAATATTTTTCCTCCATACATACGAGTATCCGGTTTAACATTCACTGGGTGAACTCAAATGATTTACAGTACATAATGATTTTATGACAGCGGCACTAAACATAATGGCTCCGTTTTTATAGACCGCACGGTGCGTGGGACGAATACCGTATCGAATGATAGGTTTCAGATCATCTCGGGGTTTTTATTTGTGAAAAATATTGGGCCTGTTTTATAGTCGGACATAATAAGCGAATTTGGATAGGTGTAAAAATGTTTGTGATAGAGCATTTTAAAATTCTATGCTACTCTCTACATAATGAGATCTCAGCAAAATTATAACAGACGCACGGGCCGTTCGTCAAGGTTAAGCAACGCTTGCCGAGGTTGGTCTGTGGATGGGTGACCATCTTAATATACCGAGACTCCTCCGTGCCTCGGAAAGCACGTTAAGCCGTTGGTCCCGGCTGTCATTTGGAGATCTTTGGCAGTCGTTACGGATTGTCAGAAGACAGAAAATCTGACACCAGTCTTGCCAAGAAGTGCCGTGTTACCCAGTTTATGAAGATCTGGTAAGTTGTTGCTCCACGTAAAATACTGGTATTCACCTGAATCCGGTTTGAATGCGAACCGACCCCAATATAGTTGGGAAAAGGCTAGGTAGATGATGTTACTCTTTACATATAGGTAATATACGTGAGTGTTTGCTTGTTTGTTGATAATTAACATCTCATCTTAATTCAACATAGCTATAGACAATTTGTAATACTAAATTTAATGCCTACCTACTAATATTATAAATGCAAAAATAACTCTGCCTCTATGTCTGTCTATCTTATGCTACTTTTAAACTTGTGAGTTAGTTCACTGTGACATTCACAGAGTGTGAATTTCTATTGCAGCTTTATCTACTAGAAGTAGTAAGTGTTTTTTTTACAAAGAATATTCCACTGAAAGAAAATTGTTTTCTGTCTGCTTTCTAACAAGCACACAGCTACTAAATATAACTAAACTTTTGTCGTTGTAAAAGACGGAAAACTAAAGCAAAAACGAACGGAACACATCCCTTTGTTACAAGAGATCAAAAAGGTTCTAATTGCCAGTTATAAAAAAAAGTAGAAAAGACAAGAAACAGAAAAATAGTTGTAACTATCAATACGTATTATAAAACACACTACGGTCTGTCTGTATGTACGCGATGAACTCAAAAAGTCTCAAACGGATTTTCATACGATTTCCACCAATGGAAGGAGTGATTCACGAACAAGGTTTAGGTTCAATAATTTATTAAAATTTTCAGTAAATTGACTAAAATTTGACAATTATTGTTGAACATGGCGCAAAAAATCACGCCGATTAGTAGCTCAAAAATGGTTCACTACCCGTGCGGAGAGTGACAGCAATATGTCAGCAGTCATTACATAGAAAAAATGTAAAATAAATTCACTGTTTAAGTATAGTCTTCAATGGTTAATGTTTATTCAGCAAAAAGCTCGCTTGGAATGAATTATTCACGGCCCTTTGGCGGGTATACAATGAGATCTGCCCTTTAGGCCCTAACTAGGGTGACAGGCTTGAGCGGATTTTTAGGTGGGGGCGAAGTATCAATAAATGAAACCGCTGTCTTTTCTTCTTTTCTTGTCTACTGACTCAAGTTTTCAAATTTTATCCGACCAGTACGTGGCCATTTGGACCGCCTCTGCCGTTAGCTACGTTCAGGTCCTAGGAGATAAAGGTGGTTGCGGACTTTGTTCGAAAGGGTCTCCGCGGCCCGGGAACACAAAGACCAGTTGGAGGAACACGGATGGGTTTTAGTTAGTAAGAGGCTGACACTCCCTTCCACTCCGCTCAGAGTGGAAGGAGTCATTTGATGATTTCCCACACTTATACAAAAAATTTGGTAATGGTGGTTCGGTATAAAAGGCAGGAAAGTAGGTGGAGCATATCTTGTGAAGGTGTGTCTGGGATGGATTTGTAATACTCCATTCGGCAAAATTGCATCTACAGCGGCCAACCTGGGCCTACAATCGAGATTTCCAGATTGACCACTGTTTGTGGCTCACAATCTCAGATTGACCACTGTTTGTGCTCTGCTGGTCTCCATAGTGGAGTGACTATGGCGGGAAGCTAGCGCGAGGTGATGCAGCGACATCACTAGCGAGTGTAGTCTTTTGTATCACTCTGAGGAAACACGTCTCGCCGCCATGCTATTCGCTACAACAGCTCGTGATGCACTGAAAGAAAGAAAGAAAAGAGAGAAAGAAAATTAGTTTATTTGGCACCAGGTACACACATTGTAGGTACAAACAAGAATAAACATCTGGACACCTAGTTACCTAGTGACAGTCAATGGACATTAAATTAACCATATTGTCATATGAAGTCTATTTTAGTCTATGGTTAGCTTTAAGAGCACTGTAATGATCTGCGCTGTCATCGGGCTCAGCAATTGGTCGCAGTAAATAATATTTTTTTGTCATATTCTTATTCTTTTTAGGGTTCCGTACCCAAAGGGTAAAACGAGACCCTATTACTAAGACTTCGATGACCGTCCGTCCGTCCATCCGTCTGTCCGTCTGTCACCAGGCTGTATCTCATGAACCGTGACATGTCAGTTGACACCATGACAGTTGAAATTTTCACAAATGTTGTATTTGTATTGCCGCTATAACAACAAATCCTAAAAATCAGAATAAAATAAATGTTTAAGGGGGCTCCCATACAACACGTGATTTTCTTGCCGTTTTTATAGATAATGGTACGGAACCCGTCGTGCGCGAGTCCAACTCGCACTTGGCTGTTTTTTTCATTTGCTATGTACCAATTAACAATTTTTTTCTTCCTTCTAATCCCGCCTGCCTCTGCATCCGCACCCGCTCTAGTCCCCACGTGGTCAGTTTTGGCCCTGGTAGCGGCCTTGTAATGAGATTTAGCGAAGCGTAGTTTTGTTAAGGAGATCGACAATAGGGCTCGAAAACTTGAGGATCTAGCAGTGATTGAAACTACTTGGGATGGCCCTTATCTACTATGTAGACTGATTTCTTTTGGTAGCTTTGTATACAAGTTTGATTGCTCCCGTAGACTAAATCGTCAGTTTGACGTATTTTTGTTCACGTTCTTAAAAGTCTTATGGTGTTTTTTAGTACTCGGTCATTGGAGATTAAAACAAAAACTCTTCCTTGGTCTTCTTGATGCATACAAAGTTTACACCCTTCACGATATTTTGAGTCCCTCTACAGATTTGACTGTCTGTGGCTTGCCATCCTGCGGTGTTGGGTGCGGGTCCAGATATTTGTCGTAGTTTGTATCCACGATTATTAAATCATACGCGTCACCTACGTCCATACATTACATAAAGAGTATGTAGGTACATAACGATGACACCCACCAACAAGACAGTCGAACAATCGCACTGAAACACTTTTCACACACTCAAGGCGGCGGCGGCGTTAAGACGCGAGCGTTTGCTTCTATTTGATTTAAATCGTCAGTGTTCCCTTCCACACAGAACCCGTCTGCCTTCAAAGCAAGAGTGAACAGGCATCTCCTGGGCACGCTCGCTCCATCATAGACCTCATCTATCGCTTTCCATCAGGCGTTATCGAGGTCAAGAGCAAGCCCATTACTTAATAAAAAAAAATCAGGTCTACATTTTGTAAACTTCAACATTAAACAGTGGATGACTTGATTAAAATTACATTTTGTAATCTCCAATGTTTGCTCTGCGAAATCGTTCACATGTCATCTAGGAACTGCAGCTCGTTCCCAGTTTTACTTCTGATTTTTCATTACAATGATCTTTATTCTTTTAGCCATAAGGTTGCTGTTAGAGGTAAAATAACTGTGAACGCACTGTAGTATCTAACTGGTTCAATATACTACATGTCAGTCATTTGCTCAATTTGTATCAGTTCCACCAAAGTTGCAGGTATTCGTGTGAAGTTCGACTACACCGCTTGGTTGACCTACTTTAACTGTCAATTGATCTAACTGAGGATATTCCGTTCTACTTACTGTTCTATTATGTAACTCAATGTCGGGTGTTAGTATTGGAACTTGCAACTTGCGAGTACGTTCAATATAGAATTAAGTATTTTTCTGAAATATAAATGAATTTTGATGAAAATGAATGTAGTCTTTGCATTTTAACATAAGCATATTTGTCATTGACCAACTGATTTACATTATTTGAGAATCAAATGTTTCTAGACACGTCACGAAACAAAGGAAATGTAAAATAAAGAAAATACTTATAAAACATTTAAAAGTTCACAATAAACAGGGCAAGGCAAAAAAACTAGAAAAGTAATAATATTATTTTGTTTTTAAAAAGTCACTAAGTGTGTGCCTCGCGGCTGCGCCAAATAAGCTCCAGTTGAGCTTAGAGGGTGTTCCAGAAGTGTATGGTCATATTTAACGGCGGTGTTCTGTAGCTGCTACAAAGTAAAGAAACAATAATTTTCAAAATAAAAACATATTCACTTTTTTCCAAAAACCCGACCTCGAAAAACGACTAAAAAGTTAAAATACATTTCATGCAGCCGCTGTGGCATCAGCTGATGTATTCGGTGACATCGAATCTCGGTCGGTGGCACACTTTCTCGGGATACATTTTTAAGTAAAAAAATAATTGTTTTGATATTTATTCCTAATTGTATAGCAGATACTTAAACACCACCCTTAAATTTGACCACGGATTTCTGGAACACCCTGTATATGCAGACCCTGTAATGCCTGATGTTGATTTTCAACATAACCTAAGATTGTGAGGTGTTGCAGAGGTAAACCAGTTTATAGTGTCTAAAATAAATTATTATTTTAGAATATAATAATTCCTATATTAAAAGATTAATAAATGATTTACACAATCTAAAAAAACAATTTCGATTTAATTATCTAGAATTGAAATTGATTGAAATAATCGTATTAATCTTATTATATTGGTTTTGCATATTATATGTTAATTGAATTGTATTGGTAATTTGTAATTATGATTTTTTCTACACTATCGCGTTGTATTTTCTACACTATTGGGTCACTGCAAATGATAGCTGTATGTATATCCCTAAAAATATTTTTTTTTTCTGGTTTCTACTAAAATATATGATGATCGCTACTCGCTCCGCTCGTGCCACTAAACCACCACTTTGCGGTCCTGAAATGAAATCAACACCTGAAACCTTTACTCAGAATATACCGTGTAGAACATATTTAGAGGTCCACATATTTGTTTGTACATTTATGTTATGACTCCTTATTAAAAGAAAAAGGATTAACTTGACTTAATTAAAAGCTTATAAAGTGGATAAGCTTGGTTGTTAGGGTTCCGTAACCGAACGGATACCAGCGGAATCCTTGAATATTCACAAAACTGATAATGGTAAGCTATCGACTACATTATAAGCCTCGTTTTTAACCGATTACAAAAAAAGGAGGAGGTCGAAATTCGGTTGTATTTTTTTTAGTAAGTTAAGTTTTATTTTTTTAGTTACAGGAACTCGTGACTAAATAATTTAGAGAGTCTTGCCAAGAAGTACCGTGTTGTGTTACCCAGTTCATGGGTTGTGGAACATTAGATTACAATTTTATTATGCTTTCAATAAACCTTATTTTTATGAAGACCTCCAACTCAACCGTTTTTATTTAATAAAGTTCTTATTTCAAAAGTCTCCACACCAAGAAGACAAAAGAAACAAAACACAGTCTCCATTCATCAAAATAAAATAAAATCGTAACAAAACAAACGCCCTCTTGACCTCTTAGTTATATTAGATCTTAATGAGGAAGTACTTGATCCTAATGAGAGGGAATGATATTCCTTTCATTGTGTAAATAGCTGGGACTCGCTGAATGAGGTCCACGGAATTAACTTTTACTTGACTTTTAGATAGCACGACACGATAGTTCTGAAGTGAGTAGACGGTGTTTTTTTTTTCCAAATTAGGTTGGGTGGTTGGTTTTGATGAAGGAAATAGGAGGAGGATGAAAAGGCTAGTTGAACATGCTCGTTTTATTATTTCCTTGCACTTTTTTTTGGATGGAAATTCATCAAATGGCTCCTACCGCTACGGGCGGACTGGAATGGAGTGTCACTCTTATGTGGTGTCAGTAAAGATCCAAAATTATATGATTCTTAGTCATCGAGAAGTATAATTTATTTTTTAGTGGGTGAGCTTTATTTGCGAGAATCAAAATATATCGCATAAATACGGCCGTATTTTTTATTTCTTTGACTTAGAAGCTTGATTTTTATTTACCTCCAAAGAACCGCAGACTTGATATTGATTTAAACTTGATACCACTACGCGAAACCCTTAAAACGCCTAATTGGTAGTAAAACTAGCGACCTCTACATGGTTCTTCGTGGTTCTTCAAAAACCAAAATCCCAAGATCAGTTTCTTTTAAAGAAAATCTCCACTATGATGTGCTGTTGTCTCTAACGGAGCTATACAGAATGAATAGCGCTCCCCTTTTTCATGATTACCACGGATACGTGATGGCAATGAAACGTCATACTAGGGAGTTGAATTAAATCAGATCGCTTTGCCGAGAAGGTACAACATAGCTTCAATTTCATTTTACGGATTAACAAATTAGCAGGATGAAGCAATTGTGGATAATGTTAATTTGCAATTTACATAAACAAACCTAATTTTCTGTCGGTACCTATTCTAAAGGAAGATAATTATTTTCTTACCGAATGGATCTGCATCGTGAAATAGCGAACCCCGTGAATACAATGTGTGTATCTTAATTATTTCAGGCACATAAGTGAGGAAGCAACTACAAATAAGTAATACAAACACATTTTTTTAAGGATGGGAAATCATCAAATTACTACTCCCGCTCTGGACGGAGCGGAAGGGAGTGTCAGGCTGTTACTTACTGAAACACATCCGTGTTCCTCCAAATGCCCTTCGCGTTCCAAGGCCGCGGTGACTCTTTCGAACAAATTCCGCAACCCTGGAATTACAGACACCTAAGGCTGGTTTCTGAATTGAGAGTTTAGAGTTAAGAACTTGATAAATCTTACTTTAGAGCCAAAGGTTGACAGGTTAAAGTATAGTTTGGGAATAGGCTAGGCAGATGATGATGAAAGGAGAGTTTTACTTATCGAATTTATGCTACACTGCGAATTAAAGCCATGTGTGTACCATGAGCCCATCTTTAGTACACCATAGGCATCGACACATGGGGGAAGAAGCGACTACGAATAATTACTGAGGCTAACACTCGTTGTGTAAATGACACGGTCTTGAACAACGCGGCCTTCGACTGAATGGATTTACCAAATTAGCTTTACGTGTTCTTTAGATGGTACGACACGGCTGCGATACGAGTTCCAATTAATATTATTAGTATTTAAATTAAATCGCGTGAATCGTGTGTTTCGGCTCTAGACACAGTGAGATAGCGATAATGATTGTCAGAAGTCCGAAATGTTTGGGATTGAGTATGACATGGCGGACATGGCTTGCCCAGTCTCAAATCAGTCTTGCAGCTTAATGAGCTAACCGCTTACGCGTCCCGGCCGCGCAAGCGATGCTCGCGCAACACGTCTACGCATTAAATTTTAGTGTTGTTTGGGGATTGTAGTCAACAAAAGACGTGTAAGGCAAGAATATTAGTGGGAAGTACAATCCCCGTATAAACTAATAATTTTGTGATTTTGTGTTTTTCATAAATGAATAAATCTCTTGAAAACTTTTATAAAATAAAAAACTAAAAAAAAAAAATCAATCGTGTTCCTTCAAAATAACTTTAATTTTGGAAGTCGGAGATTTTGGTTCTTTCCTTGTTTGACACCGACTTTGGAAATTAAAGTTGTTTTATACTTTGTAGTGTTTTCATTTGAAAGTAGCTCGAATATTTTTGTAAAAAAGTAAAGAAAAGTTTTTTTTTGTCTTTTTCATAAATGAAAATCACAAAATGTGGCAATTGGTGATACCCAACAATTAAATTGGCATTATTCCCATATTGAGTGTTTGCGCCATTTTCCGTTAAGGAGTTACTTTGTGTGCCTTCGAAGTCGAAGTTCAGACCAGCTCATAGAAAAATAATAATATCTACTTTGTTTGATCTATCTACTTTTCTTTCCTCTTTATCTACTCTACAAAAGATCTCGTTTTAGATTTGGTTGATTTTTAGCAGGTCGCTAGTTTGTTTTGAGTTCAACGTCCAATGCAAATTTATTATTATATCTAAATCCAACGCAAAAAGATTCATCAAGACCAGTTCATAAATAATAAAGTTATGCCCGGATAGATGACTGATCAATACACGTTGTATAGACAACCGAATTGAAAACCTCCTCCTTTTTGAAGTCGGTTAAAAATCTCGTAAATACGATATTGTCAAGATTAGTTGCACTTCTTACCTAGAAGTGACGTCACAATTTTAAAGGGATCTCATGAAGTTTTAATATTGATATTTCTATCAGTCTATTTTTTTATGAAAGTCTAGAACTGTATTTTTTTATCCAGGAAATATCTCTAATGATTCTGTTTCTTTCTTTCTTCTCCCAGAAACATTGTTGACTTCTACACATCTGCGTAGGGGGAAAGATAGTGATTTTTCACTTTCCATTGAAAACTTAAAATCGCTCTATATTTCGTTCTGAAATCTTTTTTGAACATGTTCTCTACTATCTATTTAGACATAGATATCTAGCGTATGCATACCAAGTTTAATTAAAATCGGGTCATTCATTCCGAAAAAATAAGGACTTGAAAGTTTGTATGAAATGCCGTACCCCGTAAACGCTTTCAATGCCACAGTTTCTCTCAGAGGCGCGTCAAAGGGTTCCTAATAATATAATGACTAGCATTAAGGCTTACGTCACATCAATTATTATTTATCGATAGTTAAATAACAGAGCGGTAACTAATATTATCATTGGTGTTAAATTGTATAGGCCTTGGTACGTATGAAAGGAGATTCCATAAGCGAAAGGAGTTGTTCAGAGTCGACTTGCAATACTTACCTAACGCCGACGAATTTCGCCTAGAAGGGGCTAACTGGGAAGATTCCTAAAAAGACTGTTTACTCTGTAAAGATTGTCAAAAATATAAAATACGCATTTTTTACTTTGTAGCGTAAACAAAAAAACCAAGCGCGAGTCGGACTCGCGCACGGAGGGTTCTGTACCATTATCTATAAAAAAACTGCAAAAAAATTACGTTTGTTGTATGGGAGCCCCACTTAAATATTTATTTTATTCTGTTTTTTAGTATTTGTTGTAATAGCGGCTATAGAAGTACATCATGTGTGAAAATTTCAACTCTCTAGCTATCACGGTTCTTGAGATACAGCCTGGTGACAGACGGACGGACGGATGGACAGCGGAGCCTTAATAATAGGGTCCCGTTTTACCCTTTTGGTACGGAACCCTAAAAAACTCTTATTTGTTTACAAAAAAATAAATACAACCGTTTTAAATAAAAACCACTACAAAGTACAAAATAACTTTAATTTTGGAACAATACCCTCGTATGGTTTCTTCGTTTTTTGACACCGACTTCTAAAATGTTAGTTAATTTAACATTTACATTTTTTGACGTGATTTCAGTGTTGGTCCCATAGTAAAAGTTGTTCATAATGATGAGTACAATGAACCCTTAGGAGGTATTGCGTTTATTCTGTTACACGTTGTATAAGTATAAACATCCGTATTGATTACCTCCTCCTTTTTGAAGTCGGTTAAAAATCTCGTGAAGACGATATTGTCAAGATTAGATGCACTTCTTACCTAAAAGTAACGTCATAATTATAAAGGGATCTCATGAGGTTTTAAATATTGATATTTGTAATTTTTAATCGATTAAACAATAAAAACGTGCTAATTTATAATAATCTAGAACTGTAGTTTTTCATCCAGAAAATATCCCTAATAATTGTTTCTCAATTTAGTTCAACAAAATTAAATTATCTATAATATTAATCTTATCGATGTATAAGAGGTGTCAGGGGGCCTACCACAACCTCTTAAAACAATATTACTTTAATATTACTTTGCGTTCCGCTCTGTTGGATTTTCAACGCTCGGATCAGCGCCGAGAGTTGAAAATGCAACAACAGAAATTACAAAGTAATATTAAAATAATATTTTTTTAAGAGGTTGTGGTAGGCCTCCAGGCTTATTCTGTAACTGTTATAGACATTCACAAGAATTTAACCGCAGACATAAGTAGAATTTGCCTAAGTTAGTTCTTGCCTAACAATCCTTATAATGAAATATTTAACTCTATATTACATTAGAAACTATGTTAGTAATGACGTTTTAGTAATATGGGTTACAACTTTGCCGCCTTGGATGTTTGATGGTTTTACAGAAGGATAAAATGTAGCAATTGTGTCGTGAAGATATTTTAATGCATGAATTATTTAGGGCTGGTATTTTCTGAAAGGCAGCGCACGTGTGAACGTTCTCGGAATGTTTCATATTCATATCAATGTTGACGAATTTTTTATGTCCAGCCATAGTTTTGCTATCAATTTATGTTTGTTATGGTAGTTTATGCAACGACCATATAAAAGAGGTTAATAAAACACGAGTGTGGGTGATAATAGCATCACACGAGTGTTTTAATACCTAATTATATGCGGTTGCATACACTATTTTATCTTCACTCATACAGTTGAAATAAATTAAGTGGAAAAATAGTTTAATCCAATATGGCGGATATTCTCATTGCGTATTCGAATGACTGCGCAGCGCGCGCATCCATAGACAAAGATAAAAGCTGGCTCATTGACTTAAGGCAATGAGCTCGCGCCAATAAATTAAAAAGTGTGCTAAAATTAAAAAGTTATTTTATGATGCAGTTGTTTAAAAATCGAAGGAAAATGTTGAACCGTAATACTTTTTTTTTTTAATTTTACCTATCCAGGAAAAAAAGTACGTTTTTATGCATTCGTTTTTGAACTTATATTTGGAACATTACGTTGTGAGTGTAGATAAAGTTATTAATCAGTCAATATATAAATACCTACTTACGAGTATTTATCTAAGTCTCAATTAGCCGATTAAGAGCGGATTTCACCAATGAAACTGAACGCGATCAGTACATCTATGTAAACTGCGTTCAAGAGCTGTCAGCGTCATTATTCTATAGAAAAATAGTGACACTGACAGCTCATAAACGTGGTTTATACGCTGATCGCGATCAGTTTGTAGTTAGTATTACCTTTCTGAACTCCAGAATCCAGTAACTAACTGTCAAAAATATATGTCTACTAGCTTTTGCCCGCAGTTCCGCCCGCGTGGATGTGGGTTATCGCGTAAAAAGTAGCCTATGTCCTTTTCCACATCTTAGGCTATATATCTGCCAAATTTCATGACGATCCGTCCAGTCGTTTTAGCGTGAAAGCGTAACAGACAGACAGAGTTACTTTCGCATTTATAATATTAGTAGGGAGTAGAGATAAGTAAGGAAGTAGGGATGATATACACACCTACAAACGCTTCTCCACAAGAACCTCCACCGCTGAGAACCTAATCGGAGTCTTGGCCCTGGCTGTAAGATCCACACTAGTTGCAGTGTCAGTGGTTGTAGGCATCACTCGAGCAATCGCGCTAAAAGCCGAGCGACGCACCTGACCTGAGCGAGCACTAGCTACTTATACGGTAGGGCCAACAAAACAAAATATTAACTAGTGCTTTTCCAAAAAAATAATGAGTTTGAGGTTTGCGTATCAATAGATACATTTTTACAGTTGTTTTAATAAATACTTTACTAATTATAAACACTCATCTGCCTAGCCTTTTCTCAACTATATTGGGGTCGGCTCCCAGTCAAACCGGATTCAGCTGAATATCAGTAGTTTCAGTGGAGCGGCTGCTGCCAGACCGCGCCCACATCCCAGTAACTGGGTACTTGACTGTTGAAGTCAGATCTTGAAAAACACGGATGGGTTTCAGTCAGTAAGTGTCTGACACTCCCTTTCGTTCTGGGTGGAGCGGAAGAAGTCATTCGATGATTTCCCATCAATAAAATGATATGAAGCGGCGTAATATATGGCATTGTGGATGTTGCCACACACATCTGCTGACAACCGATCCGGGCGGTCATTCAGTATCGGTCTCAGCTCCGCTGGGAACGTCTGACCACTGCCTGGTGAAATCCGTGTTGACCTGCTCTCCTCCAGATAAGAGTCCTAGGGACACGAGACGAGTATGGCGATACGAGTCAGCAGATTGGGATGAGATACGGCACTTTTTAGCGTCTTATCCTTGGCGGCAAGTGTGCTTCTCCTCGGGTGACCCCTCGTGCTGTGCTGATGTGATTGCGGACGTGATTCGGCAGGGGATGGAGTATTTTATTCCATTCTCCGACATCCCGCTCGGTCACAAGTCGCGGCCTTGGTATAATGCAGAATGCGCCCACGCAGAGGCCCGTAAAGAGTCTGCTTACCAAGCCTGGATCAAGGCCCGCGACCGAAAGGCTAAAGCACGTAGGGTTCGCGCGAGGAAAAGAGCCTTTAATTCTGCTGCCAAGTTCTGCAAGCGGGTTTTACGTAGGGCACGTTTTGACCATGTCGGACATATCGGGGCCAAACTAGCATCGCACCCTCCAAAGCTAAGCAGTTTTGGTCCCTGTCGAAAGCGGTTGAAACGAATTTCTGTCGACCCACTTTGCCTCCAATGCTAAAACCTGATGGTTCCCTGGCTCACTCTGCAAGAGAGAAAGCAAATTTATTTGCCACTCTCTTTGCAAGCAATTCACGTCTGGACGCTGGCTCCAAGCAACCACCAAGTTTACCTCGTTGTGACTCTTCGATGCCGGAGATCGCAGTTCACATTAAAGAGGTCCGAAGAGTATTGTGCAGTCTAGACGTGAATAAGGCCAGCGGACCTGACGGCATTCCAGCGAGAGTGTTGAGGTAATGTGCACCTGAACTGTCTCCTGTGTTGACACGCCTGTACCGCCTCTCTCTTGAAAAAAGAACGGTGCCCAAATCATGGAAGCTTGCGAATGTGCAACCGGTGCCCAAAAAGGGAGACCGTGCTGACCCTGCACATTACCGTCCAATCGCCATTACCTCCATCCTATGCAAGGTTATGGAAAGGGATCTGAACAGTAAGCTGCTGACCTACCTTGAAGACAATGATCTCCTCAGTGACCGTCAATATGGCTTTCGCCAGGGACGGTCAACTGGTGATCTTCTTGTGTATGTCACGCACTGCTGGGGCGAAGCCATCGAGAGACACGGCGAAGCACTTGCTGTGTCGCTCGATATCTCGAAGGCTTTTGACAGGGTCTGGCACGCAGGTCTACTCAACAAGCTTCCTGCTTATGGCATCCCAGCTGGTTTTTGTAGCTGGATATCAGACTTCCTAAATGAACGGTCGATCTGAGTAGTCGTTGACGGCTGCTCCTCTGACCTCATGGCTATTGATGCCGGAGTTCCTCAGGGGTCTGTTCTCTCTGCAACTCTTTTCCTGCTACACATCAATGACCTACTTCAGCCTGGTCTTGTTGGGTACGCAGATGACAGTACGGTTTCAGAGAGATATTTGTCCAGCGCAACAACCGGCGGGGATGAAGTCCGTTCCTATACTTATAGGCCATGGTAGAGCGGACAAATTTGACCTTAAGCGTTGTCTCCCAGTGGAGTGATGACAATCTGGTCACTTTTAACGCCACCAAAACACAGGCGTGTCTTTTTACCGACCAAACTCCTACTTTTCGGGGTGCATCTGTTCCCGTTACTGATCGGCTCGAGCTCCTAGGCATGGAGTTGACATCCAGTCTCAACTTCGGCGCCAGCATCGAGTACAAAGCCCAAATTGTGGCCAAAAAGCTGGGCATCCTAAATAGGGTGAAGCGATACTTCAGGCCTGGACAGCTTTTATCCCTTTACAAAGCACAAGTCCGATCCTGCATGGAGTATTGTAGCCACCTTTGGAATGGCTCAGCTAAGTATCAGCTTGCCGCGCTTGACTCGGTGGAACGCAGAGCTAAGAGGCTCATCGGTGATGCAAAACTGGTGGATGCCAAGCTACATAGCTTGGCTCATCGCCGTAAGGTTGCCTGCTTATCGGTCTTCTACAGATTGTACTTCGGTGAGTGTGCCCAAGAACTCCACGACCTCATCCCACCGGCCCCCTTCTACCATCGGACATCCAGACGCACTGCATCTTACCATCCCTACCTTGTAGCTATTCCACCAATTCGCACTAAGCGTTTCCAAACGTCTTTTATGATGCGCACAGCAAAGGAGTGGAACTCTCTGCCTGCGTCTGTGTTTCCAAAAGCTTACAGCCCTAATCTCTTCAAAGTTAGAGTGAACAGGCTCCTTCTGGGTAAGCTCGCTCCATCGTAGACTTTGTCTCTGTCATATCTGACATTGACTAGAGTCAAGAGCAAACCCATCACCAATAAAAAAAAAAAAAACATCTATAACACTATTTAGTGGTCCCTAGTTTCATCGCACATCGTGGCTCGTCCCTAAAACTGCCGTAAACCAAACTTTACATCATTGGCCTGCATACTAGTGTGACGTCATAACCCGTCCTTGTAATAACCTAATGAATTGTAAAGTGCAATCATCATTCAACTGGCTCTAAAGGGCTATGTCGTAAAAATGTCAAATGTAAAATTTGCCTCAAAAACGGGTGTCATGGTAAATCCAGAGCCTATTAAAACTTCTTCTATTAATATAAATACTCAGGTATTCATTCTTGCGTCATAACCCCCCCTCACAGGCTCGTAAAATTCCGGGTCCACGTTCATCAACGTATATTAGTATTCAGAGGTCCAAACTTTATCCAAGTGGCAACCATCACTCAATGCTTAATGCTTTCCGACCTTAAATTAAAGTAGGGCTACGTCAGCCATTATTAACTAGAACAATCGCACATCCCTAGCGAGCAATGAGACCAAAAAGTTTCAACCATAAAGGTACCTACCTATCTTTGCCCAGTGTACCCTGGTCGTTAGCACGGAAAATGTGTTTTAATTTACACAAATCGACCACCAAGGGCTGGCCACCCTTTGGCATGACTTTTAATGGGTTGCCAGAGTAAATAAATTAAAAATGTTCGGTATCATGGAGTTTATTTATGAGTAATGTGGAGGTGTCAGCCTCTCTCGCGGAACATGGTTCGTACATTATGGTTTGTTGAAGTTATGGCAAGTTTCGACCGTGATTATGCAAATGGCAGTTTTCGTATTTTTGGGATCTTTGGTGTTTGTTTTGATTTGGGTTTTCAGGGTTTCTCGAAAGGATTTTTTAAAATAAGTATCTATCTAAAAACAAAAAAAAAATCTGTGATTTGTTTTAAAAACATTTCATAAAAATATTCGTCTGTCTCATTACTGACTCCGATATTTATATCTAAAATTTTCTTTCAGTTTTATTTAAAACGACGTCTTATTTGAAGACATTTTTTATTGTTTTAAAACTCAGATATTGATCAGGGTCTTAATAAGAACCCTTATCAGAAGGTGTCATCACCAAACACTTTTAACTCTTTCAGGGGCACTTTTATATTAAGTGCAATACAGGTTTTATTCTTTTTCCATACATTTATATAGAGACTAAAGATAGTAAGAACGATCTTGAAAAAAATATTTGCCTGAAGGTTTTTCAGGAATTACATGGTTAGCTACGCTAACCACCGCCGCTGTAGAATAAAACAACGCTTTGGAAATTCAAAGAACTGTAATTATAAGATTAGGTAAATAAAACTAACAAAACGGTTTTATTTATTTATGAAACTTACAAAGATAGGAGTAATGGAAAGGTAGATTATTTTTTATGAAAATCTTGAAAGCAGGTTTTTCCTTTTCGCAAACACAGTGGGACATTACAAGATTTACATTTCCAAACAGTACGTACTGGAATACTACTTGTACTGCATTTGGCGCTTCTTCTCGATGTGGTTCGTTCTGGCTGATGGCAGTTGCTCTCTAGTCGGATCTCTTCAGGCACTGTTGGTTTGTGTCGTTTTATGATGGACGGCCCTGGAGAAGAAACTGCGGAACTGCGCGGACTGTCGACCAAAGGTTGCCCACGCCGGTTCACGTACGCAGGAGCCAACAAGCCTCGATAGACAGAACGACGAAAGTCCTTCAATGTAAGAGCTTCTAGATCAGGTCTTGATGTTGATTGAAGTTCTTTATACACCAAGAAAGCATTGACAACAAAGCAGTCAAGAAAATGGAAAAATATCCGATGCCACCACTTGTGCGATTTTCTGTCAATTTCGTAGCAGCTTTTCATTTGGTCAAATTTATCAACAAAATTCATGTGCGCATTGTAGTCCTTTACAGCGTCTGGACATGAAATTTCCCAACGCTTTTAGGGTCATGATTATTAGATAGTATGAACACTGATCTTTCCACTTCAAAATACTGACGTTAGTGTCGCTGATCCTGTAATCGTGTCGTCCTCTTTGTAGGTCTTTTTCGTCCTTCAATTTAGGTAAAAACTTCCTATTTGAATTTACCGTGCCACAAGCAAGAATTTGGCTGCTCTTCAAATCCAGTTGCAGTTGATAACTGTTGAAATAATTATCAAAGTAAACTTTGTGGTTCATTCCTGCCAAATTTGTGCAAAACTGTCTTATTACTCTACCACCAAGGTCTGGTCTGGCAGCGTAAAACGAAGATGTGCCAAGGGTCTATTATCATCAGACTCGTCATTTTGTAAATCTTCACCAATGACGTCACCCAACAACATAGTAGTTGGTGATGGTTGTTCATCGTGAGTTTCTTGGTCGGACTCTACGCTGCAAAGACTTTCGTCATCAGACGGTATGTTCTCTAAATAGTTTTCAATATCTTCTGCGGCTAAAACACGAGACATTCTGAAAAAAGGACAAAAAGCTCTGTCACATCCATACAAAGAAACAAAATACTTTATCTGCGCGGTGGTTAGTAACGCTATCCACCTAATTATCCGTGAAATATCACAGCAAAAATGCAAAATTTCCTGAATTATTTATATTATCCATGTAAACTATAGCTATATACATCAAATAAAACAATCATAATAAGAAAAATAACACACTGACCTTTTTTATTATTTTTTTTTCTGTGCACGTAACGAAATCACGGTAAGCCACTTTTGAAATTAAAAATAAATGACGTTAAAAAGTTTACCGGTGTCACCGCCAACTAAAATAAAGTCAAGCGGTGAGTGTATTGACAAGATAGTTAGTAAAATTGTCGCTAGATAGCAGGAATCCTAAGAAAAAAAATATTAAATACATGGTTAGAGTAGGTAACCACTGACCCTGAAAGAGTTAAGATAAGTTATTTAGAGATAGTGAAATTTAAATTAGCCTCATGAACGTCATCTTAGATCTTTAGGATATTATTTTGGACTAACACCTGTAGTGGATTAACTGTATTAGTCATTGTTGAGTAGGTGGCTTTAGGTCAATGAACTCATAGCATGTATTGAATTTTTTTTTTATTTTAGTTTTTATTATTACTTTTTCAGAAAAAAAAGTGATCCTCATTTTTGTTTAATAATTATGTTTTTAACTGTTAAAATTATGCATACATATTCAAACCACAATACGTTGTTAGTATTTGTTATTTAACGTACTAAGATTATTAAGTACGTCGCTATTGCTTAAATGTAATTAAATAAAATTTTGAAATACTTCCCCAATGTCTTTGAATAATTTGAAAACCAATTGAAATGGTAAAATAAAGAGTTCAATCGATTTTTTGTTTATGGCACAGGCTTACTAAAAACTGACTTAGGTGAGTTTTTAGTAAGCTAACTACTAAAAACACAGGAAAATTGTCGTTTTTTGTTGGTATTTTCATTAGTGTAAATACTAACAGAACACGACAATTTTCTTATGTTTTCCTCATCTAATTGAAACTCCAATTTCATACACATAAAACATTTTTTTTTGTAATAACAAAAGTACTATTTTTCTTTGATTACTTTTGTTATTGCTTTTAAGACAGAAAACAAAATTTATAACATCAAAATAACATAAACCACAACACTAATTAAAAATATCGCCCAAAAATTCGCAATTTTATCGTTTAAAAATAAATCACAAAAGCGGTTACACCCGGCTCTCTCCTGCCGAAACCAGTTCAATCCGGATTGAGCTCGTCATGTAAAATGTCAACATCATTATCTTTTTTTTTGCTGTCGCTACAAGTGGCGGCGTGTGGCGTCATTAGTCGTATTGTTGGAGGTATCGACGTCCCGATATCTCAGCCTCAACTGAGTCTTGTATGTGGGTGAACTATTATCCTGATATTAACTTGCTGAATTTTCAGTCTAATAGTTTTTGATTTGGAAAACGGAGGAGGATAGAATCTGAGTTATATTTTGTGCTTTTCATTTAGGAATAGGAATGAATAATTATGTACCTAAGGACCAGTTTTTTAGATTTATATAAATAGACACATCAACGCCTTATTAATGTGATAATGCGATGCCGGGCGGAATGCGTGCGCATTTTTTTTAATTTAGGGTTTTTTTGGCGTTTTAAGTATATATAAATAAATAAACACCTAGATACCTGATTGGATACATACGAAGTATGTATGTGTCAAAGTGCTCGTAGATATACATAAATAATTGTTATTTTTACCCGACTGCGTCAGAAGGAGGGTAATGTTTTTCAAACGTTTGTATGTATTTACGTTTATATTCGTTTACCAATCATATCTCCTTTGTGCACGAAGTTCAGGCCCACAAAGTACAAATTGTTTTTTTATTTGTGGGTTTCAAAATAATTCTCAGAACCAGTGAACCTTTGAACCAAAATTTTACAACACTCAGCTGTTTATTACAAGGAGAGATATTAAAAGCAAGGCAACAATCACTTAAATCTTCAGCTACTGCCAAAAACAATAATAATGCACATTACACGAAAATTCACTTTACCAAAGTACTTGAGACATTAAATATCAATACTATAATCTAAATAACAGTTCTCTTAAGCTAATTTCCATTAATAATAAATGTGAGGGCTAAAACCTCGGTAAGTGCTTAATGCAGGCCGGTCATAATGAAGTTAAATTCGGTCTGACGCCTAACTTTACTCTTTGTATTGTGCCGGTATAGTTATCGGTTTTTGACTCCACCTTTTTGAAGTAAACCATCAATTTATTTCAGTATTCCATTCTGTGGTGTCTTTTCGGCGTGAGACATCTGTGTTTTCTGAAACAATAGGTAGAGAGCAATGTAAAAACCCGTTGCTATTTTTTTTTTAGTGTCTTAAGGCATGTTCTAGGCACGCTCGCGCCATCATAGATCTCATCCATCGCTTTCCATCAGTCGTGATCGAGGTCAAGAGCTAGCCCATTCATCAATAAAATAAATAAATAAAATACACTTCTGGACACATCTATTGGCCCACCTTAGAGTTTAGGTTTCGATGGCCCCTACCGAAATATGATTGCTAGATTAAACAAAAACTGTTGATGCAGTTTTAAACCTGATACATTTTACCATCTTTTTCGATCGTATTGTTTTAAATTTGAATTCAGAATACCATACGACATGGAGCTACGCCTGACAAGTCGGATATGCGCCTTGTTAAAGGCAATTGATTTTTGGATAAAAAGCATGTTTTATCAAATAAAGGTTTAATTTAATAACGCGTGTTGCCTCCATGGGCATCTACCACAGCTCTCATACGATTAGGCATAGAGTTTATCAACCGCTCTATGAAATTTTGAGGGATCATCTCCCATTCCTCTTCTATGGCAGTTTTCAACTCCTGCATCGTCTGGGCAACTGGCTGACGAGCCCTAACACGTCTTTTTAGCTCGTCCCACATGTGCTCAATGGGGTTTATGTCTGAGCTTCTGGCTGGCCAGTCCATAACTGTGATGTTCACATCCCGAAGATATTCCCTGACGATGCCGGCCGCATGGGCTCTTGCATTATCATGCATAAAAAGGAAATTTGGGCCCACATAGTCCGCGTATGGTATCACGTGAGGTTCTAAGCACTCACGAATGTACCTTTCAGCATTTAATGTTGGCAGCCGTGGTCCTGTAACAACCTCAAGTTGAGTTTTGCCGCTCGCGGATATACCGCCCCAGACAGTCCATGAGCCACCGCCATAAGCAACCCTCTCTTCAAAGCAGCATTGTGCGAAACGCTCTCCCTTACGTCGGTAGACCTTCTTCCTTCCATCATTGCCATGTAACACAATTTTAGACTCATCAGAAAAGAGTACACGGCTTTAATCTTGCTGTGTCCAATTTAAATGACTGCGTGCGAAATGAAGGCGCGCTGTTCGGTGGGCTCGCGTTAGTTTGGGCCCATTAGCTGGCTTGTGTGGTACCATATCGCGTTCTTTTAACCTTTTCCGAACAGTTCGAGCGCTCACAGATACTCCGTGGAAGTCGCGAAGTTGGTTTTGTATCTCAATGGAGGTAAGGTGACGATTTCTCAAGCTGGTCGTCACGATGAATCGATCCTGCCTTTCAGTTGTGACCCGAGATCGTGGCCTTCCTTGGCGACGAACAAAGCCGCCAGTCTCTAGGTACCTCCGATAAACATTTCGGACCGCAGATCGACTTAAATTAAGTTGAGCACTCACGTTTCTTTGGCTGTGTCCGGCCTGAATAAGTGCCACAGCTTGGGCGGCGACTTCAGGTGAAGTATCCATAGATTATTGATAGAACCTCACCTTAATGTTAAGAATAAGTAATGTTTGTTGCAAAACCAAAGATATCAATCACTTTTTCAAGAATTAAATCCAAGTAAACCAATAAAACCAAGTTTTCTTAGTATTCGATTGTTTGATATCAACAAACAGGCTCCAAATTGTCTTTTGTTTCTTTAAATTCTGTGTTCGAAATTCAAAAAAAGACTATTGAATGAAATTGTGAATGTGCCAGGTTCAAAACTGCATAAAACTTTTTTCTCGACCTAATATTAAATTTTAGCTAGGACCAAACGTAACTGAAAATACAAGGTGGGCCAATAGATGTGTCCAGAAGTGTATTTTGTAGGATGTAGGTTTAAACCCAAGCAACCCTGAACTTAGCAAATGATCCATTCTCTACAAAAGCAAAAAAAAACTTCCATCTGTCTGCGTGTTAGGTTCCTTTTCACATTATCACTTTCTGTACCTAATATCCAAAAACATGAAATTAGAAGAAAAATAATATTACAAAAACAAAAACGAGTCGGACTCGCGCACGAAGGGTTCCGTACCATTATCTATAAAAAAATCACGTTTGTTCTATGGGAGCCCCACTTAAATATTTATTTTATTCTGTTTTTAGTGTTTATTGTTATAGCGGCTACAGAAAAACATCTGTGAAAATTTCAACTGTCTAGCTATCACGGTTCATAAGATTCAGCCTGGTGACAGACAGAAGTACAGAGGGACAGACAGACAGACAGACAGACGGACACTGCATAATTGGTACCTAAAATAGTGTGTCCAGAGAGTTGGCGACTTATTTTGCCGATATACAACGCTGACTCTGAAATAGAAATAAATATTAACATATATAAATTAAAAATAATTTATATGCTACGTAGGTACGATATTAATAACGGGAGAAGTCTACAGGTATCCCCTAGTAAGTAAAATACGTACTTACCTTAGCGGGAGCGCGACGTAATTTCACCCACCGAGAGCCTCTGCGGCGCAGTGAGATTAGCTGAGAGCGAGCGACCGTTACTTGTCAATTTGAAAAAATACAGTAAAAAAATAGCGCATGGGGTCTGGATCCCCACCAACCGTGTCTCCACGTTGCCGTCGTGGTGGGGCTTGCGTGTCTCAGTGATCTTGGGGGCTTTGCCGGTCGAGCCACTCATGCCGGAAGGTCCCAAGTGAGAGACCAGACCAAGAGAGACACAAGAGGGGCACACCGTTCGGAGACTTGAGCAGTGTTCGGGTCCTCGGACGGTGTGCGTCTCATTGGCTTGCTCGCTGCTCTCTGGTACGCGTCTGATCATCAGACGTGACTGTGAGGGCAGCGAGCAAGCAGTGAGAGAGAGGGAGAGAGGAGGGGAGATAGGGACCGCACCCTCAAAAAGGACATTATGAACAGGAACAACGAAAGAGAAGATATACCCCAGGGTGGTCCGGACTGCACAGCAGGAAGGGAATCCACCACGCTTAATGCGTCAAGCCCCTTGTATTCTGGGGGGGGCAACGTTGTTTTCTGTTCTACGCTTGCCAAGGGCAACAGTGGCCGAGGAGGCCCCCGATCCGACTTATCCTTCGAGGACCTGATCGGGTACAATTTTAGCTCGCCCGACAGAGTGTCGGTCGGGCGGAGCGCGGGCGGAGGCGCGCTGTATTGGGAGGAGGGCTCGCTTGAGCGTCGCGCGGGTGTAGAGTCGGATTCCGAGTTGGACTCCGACGACCTGGCGACCGTTAGCTCGGCGAGCCCTGTACCCGAGGGGGCGGGGGCTGCTGCGGAGGACCCCAGGTCCTTCCGCAAGCGGCCCAGATCAGAGGAGGACCGGGGGTCGTCCGGCAGCGAAGAGGTTGCCTCGGCCCGTAAAATCCCCACCAGCAGGCGGGGTAAGGGCCGAGAGGGAGGCAAGGGCAGAGTCCTTGCCTCCAAGGATGCTGGACGACCCCCCGAAGATGGCGGTCGTGGGGCTCCTGGCTCGGAGTC
Source organism: Melanchra persicariae (assembly GCA_947386135.1). NCBI lineage: Eukaryota > Metazoa > Arthropoda > Insecta > Lepidoptera > Noctuidae > Melanchra > Melanchra persicariae. The sequence goes on along the minus strand of OX376657.1, from coordinate 3,163,552 downwards.
CTCCGGCGGTGAGCCGGATGACTCCGGACAGGAGCGGGTTCGGAGGGCCGGGTTTGCGGAGGTGGTGGAGGCCGCGATCCGCGATGTGGCCTTGAAAAGGAAGTTATCTTCCAAAAACAAGGCCATAAGCACGGCGCTGGCCTCCATCCTGGCGGCAGCGGAAGCTAACCGAGGTGGGCCTCCAGCGGACGAGCTGTCCAAGCTGCGGGCGGAGGTCGCCCGCTTGGCTGCCGCCACCGAGCGTCTCCAGAGGGAGAACGCGGGGCTCCGAGCAGACCTGGCCAGGCTCCAGGGAGCCGGCCCACAGCGGGCGCCTAAAGGGGGGCGCAAGGAGGACAGCCAGCCCGTGCCGCAGGAGGGCCAGGTGCTGGACCTTGTGCGGCAGGAGATGGCTGCCTTCCAGGCGCGGTTCTCCGTCCTGGAGGGCATCGTCCTGCGCCCCCCGTTAGCGGCGAGTGGGAAGGCTCCAGGCCGGAAAAAGGCGGCGTCGTACGCGGCCGCCGTGGCTGCCACACCGGGGTCGTCCGGCCAGGACAAAGGGTCCGGGCCGGCACCCGCGAAGCCGGTGTCGGGAAAACCGGACCCGGCCCCGGGAAGGAAGAGGAAGGGTGGGGCGGCTGCGCGGACGGCGAAGGCTCCTGCGCCAGCCGTGCAGCAGCTCCCCCCGGCTTCCTCGCCTTCTGAACCTCCCCCGGCTCAAGCCGAATGGCAAGTGGCCGGGGAGAAGAAGAAGGCGGGAAAGGCAGCCAGGGCGGCAAAGAGGCGGGAGAGAAGGCGGCGGCAGCGAGCGCGAGGCGTCGCGGCTGCGCTCCGCGCCCCGAAGACCGCGGCTGTAGTTTTAACGCTGCAGCCGGACGCGGTCAAGAGGGGCGTGACGTATGCCAACACGCTCACCAAGGCCAAGGAGGCCATCAACCTCGGTGAGCTTGGCATCGTCGGGGGTCTCCGGCTCAGGGTCACCATGACCGGGGCCAGGATGCTCGAGATCCCTGGAGCAGGCAGCGGTCCGGCCGCGGACGCTCTAGCCGAAAGGCTTAGGGCGTCCTTGGGCGCGGATGACGTCCGAGTGTCCAGGCCCACGAAGTGCATAGATATGCGCATCTTGGGCCTGGACGACTCCGTCACGGAGGAGGAGGTGTTGGCCGCCGTCGTCAGGACGGGGGGGTGCTCTGCAGAGGAGGTGAAGGCGGGCACCATCCGTCCTGACAACACGGGCATGCGAACCGTAGTGGTGAGCTGCCCCGTGTCGGCGGCCAAGAAAATCTCAGAGGGCCGAAGGCTCTTGGTGGGCTGGGTCTCCGTGCAGGTGAAACTGCTGGAGCCCAGACCTCTGAGGTGCTTCCGTTGCCAAGTTGGCAACCATGTCGGAGCACTCTGCACCTCGGACGTGGACCGCAGTGACCACTGCTTCCGCTGTGGTCAGCCCGGTCACAGGGCCGGCTCGTGCGACGCCGCGCCGCACTGCTTCGCATGTGCGGCAGCTGGCAAGCCGGCCGATCACTGGGCTGGGGGCAAAGCCTGCGGTCCACCCGCCAGGGCCGGGACGAGGAAGAAACCCTCCTCCACCGCCGCCGCCGCCGCCGTCGCTTCCGCCGCAGCCGCCGCCACCGTCGCCGCCGCTGCAACTGCTCGGGAGGGGGCTAGAATGGAGTGCCAGTAATGGCCCCATTTCGCCTCCTCCAGACGTACGTTAGTCGCTGCGCCTCTCAGGAACTGACGCTCCTGGGCAAGGCGCAGTGACTGACGCCTGCGGACAGCGAGCAATGGGTAGCTCGCTGTCCGATCAGGTCAGGCCAGAGTCGACGGCGCGTTTCACTCCAAACGCGCCGTCAGCAACGAGCAGTCAGCAACGGAGACGGGGCCCGCCAGGGCCAGAGCCTGCCAGGGTTGCGGAATATGTTCGAAAGAGTTACCGCGGCCCTGGGAAGAAAGGCACTAGGAGGACTTAGGGTGGGTTTTAGTCAGTAAAAGTCTGACACTCCCTGCCGCTCCACCCAGAGCGGGAGGGGTCATTTGATGATTTCCCATCCTATATAAAAAAAAAAAAAAAAATGGGGTCTGGATAGACCCCAGACTTGACGTTTTAAGACGAGAAGTCATAACAACCAGAAATGTCTGGCTTTAACGGGTTAGGGTGAAATTTGGCACACGGGTAGTGTTCACGCTCACAACTTACAATCGTTAAGTAGTCTATAGATAGCTATAAATATGTACCTATGCATAAATCTACAGTCCACATTACCTTAGTCTATTTTAGTTAAAAATAAACCGTCAAACCGTCCACACGTAGTTTTAATACAAAAATCCTATCAAGCAATAATCAACCTTATCGCCCTGAACATTTGGTCCTAATTCGAGCCGATGTTTACCGTTAACCGGTAGTGGACGAGCGCGTCGCGAGAACAAAAGAAAGCGATAAGGATTCTAGGAAGTTTTTTATTGCTATATTAGTGAATGCAAAACTGTTGTGAACTCGTGATTTTTATGAACAGTATTGAAAACACAAACATAACTAAGTACTTATATTATTCTGTGAGTGATCGGATACGATACGAACCTTTAACCAAATAAGTGCGTAGTTAACAAAAAGTGCAACATACCTTCTACTTGTGGACATTGTGAACAATATTTTTCCGTGGACTTAATCCGTTGACTATTCAAGTTTATTGAAGTGTGAAAGTGAACGTTACGTACGTTACGATGGAAGATCTTCTGCCTTATCAATATGAGTTGCTAGAAAACTTGAAGAATGCAGAAAAGAATTTCAAAAAGTCGCCAAGAGACAGGATCAAAAGACCATACTTGGAAACAAGGTTAGAATTGCTAGAAGAGCTTTGGAAGAACTTTAAAGACGGACACAAAAGTATTATTGTCAGTTTGACAAAAGGTGAAGAAAGAAAAGATCCGTACTTTAAAGATAAGACATACGATATGTTTCAAGAATTATATGTGCAATATAAGGCAGCTATAAAGGAAGCTCTTCAGCCGTTTCTCGATGCAACGGTTCAAGTTTCAATGCTTGGTACTGCTGAAGGTCAAAGGTCGTCAGACAGCAACGAAATTAAATTGCCAAAAATTAAGATACCCACATTCAGCGGCAAATATGAAGAATGGCAGACATTTTTTGACCTGTTTTCGTCATTAATTCATAGAAATACAAAACTTTCACCAGTACAGAAGCTGCATTATTTAAAGAGCAACTTATCAGGAGAACCAGATTTAATATTACGGAATTATACTACTACAGATGCGAATTACGATGACGCCTGGAACGAGTTAGTGAAGCGTTATAACAACAAGAGGTTCAATTGTAACGCAATTTTGAGAGTTCTCTTTACACAAAAATATGTACATACTGAGTCTGCGAGTTCGATTAAACACCTTGTAGATACGACATCGACTTGTTTAAAGGCATTGAAAAATTTAGGGGTTGAGTCTGACAAATGGGACATGATTATCAACTATCTAGTTGTGTCCAAACTGGATCCAGAAACAATGAAGCAGTGGGAACAACAACTTAGTACAACCAACTGCGACCTACCCACTTGGCAAGATTTGAGAGATTTTCTGGAGTCAAGGTTCAGATCGCTGGAAATGATCGAGAGTAACAAGATTAAATCTTCGCAAACGAAACCAGCAGTTAAACCGAAGTCATTTCATTCGAATGTCAACAAGGATGGGAAAGAACGCGAAATTAAATGTGCGTTATGTAACAGCGAGCACTACATCTACCACTGCAAAGCATTCGCAGACATGTCTACCAAGGAAAGGCAGGAGTATGTTCAGAAGAACAAGTTGTGTTTCAACTGCCTCGCGTCATCACACTCGGTGAACAAATGTCGTCAATCAGCGTGTTGCAAAAGGTGTGGGCGGCGACATCACTCCCTTCTCCACTTCGAGAGAGACCAAAACACGGAGAAATCAAAGGACGGAGCAAACACGACTACAGGTACCGTTACTGAGGAGTTAAGAGGTAAGTCTACTCCGTCTTCAACTGACGCACATATTGTTTCTTGTCATTGTGAGCATATTCAAACAAATTCTGTGTTATTAGCTACTGCTAAGGTGTTTATAAATAGCAAGAACGGTCGCAAACATATAATTAGGGCCTTGTTAGACCAAGGTTCGCAAGCATCATTCATAACTGAGGCAACCGTTCAGTTATTAAATCTTACACGTAAATCAGTGAGTGGTTGGGTGTCCGGTGTGGGAGAGGGGCAAACAAAAATCAAACACATGGTTTCATTCTGCGTGAAATCACGCCACAATCCCAGAGAGTCAGTTCGAGTTAATGCGTATGTATTGCGCACACTAACAACACTGCTACCAACCAATAATTTCGAATGGCCTGATTGGTCCAAACTTCAGGAACTGGAATTGGCTGATCCAGAGTTTACAACACCAGGTAGAATAGATATTCTGCTTGGAGCTGAGGTCTACAGCGACGTATTGTTAGACGGCGTTATAAAGCACCCCAAGGGAAAACTATTGGCACAAAATACAACCCTAGGGTGGGTGATGTCTGGAAGGATGTTAGAAGCATCTACCTCAGCAAAGACACATATTACAACCCTACACGTTCAAGTAAGGGAAGATGAGCTACCACGTCAATTTTGGGAAATAGAAAAAGAACCTAACAGCATACGCAAGAAGTTTTCAAAGGAAGAAGAAAGGTGCGAAGAATTTTATGAAGCCACAACAGTCAGAGATGAAGAAGGAAGATTCGTGGTAAGGTTACCGTTTCAAAACGAAGATCCAGAATGTCAATATGGTGGGTTGAGGGAGATAGCCACTAAAAGGTTTAACTACTTAGAGAAAAGGTTGTCAAAAGATCCTAAGCTTCGGGAAGAATACCATAAAGTTATGCAAGAGTATATTAGTTTAAATCACATGGTACAAGTTAACCCTTCCGAGACTGCTGAATCTAATGCTGTCTATCTTCCTCACCACGCCGTCGTTCGAGAGGACAAGATTACCACAAAGCTTCGCGTGGTCTTCGACGCTTCGTGCAAGGGTTCAAATAACGTTTCGTTAAATGACAACTTATGTGTTGGTCCTCAGCTACAGCAGGAATTACGTCATATATTAATGAGATGGAGGACGCACAAAATCTGTATTACAGCAGACATCATTAAAATGTACAGAATGGTGCGCGTAGCGGAAGAAGATACGGACTACCAGAGATTAATATGGAGATCTACACCTAATGAGCCAATTAAGCACTTCAAACTTCTGAGGCTGACCTTCGGTACTGCATGTGCACCGTACCTTGCAGTAAAATCACTTCAGACACTTGCCAACGAAGAGAAATTAAAGTACCCTATTGCTGCAAAAATAACTAATACTGATTATTATATTGATGATCTGCTCACAGGATGTGAGACAGTGGAAGAAGCTGTGAATATTTATAATGAGATGAACAACCTTATGAACTCAGGAGGATTTCAACTCCAAAAATGGAGCAGTAATTGTGAGGATTTGTTACATTACATTGGAAAAAATAAGCGGGATGATAATGAATTGCCTTTCAAGGTTAATAGTGTTGTTAAAGTACTAGGGTTGAGCTGGAATAGGGAAGCCGATACCTTCGAATATACTGTCAATTTGCCAGAACCTAAGCATCCCATAACCAAACGACATATCCTTTCAGAGATAGCTAAACTTTATGATCCTTTGGGATGGATAGCTCCTATTGTAGTAATAGCCAAGATGATCATGCAAAAATTGTGGAAGACAGGTCTAGAATGGGATGAGCCTATTGACGGTGTTTTGCAGGCAGAGTGGTTACGATATCGAGAAAACTTGATGTGCATCAAAGGCCTTAGCATACCACGATGGTTACACTACACACGTGTATCAAGAGTTCAGTTGCACGCCTTTGCTGACGCTTCGCAAGCCGCATACGCAGCAGCCGTGTACATACGAGTCATTACTGAAGAGCGAGTGTACGTAAGCTTAATATCCTCCAAAACAAAGGTAGCTCCAATCGAGAAGCAAGTTTCCATCCCTAGACTGGAACTGTGCGGTGCAGTGTTGGCAGCCAAGCTGATTTCAGAGACATCTCAAGTGTTGGAAGTGCCTAAAGACAGTTTATTTGCGTGGACCGATTCCACTATTGTTCTAGCTTGGTTAAGAGGTGGACCAAGTCGGTGGAGCACGTTCGTGAGTAACCGAGTCTCAGACATACTAAACATTATAGATTACGAGCAGTGGGGGCATGTATCGACAGACACGAACCCAGCTGATTGTGCGTCACGGGGCTTGCAAGGTCCGGAGTTGTCGAATCATTCACTATGGTGGAATGGACCGGTTTGGTTGTCTAGCGTACACCTAAGTAACAGTGTTCCTAACATCGAAGATACACGAGAGGAGGAACGTGTGAGGTCTTTGACTGCTATAAATGATATTAGAGAGGAATTTATTTGGACTAAATATTCTACTTTATCAAAAATGTTGAGAATTATTTCATATTGCAGACGATGTCTCAATTTTAAATCACCCCAAGACAAACGTGAATGTTTTTCTAAAATTATTACACCTATAGAATTAGAGTTAACGTTACGTAGTTGTATTAAACAAGTCCAAGCTATTGATTTCAAGGAGGAGATAAAACATTTAAAATCTCATGGTTATGTACCTAAAAGCAGTAAGCTTCGCAATCTTTGTCCTGTTATTGATGATAACGGGATTCTAAGAGTTAGCGGGCGCATCCAAAGATCTCAAACAGCCTACGATACTCAGCACCCCATAATTTTACCCGCTAAGAGCCATCTTAGTTGGCTTTTAATTAAGGATGCTCATCATAGGACATTACATGGTGGTCCTCAAGTAATGTCTAACTATTTGAGATCTAAATACTGGATATTAAGAGCTAAAGATCTAACAAAGAAAACTTACCGAGAATGTGTCAATTGTATTAGGTATTCAAAAAAGAATACCACGCAACTTATGGGTCAGTTGCCAGAAGTACGATTAAAACCTGACAGAGCCTTTAAATCAGCTGGTGTGGACTACGCAGGTCCCATCAATATTCGTTTCTCACCAGGTAGAGGAGCTAAATCGTATAAGGGCTACATATGTTTATTTATCTGTATGATAACGCGTGCTATACATCTGGAGGCTGTTACCGACATGACCGCAAAAGGATTCATCGCAGCCTTTCGGCGATTCACATCGAGACGAGGTCATTGTTATGATATTTATAGTGACAATGGCACTAACTTCGTGGGAGCAGACAGGCAGCTGAAGGACATGTTCAACAGTGCCAAATCTTCGATTCATGGTGAAGTAGCAGAGTTGCTAGCCATTGCGCGTACTACATGGCATTTCATACCTCCTCATGCACCCAATTTCGGGGGTCTATGGGAGGCTGGGGTGCGCAGCACGAAAACTCATCTTAAAAAAGTGATTGGTGACGCTACCCTCACTTACGAGGAGCTAGCCACAGTATTGGCACAAATCGAGGCCTGTTTAAATTCTCGTCCCATAACTGTGCTCAGTGATGACCCTAATGACCCTCTTCCACTCACACCGGGCCACTTTCTGATTGGTGAACCCTTGTTAAATTTAAGTGACGAAAATTATACCAATCATAATGTTTCTAGTTTAGATAGATGGAGGCTAACTCAAAAAATGGTCAACGATTTCTGGAACAGATGGCACAAAGAGTACCTAATAAATTTGAACCAAAGACATAAGTGGAATACAAAAAAAACTGATCCAGAAATCGATGACGTAGTGATTTTAAAAGAAGACAATATTCCTCCAAGTAAGTGGGTATTAGGTAAAATAATTGAAAAACATGTAGGTCCTGATGGTATTACTCGTGTGGTATCAGTTAAATGTAAAAACGGTGTTTATAAACGACCTACAAGTAAATTATATATCCTACCTAAACAAAGGTCTCATTAAGCTAAAAAAGTAAAAAAAAGGCGGTATAAACTCAATGTAACTTTGTAATAAACCTACTCATTAACTTTACTTTATTATGGTTTCCCGATTAATGTACTTACTGAGTTAAGTAATTAGCGTTGCATACTTACGTTCTGTTCATGTTATGTTTATACCAATATAATTATGCATTTTATAAACTTACCTGCTTACTTTGCTTCATGCAGTGACAAATATATCTACTATAAGTATAGGGCATTCCTAACTTCATACAACCTACCTGTCTGTGCACTACCCATATGTCACAAGCATTATTAAACTACTATATAACGGTGGGCGGTTTGAGGCTATGAATGCTCCAAACTATGTACCTACCTACTTATAAGTTTAAAGAAATGTTCTTAGCTAGTTTATCTTTAGTGATTACGTTTCTATAATGTATGAACTTATCTACCTTTTAGCTATAAGATTCAAGACCCGATGGGGGTATTTATCCGTGGTATCGAAGCCACTCATATTGTGTATTTGTTAAGATCCCGTTGACCGATATTAATCTGTGTACCTACCACCTATTTCTAGTTGCGTAGCATAGCGCTTTCTTACCAACGATGCAGGTATCTATGTACGCTGTGTGTACACATATACCGACCTAAGATTTAGTTGTATTAGACCTAAGATTTAGTTGTTAGGTTTAGTTAAAATTTACCTTGTAGTTGGTTGAGTTTAATCATGTGATTTAGTAATGATTACTTGCGTTTAGTTACTTACCTTTCAAAAATACTTAGGTACTCGCAATTGTATACCTACCTATTTAAAAAAAGGGTTACTCTTTCTGTTTTTGTTTGTATCGTTAGCGTTAAGTGCTTTGTGCACCTAAATCAAACTTGTATGTTTACTTTATATTGCTTTGCTTTTTTATTTAAAGGATAGATCCTTTGGTGGGCGGAATGTTCACGCTCACAACTTACAATCGTTAAGTAGTCTATAGATAGCTATAAATATGTACCTATGCATAAATCTACAGTCCACATTACCTTAGTCTATTTTAGTTAAAAATAAACCGTCAAACCGTCCACACGTAGTTTTAATACAAAAATCCTATCAAGCAATAATCAACCTTATCGCCCTGAACAGGTAGGTAGACCTTAGGCTCTAGACAAGTGAAATTCGTTCAGCGGTAGTGTGGCGAAGATGATTGACAAAACATCAAAAATGAATGGAATTGACAAACGTTGTCGAAATGTCACGTGATCAAGTGCTTATACATATTTTAACATTTCAATTTTTGCATTCACTAATGGCACTTTATCCTCTTGTCCTGAAATAGAACACAACATAGTTACTTTTAATTTCGGAAGTATGAGCTTGTGGAATAATTTTTTGACACTCTCCCGGGCGAAGACGCTGGTCGAAGCTTTCAGAAATCACTGCTATCAAAGCGGTGAAAGAAAGTATTGTGAAGACACTGATATGTTCTAGAACCAAAATGTCTCAGACATGTGAAATCACCAATCTGCACTGGGCCCAACAAGATTTTGTAGAACACCACAATAATTGTGGCATTTATGCAATTAATTCCATGATTGTAGTAAAGTTTTTTTCTATTAGATAGTCATCTAAGCTCTGAGCTGCTATTTGGAATAGTAAAATTTTCATAACGGAAAACCCAAAAAATATTCACACCAGAATTCATTCATCTACGTACCTATTTCTTGCAGATTAAAATATATAAAGTGAAGGAGCGGACGCTGACGTAATATAAAATCTTGATGCACCTTGTAGCAAAAATGTTTAAGTTTTAGAAAAAGGTGAAGACACAAATTGCAATGCCGTCGCCTTCAGGTATAAAATAACATTTTCTTTGCGCGGCGGAAAATCTTTGAAGAAGAGACTGGTAGGTGCCTAGAGTTATATAAAACTACCTACCTAACGTAGCATCGTTTTTAGTAAAAATATCTTTAGTGGCAGGTGTTCAGACGTAGACAAAGTTTATATTTTGATCGTGAACCACGGGCCTTACTATGAACTTTTAGTGTCCTCATGATCACGTTATGAAAAAGGGATAGAGAATAGTTCTATTTTTAAAGGGTGAATTTTTAAAGTGTGCGTGGATGGCCAAATCCTTCCCGAAACTATGAGGATTAGCGAAAAACACTGAAAGGAGTCTTGAGCCCGATTTTGATGAAAAATAAAACAGCATCATTGAATTTTTGAAAAATCGGTATTCTTAGCCAGGAATCGGACCGTTTGATTTTGAAAAAAGAACTACAGCCTGTATTACTACATATCTGAAAATGTCGCTAATGAGGATCAAATTTTGGCAAATAACAACACATAGCAAACTAAAGGAAAGCGCTTATTATTTACGAAGTTTTGTCTTCTATTCTATTATTTTTTAATTTCTGACCAAACCTAAGCCGTAACTGATATTTTTTCAAGAATCCAATGATGCAGTAGTAGATTATTAATCAGGCCCGATGTCGACAAAAACTAAATTTGCGTCATAGATTTTTGAAAAAATTACCAGTTGTTATTTAAATTTTGAAAATTAAAAAAGTATTTTGCTAAAAATGAGGTCTTTCCTGTAGTTTGCAATTAAGTTCAATCTGCCTACCACTTTGGTTAGGTTAGGTTTAACTTAACCTTCTCGGGAGAAGGCACGGCTCCCTGTCGTTTCGTGCGACGCAGGTCCTCACGGGGCATGGCTGCTTCGGGAGATTCCTGTGTCGCATAGGCAGGGAGCCGGACGCTCGGTGTCACCACTGCGTCGACTGTCGGGAGGACACGGCGCGGCATACGCTGTCAGAGTGTGCCGCTTGGGAGGAGCCGCGCCGTGCCCTCGTCTCTGTGGTAGGCAGTGACCTCTCGCTGCCGGCTGTAGTATGTTCTATGGTCGGCGGTGAGGAGTCCTGGGACGCGGTGGTCTCCTTCTGCGAAACTGTCATCGCGCAGAAGGAGGCTGCGGAAAGGGAGAGGGAGATGTCGAGTGCTCTCACGGCCCGCAGCAGGCGCACCGGGCGTCGGAGGAGGGCATACGCTGTCCTCCTTCTGCCACCTTAACTGGGTCCAGGGGCGGCGGACTTGAGGATGTCCGTTGCCCCTCATTCATCCGGACCCGAGGTGGCGGCGCGTGGTGTTACCGTGCGCCCCTCTGACGTCGCGGGGGGAGCTAAACACCTCACTCCCCCCGCGTACGAGATGTGGCCCGCAGAGGCGGGCCGGAACCAGCCGGGGATTACGGAAGTCGCATATGTTCCCGCGATCCCCGGATGGAACACCGGGGTGGTTTTAGTCAGTAAGAGCCTGACAGACCCCTCCGCCCGCCCCAGGGCGGAGGACATCCACGAGGATTTCCCCCCGTAAAAAAAAAAAAAAAAGGTTTAACTTAATCTTAATGCCAGGCAAATTGTCATGAATTATAATAAATTGCTATATCTTAAATCTTAGTGCTCCAAATTTCATCTTTCTACGACGACCAGTAGTTTTGGCTATGCGTTATCTGTCAGTCACTCAATCACTCAGGGGGTCTACTCTCTAACACCGAAATCCGTAGTTTCAGCCTTAGTGTCGGGCATTTTCTACTTCGTATCACCACAATTTAATGACAACACGATTTGACAGTTATTCTTAGTTCGGGTTCGGGACTTTATTGTAAGTCCGTAGGTGATACGGAGTAGAAAACGCCTGACACTAAGGCCGAAACTACGGATTTCGGACTTGGAGAGTATACCGTCAGTAACGGAAAATTTATATATTTATTTTGATAGCTAATAGATTGCAAAAATGTTTATGTAGCTTTTTCAGAAAATAGAACAGACACGACATGGCAAGGCAAATATTAAAAAAAAATTAAAAAGGCTATCGAAAAATCAAAAACCGAAATTTTTCTAAAATCTCGCACAGCTCATAAAAATGGCCGCCTACCTTCCAAGATAATAGGCACCAATGCAAATAAGAACTCCACCTTAAATCTCTTTAACACGAAAGTTAGTGCCGCGCAAACAAAGACGCTCCCAAGGGACTTAAGGCGCAGTTCTATTACGTCACTTAATAAGGAAAGATAAGCCAACAAATAAGGCCCCTTGGAAGAGGACCCCAGAATTCGATTCGGAGTAAAAAAAAGGAATTAATGCGATTCTTCGCTCCCCATTGTTTTTCTAACGCTTTTCGACTTTTACCAATTATGCTTTTATTCGGAGAGACAATAGAGCTTGATTTTTGTTTTCGTCTGTTGATTTCGAGATTTTGTCACTCGATTTATTTGTCTGATTTACTTTTGTATTTTTTTTTGTCTTTTTTGACCTTGTATCTTACCTGATGGCGACAGGCAGCAGTAATAGTTTGGTAGATGACTGTCCACGCTTACATTATTTCTTTCTTGACTCACATACGGGGTCTGTTCCTCCCCAGGTTGCAGCTATCAGTCACAATAATACAAAATAACATGATTGTGGTCATTATACGCAGATTTTCGAAAATATCAACATAAAATGTTAATTGTCACCTACGATTTCTTTCACCAACCGCTTAATTTAGCACAAATAAAGCTCAAAATAACATTTACGTGCTCAATATAACAAAGTAAATTATCTTCAAAGAGCTCCTCAAATTAAACAACTTGAACGTTTCAAATTCAGCCAAACCCTTACAAATTACAACCATATTTGCTCTGAGCAAATCCTCTGCATATTTATCAATCTCATTTTCGGTCTGATGGGAAACCGTACGCACAATGTAACGCCTTCAAGCCTGCTTGTCAGTCAAGGCGTCTTGAGATAAAACGCTTGTATTAGAGATAAAATAAACGACTGAGGAATGACTCCCCTTAGGGGTTAAGAGGGCTTGTTTGGTAGAAGTCATAAGAGAAACAAAAGATACGAAAATATTTATAAAGTCAACAAAGATTTTCTTCTCGAGTCGATGGGTAACTCCTTAGATAATTTGGGCAAGCGTAATTGCAACATTGGTGACACTTATTAAATTCCCCAAAGTACCAATAAAGACAAGAAGGTGTCTGAGATGGATGTCACTGTTCGAGATTAATAAGCAAAAAATGACTCTAGAGTAAAAATGTAAGAACATAAGCAAGTTCCACCTATTAAAACTGCATTTGAAGTACATGAAAGTCAAAACCCGATATTTCTTATTCTGATCAACAAACATAATTTTTAAAATCCTACTTCAATTTCTTTTAACTTGTAACTTACACTTAAATGATGGGAGGTGCAAAGCGTTACGATCCGAGACGCTCCTTATAAATGGCGTCGAGTGACTCCGGATTTACCATAGCAATGCCCTGCAATTCGCAATATCTTTGAAAAACACCCCTTAACAGGGGTACTACCTATCGAAAATGTTTCGGGAACCAAGCAATTTTATTTTATTGTTATCGGGATGTTAATTTCGTGTTTGTACATTGCCGGGAATTTTTCGGTATATTTTCGTGTGTTGCCCTTTTTTATGTATTGTCAGAATTTGCTTTTAATTAATTGTGTGTATATTGGATTTTGTGTCAGCGGTTTATTTTTAATTGCCTGAGTAATGGGGTACTGTTTTGGACTTTTTTGTGTACGTTCAAAAATATAGATGGAAAAACTTAAATTGCACAGTTGCTGGTGTTTTTCTTGACTATTCCCAAATTCCTTTTACCTAGGTACTTCCTGTTACCACAGGAGGTATGATTAGGGTCAAATATTTCTTCTTCAGTTTCATTACCTTCTAAATTCATTTTCCCTTCATACACTTCATCACAGTACTTAGCATATTTATTAAAAATTAGCTTTTGCCCGTGATTTCACTTGCGTTTATAAAAATGTTTGCAAAAAACGGCCTGGAATCATTTCCAAGGTCCCATGATGATTTCTGTGATAATTCATCAAATTCGGTTCAGGGATTTATGCGTGAAAGCGTAATAAAAAAGTCACTCTCGCATTTGTATTATTACTAACTTTTGCCTGCGGCTTCGCCCGCGTCGATGTTAGTTATAAAAAGTAGCCTATGTACTTCTCTATATTCCAGGCTATATAATATATCTGCCAAAATTCATGACGATCCGTTCTAGCGTGAAAGCGTAACAGACAGACAGACAGAGTTACTTTCGTATTTATAATAATTTTATTAGTAGGGATTTAGGATTTATTTTCATGATGCGATTCAACGCCCAAAACGTCAAAAGGCCTGTAAGTTAATCTCTAAAGTATATTATTGTAAAGATATAAACGTATTACCGGCTGATCTAATCTCCGTAGCTAAGCGATGAGGGCGCAAACGATTACAATCGATAGGATGAGACAAGGTCAGGGAAAAATGAGAGAAGAGACGTTCGATTAGTGCAAAGAAAAACAAAAAAATACAACCAACTTGCAAAGAAACACCACAACAAAATAACTTCAATTAAGTGCGGTGTTTCTGGTGTGGTTTCATCGTTTTTTGTTTGACACCGACTTCCAAAATTAAAATTATTTCTAACTTTTTAGTGCTACCCCCCAAAAAATTACAATCAGTCCATAACAATTTAATTGTCTATCTCCAAAGTTTTTAAACCAATCTTAACCTTTATATGGGACCATTTCGGAATAAACTTATTTCGAACAAAACCGATACATAAAAAAAATTGAAGTCGGTTAGAACTACAGGAAATTAAGACAATGGGATAAATTTTGCGTTGCCGTGGCTTAAAACTGGGCCAAGTAAGGGTTGAGCCTAAGAAGTAGTGTACTATATTTGTCAACGGCTTGCAAAAGAAAAATAATAATTTAATTCTTGGGGAAAGTTGCTCATTTACATGGGCAGAAGTGGTTTTCAAAGTTTGGGTAGGTACTGGAAAAAAAAACCCAGTATTTAGGGCTCTTTCAATTTAGACGTTTCTTGTCGGACTTTTGCGGCACCACAGCGGTGCGTTTGTCGTACTGCGCACGTCCGTTTGATTTTTTCATACAATTTATGCACACAAATACTCGTCCTGCTGTCGTGCGTGCGCGGCACCGGCGCCGCACTCCACTCTTGATGTATAAATTGTATGGCAAGAATCAACCGGACGTGCGCAGTACGACAAACGCAACGCTGCGGTGCCGCAGCAGTCCGACACGAAACGTCAAATTGAAAGAGCCCTTAGTGTATGAAAATCTTAAATTCAAATGTATTTAGGTGAAGGGTGCCATAAACAACACGAATTGTTATTTGTGTTGTTTATGGCAACCTTCTTCATCTTAGCAAGACAACTTTATGATCCATCAAGTTCGATTACTAATACTGTAAGTTACATACAATCAGTTCGACCAGCCACATATCAGCTTAACTCGTTAGCCTTTATCCCAATTTAATTGGGGTCACCCCAAGTCGCATTTAATCTTTAACACAGTCGATCCGGTTTCCCAGTCTCCTTCACTTATTAAAAGGCAAAACAAGAACCTCTTAAAAACATCAAATACGCACCCTCACGGCTTTTGGCACTCAAAACCAAAGCAAACCAATCACTCCTCGTAATCTAAGACTGTTCAAAAATACGAGACGGCCAATTAACTTGGTGAGAGGTCCCTAAACGAATCGCGAGCTTACAGAAGGCGGGAAGGGGCAGAAGTTTCACAATTTTGTAATTTTGTCAAATAGGGATGATTCTTGGCTAAAAAATATAAATGATTCTATTTAGTCCGTCAGTTAGATTATCGAAAAACATTGGATACGTATTTGTTGCGTTATCAAATCAATAAAAAATTACGAAGATAAAATGCATCACAGATCAGGAGGGCTCATGATATCACGTGTAAGTAAAAAGTGTACTTACTAGTGACGTCAAACGAGTATTCAACGCACTGTATAGCTTTTATTTTTTGTTTACGTGAAAAAAGAAAAAATACGTGTCTAACATTTTTTGGAAATTTATCTGACGAATTAGATTTTTATAGTCACCCTATTGTAGAGTAAGTTATACAAAGTGTAACAGAATAAACGCAATACCACTGTGACATTGTACTCATCATTATGAACGACTTTCCAACATTGAAATCGTGAAAAAAAAATCGACTGCACTATACCTTTTTGTGCGCATAACTCGACAAAATGTACTGAACAACTAATTTTTTTTCGCGATTTCACGTTTTGCCCCATAGTATAAGTTGGTCATAATGTTGAGTACAATTACCCCTTAAGTGGTATTGCGTTTATTCTGTTACACGTTGTATAAAATCAGAAAGGTGAAACTACTGGCGACATAAACTAGTCCCTAATATTTTTTCTGTAAATGTTTTACTATGGTCTTGTAACGATGATAGGAAGCATCGTTTGTTATAATTTACAACGGAAGAAAAATATTGCGAGCCTAGAGTACGCACTACGGGCTTGAGCCGGTAAATAAGAAAGATGGCCCCTAATTAAAGGGGATCCCAAACCGTAGTTAGGATGTTGGTACATAACAAGCGTTCAATCTGGATGGTACCTTGAGAGTCGTTTATTTGAAAGTTAATAGATTAAATTAAGTTTATAGGGTTGAAGGGAATTAGGCTGGATCTATTCCCAACTAAGATTGGCAGGAATTAGGAGGCGTACTTTGTGAGAATTTTCTATCATCTGAAAGAATCGTAGCTGAAATTGCTTCTTATTGTTCAAATGTTTCAAACACGGTACGGCTGCTATTCAAAACAAAACGGTTCGATTACTCCTGACAGTATAATTATGGCAAATAGGAACTTTAATATATGTGAGGGATACATCCTTGTTTTAGTGGCAAGTGGAAGTCAAAACACGAAATATTATAATTTTCTAGATAAAAATAAAATTTGAAAAAGGGTCGATTTAAAAAACCATTTTCTGTCTCATATCCTAATTACTGCACAAAACAATTTGGAAACTGCACGACCTGAAACGTGATTGCATTTTGGAGGGCCAAGTGGCGCTAGATTTTTGAGATTTCTAATATACTTTTGAATAAACTTCGAATTTGTGGTATAGCTTGCGTTTAGAGCCATAAATAGTACAAGCCACACAGCAAACACTTTTACTCAAACAATAATACTCATTTTGCATATAATATTTATTAAAATTGCATACTAATTCATGTTTTTGTATGATACAAATTGTACATGTCGCATAAAATTAAACCAAAATACTACGGGGTTTTTTTTTTTTTTTTTAGAGGATGGGAAATCATCAAATGACCCCTCCCGCTCTGGGTGGAGCGGCAGGGAGTGTCAGACTTTTACTGACTAAAACCCACCCTTAGTCCTCCTAGTGCCTTTCTTCCCAGGACCGCGGTAACTCTTTCGAACATATTCCGAAACCCTGGCAGGATACTACGGGGTTGGAGTTTTATATATTCAAAATTCACTTACGTTAACGATACTGTGACGTTACTATACGTCAAAACATTCGTCCTAGGCCCTTTGATAGTGGAAATAAATGTGTTATAGAAAAGTTTTACAGAAATATGGGTATAGTAGGTGCCAGATAAACTTGCAATAAAGTACATTGACCTTTCCCTAACATCCCTTTGTAGATACCCGAACAATATATTATGAACCATTTTACATTACTAGAGAACATAAAGGATCACGATAGAAGTAGATTCAGTACTGCTCTAAGTCTTTATTTCTGTTTTTGATTTTAAGAAAGTCAATAAATGTATGTGGGTCAATGACCGTTATTGCACATTTACCTTGAATCTACCATAGTAATGATTAAGATTTTACTATTACAATAGGGTAGATGAGTAAAAAAATCTATACAGGTATACTTTTTTCCAGTGCGCAAACTTTGAGAACCACTTCTGCCCATGTAAATGAACAACTTGCCCCAAGAAAGCCATAGTCAATTCGTAAAAAAAATTTGAACTTCCCATACAAAATTGTCATCAACTGACCACAATTTGTATGGGAGACTCAATTTTTTTTTTAGGAATTGACTATGGCTTTCTTGGGGAAAGTTGTTCATTTACATGGGCAGAAGTGGTTCTTAAAGTTTGCGCACTGGAAAAAAAATTACCCAGTATAGTCCGTCAGATAGATTTTCAAAAAATAGATTGAATTGAATTGACATGGGCCTCCCCCAGATGGAGGGGGGTTTGCCATAATTGCCACGCCTGGCAGGTGGGTTGGCGATCGCAGTGTAGCTGTAGCAATGTACCTACAGAGAATGCTGTTGCCCATTCTCTGGTGAGTCCATTAGTCGCCTCTTACGACACCCACGGGAAGTGATGGGATGGTGCTATTCTTTTACGTCCGACACCATACGGAATTCCTAGTATATATGTCGCCAACTAGCTTAATCGGCCGTTTCATTAAAAGCCTAGCCTTTTCATTGAACTGCGCCGTTTAATAGCCGACATAAGTGACATGGGCAAGTCATTAAACGATATTGAACAAAAGATGTCACGTACGTAGGTAAAATCGGCACATTGAAATGAAAAGGCTAGGCCACCAATTAAACGGCTGATTAAGCTAATTGGCTGTGACATTATAAAAGACGTGCTAATGTTGCAAGAAAAGGCCGTACTACGAAGAATCATCATGATTCCGTTGTGACAAAAGGATGCTGCTGTTAATCATATAATCTAGCTACCTACATTTCTCTCCTACACAGGAACCACGATGGCTTTAAGGCAAAGTACGGCTCCGGCTAGCTGTACTGCTATAAAGGCTTGACAATTTCAGCTTATAATAGCACAAACAACACCCAAATCTGCATAAACACAAACAGTTCTGTTCTTCTAACAATAAATTAAACTCAGCTCGATTCATTCATCACTACAAGCTTAAACTAACAAAAAAAGCTTACAGAAACAATGCAAGAACAACTGTAAGTCAAAGTGAAGATTTGTTGAAATTCGTTTAAAAAATCACTTTGCTCCTTAAGTCCTGATTGATTTTTAAATTGGATGGTCGAGTCAGACAGACAGTGGATGGAAAGCGCCAATTTGTCACTCTCTTCTAGCTTCTTGACAGATGAAGCCAGTTAATGTTTTAAAGGGATTTTCATTGATCTATTGGTTTTGTAATTAGCGATCGTTTGTGGAGGCTTTTATGTATATTTATTTTATTTAGAGTTTATTTCGACCAAAAAACACAAACAATGTACATTTTATTTTGTACACTGAAGTTTTTTGGCACCGCGTCGACATGTGTAAATCTACCCAGTGTCTAACAAAAAGATTTCCTAATTTTTCAACCAATATTTTCAGGATGCCATTTTTTTTTTTTTTTTTTTTTATTGGTGATGGGTTTGCTCTTGACTCTAGTCAATGTCAGATATGACAGAGACAAAGTCTACGATGGAGCGAGAAGGAGCCTGTTCACTCTAACTTTGAAGAGATTAGGGCTGTAAGCTTTTGGAAACACAGACGCAGGCAGAGAGTTCCACTCCTTTGCTGTGCGCATTATAAAAGACGTTTGGAAACGCTTAGTGCGAATTGGTGGAATATCTACAAGGTAGGGATGGTAAGATGCAGTGCGTCTGGATGTCCGATGGTAGAAGGGGGCCGGTGGGATGAGGTCGCGGAGTTCTTGGGCACACTCACCGAAGTACAATCTGTAGAAGACCGATAAGCAGGCAACCTTACGGCGATGAGCCAAGCTATGTAGCTTGGCATCCACCAGTTTTGCGTCACCGATGAGCCTCTTAGCTCTGCGTTCCACCGAGTCAAGCGCGGCAAGCTGATACTTAGCTGAGCCATCCCATAGGTGGCTACAATACTCCATGCAGGATCGGACTTGTGCTTTGTAAAGGGTTAAAAGCTGTCCAGGCCTGAAGTATCGCTTCACCTTATTTAGGATGCCCAGCTTTTTGGCCGCAATTTGGGCTTTGTACTCGATGGTGGCGCCGAAGTTGAGACTGGATGTCAACTCCATGCCTAGGAGCTCGAGCCGATCAGTAACGGGAACAGATGCACCCCGAAAAGTAGGAGTTTGGTCAAAGCGACTCCTTTTTGCGGTAAAAAGACACGCCTGTGTTTTGGTGGCGTTAAAAGTGACCAGATTGTCATCACCCCACTGGGAGACAACGCTTAAGGTCAAATTTGTCCGCTCTACCATGGCCTATAAGTATAGGAACGGACTTCATCCCCGCCGGTTGTTGCGCTGGACAAGTATCTCTCTGAAACCGTACTGTCATCTGCGTACCCAACAAGACCAGGCTGAAGTAGGTCATTGATGTGTAGCAGGAAAAGAGTTGCAGAGAGAACAGACCCCTGAGGAACTCCGGCATCAATAGCCATGAGGTCAGAGGAGCAGCCGTCAACGACTACTCGGATCGACCGTTCATTTAGGAAGTCTGATATCCAGCTACAAAAACCAGCTGGGATGCCATAAGCAGGAAGCTTGTTGAGTAGACCTGCGTGCCAGACCCTGTCAAAAGCCTTCGAGATATCGAGCGACACAGCAAGTGCTTCGCCGTGTCTCTCGATGGCTTCGCCCCAGCAGTGCGTGACATACACAAGAAGATCACCAGTTGACCGTCCCTGGCGAAAGCCATATTGACGGTCACTGAGGAGATCATTGTCTTCAAGGTAGGTCAGCAGCTTACTGTTCAGAACCCTTTCCATAACCTTGCATAGGATGGAGGTAATGGCGATTGAACGGTAATGTGCAGGATCAGCACGGTCTCCCTTTTTGGGCACCGGTTGCACATTCGCAAGCTTCCATGATTTCGGCACCGTTCTTTTTTCAAGAGAGAGGCGGTACAGGCGTGTCAACACACAACATTGGTGGAAGCACCAACGCAACCTGCCTAAACATTGACCCAACATTTTTTCTGATGACGCCCTAAAAGTCATCAACGTGAGCTTCAAGATACATTTGAGCTGCACTGCAGAAGCGTGGGAACAGCATCGTAAAACCATTATTATATTGTATACGCAGGACATTACAGGCTCTCTGCGTTTAGTTCACAATAAAATACAAAACAATTTGGCAATATCAAGAGGGTAATTTTAACTTCCCTACTACAACGTGGAAACCTGCGAGCCAACATTATTACAACTCACTGCAAATGCCCTGCGTTCCCTCTCTATATCAGCATCATCAGATAAGTCCTCTGTAACTACAAATATCCTAAGTATTTAAAATTTGTGACTCCTTGTAAAGTTTTTTAATGTTTTTTTTGAGGAATGGGCTAGCTTTTGACCTCGAGCACACCTGATGGAAAGTGATGGATGAGGTCTATAATGGAGCGAGCGTGCCCAGAAGATGCCTTGAGGTACTGGTACTCCCACGCGTCGATGTAACACAGCAGCCTGCTTGACACCTGTCTTCCGTGGGACGGTAGTCACGCACCAGGCAGTCTGATAAGGTGTTAGGTGAGACTATCCGGGATGTGCTGAGCGCTCGCTTCAGTTGAGTGCTTGATGGAACAAATTGCGCTACACAAGGAGCCTCCTTCATGCATTCCATGAAGATGTTCCATTTTAGCTTACAACTTGAAATAACAAAGATTGAGGTTACAATTATTTTTAGTTGAAAGTTTGAAAGATACGTTCACTGCTGAACATAGGCCTCCCCAAGCGACACGTCAAGTAGAGCTCGGAGCAAATTGGCTGTTACAAACAGACACACGTGTGATCCTTTAAAGGTTCCGGTTAAGGACGTTCGGATCTCTAAAATTCACTGTCTGAAAAATGATACTGCTGACTAGGGGATCAAACTAAGACCTTGTGCTTCTTATGAATTAGGTCTACAATCTATGCGGTCTAAAAGGAACTAGTCAACAAACCAAAATGCACTTATCACGTCTGTCAATATATGGGTGATCCAGGAAAGCGTGGTTATATTCAAGGGTGATGTTGGGTAGCTGATATACATTAAAGAAACAATAGCAAAACAAAAATTGACGACATGGTTGGCGCAGTGGTTGAGCAGTTGACTGCTGCGCTGCGTGTCGCGGGTTCGATTCCCGCACGGAACAAATATTTCTATGGCCTACAGATAGTTGTTCCGGGTCTGGCTGTTTGTGTATGTGAGTTTATATGTTTGTAAACGCACCCACGATACAGGAGAAATTCCTAGTGTGGGGCAACGTTTTTTTAAAAAAAAAAAAAAAAAAAAAATCGACCGCTACCAAATAAATAACTTTTCAAGCAGTCTGATGCAGTTTGTAACATCAAATCTGTGATTTAATTAAAGTATATGCCTCCAACTGTAACAAACTGCATGAAAAGTTATTTGTTTGGAAGTGTTTAGTCGTTTCTTGTGATCGTGTTTTTTGAAAAAGTTTAATTTTTTTGTTTTGCAATTTTTTCCTTAATGTACATCAGCTACCCATCATCACCCTTACATATGAGCACGCACTTCTGGAGCACTGTATATAATCTTTGATAAACAAATTACGGCTTAAAGTCACCCGAAGGGAACTGGAGAGGGAAATGCTAGGAGTTTCCTTGCGTGATCGAATCGGGAATGATGATATCCGCAAGAGATGCAAGGTACACATAGCCGGTAGGCATAGCCCGAAGGATCACCAAACTGAAGTGTCAGTGGTGATGGTCGATAGGGCCGAAAAGTTCTGGAGTGGCGACCGCGTACCGGAAGACGCAGCGTTGGAAGGCCTCTCACAAGATGGACAGATGATCTGGTGAGGGTCGCTCATAGCCGATGGATGAGAGACATTTGGGGGAGGCCTACGTCCAGCTGTGGAAGTCTTTCGGCTGATATGATGATGATGATGAAACAAAATACGTCCAAGAAAACGCAATGCAGATAACGTTTCTCATCTAGCTTCTCCGATTTATCAGGCAACTCCATCCGCACTTGCATATCACGTCCCACCAAATCCTGAAAGTAATCGGCAGAACATCGATACTTTAGCACACTCGATAATCGTGTCACGTCTCTAGCACTCCTTGGAGTCGGACGTGTGACTCAGCGCGCCTCTATTTACTGAGATTCACTAAATGGACTTACTTGTAAGCGCTAGGCCTTTTGAGCCTTACAAAGTGTTTTTGTTTTGTTTTTTTTTTGTGAGACGCAGTAATGAAAGTATTTTTGGCTGTGACTTATTCCCAATTTCTGAATTGAGAATTTGAAAGTTTTTATGAAAATGCTTTAGCCTGAAAAGCAGACAATCTTTGTCATTAAAGTTAGTTTTGTCAAAATCTTTACTCCAAATTCCGAATTTAGAAATCTGTCATTGCTGAATGTCCCATTTCGCATACGAAAATTAATTGCGTTCTAAAAAAACTGTTCACATTATTGTAATATATCTCCTAATTCGAAATTCCTAAAGGACAAAGCCAGAAACAATAGAACTTGCCTCATAAAAAAGGTCATGTACAATAGCTCAAGCATGAAATATGCAGCATCTTATTGCTTATTTAAGACTGGTGTCTGATCATTTGTCCTAATGCCTGTAGAACTTGCAAAATAATGACATGTTCTATAGGTTAGATACAGCTATGACACTCGACCATGGCAGTACTATGCCAGCTAAAATAACTACCTATTGACTTCTTTTTTTTTTGGATGAGAAATCGTCAAATGACTTCTCCCGCTCTGAGTATCAGACTCTTACTGACTAAAACTCATCCGTGCTCCTCGTAGTGCCCTTTGCTTTCCAGGGCCGCGGTAACTCTTTCGAACATGATTCGCAACCCTAGCAGACTTTATATACCTGTTACGATAATAATGCAATCGATAATGATGCAAGAAGAGTAGGTACTCTTCTTGCATCATTATCGATTGCATTATAATACCCACGATGCGAGAAGAGTAGGTAGGTACCTACTCTTCTCGCATCGTGGGTATTATCGTAACAGGTATGTATAGTGTGTCTTCATTACAATCTACAATGCATACCTTGTCCAACCAACTTGTCATCATCCTGCCGACACGTCTCAGGTAATAATTTATGAACCGCAACATCGTTCACCAAGACACGAGCAATGATCAGATTCCGTATGGTGTCGGACGTAAAAGAATAGCACCTTCCCATCACTACCTGTGGGTGTCGTAAGACTAAGGGACTAACCAGAGAATGGGTTAGCAGCATTCTCTGTAGGTACATTGCTAAAGCTACACTACGATCGCCAACCCGCTTGCTTAGTGTGGCGATTTCGGCAACCCCCTCCCCCTGGGGGGACGTCCTGGTCGTCTTTTGGCTGATATGATGACGATCACAATCCGTGATAAGTAGCCCCCAGTCAGCAAGTATGAGAGAATCGAGATCCGTTGTCAAAAGCAAAAGTCGTTGATAGGGAAAAACAATAAACAAACTCAGTAAATAAGTGAGTCAAGAGCGAAAACAGCCAGTGGCCCTAGTGTGAGTTTTTTAACGTTTTCGATCGTGTTAGCACTTTAGACACTCACGGACAACCTGTTTTTTTCTATACAATTTGACATAAGTGAACGTTTACCTTAACGCGATTGAGAACGTTAAAAAACACGCACGAAGGCCACAGAAACCAACAGAGTGAATTGATGATAATTATTACATACACACTTATATAGCACAAATGTGGATACACTCACCAAACAATTACCTAATGCAAAACCACTACTCACTTTTTCACTTTTCACGTTTTCTAACTGTTCTGGATCTGCTCGACGTCCGTATGTCACTATAAGGATCCAGCAGAATACCAGCGTCAGGTACATTTGCTTGGCACATGCTGAGCTCGACTCCCATTTGGTGCAACTTGGAGACACGCACCGCACAAAAATATTATAATTATTAATGTATCATTTTTTTTAATTTCAAATATTTTTACGTAGGAAGGTAGTTTGGCACTTCTGCCACAGATGGCCATACAGTAGGTATCGTAATCATAGTGCTGTGTTTTTTTTCTTTTGTTTGCCACTTGAAATATTTGCATACACTACTTTATATAATTTTTCATAATCTTTTATGTGGCGCGTTTCTTTACTTGCATCAAATAAACGTTTTATCTATCTATCTATCATTTACATTTTGAGTTTGACGTAGCGCATCAATAACGTTTCGTTACACAAAATCAATGAATGCGAAACAATGTTATTTGATTTTCCAAGTTATTTGCATAATAATCTTAATAGACATCAAACACTTTACACATTAACTTTAATTTCTAAATAACTAAAAACTTTTTAGTTGTGAATCATGCATAAGTAACGCAAATGGTCGCCAGAAAACACAAAAAGTCCAAAAGGTATTTTAAAGGTTGAATTCCCATTTATTTGTGATCCTAAAGTTCTCAATAAAACAATTTCTAATGAAAATAATTAACCTAAATCCATTGTTATTATTTTCAATAATTTTCATTTTCTGTAAATTGTTAGCACAGGATCTGGCAATGTCTTCGACCAATATATAAAGAGCTTTTCTTGTGTAATTTTAAAACAAAACTTCAACTGATGGAAGAACTGTACAGTAATTTTGATATGTTATTATCGAAATTACTGTACTTCTATCAGAATATTATAATTAGTGGTAGATGAGATGGTAATTAAAGTGAATAGTGTTCGCAAGTAAAATTTGGAGTACGTTAAATATAAATGTGACATAATTACAAATTATACCCATACCTTCCACTTAAACAAATAGCAAAACGTAAGAAAACCTTTTGTGCCCATTTTAGTAAAAAAATGTTCAATTTTAATTCACTCAATTAACATTCTCAAGTAATTACTGCGGTTTATGTTAAAATAATCATGACTTTTTTTGTATAAAAAGTTTTATTTTATTCTTTCACGAATCTATTTGCGTAAAAAGAATAATTTTGTAGTTGTTTATAGTGGCTTATAATATAGGCTAATGGCTTTGAAGTTTGTTGTTATATTTTTAGAAAAAGAACAATTATCGGTCGCCTGGTATTCGAAATTCGTTTTTTTATTAATTTAATGTATTTTTATTCATTATCATAAAAAGAAAAGATGTTCTCTTAGATATATCTATAGATATTTTCGTTGAAATAAAAAACAGAACAAACAATATTCGTTAAAAATATAATTCTGTTTTTTGATAAAGTATCTATATAATTCCTTGAATTGTGTGTCTGTGAAATATGTTTCATTCAAGTAAATAGTCGTTGAATCAATAATTCATAAGAAATTAAAATACAAGGACCAAATATTATTTGAAGCATTTGCTGCGATACGAAATTCTATGAAATTTGTGTCTGCGAAACAAGGGGACACAATAAACACTGCCTATTATGTTGATAAATATAAACAATGATTAGCATTAGCAGATTCAAAATTTATAAAGAATTTTAATTTAACATTATTTATTATAAATTATGAATTGAAAAGGTTTTTTAGTGTTGGATAGCCCATTTATAATATCATTTTACGACCAATACGAGCAAAGAATTAATTAGAAATGTGACGCAAACGAAGTTGCGTGGGTCAGCTAGTGTTGTTATAAATAAAGCCTTAAATGTATACAGCGTGTTCCAGAAGTGCGTGGTCATATTTAAGGGTGGTGTTCTGTAGCGAAATAACTGCCTACGTGGTCGAGTGGTTCAGGCATTTGCCTGGTGACCCGGTGGTCGTGGGTTCGATTCCCACGGGAAGAATACTTTGTAAAGTTGTTTCCAGTTTGGCTAGGACATTGTTGGCTTCCTGCGGAGCATGGCCCTATACGGGGCCCCCATCTGGGTGAACTCCCTCCACAGGAGGGAGAATGCGACGGCGATGCGCAGGCCCCAAAGGGCCATTGCACTGCGGGTGGCGAGGGCCTATCGCTCGGTGGGCTTCTCGGCGGCGTGCGCTCTGGCCGGCACCCCTCCTTGGGAGTTGGAGGCGTGGGTGCTCCCCAGAGTCTATGAATGGACGGCGCGACGGAAAGCGCTTGGGGAGCGCCCCGTCGTGGAGGAGCGGGAGGCCGTGCGGCGGGAGGCGAAGGACGCCATCATCGTCCATTGGACAGAGGACCTCGCCTCCGCCACCTTTGGCCGCCGGACCCTGGACGCGCTCGGTCCTGTCCTGCGGGACTGGCTCGAGCGGCCACACGGTTTCCTCTCATTCCGTCTGGTGCAGGTGCTGTCAGGCCACGGCTGTTTCGGCACGCACCTGCACTGGATCGGGAGGGAGGAGACTCCGGCGTGCCATGACTGCGGCGCGGCGGAGGACACGGCACAGAACCCCCTCGAGGTGTGCCGGCTTGGTCTGAGCCGCGCCGCAGTCTGACTGCGGAGATCCGACAGGACCTCTCACTTCCCAGCGTGGTCAACTCCATGCTGGAGAGTGAGGGGGCCTGGGCGGCGGTCGCCTCCTTTTGTGAGGACGTCATCTCGCAAAAAGAGGCGGCGGAGTGCGCGTGGGAGGACGACCCTCTCGCTGTACCGCTCCGAAGGCGAAGAAGAGGTCGGAGAAGACGTCGTCTTTTCCCGCCTCATGGTGGTGATAGGCGGGCGACAGGCGCGGGGGCGCCTCCTCCCGCATTGCACTCTATACCACCTCCGCCGGTCATTCCCGGCCCTCCCCCCACGGGGGGGCGTGAAGGGCCCGCCGTGTAGGCGGGCGGACGTCGGAGGAGAACTGGACGCAAAGGCTAAGCCGATCTCCCAGTCCCCCTCGACTCAAAACGATGCGGGAATGCCGCTGGGTTGTTTTAGTGGGTATACCGGGTCAGCCCGGGCAGTCCTACATAGCCCCCCATTCCCCCAATGGGAGGCGTATGCATTAGGCGTAATGCATTTTTTGCCAGGGCAAACAAAAAAAAAAAGGACATTGTTGGCTTGAATCACCTGATTGTCTGATAAAAAGATAATTCCGTGCTTAGGAAGGCATGTATAAGCCGGTGGTCCCGGCCGCCAAATGGCGGTCGTCAAACTATGTCAGAGGCCATGAGGCGGTTGATTAGAAACTCTGACACTAGGGTGTGTGGGATCGTTAAATCTTACCTGCCCACACGATAAAGAAAAGAAGAAGTAAAGAAAAAATATCAAAATAATAAAAAATCAAAAGATCCGCCGAAAATAGACGCCACCAACTGCCCCCAAAGACTGCTTGAAAAGCGATTTTTTAGAACAATTTTTTTTTTAAGCGGTTGGGTTTTATTAAATTGTCAAATGTATATTATTTTGATACATAGAAATATTGTTTTTATAACAGCTACAGAACACCACCTTTAAATATGACCACGAACTTTTGAACACCCTGTATGTCTATGAGATGGAAAACCTAATATTTGCCTCACGAACACACACCCTCCCTATTAACTTTCATAGATAATTTCGAGACTTCAAACAAAATAATTGCGGTGAAATTAACTTATTTTGTTTGTCCATAATTTCTAGTGAAGCGAGTTTTAGTAAAAGGTCGTTCAACTACTTTACAATAAAAGTAGTCTAAATTATTTATGAATCGTGATTTAGTATTTAATTTAATTTGTTAGTTAAAAGGCAATATTGAAAATATAGATTTTGGAGAGTGTTGTTTACGTAAACCATGATAGTGGAGAAATTACTAGTGTGGGGCAACGTTTTTAAAAAAAACAAAACAAAACGACTGTTTAATAAATTCATTCAATTATTTTCAGTCTTTATTGCACACACAAAACATACCAACACAAGTATAATACGACAGCTTGTCACTCTAAAGGTTCGCGCACATTATATCGGGCCGCAGCCGGTCGGGTTGCAGCGCAAAAATCCGCTCAAATCGCTCGTATGTATTTTATATGAACTAGCGCACACTATTCCGCCGCGGATTTTGGTTGCGTGCGATGCGGCCCGCCCAGTCCCGCTGCGCCCCGACACAGTGAGCTGCAAGCGGATTGAAGTGCACGCGATAACTTATAGTTGCACGAACGTCTGGCAGTACACTATACTCAAAATCCGTCAATGCGCTGCGTTGTGGCACGATCCACCCGCTGCGGCCCGACATAATGTGTGTGAACCTTAAATGTACAAAAGCGACCTTAACCGATTATTGGGTTCTCTTAAAGCAAACCTCAGTGCGATAGTTTAATTTATTTTTACAAAAAAAAATATATCTTAAAATGAAAAAAATACCTAAATTTCCCAAAAGCCAAACTTCCAAAGGAAAGGACTGCGCATAAATAACTGTCGCCGGCCTTACACCCGAAGAATTTGTTTTAATTTACAAGTAATTAACGGAATGTTCGCCAGCTAGTTATCTCGGCTTTCAGCTGATGACCATAATTATTCGTATCGGAAATTAAACGCCCCGTTTTGTCGTCCAAAGGTCTTAATTTTTGGATTTTCTTTGGAATTTATGAAATGGAAATGATTAATGTTAAGCTTTGCAGATTTGAATTTAGTAAATTATTCAGCGAAAATGCGTGAAATCTCTGAGTAAATATTATTATTAGGTTTTCTGTGAGGTAAATTATTGTTGAAACCAGTTGTATTTGGACGTCCAAATACAACTTATTTCAACAATAATTTACAGTAGGTAATTTGAAAGAAAAATTGTTTACAATAATTTGGAGTACGTACTCCAAATTACTGTAAACAATTTTTCTTTCTGTTTCTGGAAACAATTTTTAGTTGCTTTTTTATATCAAAAGAGCTATTCTACTAAAAAGTTTTTGTAGTTTTTTTTATAGATAATGGTGCAGAACCCTCCGTGCGCGAGTCCGACTCGCACTTGGCTGATTTTTTTATATCCCTAAACATGAAATAAATAAGTCAGGACGCTTGTTACTACTCCCATTTGCCTCACTGCTTGCTTCCCCTCTTCTTCTCTAAATATCCGTTTTATTTTAAAAATATCAGCTCACATCTCCGTTTACATCATTTGTCTATGACATTTACAATTAATCACTTATATATCTGCAAAGACGCCGTTTGCTGAGTCTCAATCCAATGTAACCAAAACGAAGCAGTACTTTAATTAACACATTCTTCATTACCCCACTGTAATCTTACTACCCGAAAGTTAAGCAGAACTTATGCATCTCCAAATGCATAAATTGCGCGGAAACGACAGAGCACCCAGCTAACACAGAGAGGGCAGTAAAAGCGCCTCTTCACCTAAAAATTGACATATAAATTATCTACACTTCTACACTAATATTATAAAGAGGAAAGATTTGTTTGTTTGTTTGTTTGTTTGAAATGAATAGGCTCCGAAACTACTGGACCGATTTGAAAAATTCTTTCACCAATAGAATTGTACATTATCGATGATGGACATAGGCTATAGAATATTTTCAAAAAAGTTAGGGATCCGTATGAAAACTTCGATAATGTAACCCAAGGTGTGAGAAAAAATCCTTATATCGCGTACGCTGCGGAATCTATTGACAATAGAGCAAAGTGATGTACTACAGTTTTATAGAGGTCATCAACGTCTACAAAAAAGTCCGCGATATTATATGTCTAACTATTATGGTTAAGTCACCATGACCGCTTTTTGTTCAAATTATTCAAGCAAATCTATGGTGATTTGAAAAAATGGTGATTTCGGTATCATGATATCAATCCTTATCCATTTAAATGGTTTGATAATTAAGGTTGATTATTTCCGTGTAAATTACACTTTAAATTATTCAAATCGGACCTTTCGTTCAAAAGTTACGACGGTAATAAACATGCTTGGAGTAAGAAAAATGTCGCGGCTTGAGCGAACTGGGAAGAATCATATCAATGCTTGGTCCGATGAAGTTGAAAATGATTTCGATAAAACAATAAGAATAACAAATGTTTGGATTTTTCGCAAATAAACTACATACCTATATAATAAGGGGTGAAGCAGGGGTGATTAAGTTTTTAGGGGAGGACATTATTGCTTGCTTTAATTTACGTCGGGATGATAGCATCCCGACGTAAATTAAAGCAAGCTGTTTCAATAATCCCATTTTTAGTTTGTTCATAGGAACAAACTAAAAATGGGATTATTGAAACAGATGTACCTAACAATTTTTGCATAATCAACTCCTGACGGGGTGAACAGGGTGAACAGTTGCGCTGAACCTGAGACCATAGAACAAGTAGAAATGGCTAAGTAATAAATGTAAATGAATGAAAATCGTTGTGCTTAATTTTCCAAAACTAACCTTTATAAGGGGGTATAGGGGGCGTTGAAGTTTGTGGAGTACCTACTAAATCCGCGCGGACGAAGTCGCGGGCGAAGTGCTAGTATAATATAAAGTCAAGATTGCAAGTTTGTTTATATTTTTAACCGACTTCCAAAAAAGGAGGAGGTTCTCAATTCGATTGTATTTTTTTTTTGAGTTTGTTACCTCATATCTCCGTCATTTATAAACCGATTTGAAAAATTCTTGTTTTATGTGAAAGGATATACTTCTCGATTGGTTCCACTTAAATTTTATCAAAATCGGTTAAGCAATTTGGTTTTTAAATCCAAATAGCTGGAAAAAATATGTGGAAAAATCATCCATGTATACGGAATTGCGTATTTTTGCTTTCCTGTGACTTTGCAGTGGTGTTGTTAGGTGTGCGGTACCAATAAAAAGTGAATAATAAAAATCTTTTTCACGAAAAAAAACCGACTTCCAAAACAAAACACTACAAAGCACAAAATAACTTTGATTTCGGAAGTCGGTGTCAATTATCTAAGAAGCAACCAAACACCGACTACCGAAATTAAAGTGTGTAGTGTTTTTTATAAATTTAAATTTTCTAAAAAGTCTTGATCGTATTAAAAAAAAAGTATTTTAGTGACTGAAAGCTGCACTATAAGAGTTTATAGGGTAATATCTTATCCTTGTCACGTAAAATGTTTTTTGTACAGGATGGCATCGCTATGGCTTGACTGGTGACGCCACACGCATTTAGATTTGCATTGCAGATTGCTTTTAAAAAATATATATATTTTTGAGACAGGCCTCGGCGTTATGTTGAGTATTGGCCGTTTCGCGTAGTGACGAATATTTCTCAAAGTATGCTCGGGTACTACGAAATAAACCAACGGGTACAAGGCCGCAGAAAACAAAAGTATTTTATCTATCAAATTGCAACCCACGCTACTGTTTCCATCTATCCACGAGTTCACAATGATAGCAACATTACCTGCTCACACATTGTATGGCCTGTCTCACCACTTCCGGATAACTTCCGGATAACCTTATGTGGCAGATGATTTTATGATAATTCTGATCCTTGCTAATTATATTTGACTAGCGACCAGCCCCGGGTTTGCACGGGGGCCAATACATAACACAAACCCGTAAACAGACAGAGGCTGAAGTTTTTTTTGTTTATTAACTGAAATGCTTGTAATAATGTTTTATTTTTACGTGCATTTGTTGATCGTTTATTAAATACATACCAACACAAACTATCGCGGGTTTAACATCGTCAAAGTTGTTTGATGCTATTTAGAGAAAATCTAAAAATAGTGCTTACTCTTTGAAGCAAAATCACACCTATACACACGTTTAAAATAGTTTCACAAATAAACAGACATTTTTTTAGTATGAGTAGGTACGATCTGGTCTGACATCTCTGTCTTTACTCATTGCTCTGTGGCTAAGACACAAGGAAGTTTTAATTTAAGCGCATCCACTGTTTATAACACTGCGGTAAAGCTATCCCTAAAGTGGTTATAAACTACTACTTAAGTAAGTTAAGGGCAAGAGCAACAATAAATTATTTAGTCGCAACAGGGCTCTACGCCAGTAAATACCATCCTTTAGTTATCTGGCAATCACAGCCAGACCAAATATCCAAATTGCGAAAAAAAAATTCTACATTTTCTTCTACGACATTTCTGTGTGCATAACTCGAAAAAAAGAACAGCTGACTTTTTTTCGCTGTTGGTCATTAAATGATAAATGATATTTATTTTGTAAGTAGGTTAAACATAACATTTTTACACGTCAATATTTTTTGGTCATTTTAAGCTAGATGAGGCCTGTGTTTCCTAGCTGACTACCTTACCTACCTACCTTACCGACCTTAATAAAAGTTGTTCATAATGATACGTACAATGACCCTTATATTTTTATTCTGTTACAAGTTGTATATGAAAGATGTCCACAGCTGGTCATGGTCCTATCCCAAGCATCAGCACATCGACTGGTCTTGTGCTTTAAGTATCCAGTGGATTCATCAGGTCATCGTTCCATCTTCTGGGAAGTAGGTTTTTCAACACTGCGTCATTAGTTCCATCGGTTATTCGTTTTAAGCAATATACCCTGTCCACTGCATAAACTATAAGAAAAAAAAAGGTTTACTACCACTGCCTTGTAATATCATGCTCAAATTCTCCATAAAATACAACCACATAATTAAAATATCTACGCGCACACACATAAAACACAGCTCTAAACTCCCTCTCATAAACATAGCCTTAAACACTTAATTCAAATAATTTAATCATGCCCTTAATAAACTAAAAACACGAAGGGTAAGAACTACCATGTCGTTCACCGCATCCATAGTGGAACCACCATTATGACTTGGCCCTTTGCCCCTTTCTGTAAAGCTACAATATAGTGGTGTCAAAGGGAGTGAGGTATTGAAGTTGGGAGATCTTGGCTAGTTGGCTGGAGTGAATGGAGTATATCATGCGTGTGGAGAAATGCGCTGTGCGGTTCACCAGCGGAATTTCGGTTCAAGTAATGATGTTGTGGTGTAAGTTTTAAGCGGGTGGAAGGGTTTTGTGACTATTGGGGCTAGTGCTATTAATAGACATACTCGATTAATGTTTATTTGTATCAATTCAATTGGAAAAAAGTTTTTTGTTATAGTCAGTGGTGGTGGCAATTAACCAGTTTCTACACAATTTGACTTTAGCGACAAAGCAAACGAGTTCGTATAAAAACTCTTGCGCAGGTCTCAGTTTCAGTGACATATTTGTGAACTGTTGGATATGAGACTGAATGAATATGGTACAGGATCGCTTAAAGTGATCCTTGCCGAAGGGCCATGATATGGAAACGCCACGGTGTTTTCATTGTAAGGATCGCCCGGAGGACACGGTGGTACATACGGTGGAGGTCTGCCCAGCTTGGGCGGAGCACCACCTCGTCGAGGCGATCGGCAGCGGTGACCTCTCGCGTCCGGCCCTGATTCAATTCATTGATTCAATCCATGGTCCGGAGTGAGGAGGCATTAGAAGCCGTCGCTTCCTTCTTCGAAGCAGTAATGCTAGTGAAGGAGGACGCGGGCCGCGTGAGGGAGAGACCCAGCCGCCGCAACATAGGGAGACGCCCCGGGCGTCGGGAGTCGCAGGGCGATTCCCGGCCACCGTAGGCGCGGGTCTGCGGACGGCGTTGGGTGGCTCACCATCCGATTAAAGCCAGGCTCGGGTCTACGGCGCGTTGTATTCCACGCGCGCCTCAGAGAGATGTCAGCATAGTAGACGAAGCCCGTTAGGGCCAGAGCCTGCCAGGGTTGCGAATTTTGTTCGAATTTTTGTTCTGGCACTGGGAGGGGCACGGATGCGTTTTAGTCAGTAAGAGTCTGACAGTCCCTTCCGCTCCGCTTAGAGCGGGAGGAGTCATTGGATGATTTTCCATCCATAAAAAAGGGCGATGATATATTATGACTGAAATAAAAATAGTCATTGATATGAGCATCTTTTTTGGCATTTTCGACTAGGAACCTTAAACGAATGTAGGCTTAATACAATCAGGTCAGAATCTCTAAGCTGGTAGCAAGGCTGGCTGGCACCGTCACTACGAGAAAATGTTTATCACTCTTTAAGAAAAACTAAAACTATTAGAAAAGACTACTTAAATGGAACTGTAGAAAAGAACAAGTTTGAACCGTATCAACTTAACACTAATAAAAAACAGTCTGTATTACACTCCTGAGTGCAAAAACAGAAACTTACCAGACAAAAAGGAACACACAATTGCGTCCCGGATAAAGTTTAAATAAAACAAGAAACAAAATATTCTCGTACTCAAACAAAATTCATACAATGATGTTCCCTCAAAAAGTTTTGTACGCTTCATAATATCTCGTTAACGTAAGCGTATGTTTATTTAAGCAAAATGTCGACAGATGGTGCCAACTGTCACCTGTCAGGTGAAACATATGAATAACGGCAGTTCTGAATTCAAGTGAGGCCTTGAGAACATTTCTTTAGACTACCTTCGTGACAGGTAGAAGAAAAAACTTTCCTGTGACTCCAAAAAATAAAAAGAATTTTGTGTTATTAGTCCGATTGTTTTAAAGTTGATATTACAAAAATACCGATATCTAAATAAACGTCAGTAATAAAAAAGGATTAATTCATTATACCAAACGCACCTACACTATTCATGTTAATTTGAACGCGAAATAGTTCGCCTCGTGCAATATATTGAAGTGTAGACGGCGTAAAATAAGTTATACGCGTGTGAATTTTGGTTCGTATGTTTAAATAACCACTCTAGTGTTCATATATCACACATAACACACAGTAACGACACTATCTACCACTCTATAGCGCTTAATTGTTACTCGTCTTGACTTAAATTATTGGGTCGTAAGTCTAAACTGGGGCGGCCATTTTGGGTGAGATTAAACGTTAATACGTCAAACCAAATGATTATAGTTTGTGATGGGCCTATTTGCGGTTTGTTATGAGTAACGGACGTTTAAATAATTGGTGGCAGTGGTAGCTCTCATAACTCCTTAGCTGAGGATTAAATCTCCGTTTTTCAGTATAATTGGCATTTCGTAATCTTTTTATTTGAACCAGCAAGTCTGTTCTGTAAAATTTCACCATGAAAGTATAGGCCTGTATAAATGTATAATATATGAAGTCGTTCCGTATGTCGTTGGACGGTTCCGTATGGTGTCGGACGTAAAAGAACACCAGCACCATCCCATCACTTCCCGTGGGTGTCGTAATAGGCGACTAAGGGACTCACCAAAGAATGGGCAGCAGCATTCTCTGTAGGTACATTGCTACAGCTACACTGCGATCGCCAACCTGCTTGCCAAGCGTGGCGATTATGGCAAACCCCCCCCCCATTTGGGGGAGGCCTATGTCCAACAGTGGACGTCTTTCGGCTGATATGATGATGATGATGATGTTATGAAGTCAGCCTCTTCCATTTGACGCCAGGCATTGACGGGTCACTTCACACATAAATACTCAATACTTTATTTGCTTTCAAGCATTTTTTTTTGCATTTCATTAAGATTACTACACCTAAATTTCCATGGTGACATTTGAGGACCATTTTTTCAGTTATCCTACGATAGACCGAGGCAATTTAGTTGCCAATTGTACGTAGAACTAATCATGATAGTATGTATAAGTAGTTTTAGTAACAAGAGTACCAGGTGTATTACATACCCATGTGACAAATTAGCCTTGCTTCCAAGGTCATCGAAAGTTAACGACAATATCTGCGAAGTTCCAGTTTCCACAAGGCAGTAAATATCAATTCCCATATGTTTGGGTCACTGACCTAGCCAACCCATAAAATAAAATGCCAACCTAGGCCTTCTATTTCATTGGAAATCAACCAACTTATTCTCTATTGGACATTTAGGACCCAAGGCTGCCAACAGCGTAGATTAAATGCCTTAATACATCAGGCCCAACGATTATGATTATAGCTATCGGAATTGATCCCGGGACATTTAGCTTTGTGCTAGTGTGATTGTCTTTCAAACCTTAACGTATAAAAAGGTTTTCATCAAACGTTGTCGAAGAGAAAGAACTATCTTAGATTTTTATCGGAAGGTTGATTATAGTACTCTTTCACAAAAAAACATTACCCTCCGCCTTGGACAGTCGGGTAAAAGGGTAGGAAGTGCGAAATGGCTTTGAAAAACTTCTTTTGTTTTTTTTTACTATGATTCTTTGATCTTGGAGAGAAAATAAAGACTCAATTTACACTACAAGTGTTGGTATCTCGAAATCGGATAGTATAGGGGTAGACAATACGATTTTATTCTCACGAACGATCTTTATCGCTCCCATATCAATACCATCTCGTTGTAACAAGTTTCACTGGAGAAGAAACAATAATAGAAGTATCGATAAAGCTATCGCTTCGATTCGACACGATAGCGTGTCGGCTTGTCGATGATCTTAGGTTTTTTCTCGAGGCTTTGTTGTCCAAACGTTGATCTGGGATATGTGTTGTTATTATCCCTTTTGCTGAACATCTATATTATTCTGGCAGCTCAAAGGGTTGGTCCATTACCATTTAGTATACTTGAACAACACTTTTTAAACACAAGAAGCATGATTTGTTTACGACTAGGAGAAATACGTCAAGGACAGTTTTTTTTGGGGTCAAGCCCGACGGACTATTCCCAATTTCTACAACTCCAAAAACCCAACATCAACAGTGTCGATCACCAGAAACCACCACCAGTCAATGAAGCTCAACGAGTCCCGGAGAAACGATTCCATCGCCTTGAATCCCGCAACAAACTTAATCAGAGATGAACAGCGGAAGAGTAGGAAAAACGTAAGTTCCCTCCTTATCAAGACAAGTTGACAAATAGTATTCAGCATTACGAAGGTTGTAGGGTTGAGGTTGTGCTAGTGAAGGAGGAGACGGGCCGCGTGAGGGACAGACAGACCTCATGCCTCAGCTGCCGTACAAATAGAGACGCCACAGGCGTTGGGAGTCGCAGGGCAATTCCCAGCCACCGTAGGCGCAGGCCTGCGGGCGGCGAGAGTTGGGTGACTCGCCGTCCGATCAAAGCCAGGCCTGGGTCGACGGCGCGTTGTGTACCACGTGCGCCTCAAAGAGATGTCAGCATAGTAGACGTGGCCCGTTAGGGCCAGAGCCTGCCAGTGTTGCGGATTTTGTTCGAAAGAGTCACCGCGGCCCTGGAACGAAAAGGGCACTAGGAGGAGCACTGATCGGTTTTAGTCGTAAGAGTCTGACACTCCGTCCTACACCACCCTGAGTGGAAGGAGTCATTTGATGATTTCCCATCCATAAAAAAGGGTTGAGGTTGTAGGGCCACTTCCACCTTTTATAACAAATCATTTATTTTCTCACTCTATTTAATAAACTTTTCCTTGTGCCCCAGGTAATATCTGAACTAAAACATTTTAACAAGCCACTTTTGGCTTCAACTCTACAACTAATGACACCACATTTGTCTGAATCGGTTACGAAGTTTTGTTTCCAAAATAGTTTTCTCACTTTTGCTAGTTAGCCAAATCGGCTATCATAATTAGCAGACCTTTTCACTAAGCCACTGGAGGGTTTAAATAAAGTTCTCTATTCTATGTCATTTATTTATTTTTAATTAAGACCCACGAAATGATCTTCGAGGTAAGCAGCGCTTGTCGAGAGTATGGTAGGCGCTACATAAACCTGCAACTTAGGAACTCAGATGTATCCAGTTAGACTGGAACTCAACCCCAACGTAGTTAGGAAAAGGCTGGGTATACTGATTCAAATTTTACACAGCAGGCTGTCCATTTTAGTCAACCTCGACAGTGGTTACTGGTAACTGTCAGCCTATTTTATTCCACTATTAAGCAAAGGGCTCCCCTCCCCTTTTTTATGGATGGGAAATCATCAAATGACCCCTCCCGCTCTGGGTGGAGCGGGAGGGAGTATCAGACTCTTACTGACAAAAACCCATCCGTGCTCCTCTTAATGCCCTTTGCTTTCCAGGGCGGATTTTGTTCAAAAGAGTTACCGCAGTACAGTTACTCTTTCGAACAAAATCCGCAACCCTAGCAGGCTCTGGCTCTTACTGGTCCCGTCTACTATGCTGAAATCTCTTTGAGGCGTGCGTGCAACACAACGCGCCGTCGACCCGGGCCTGGTTTTGATCGGACGGTGAGTCACCCAACGCTCGCGGTTCGCAGGCCCGCGCCTCTTGTGGCCGGGAATCGCCTGCAACTTTTGATGCCCGCGGCGTCTATCTTCTCTCCCCTGGGAAAAGGATTTCGAGCAGTTTCAGTCCAGGATAAGTATGGATGGGTTGTTAATTTTATTTTGCCTATTTCTTTTGATTCTCTCTTTATCTTTGTCTGATGTGACGCCATCTGGCTGTAACTATGTCCACATAGTTGGTAATGTCAGAAATTGATATAGCAGAACTCAGGACATAGTAAAACAAGTGTAGCTTCAAAGCAAGTTTAGCCTCACTATTGAAATCTAACAATAAGGAACCCCTTATTGATCAATGATTTGTCGCAGATTAATTTGATCCTTCAGCAATACATAAACAAGACCTTCATAGCAATACCATGATCCATGACAATAATGACGACACAACATGGACAAATGACGTCTATCTCAGATTATTGGATTCCGATACGGAGGCTCATCAATCCAAGATTGCGGATACAGATCTTGTCACGAGTCTTCAATCAGTAGCTGATCGTATAATTGATGTATTGTTGATATTTGTCAAGTCAAATCGATGATTATTAGTGTTTAGGACTCCCAAAAAACAACGAATTTATATGTGGTTTTTAAAGCTGGTTTACCCGCTCAGGCCCAACATGTGAAATTACTGGTTGTATTCTGGTTTCAGGATAAAGAAGAGTTTACCAAAAACTAAACTTAAAATTCTTAATTCTGAAATCGGGGTATAGCTGGATAGAATCTGCTAGGTAGTGTGATCACCATTGATCATGTTTATTGAACTAAAAAAAACATCTTAAAGACCGTAAATTCACTGTGGAACTCGAGGCTAAATAATTACAGCCGCACGGGTCGATCTTCAAGGTTAAGCAACGCTTGAATAAATCGGTCTGTGGATGGGTGACCATCTTAAAATACCGAGACTCCTCCGTGCCTTGGAAAGCACGCTAAGCCGTTGGTCCCGGCTGGCATTTTCAGATCTTTGGCAGTCGTTACAGATTGTCAGAAACAAGAAAATCTGACTCCAGTCTTGGGAAGAAGTACCGTCTTACCCAGTTAATGGGTTGAATGGGAGGTCTGGTACGCAGCTGCTTAACGTAATAGTGGTATTAAACTGAATCCGGTTTGACTGGAAGCCGACCCCAATACAGTTGGTAAAAGCCAGGCAGATGATAAAAGACAGTTAATTCACTGACTAAACGATAAAAAGCTGTACAGCTAGATTTAAATTATTTTTTTTTAATTATATCACTAAAATGGACCAGTTTCCTTATTAATAAGACTGTCTTCGTGATCTTTTCCCTCGCCTACAGTTTCCGTGTTGTCTTCAATCTTCATTAGGAAGTACCTTGCCATTGTCATTGTGATGTTAGTCAAGTCATTATACTTGATGTTTTCGTAGGTAGGTTCTTAATCTTTTAGGTAAAGAAAGAAAGAATAAAAATTAATTTGACGACAGTCCAGGTAAACATACAAAATAAAAATGTGCCACTAATATTAGGTACAACAAAGAAACAGAGCGTGCCTAATGTTTGGGTAAATAGCGTAACTCGTGTAGCGTCAGATTTACCCCAGCTTACAACAAGTAGGTCATATTGGGGGCCTGTTGGTCTAGTGGTTAGTGACCCTGACTGCTAGGACGGAGGTCGTGGGTTCGATTCCCACACAGGACAAATCTTTGTGCAATGAGTACGATTATTTGTTCTATATCTGGGTGTGTAATTTATCTATAATATGTATGTATTTAGTAATATATAAGTATGTTTATCAGTTGTCTGGTTGCCATAGTACAGGCTCTGCCTAGTTTGGGATCAGATGGCGGTGTGTAGGTTGTCCCAAGATATTGTTAGTTGTTTTTATAAGTTATCTATAAAAATCTGTCACTTTTATAGAGATGTATAATGTGATTGTCGTGGGAGAGCTGGGCTGGAGTCGATTAGAATCCACGCGTGTTATACATTTGTAGTAACGGAAAACAGCTATTTATTTTACCAATATTTAGATTATGGATTTAACTCTTAACTACATATTTCATCTATCTATGTATGTATCTAACTATACTGACTTTTCTTTAAGTCGCAGCTTTAGCCTGTGGCTTCGTACGCGTATACCCGTTTTTTCCGTACGGTTTTCCCCGTATAGCCTTCCTTATGAATGTGGCTATCATATACAAAAATAATTATCCGAATCCGACTGAGAGTTCCAGAGATTAGTGCGTTCAAACAAACTCCTCAGCTTTTATTTTTTCCACATTTCTATTTCTCAACACCTTTTTAATTTAATGAATTGAAAACTAAAATACATCAACAAACGACACGGTTGGCGCAGTGGTTGAGCGAT
Source organism: Melanchra persicariae (assembly GCA_947386135.1). Taxonomy (NCBI): domain Eukaryota; kingdom Metazoa; phylum Arthropoda; class Insecta; order Lepidoptera; family Noctuidae; genus Melanchra; species Melanchra persicariae. The sequence continues at coordinate 3,122,698 of OX376657.1, read as the reverse complement.
CGGCTACTGCGCTGCGTGTCGCGGGTTCGATTCCCGCACGGAACAAATATTTGTATGGCCTACAGATAATTGTTCCGGGTCAGGCTGTTTGTGTATGTGACTTTGTATGTTTGTAAACGCACCCACGATACAGGAGAAATTCTTAGTGTGGGGCAACGTAAAAAAAAAAAAACATCAGCTTTATATCATGCAACAATCATTACCACAATGTGACGCGCAGTTGAGCGTATAACGCAACCATTGTCCAGAAAATAGTCGCCCTACCTACTGCAGTACCTATGATAAATGAACGCTATATTTTAGCAATTCGATTCCAAGATGTTTTTCTTGTTTCGTAACTTAGTTATACCCACGCTCTGCTTCCTTTAGCTTTGGGATAGCTTTCTGAATTTTATGAGGTTCGCCTTTGAGTTGTTTTTACATTTGAATTTTCAGCTGCATTGTTTAAATTCCATTTCTGGTCATATGAAAATTCAATGTAATGCTGGTTTGTTTTTGGAACACGACAAAGTATTTGTTTGTGAACTTCTTTTTCTATCCTTGTGTGAAAAACACAAGCTTTAGGTATCAATGGGTATCGTGTTATCCAGTAACTGGGTTACGGAGGTCATAAAGTAGTCGTACTCAGCAGCATCTAGTTAGACTAAAAAAAATGACTTTGTTAAAAAACCCGACCGCTAAAAACGACTAAAAAGTTCCAAACAAGTCACTTTTCAAGCAGTCTGATGCAGTTTGTGGCCTCAAATCTGTGATTGAACTGCATCAAACTGCTTGTAAGGCGACTTGTTTGGAACGTTTTAGTCGTTTTTAGCAATCGGGTTTTTTAACAGTAACAAAGTTTTTCCTACATTTTAGTGAGTTACATTTTTTTTCATTTGCGGGCGCCATTTTGAAAATTTATATAGCTTATGTCACTACCACAATTCTGACAAACTCAACGACACCTCATATATTATGTCAAAATCCGTCCAGCCGTTTGGCCTGCAGGGCGCGCCAAAGATATGGACATACATACAAACGCTCGAAAAACATTACCCTCTTTCTGACGCAGTCGGGTAAAATACGGACCCCTGCGTAGTTGAGAAACAATAGGCAAATCGATTTGTGTACATCTAAGGATAACGCTGCTTTTGAAGCAAAAACGTAGCTGAGGAACTACTAATTATGAGTTTTAAGTTTGAAGTTCATTAAAATTGAACTTCCAACATTTTCTTTTGGGCTACCGACGTCAAATAAACTGTTCTTAAGTTTTTGTCTTACATTTTAAGGAATAACTTATCACTCCAAAAATATTAGGGATTTAAAGGATGTTTTAGCCTCCTCGTGAAGCACAATTTTTTCCATCAGGTACTCTACAGGAACCCAGCGCTCGGCGTATCCTGGTCAGTCTCACAAACTTAACACCTCATAAGACTGGCCAATCTCTTCCTTGCGGTGGCAGGGCTAACGCCCGCCTAGTTAGCGACCGCCTCCCACCGAAGTCCCGGCGTCAAGCAGCCTGCTGTGTTTCGTCGATGCATGGGAGAACCTGTGCCTCAAGGCATCTTCTGGGCACGCTCGCTCCATCATAGACCTCATCCATCGTTTTCCATAAGGCGTGAATGAGGTCAAGAGCTAGCTAGCCCATTAATCAATACCTACAAAATAAATAAAAAAATACATACCTACCAGCCTACTTAAAACAAGCTAATCAAAAATTCTCTAACACTCTCCCCATTATTTCTACTCAGTTTCTTCATGGAAACATAGCACCGTTATTTGTCATTCTGAGGACAGAGTGTCATTACTTAACCTCTTCTGCAGCCCCATGTGTCATACCAACCACCATGCGACCGTTATGTGCCGTGCGGGGCGAATTTAAACGAATTTATTACCTATAAGTTACGCTTGTGGTTTTCTCTGCGATGTATCGGGAATTATTCGGTTTGGGTACAGAACAGATTAGGTAGCAGAAGATCAACTCTGTTTAAAGGGCAGGACACATGAACACAATGCACGCAACTCAATTTTCATGTCACTGTCAGTGTCACACACGTGATGTCTATTTCGTTCCTTTGTGTTTAGTTTGCGTCTATGGTGTGACCACTAATTATATAGGTAGTCATAACGAACGTCCCAGACATAAAATCTATTTTGTTAAATGTAACTTGCGCCTTTTCTATTTAGTGATAACTGTTTATTTATTTTGGTACCTACTTTGAATTTCAACCACGTACGTTTGGTCAACGCTACATTTTTTCTTATATAGGCTTAGTCCACAGTGAACGCGCGGTGACTAGCTCGGATGCGGGCGCGGTTGTCGTCTCGATTCGCTGGTCTATTCTGTCAACATATCATCTTGTACACTTAGGTGCAGTGAGTACCCTACCAGGGTTGCGGATTTGTTCGAAAGAGTTACCGCGGCCCTGGGAAGAAAGGCACTAGGAGGACTAAAGGGTGGGTTTTAGTCAGTAAAAGTCTGACACTCCCTGCCGCTCCACCCAGAGCGGGAGGGGTCATTTGATGATTTCCCATCCTAGAAAAAAAAAAAAAAAAAAAAAAAAAAACAAAAAAAAAAAAAAGGTGCAGTGAGTATGACGTGAACTGTCATTTCGGATTGACAGTCTATGGAACTGACAATTCACAGATTACAGAATCGGCACTGCAGGTGGCCGCTGTGCAGCGTGACTTGTGGTAGCGGACTGTAGTGGATATTATCATCAATTGTTCGTCTATTGTTTTTAGGAAACGTCTAGTTCCTTAAAACAATAGACAAACAATTGCTAGCTATGCCACTTCGTCAGCAAGCGCTAGCCGCTAGCCACCATAGTTACTTCAGTATGGATGCAAACAGCGACTTTATTCAGGGTGTAAACGAAAAACCTGAAAAGGCGTCATTGCACTCATAACTATGAACAACTTGGTCGAAACGCGTAAAAAAGTGTGCCATACATTTATGGTTGCATAACTCGACAAAATTAATAGTCGCCTTTTTATTTCGCGAAATCCTTGTTGGTCCCTTCGTAACATTTTTTTAAAATGGTGAATAAAATAACTCCTTTTCGGGTTTTGCGTTATTTTCGTGACACCTTATTTTTTTAAGGATGTTAGACTTTAACTTGACTCTTTTCGCTCTGGGCGGAATGGAAGGGATTGTCAAACTCTTACTGATTAAAACTCTTCCATGTTCCTCAAAATGCGTTTGGGTTCTTTGCGTTCCAGGGCCGCGGTGACTCTTTCGAACAAATTCCGCAACCCTGGCAGGCTCTAGCCATAGCGGGCCCCGACTACTATGCTCACATCTCTTTGAGGCGCGCGTGGAACACAACACGCCGTCAACCCGGGCCAGGGGGCCTACTCTCTAAACCCGAAAGTCCGTAGTTTCGGGCTTAATTACGGGCGTATTCTAGTCCGTATCACCTACGGACTTATGATTAGTCCCGTACCCGAACAAAAAATGAATGACAACACGATTTTATAGTTACATTCTTGATATACGGATACGGAGTAACTGAGGGAGTACGCCCGTAACTAAGCACGAAACTACGGACTTCGTGCTAGGCCCCTAGGACCATAGTCGCCTACTTACAGTAAATCAAACAAATGCTGGTCGCGAGTGCGTTTGCATCAGCTGTACGTGAAGCGCAGCATATGTGTGCTTACGTCTTTGCTAGTTGTATGGACCTTCTGGACTTACCTATCCTGTGGTTAAGTCGTGCGGAGTTTGGTAATCTGGGTGCAAAAGTTTTGGTGGTTCTGGCTGGTTAATTAGGTTTTATAATTATATAGTTTTAGTTTATATTGATTTATTAGTTACAAGGATGTCTATATTCCTGCTAAATTGTATTTCTATGATTTGATTATCAGTTGTGTACTGGGTTTATCTGTCCTACTGAAACCTTTGTATATAAACAAAGGTTTGATTATGACTCCCACTATTTTATACACAGCTGCGTCTTTCAAATTTAAAGTAAAATAACAGTGAATAGGTTACTTCTAGGCAAGCGTGCTCCATCTTCGGCCACATCATTGCTTACCATCAGATGAGATAGTGGCCAAGCGCGTGCCTATCAATAAAAAAAAAAATCTCATTTAGGAAACAAAAAAAAACTATGGCAAACCAAATACTTTCTGTTCCAATTTATGTATACCTAATTGTGACTTATGTCATAAATGTGTATCCTTTAATTGAGATTCCAATAAATAAACAAAGTGAATACGTCAGAAGTCAGATAAAAGAATAATATTCTTTAACTGTACAAGTTCATTTGAAGGAAGTTCAAACTTCTTTCTGAAAAATTACCCATAATACTAACAAAAAACATTGAAACAATACTATCACACAAATTATACCAAACTTCCAAACCATAAAATACATTCGCCCAAATTAACAAAAACAGTACCGTCAAACTCAATTTAATTAGAAAAAAATCCCTCAGAAAACTTTGTATTTGACTTGCTTAACATAATAGAGGGTCGGACTTCATAATTAAAACTTCAAAATCTCAGCAAGTTTTTTTGACACTCGTTCTTAAAGGCTTAGTTTAATTAATCTTTATTAAGCTTCAAAGACTCGAGTGTTAATTAATTTATATCCTGCTTAGTATTTAATTAGATTGCTGTAATTTTTTGGTAGCAAAGTGAAAAATTGAAATTGTATGGCAGGTCTGAGAAAATAATTTACTTTGAAATAGAATACAATTACGTTATAATAAACTAGGTATAACTCAGTTTTATTTTAGGGTTCTGTACGTCCGAATGAACAAAAATAAGTTTTGTGGTGTTACTTGTATGTGTCTGTCACTGCGAATTTGCTCTGAATTTTAATTAGATATTGGTTAAAAATTAGATACTGGTAAATAAAACAACAATATTTTCAGTAACAAATCATGTTTATTTAAACTTCAAAACCATACAAAATGTTCTTCATTGTAAACATTTAGTTGTTCTTATATCTATCAAGTACATGTCGCAGGTATGTACAGTGTACACATAATTAATTCGTATTTTTATTAAAACGTAAGCAAAGCTGTGCAATTGTTAATTACAATTTATTTTTAATTACATTTTTTATGATAAATATATTGTATTTTCAAACTATTCCGTACCAGTTTTTAAAATTACAACAAATTCAATTTTATATGAACACTTATAAATTGTCATACTATAATTATTTTTATTTGGCTATAAAATAGCCACAGACAAAAACATAATAGCAGTTGTCTAAACTGTTACATTTATGTAGCAATAGTGTCGAAAATGTTAATTCAACAGTCAACAAGATTACACTTCAAAAGAATTAAATTAAATTAACGGCAGAGCCTTAAAAGCGTGTACGCCGTATGTCATTTCATACAAACTTTCAAGTCCTAATTCTTCAAAATGAATGAACCGATTTTAACGAAACTTGGATGCATACGCTAGATATCCAGGTCTAACTAGTTATCAGAAAACATTTTTGAAAAAGAGTTCAGGGGGAAGGATATAGTGATTTTTCACTTTCTATAGAAAACTTAAAATCGCTCTCTCTCTCCCTCTGAAATCTTTTTCAAAAATGTTTTCTGATAACTATTTAGACCTGGATATCCAGCGTTTGCATACCAAGTTTCGTTAAAATCGGTTCATTCATTTTGAAGAATAAGGATTTGAAAGTTTGATGAAAAGCCGTACCGCGTAAACGCTCTTAAGATGGTGGAAGTTTTTGAAAGATCGCAGAATGACAACCGATAGACAATCATTCCTCACAATGTTACAGCACAAACCTCGTCTAGTCATGGCTTTAAAACGACAAAAAAGAGTTTGTAAGCCGTTTTCAGCGCTGCAGTCGCTTGATTTCCCCACTACCAATCTTTCTTCCAACAACAAATAAGCACATAATTATTATATCGTGTTCATATAAAAATAAAGCTAGTAACAGATAATATAAATACTTTCTATGACACATTTACGTCGCAAGTCGATCAAAACTACGAAAGAATCCAGAGTATGCTTAGTGAAAGAAACTTATGACATATGAAGAAAATATATTGCGTATACATACATAATAGCGCTTCATTTTCTCGTATTGGCACGGAATAATAAGGGTGGGGACATGTTGAAAGCGGGGGCGATTCACTTTATTAGATGATTAATATAGCCAGCAGAAGTGAAAAGGATTTATTTTGAAAAACAAATGAATGATGGTGATGACGAAACATGAGTTGAAGGGTGGTGTACTTATAATTTAGGTAGGTACTTGAGATTAAAGCTGAAAAAGGTAAACATTTTTCTTTTGATTTTTTTTTTATTTAATTTGGTTCTTAAATGCGCTATCTGAAAATTGTGTTTAGATTTATTTTTAAATCTGAGTTTTTTGATAAATAAGGTAAAAAAGAATGTTCGATTCTTAGCATTGATTTAAATGTATGACTTGATTCAGTATTTTTTTTAAATATACTGAATCAAGTCTATAAATGTTACACTTGTTTGAAAGTTATTTTAAAATAAAGACAGAATCGCGCCTGCTATCGCTATGTCCTTCTTCTATAAGACACTTCTTTTTTTGGCACAAATTTATTATTTTGGATACCTTATTTCGTAAGCATTACATTTCGTAGGAACATTATTAGGCTAGGACTAGACGAAGGTACTTTTCAGAATTTCAGTTATTATTTATATCTTATAAATACTATAAATTTATTATAAGGTTCTGCTCTATAATAATGAATAAGTTATGTTAAATAATATTATACATTTATATCATATTATATTTTGAAATTGAAATATTTTAACTATCGGTTATAAATATGTAGGTATTGTCAATTATTATGACTTCTAGTCACATAAAAGCTATTATTACATAAAATTAACAAAACAATTACAATAAATTTATTTGAAATCGACTAGTAAGATTTATAAGCAAAGAAAATGACTAAAAGCTACGTTTTATGAATATGAATTTTTTTTTTGGTTTATATTATTTTAACTACCGTTCAGTTCATATCGAGTATATTATATTTACATTTCTTTAGGTTTTATTTGAATAAAATGTTGATTTATTTAAAACTTTTTAAGCTTATTTGAATAAAACATTACGATTCAACTCAATATCATAAATGCTAAGTTCCATATTTTAAAACATTTTATGAGTTAATATTTTAAATGCTTTTATTATTTTATTTTAGTTTTTAACATTTGAGCTTTATTTTAAGAAGATTGATGTAAGCTGTAGAGGTTTTTTTTCGTGTTGTAAAAACTTAATGGATTGAAGAAAGGGGTGCTGTTGCAAACAATAACTCTGTGTTATCATTCCAGACTCGCTGAACTGGATTGAGAGCATAAAACTGACAATAACCATGCTTTGTTACTCGATTACTTTGAGTAAAGTGCTTCGGATCGGAATCTCACTTTTGTAGTGTTTGTTTCCTTCAACAGAAATATTCTTTTGAATCTATTTGTATCAAAAGCTCTTTATAATAAGTAAAGAAATCGAAGAAAACTGCAGCTGAGTAATAATGCTGTCATGCTGAGGGGTAAATCTCGTATTTTAGGATCGTTTGCATTTACATCGCAGTCGCAAACTATGAAAAACACCTCTAATTTTCCTTCCATATTGACAAGTTTTTGACCTCGTTTTTTTTACGGTTGATATTGCTACTGAGATGATATTGATACTTTAATTTGAACGCTTTTTAAGTACTGGCCTTTTAATCTGAAACTCACTACGGTCATGTCTACCCAGTCATTTTTGTCTTAAAATTCGAACACAAAAGATGGCCGCTTATATATTCTGTGAACTTTCGACCAATGGGAGTCAAGAGATAGGCCTGAGGGAAATCACTCGGTCCATCGATTGACCATCTGTCTTTTAGTGATAACAATTGAGACACTGATCGACTGACCTTAATATATTTAAGATTTGAATCAAATAGAAAGGAGTGAGTTCAATCAGTCTGGTCATTTCTTTTAGATTGTTTGTCTATGTTGCAGTATGATAAGACAAAGTTCATGATTGTTTTCTTAAGATTCCTTATTTTTTTCGAAGCTCTATAAATAATTTTGAAGTTTATTCTAAGTGAATTTATTTACGTAAGCCGCTTTAAATGTTCTGGATAATATTGTTGTTTGAAATTCCAATTAATTGAAACTGGCAATTTGGAAGAAAGCTTGTTTATTTTAAAATAAAAATATGGTTTTACATTTTGCAAAAAAACATCATGATTTTTTTTCGTATTGTTAAGGTTTCGTTGATAATGCTGTTAATCTGAAAAAAGAAAAAAAAAACATTGTAATAAGACCATTAAACTAAGTAATTGAAAGGTACGTTTTTGAGTAATTCGTTGAAGTAGAAATTAACTCATAGGTATTTCCAAATTACTTTGATTTTTCAATAAATTAAGTCACTTTAAAGTTAAGTAAATTAATGAAAATAAAAGTCGCCTGAAATAAAATTAAAATTATTTCATAGGAGTTGTATCTAAAACTTTGTATTTTTTCGCTTTCTTAATTTCTTATATTTGGGCCTGTTTTAGAGCACCATCTATCAGGTAAGTCAAAAATTATAGCAATAAATTCTTATGAATTTATATTGTATGGACCGTGATAGACCCTGTGACCCTCAAGGCGTGACCTTGAGGTCCATATAATTTTACCCTACGTCCTATGAAAAGAAAGAAGAAAAGAAAAAAAAAAATTTTTTTGATGAAATCAGTAGTAAGTCTGAATCCCATCCCAAAATGATAGCAAACATTTTTGTTTGTAAAAATCATGTTCCAAAAAAATATTTAGGACTCATCCAGTAGTGACAAAGCATGTCCTTTATTTTCAAAAGTCTTCATAACGTCCTTACCTTAAAACACTTGTACCCTATGGTTCTCCCGATCGCAGACAATGATATTTCCACCAGACATGACAGCAATGCCTTCCAGACCCTTGAACTCTCCATCACCAGATCCCCAAGAACCAAAGGCTCTGAGGAAGGTGCCATCAGGGTGGAAGATCTGGATTCGGTTGTTGCCAGAGTCAGCGACCACGATGTAGCCTTGGTCATCTACTGCTACACCCCTGGAAAGAGAGACATGGAGTGAGTGAATAAGGAATGACAAAGTGGAGGGAAATGAGTCTTTTATCCCTCGTGTGACAATAAAAATATTTTATGACCTGGTGAAACTCGACTAAAACTCAAGGGATTCAAATAAATTATTTTCAGGTACTTTGAATTACCAAAGAGCGTGCTAGGAACTCGCAGTTACAATTATTCGTTTTGTTGTTTATTAATAAGAAAAAAAGTAAAAAAAAATATGGAAATTCTAAATATGAAGATTGAAATAAGTCAATGGCAGTTCAGAGTTGACGAGTCTCCAGCCAGTGTTGTTGTAATATTTTTTTATCAGTTGACTTGCAAATTCGTTTTCTGCTGTAATTTCAGAGCGTGTATTCGATTCGCGAGTCGCTGAGAGGGCCCGGCACGAACTGATCGGTAAACGATTGCGCGCAGGGATTTATAGTGTTTTTAAAAAAATCGTGTAAAATAAATGAGTACATAAAATAGACAGAAAAAACCAGGATATTTTCTTAAAATAATTATAATAGTTATGTTTATAGTAAATCACTGTTAAAAAAAATGTTAAAGTTAACCGATTTTCTATTTTTTAATTTTTTTTAAACGTTGACTACGAATTACTATATATACAGGGTTACTGGTAATTCGACGTATATCCGTCAAGGGCTGATAAGGGGGCCAAAATGCAACAAATTGAACCCCCCATATGTATGGCCAAAATTCAATAGTTTTCGAGATATTTGAATTTTAAGGGTTTTTCGAAATTTACCCAAAATTTGACATTTAATTCCAAATAAAAGAACCCACATACCCATTCAAGGGTACCATTAAAAATGATGTTGTAGCTGGCACTTCAATTAAGCTATGGGCATCATTAAAACTACTTAATTTAACAAAATAATTAAAATAATGACCGAAGTAAGAATAATATCTTACCAATATTTTCATTTTACGCTTCAAAAATGTTGTCTCGTCAAAAAAAAATCTATGACATTAATCGTACAAATAACTAAAACAACTTGCCTATTTAGTAGGCTTTCCAAAAAGGTATAAAAGTCAATTTTAAAATACATAATTCGTGGCATGGCATGTCTTTGAACCGGCGCGGGGAGAGAAATCATCTGTGTTCTTAGTTTATCATCCTCGCTAAAACAACCGATTTTACTGGCGAAATTCTACCTGATGGGGCGAGGTGTGCGGGTGGGGGAATACACGGCGTTTGCTGCGCTCGCGTCGCCTTCCTTAGTACAGTTCGCGTCAAATAACTATGCCCCTCTGAAGTTAGCCATTTGCAAAGATCGCGTAGGTGCAGTCACGTAGACGGGAGCAAGCGGGACGCAAGCATGCATCGAACGTAAACGAGCGACTGAGACATAAAATCGCGCCGTCATAATCCCCGCCCCGCGCATGCGCAGTTGCAGTTTGTTCATAATTTTGACTACTACGCAGCCACTCGTAGCCAACTTCAGAGGGGCACAGTTATTTGACACGAACTGTAAAAAACGAACAAACTGCAACTGCACATGCGCGGGCGGGGATTATGACGGCGCGATTTTATGTCTCAGTCGCTCGTTTACGTTCGATGCATGCTTGCGTCCCGCTTGCTCCCGTCTACGTGACTGCACCTACGCGATCTTTGCAAATGGCTAACTTCAGAGGGGCATAGTTATTTGACGCGAACTGTACTAAGGAAGGTGACGCGAGCGCAGCAAACGCCGTGTACTCCCCGGCCCGCACACCTCGCCCCATCAGGAAGAATTTCGCCAGTAAAATCGGTTGTTTTAGCGAGGATGATAAACTAAGAACACAGATGATTTCTCTCCCCGCGCCGGTTCAAAGACATGCCATGCCACGAATTATGTATTTTAAAATTGACTTTTATACCTTTTTGGAAAGCCTACTGAATAGGCAAGTTGTTTTAGTTATTTGTACGATTAATGTCATAGAATTTTTTTAGACGAGACAACATTTTTGAAGCGTAAAATGAAAATATTGGTAAGATATTATTCTTACTTCGGTCATTATTTTAATTATTTTGTTAAATTAAGTAGTTTTAATGATGCCCATAGCTTAATTGAAGTGCCAGCTACAACATCATTTTTAATGGTACCCTTAAATGGTTATGTAGGTTTTTTTATTTGGAATTAAATGTCAAATTTTGGGTAAATTTCGAAAAACCCTTAAAATTCAAATATCTCGAAAACTATTGAATTTCGGCCATACATATGGGGGGTTCAATTTGTTGCATTTTGGCCCCCTTATGAGCCCCTGACGGATATACGTCGAATTACCAGTAACCCTGTATATACGAAATACTGAGAATTTCTCCTGTATCGTGGGTGCGTTTACAAACATACTCACATACACAAACAGCCAGACCCGAGGCAACTATCTGTAGGCCATACAAATATTTGTTCAGGGCAGGAATCGAACCCGCGACACGCAGCGCCGCAGTCAATTGCTCAACCACTGTGCCAACCGTGTCGTCAAATTGAATGCTTTCTTTTTAAAAAAGTGTCAAAAAAAATATATTTTTACAAAGTAGTGTAGTAAATTAAGACTAAATCTTTCTAAAACCGTAATATTCTGTGAAATAATCTGCTCACATCATTACGATTTTGATCTCGAAATATTAAGAAAACATGAAAAAAAAATACGTTCACAAGCGAAAGTGCATTTTCATGTCCCAGCCTCATAAGAATAGCTAGTATTTTAGATCATAAGCCGTTTTTAGGTCACTACAACATTCAACACAACGTACAAAAGTAAAAACGCCATATTTCAAAAACTACTAAATGTCACACATATTTTCAGTGTACGCTCACAGAATTAATAAAGTTATCACATTCAACTTTTCGCACAATAAAATTGGACTTACAACTAACTGGGCTGGTGGACATAAAAATAGTAATAATGTAAGTCATTCTGTTCTTGAAACGAAAAGTTGTAAAACATCGTTGGCCACGTATTCCGGTCACATTTTATTATTGCGAACAGAATTCGGTCAAGGTACGTCTGGACTCAGGTTGAAAATATTGGCATCATTGTAGCGAAGGTTGGCACTGAGTTTTATCGTCAGACAGTGATTTGAAAGAGTGTTTTGTTAGACAAGGTTGGGTTTTTCAGGCTTGTTCATGTATTTTTGATCGTGACCGAGATTCCAAACGGTGTTCCAGCCTGCGAGGATGTCAAGTTTTTTCCTGAGCGAATATTTATTGAATCAAAAGTGAACGTGGTTTTATAATTTTGCAGTCAAGAATTAGGTCAAGAAATGCCTTATTTTAAACGCTGATCTTAATTTAAATATACTGAAAATGCACATATTAAATCCTTTACATCATCATATCAGCCGATAGACGTCCACTGTTGGACATAGGCCTCCCCCAAATGGGAGGGGTTTGCCATAATCGCCACGCTTGGCAGGCGGGTTGGCGATCGCAGTATAGCTGTAGCAATGTACCCACAGATAATGCTACTGCCCATTCTCTGTTGAGTCCCTTAGTCGCCTCTTACGACACCCACGGGAAGTGATGAGATGGTGCTATTCTTTTACGTCCGACACCATACGGAACAAAATTAAATTCTTTTAACATGCTTGATTTCGCTCAGCACTAATAATGATTTTAACCATAATCTTATAGCCAGCGTTGTTAAAATTTCTACGATATCTACGATCTTGTAGGAAACACATAGTTGCTTACAAACCGGTCAAGTTACTTTCGCTATCTTCACCAAAGTCTCTAAACTATCCGCTTGCTGATAGCTGTAGCAAATAACCCAGCACTTATGGTCTTAGAATCGCTCTTAAAGTAAATATTTGGTACAAGTTCACAATTTAAGGGCCCGTAAAGCTAAATTAGAAGACCAACCGACCGCAGTTTACTGGGTCGTTGGAAACACACGTTAAGACCAATTCGGCTTCAGTTTCAAAAGCTTGAAGATGTAAGGTTTATGAGCTAATTTTGGAAGTAATTAGCTAAGTAAATGACCTCGTTTTGCTGGAGTTTGGCTAAGGAAGTTGAAAATAAAGAAACGGAATGCGGTTGATGGGGATCTTGCATTTTATTTTAATTGTTGGAGCTCTGTGGTAGTGAAAATAGGGAGTACTAGCTGATGGTCACTTGGGATTTCTTTGGCATGAATAGAGCTTAGTTTTATTGTTTTATGAGTGAAAACTGATTGACTTTGTTTTCTTTTAGCGTGAAGAAAAATCCAAACTAACTTTGATCTGTTCCAACCTTTGAAATAATACTAGTATTATGATGGCCAGCACATATTCTTCCTAACGTATTGATAATAAATCGGTTGACAATTGGTAAAAATATCGCTGAACAAACATTTTTCCTGCGATCCAATCATCAGATCCTAACTTATACCTTCCATCATCAGCTCAGCAACATGAGATGATGATTAACAGGCACAAATATCTGAATTGCTTTACACAGTATATATGAAAAACATCGAATGTGATATATCTGGGATCCCGTCATCAGATTCTGACTTGGTGACAATGGAACCATAGGCTATTAAAGAATTTTGAAAATCAGTCCACAATTGGTGGAGAAAGCGGTGAACATACACAAAAAAAAAATACATACAGTCGAACATGTAACCACTTCTTTTTAAAGGAAGTCGGTTAAAGAATTCAGATTTTTTTTTATTTTTATTATAAACTACGCTGGCTAGCTTGCATCCCACTTATTACCTTGATCCCTTGATCAATAAATTAACAAAATATGCTGTCACTAGTGTCACTTACCTTGGGAACTTAAACTGTCCATCTTCAGACCCCTCCTCGCCAAACGACGAGAGGACCCGTCCATTGACGTCGAACACCTGAATCCTGTGGTTGTTGGAGTCTGACACCAGGACCCTGTTGGTGCTGGACACGGCAATGTAGTGGGGGTGTTCTAGCTGACCAAGCTTGGATCCAAAGGACCCGAACTTGCCAACGAACGTGCCATCGGATTGGAACACCTGGGGACGAAGATAGTTTTGTTAGAACAGTCGTTGGATGAACATTTTGACTATACATAGAATTTATGCGTATACAGGGTGTTCAAGAAGTGCGTGCTTCACGGTCGCGTTTTTTAATGATTTTTTTTTTTACTATAAGATCAGGTAGGTAGAGATCATCCTCATTGCATATGATAACACACGTTTATAACACTTTGTATAAGACTGCGTCTGTACAAACACTATTGATTAAAATGCTACATCAAATTGGAAAATAACGATTTCTAAGCTATAATTTTATTGTGATAAAGATCAAAAGTAATTACTTTTTTCGTAATGTTTATTTTTAAACAATGAACAATTTTGGTTATATTGTTTAAAAATGATTACAAATTAATTCCAGATGGTTTATAAAACTATCAGATAACGTATAGGTTCTGTGGATGGACATAAAAGACAAAACATTTTATCGGGGAGAAATAAATTCTTTAAATGTCACAGCAGCAGTCTGGTTTAAATTAAATGCAATTATCTCTTTGAATGGTTCATAGTCCTTAATTATAACTTAGCTACAAGTAATTGGAGAAACTTTAGGGATAAGTAATTATAGTTCCATGCAAACTAGTTGAACAATAATTAAATAATTACAGTGACCATTCATGCTGAATTCTTTGACTAAGTCAATTATAGAGAATGTGCATAACTGAATAGACTAAACTTAAATGACTTGAGTTAAACAATTAGTACAACTTTTTAGTTAATTATTGGCTGCGTTTGAGTTAGCGACAAGTCCACTGTTTAGAACAATCTAAACATAGACAATAACAAATAATACATTATGTATAAATTTGCAACACAAGACAAATGGTGGCAAGGCTGCGGCTCTTCCTGTTAAAATGATTGTTACGAGCGGCTGCGTACGCTTGACTGTAAAATTAAATTCCAAAGTTTTCTTAGTTTTACATGCATTTTTATTCCATACATCCTCTTTTCAGTTTTAGTTTAATCGTAAGAATAGTATGTTATGTACTCCTGTGGCTGACCAATTCCTGCAAATAGAAATATTTTGTCTGCATCTAATTGGTCTTCTTGTAATAGACTCTGATTTGACAAGAAATCCTCAGAATTAAGTTGAAAATATGTAACATTCACTTAGGTTCAATTTTGCAAGAGTCAGTTAACTTTTAAGTATGGAATAAATAATAATGTATTTACCAGACACAGTTTAAACATTATTTTGCATTTGAGTACTTCGAAAAATAGTTAAATAAAGCAGTGCCATTTCACAAATTATCAGCGGGTCCTAAACTAGGCGCAGCCTGTATCTAGACCCATACCTTGTTAATATGGTGGTATGTCAAACCGCCAGTTTTACTCCTTAGTTAAAAGTTGCCAGACTATAAAAAATCGGTCCATGACATATGGCTTGTCTTTTTATTTTATAACGTACAAGTAAGTGATATTTAACCTTAGAACGTGACTAAATTTAAAATTCAAATTTTTTTTTACGTGGCTATATAAAAATGACAAATACAAAAAAAAACACATACCTGTACTCTATGGTTTTCCTTGTCACAGACGTAGATGAATCCGAGCGCGTCCGTGGTGATACCCCATGGGTAGTTGAATTTGCCGTCGCCAGTACCCTGGCTTCCGAACGCCCTCAGGAAACGGCCTTGAGGGTCAAATACCTAGGACAAGGAAATAAGTTTTAATTTCGTGGTGCTGAACTGGTCGCTTTGACTAGGTTTGTGGTTTCTGAAGGACAGCTAACAGTAGTTTGCAAAGGTTTGGTTGGTCCGGTATTAATGTAATGGTCTTCATGAATAAATAATTTTACAATAAAGTATATAATAAATAATAAATAAATAATTTATATTTAACGTAGAATATTGGTTGCTTGCGTAGGGCGTTTCTTAAATTAAATTTTATGCGCTAGATTTTTGTGATTTTTTATTTTTATTCTCTGTTAGACACTAATCAATCGCTCAAATGGAAAACCATTTTTTTTACTAACTGTCTAACCTGTTGTTTTGCCTACATATGGGCTACATGTTGAAGCCAAATAGCTTAATCAGCCATTTAATTAGTTGCCTAGCCTTTTCATTTAAATGGGCCGATTTTTCAGCGACCTAAGTGACATCCTTTGTTCAATATCGTTTAATGACCTGCCCATGTCACTTATGTCGCCCTTTAAACGGCACTTCAATGAAAAGGCTAGGCTTTTAATGACACGGCTGATTAACCTAGTTGGCTGCGACATGGGGCAAGCCTGCCATACCACATTCCCAAATCACTGCACTCCTGAAAGCCAGAATTAACAGTGGCGACGAGTCAATGAAGCTCGACGAATCCCGGAGAAATTATTCAACTGTCTTGGATACCCCAACGAAAAAAAAGTATAATTTCCACTACTGCGACAAATACATATAGTCGACCACGTACACAAAGTAAATAAAAAAATAATAGTAAGAACCCGGTTCAAGTAAGTTGAAACAAAAAACAAACTACGGGGGCAAAGGACTAACCAATAGCAGCAATCGACCTATCACCTTATGCACTTAAAAGTTCTTTAAACCTAACACATACTAGCACTACGCATTTAAACGTACACCAAACACGTGTTTGTATTTGGAACCGAGCCAATCCGTGAGACGAAGATTGTCAAAATATCCCAAACGACTATTCCTCTGTTAATATTCTGGCTAAAGTACCTGACGAAGCCAAATACTGGATAATAATTATGTTTTAAATGAGACGGTGACTTTGTTTTTGGCAAATTCGTGACTTGACTGACCTTACCTGAACTCAACAAATATAATTATACTAGCTTTTGCCCGCGACTTCGTACTCACATGTCCCGTTTTTTCGTTCCCGTAAGAAATTCCCATTCCCGTATAGCCTAAAGCCTTCCTCTTGAATGTGGCTACAATCTACAAAAAAAAATCCAAATCCGACTAGTTCCAGAGATTAGCGCCTTCAAAGAAACAAACTCTTCAGCTTTATCATATAAAGTATAGATAATAGATTATATAGTAAAGATATTTGGGATTTATCTTAAACTGGCAAAAGATTTCTTGTACCAATTAGGCTTTAATGCTGAGCGATAACGTCGCCCTGTATCGTTAACACAAAAATAATACTAACGAAATTAATTTATGTGTACCAAATGTCAACTTAATTGATCCAGTGACAGACGAACACACGAGTAACCATATGAGGCTTCCGTTTTTTCGTACGGTCGTTCATAACACTAAAAATGTATTTTTGCAGAATCATAGCTTGTTTCAAGTCAGATGAAAGAAAATAAAAAAGAAAGAACGCAGTCATAGTAGTGGCATGCAAATAAATTATGAACATAAACTGGAAATTCATAACTCGATGCGCATTAGACAAAAGATGGTTTTCATTCCGCAACACTTGTAAGAAACAAGAAACAAAAACTTTCGAATATCCCAAAAGAACCACTAAATCATCTTTATTGGAGCTATCACTCACATTAGCAAAAAACGTTGTCAAATTATCCTTATGGCCTAATAAAACAGACAGATGGTGACCAAAAAAGTGCAATTTGTCTTCACCATCTAATAGCTATTTCCGCAAGCTCACGTCTTAGCCACTATTCGGGTCCATCGAGACGGTCAGCAGCCTGACTGACACTAATGAATTACAGCCAGGACAAATAGACAAATGGAATACAAATTTAGGTCTCCCGGGAAATATGCGGAGATGGGATCACTCTAGTTAGAGTTGTTTCGGTTTCAAACGCTGCGTCAGAAGCTTGTCTTGTAGTACCTTTACAGAGGTATCCCTAGTGATTTAAAGTGCGTGCGGAGTATTTGAAGCAAATAATGACAAAGAAAAAGATTTGAGAAACTGCCTTTGAATGAAGTCAATTCGTTGATTAATATAACTTTATTAAAAAAGAAGAACGAGCTTCGTTCAAAGAAAAAAAAATCCATTATTGCGATATTTTTCCGAGAACGTACAACGTGTTAAAATAAAGGAAAGGTGTAAAAATTGTGTCCGTTTCTAAATCTGCTCTTACATTTTTTACAAGAAACATAAAACATACATCTTCCCGCAAAATGAGAATGATGACACATATACATAAGCCTATATTTGTAGAGGTAAACACGTCCCAAATGGTACCCTGTTTTTTGAAGCCAAATGTGGCAAAAATATGTTGACATTAATGGTTTACTGCGAGGACAAAAAGACAAATGGAATTGAAATTCTTACTTTCAGAGAAAATGTAGAAAGGTGGAAGCAAGTTCACCGAACACAATTTCGGAGTTGCAAATCTGTTTTAGTTTTGAGATCATGGCACGAAATATGTAAGTACCTACGCGGGATATATTGATGATAGGGCAAATGTAATTTCTGCCTCAGTAACGTTGTGAGCAAGAGTGGTATTGGAATTTTCCTGTTGATGTTTTTGATTCCAACTAGAACTGCGATCAATAACTTATTAAAGCTGTGATAAGTTGACCAAAGAATCGCACCGTTGCTTTTGTGTAAAAACATTGAACTAAAATAAAATATGATAAACACGTCTCCGTATAATAAATATTGTACGAATGTTCATTTTAATATCGGTTGAAGATAAAGATGTCTTGACCTTGCTTTCTTTTGTATTGCAAAGTGGATGCATCGCAGATGACTGCCAACACTTTTTAGCTCAAGTGCAGATATTCTGAATACTTTAAATAGCGTGTCAGGTTAATTTATAGCCTAGTATTTATGATAAAATTCAAAGGCTTAAAAGTTCAAAAGATGTAAAATTGTTTGGCAGTTGAGAAGAGAATTTGAGAGTCAATTCTTTTGTTAAACTTTAATTTGGCGAATTATGAAAAGTTATGACAACGCTGAACTTTTTGGTCTTTTATTTGACCTTAAGGTTAGTATTTTACTTAAAAATCCGATCATGCATAATCCTTTTTAGTATGATTGAAAGGTCTAAAAGAAAGTAAGTACCTTGTTATTCTGAAATGGACTAAATCAGGGATTTACTCTCCATTGAAGTCTGAGTTATTAAGCTTTTGTTATTTTAAGTAGCGCAATATTAACTAGAATCACCATCTTTGTATTGTGAATGTATAATGAGAGCCACTTTGAATTTTAAATTTTAATACTATTCATATTTGCGAGCGACCACTTCGCTGGTGCCTGTTCATTCTCTTTGGTTTTAAATAATGTACCTACTAGTTGCAATGATTTTATTAGCATTAGGAAGTGGTGCATTTGAGAATGCAAATAATTGGCACTTTGACAAATATGTTGAGCTGTTAAAATTTTTAGAATAGGTTTAAATTTTATTCGTTTTAGCAGCTTCTGGGATGTAGTGATTTCTATTATTAATAGTATGTGCATTTGCCTATTGTTTTTTTTTTATATGGAACTTGCTTTACATACATCTTTTTACAATCAGCAAAAGTCAAGTTTTCTATCAGCGAAAGAATGTTTGCAATCGGATCAAATCAGTAACTTCCGGAAGTTTATCATCATTCACAAAATTAGCTTACTGCTGGGCATAAATATATTTTTTCCTACGACTTAACAACAAACACATTGTGTCTACGTTTCTTATCTCACTCTTCTGTTGTAGGTCTGCTGGAAGAAATTTCTATTGAAATACCTTTGTGCTCTATTCTCTGTACACAATGTTCTTGTTTTAGGTACACTGTGTGTACATGAATAAATAAAAAATATGTACCTGTTTTGTATTATTCGTTTAGATTTTATTAAATACTCGTAGGTGCCTTTACAAATATTAATTAATTCAAAAGAGCGTTACATTTTTATGGCCTATCTAGATCATGCCTATCTGATACTGAAGAACTACAAAATTTAATAATTTAGTAAAATACTAGGTATCAGGTATCTACTTTAAGACCGTTTACGCCCTACGGCATTTCATACAAAACAAGTCCTTATTTTTCGAAATGAATGAACCGATTTTAGTGAAACTTGGTATGCGTGCGCTAGATATCCAGGTACAAATAGTTAGAATTGAACATATTCGACAAAGAATTACAGAAAGAGTGATTTTTCACTTTCTATCGAAAACTCAGAATAGACTGACGTAAACGTAGGGCGTAAATTGTCTTAACAAACTTTAGTGTTTAGAAAATAAAAATACTGAATTTGTTTCGAAACCTGATCCTTTCGAAACGATGCTTACTATCTAGTTTTCATGAAAAATACAATTTCTTCATCTAAAGGAAACCCTGCATTTTGGATAAACAAAACCAATTGGTTCATAAATCCTTTATCTAAGAGTACAGGATACGAATGTAATATGATTTAGAAAATAAGCTTTCCATATTTACGTTGGAATATGGTTGGACTCGTAAATGTTTTTGTTTGTTTTCTTGTGCTTGTAAAATATCTATTTTTATTTAACCCGAAGATAATATCGGTTGTTCTAACATTCTGTTGAAGTTTATCTTAGTCAACTATGGCTCTGCAAAGCAACAAGACATGTAGTTTACAATATCCTTTTGCTTAAATTTATACAATTTTTTTTACAATAAAATTGAGCTTAGTTCAGCCAAAACGAAAGCCACGTCAAAATAACTCCAACTAACCGAAGTAATTGTAATCATTTTCGATACCAACACTGATTAATTTAAAATCTATTCATACTAAAATTATTCTAATAATTATATTCATTTTAAAACACCTGCTAATTAATTTTGTCATACTGGTTAGTTCCACGTAATTAATAATATGGGTTGGTTCATTTTGCATAACTAAGTCCAATAAGAGGAAGGATATACCTTCCATTATTCCTTTTTCAAATTCAAAAGTTGCATAAAGCATATTCAAGCAAAACGACCTTTCAGCAGAAACTAGCAACGAGCTGCCAGTATTTTTTTCCAATTAAAAAAAAAAGAAACTTCATTCATTCCAGTGATGTGCTGATGTGGCGAACTGGTCTGTGTGGCGAACTTATCAAACCGATATTATTTAACTGCAACACAATTGAGCAACGTTATAGCTGTGTAGCTGTATCAGATAAGTTATAGCAGCTGCTATTTAGCTATCGTTATTAATGGCAGTTATTGGTAAGTCGCGGTGAATATTAATTGTCGTTGGTTTGAACTGGGTATTTTGTTTTGATGTTTATTTATAGTTTTGGTGTTAATCTGTTGCTGTCTCTTGGAACAGGCGATTCTGATGAATGGGAGCGTAGAAGAAGGTTGATATGTCGTAAAAAATACGTAACCGTCATAAATATGCTGTAAAAAGTTATTAATTCTTTTTCAAATGAAAAAAAAAGTGATCTGAAATCAATTCATCACGCCTGATTTCACGAAGGGTTCTGCAGAGTTTACCTGCCTATAGTGCCCACATTTCTTTTAATTATGATTCAATTATAAAAACACAAAGACATTTACTTTTACCGTTTAGTCATTTTGCCTTTTATGAACCGTATCATTATCATATCAGCAGAAAGAGGTCCACTGCTGACAATAGACCATCCCTAATCATTGCAACATTGACTGGTCTTATGCAAGTAAAGGCTATTAACTATGCTCAAAAACTCACTTGAATACGATGATTATATCTATCAGCAATGATGTACTGTCCGATCCTGTTGACAGCAACTCCAGCTAGGCAGTCAAATTCTCCCTCGCCACTGCCATACTGGCCGAACTCTTTCACGAATATACCGTTGGAATCAAACACCTGTGGGAAAAAGGGCCATTAGGAACACTTTCGCTGAAAAAGATCGTTAGGATATTTCGTTTCTGTTTTTAGAAACAGTGTTACATACGTGTTTTCTGGATATACGTACACGCCACTGTATTATTAAATGCCTCTTAGGAGTTATTTTTAGACAAAAGTTTAATTGTATATTGGGTGGTGATAATGGCTGTTAAATTTAATAAGTAAAGCAAACTTTATTTGAATTTTATGTACTTATATGTCACCGGATCATTGCAAACACCGTTAGATGGAAATAAATAATTATAAAATTGTGAACAGATAATTTTGAATACAATAATCCAATGGAAATTCGATAGTTCACAAAATATCCATGTCTTATCGAAAAGAAAGAGTTAACAATCTTACTTGATTTATTATAAACTTTTGTTTGCAATGATTCGGTGACGTATACAAGTTATATAAGTCTTAAAAGGCATCTTATAACATGCCAATCAATATCAACCTTCACTTTATAAGTATGAAAGGAAAATACAAAAGCATTTTCTTACTACAATAATAAAATCATAATATGAAAAGCAAGGCTTGCTACAAAACGGGAAACTAAACAGAAATATAGATATTCGCTATTGCTTATATTGAAATGACCTTCGTGCAGCATCAATTGAAGATGCATAAGCATCGATTGAGAGTTCTTTTCAAAGAATGTAGTATTCTATTTGAAGGAGCTTATAAAACATTTTGCCTCGGGCCGAGAATTTACCTACTAAAAACTAACTTATTAGCGTAGCTTACCCACGAGGTAAGCTATGGGAATAAGTTAGTTTTTATTTAATATAGATTTTCACAAAATTAGCCTACATCCAACTCCAGGGTCCTATCTATCACTGTACCGAAATTAATCAAAATCGGTTTAGCGATTTAGAGGTGGAAGCGTAACAAACAAACAAACAAACTCACTTTCTCATTTTTTTGTCTATAATTAATAATATTATTAATATTAATAATATTATTAATATTAATAATATTTAAATATTAATAATATTATTAATATTAATAATATTATTAATATTAATAATATTAATAATATTAAAACATTCAGTTTTAATTTTTTTCAGTTTTTACGCGGGCGAAGCGGCCTGGCAAAAGATTGTACTAAATAAATGTGCTAGTAATACTCATAACTGTAAGCTCTTTCATAGTTATTCATAGCCCTTTAAGTACTTGTCCAGCCCAAAATATCATAGTAATTAACCAACCAATGTTTACGTCCCCATTAAAATCGAAATAGTTCGAAATTTTTGCTTTGACCTTGTGCCAAAATGGAGAGCATGCGGCCAACAGCACTTCATCATTTTATATTTGGAGCAGCGCTCATCGCGCATCGTTTGTAACGAGAACTTATGATGCTTTCTTTACTGCATCGAATTTGAATGAAATTGCAGATTTTCTGAACAGCTTTAGTCAAAACGTGATGGTATGGAATTGGATTCCGATATTTAGAGTTTATTTTAATAATAAATATTTTGGATTTGCATGTTTATGTGGAAAGGAGCTGTAGTATTATATTTGCAATTTCCAGAGAAATATCCGAGACTTATTAGGATTTGACTAGTAGGTACTTCTGTACGCGACTGCTCAGAATTTAAAATAGTTCCTTTCATAGTGCTAATACTTAAAACTTTTTCTAGACCTATTGTAAGCAGCTTTATGAAAATGGATTTAATCCAGAAACATTTTTATTGATGATAAGTAAGCCTCACCTGCACTCTGTGGTTAGATGAATCGGCCACGACCATAGTGTTGTCGGGACCCACAGCGATACCACGAGGCCAAGTAAAGCATCCGGGTTCGCTCCCCCGACTCCCCACGCTGAATTGTAAACGGCGTTTCTGCATGTACTGGCTCCTAGGGGAGGAACCGGCTGCTGCGAAACCTACCATCAGAAAAATAGATTAGCATACAAGAATATAACCACATCAAACCATTTGTCAAACCAAACCTAAGCACTCAATCTATGTACACGCCACGTTTCTCTTTCTAACCTGCTACCGCTGCTGTAGCCGCCGTAGGGGAGATGGGGGAGCCTGCCGCGTTTTTTGAATCGTCATCAGAACTGGCAAGCTCGTTTGCCGAGCGCAATGGTAACCCGAGAGACAGGCGACGTGAAGTGCTCGACGTGGTACTGGCCGGGTCGCGGTCCTTACCCCGCGATCCGTACTTGTTCTTTAAATATCTCGCCCAGGAACTAAGAGCCGCTCCGTCTTTTTCACCGGGAGGAGGCCGTTCGGGCGAGCTCTCTCTAGACTTTAGTGCGTGCGAAGATCGGCTGCGAGACAACTCCGAACCACCAGTGCCGGAGCCGTATCGAGCCGCAAGGTACGCAGAGGGTGATGCTGTTGTAGGTGACACCGGATCGTCCTGATCATCGTCGTCTCCAGCACCGAAACCGGTGTGGCTGCTTTTACTTCTAGCGAGACGGTTGCGGCGCTCTTTCAGGGCGAGGTATCTGGATCTAGCCGTGGGATATTTTGTTTCATCATCTAGAGACGATGCTGGTTCTTCTTCTCTAGGCTTGCTTCCGTATCTGTTGCTAAACGAGGATGCGGCGCTGTACCTAGGCGCGGGCTCTTCTTCCGTCTGTGACGTCTGCCTAGTGCGGTATCGCGACTGTGTGGGAGTCTCTTTCGTCTTATTGTCGACGGCGTCATTACGGGCATTCGTGCTACGCGCGAGAAGTGGACCGATGTCACTTCGAGCCATCGCCTGGCTCTCGGGCTTTCTTTGCGTGACAGGCTCCTCGTCACTCTCCTCCGACGAGTCGGTTTCTTCCTCGGAGCTCGTGTCGGAATCTTCGTGTGCCGGCTCGGCGGGTGCGGGTGCGGGGGTGGGCCGCTGCGAGCCGACAAAACGGCTCTGGACCCGTTGCGCGCCACCGGCTGTGCCGTTAGTTGCTGCTGGAGCTGTTCTCTCGTTGCCTGCGGAAGAGAAACGAGATCCAGGAGTTGTTGGGTGCGCGTTTGGGCTGTACTTTGCTTTTAATTCTGCGATGCTTAAAATGGCACCTGTGTGTTTCACCGCCGAGCCGGAGCTTTCAGTTGATGCACTTGATTCCGTGCTAGGAGCACGAGCGGCTGCTCGGTGCGGTGCTGGCGTTTCAGTGGCTGACGGTCTTCTTGCCGTAGTTACCGGCTTTTGTGGTGCAGGCACATTTTTACGCTGATTGCGCTGCAGAGATCCAACAGATTCATCGGATTCACCATCACTGGACGCCTGAGAAATTACACGTAAATCGATATTGACACCAAAACGGTAGATATATTTTTTGTTGTAGTGTTTGTGTATATGTATATAAATGAGTTAGATGTGTACGGAGTGTATTTTATGGAATGCCGTTAGTTGTTGCGTTTTTTCTTGTTAGTATCGATGATTTCCTTAAAATCTACGTTGTACTGCTGGCTTTGTTTTCATTCTCTATCTTCCTCCCAACTCACCTCCCGCGCCGGTGTAGGTGGTTTACGGTTTACTGCACTGCGTTCTTCTTCAGCTGGACGAGCAGGTGCCCGTTCAGGTTCTTGAGATGAGGCAGCTGCGCCGGCTTTGTTTTGTCTTTTGAGGCGCGTAATCTCGTCATCTTCGCTTTGCTGCCTCTGCGCAGGTGGTGGGCGACGCGGCTGAGGTGTGGGTTGAACTGGTTTAGGGGGTGGTGGAGGTTCTTTTTTTTCTTTCTTCTTTCCGCTGTCAACATCTAATATCCTTTGCATGACACGCGGACAGTCGCTCAATCGGAATATGCCACTGAGGGGTCCTCGGGTAGCATCTTCAGTATCAGTGACCTTCTCCTTTTCTTTTTGCGTTTGCTCGGCCTTAGCAGCACGAGTGGTTTGTTCTGAATCAGAGTCGTTGTCTAGGTGACTCTTGACGAAACGAGAACGGAACCTAGATCTGGTTGGTCTATGTTCGGACTCGTAGCCACTATAGTCATCAGTAGCACCGTAGTCCCTCGTATGCTTTTCAGGCGGTGGTGGACGACGTTCACCAAATTTACGACCTCCCAGTACTGGCTCATCGTTTTCTTGCCAACCCTTTGCCTCTTCCTGTTGGCGAAACTGCGTAGCTAGGCGATGATCACTCTTAGACCTTGTAAGGCCTTGGTTCTGTGGCATTCCCGAAGAATACGCGTTAGGCTGAGTGATATTCAGCTCACCATAGCTTGCAACGTGCATGACCAGTTGGTTGGGATCATGCGTCATAATAAACCGTACCCTACGATTGTAATCACCAGCTTCATAATCGAAGTTTCTGAGGAATTCGACCGTCTTCAGGAAAATTTCTTTAGTGTCTACTAACTCCGTATCTTCCCATTCTACGTCGTCGTTCATATATTTATCGGCGAGATCACAATTACTTTGTATATTACCTAATTCTAACTCTAGGTTATCTTTCAAATTAGTGAGGTTTCTAAGTTCAGTAGCTAAGTAGCGATCAACTTCGTTTCTTAAGAAATCGGTTCTATCTTTTAATGCCTTGGCTAGTCTTTTATGTATTTCGTCAACTTCTCCGGCTACTGCTCCGCAGTTTGTCTGGAGGTTAGTTGTATTGCGTTCAACTACTCCAAGGATGTCTTGAAGCCTGTTGAGGCCACGGCGTATTTGATTGTTGATTCTTGAAATTTCTCTACGTAAGACCTCCATGTGTGCGGACTTGCAGTCTTCGCAGACTTTCTTGTCGCAGTGGGCACATGGTGCACAGTAGGCTTTTTCTGAGCATACGTTGCATCTTTCCATGACCTGTCCAGCAGTGGGGTCTGGGAGTTCTCCAGCAATATTTGCATGAAGCTCCAAAAATCGCTGGAGAGTGACATTTGTTGGGAATCCCTGGACTCCTTGGTATGGGATTCGGTGCTCGGCACGACATTCTGGACATTTGACCTGCAAAGGAATTGAATTTCAAATTGTATGCTTATTGTTTTTATTCTCTACTCTAAAAAAACTTACATGCATCATTAAATTATATTTACATATTTACAAATCATGTTGCACTTTTTACCTTAAAATCAGTTCTCCTCGAAGTTGCATTTTTGTACAAAAGCGGAATTAGTAAACTTAAAATACAAGTTATTACTAAACTACATTCTAATCAACTACCAAGTGCCGTCGATGGCACTGGGGAAAAGAAAAATACTCCAAGTGAAGAAAGCAAATGGTCCATACCTGTCGCCTGACGTAGTCGACAAGGCCGTCCATACACGGCTCCATGCAGAAGCTGTGCTGGCATGGCAACAGCTTTGGATTCCGGTACCGGTCGAGACAGACGCAGCACGTCAGTAGTGATTCAAACTGCTCCATAGTCGCTCAGTGCTGTTTACGTACCTGATGAAGAGAATTCGAATATTAATAAAATGAAGGATGGAATAAACTGTATTGGTATGTGCTGTAGACTATAATAGAAACAAATGTGTGTAAAACATTTTGTTTCACATCGGAATAATAAAAAGTTCTTGTTACCAACCAATAAACAAGCTTACATTTCTTTCAACAATATAAACCTTCCAACAGTCTCAGTAAAAAGGCACAAAGAATATTTTTGATAAAACATATTGCGATACTAACAGGACAGAAACTTGATATCGAGATATTGAAAACCTGCTAATGTGCTTTTGAAATATCTATACCTATATCATTTATCAATGGCTTCCGAGAATGAGGGAAAACATCGTGAGAAAACCTACACGTTCATAATGGAGTCTAATGTGTTTCGAAGGTGTGTAATGCCTTGAAAATGGCGACAGTAAGTGAACTACTGGCGTTTTATCCATTGATATTAGTTAGTGTAAAAGCTGGTTTAAAGGAAGGAAGATGGATTTCAGTGAAGCATAGTACTTATTGGTTATTTTTAGGACTATGATTCTTTCAATTTCAGTTTCCTGGCTATTCAACACTTTTGGTATAGGTTTTGCGAAAAGAGCTTGTTTATAAAAATATTAGTCGTGACGGTCGCAAGAATACTGACGACTGTTTTTTAGCTATTACACAATTTGCGTCCATGATTTTTTTCCTACATGTTTGTGTTTTAATGACGTTATTATACACATGGGCAGCCGTTCTCTTTTTAGCTGCCTCTTACATCTACACACATGATGTGGATTCTATTTATACAAAAATCACAGGAAATCGATTAATTCTCTCAAAATACCACTCGTTTCCCGTCGATTCTCGCACTTCGTAAAAAGCAGATCTTAATCTAAAACTGAAATCTCGAACAGGAAAGATTTCGATGAGATTTGCATTAATATACGATTTGGCAACGGAGACAGAGATCCAATATTGATCAAAGTCGTATTTCTTCAGAAGGTGAAGGAATTTTGCTTTAAAATTCAGATGGCGAGTCTTGTGACATTGGACGCTTGGAATATTCAAAGGGCTATACGGAAGAGTGTATAAAGGAGGAAGCGATAGAAATAATGACCATGACTACACAAACTAAATAAGAAATGTTTCGCTATTTTTCTTTACAAAATAACCTTTCTTCATCAAACGACCTTCACTCAATATAGAATTTTATGGCGTCAAATACGTAGCTATCGTTATGGACGAAGCAGAGAAGTTAAATTTGGTGTTCGCACAAGGCACATCCTCTGAGATCCGGCTGCCGTTATAAATAGAAACGTTTGGTATTTCATGCGCCTGTTGACTGGACGTTTAGTGCAAGTTACGGCGAATGATTTTCAATCTTATGGTGTCGAAAATAGAACAGGTATCACACGGCAGAAATTTATTGACATTTCAGCGTTAACATCAGGATATTAGTGGAAATAGTAATTTTGATTCTTATTACATAACCCTCAAAGTGGATTTTTCTAAATAAACCGATTTGTTTGTGAATAAATAAATAATTTTGGCAGTTTCGAACAAATATATTCAAGTGTTTAACTAGTAATTTTAAGCCTTGTTACAAAAATCATAAAGTGGAATTCTCATGGGTGTTAGCAAATCCAAAATTTGCTCGAGTTTCTTCATTCATCCCCATTTGCAGACGATTTCAAACCTTTCCTTTGAGAAAATAGAGTGGAAGTTACTTTAAAAGAATATTTAAAGTTCTTCTAACTTTGGAATTTATAGAATTTTAAATTGTCCTGTTAACAAATAATCGGGGAAATTGCTATTAAATTTTAATGTATTAAAATAATGTATAGTCTATAATATTATTTTAAAATGTACATCTTTAATTTTTTGACTATTGTGTTAGTGTAACGTTGGGTATAGATGACTTGTTAATGTGGAATGGTAAATCTGTTATTTTCAGTTTTGTTGACAATGTTTTTGATAATGAAGACTAGACCATAGACGCAAAAAAAAAACTAGGAACGTCTTCACAGGTAAAAATAGTCAACAATTTCTAGAAAAAGAAATGTTGTTTCCTATGCCTGAATAAGATGGTGGAGCATTAGATAATCAGTTGGAATGTGTCGATAGGTGACTTGGCTCTGCTTCACTTGTTCCTGAGTCATTTGGTGTCGTAACTAAATAGGGGACTGGGTTATTTGTGACAAATGACACTATCGTCTTTTTTGAGCACTTGTGTCTGTATTTTTTAGGGTCTTCAGATAGAGAATATAAATATTTTGTAGAAATTTTTAAAATCATTTAATTTTATCAGACCTCGTCTCAAGTAAACCCTAGACTCTTCTAGCATTCTTTTTTTTATCCTTGCTTTCTATTTTTCAAAACTGTGAACCTGGGGTTCTCAACCAACGTACAATTTGAGCCCCTTAGCCTCCCTCCTGGATCCGCCAAAGGTTTTGCCGTCAAAATAAATTATCACTTTCTATCAATACATATAAGATCATTGCTATCTTTAATAAATCCTGTTTCTACTATGACGAAGTAAATATAATTAGAATATATCGCATCACGTACGACGTCACAAGATAAATAGAACTGAGCTCTGACGTATAAAGCTACATCGTGGACCAACACAGACTGTTTAAGATCTTATCCCACTTTGTGTTCTCTTCATTTCCGAAGACAGATTTTGTAATATCTTCAGTTTTGTCAAGTGGCAGATTTTCGAAGAACCATTTTATTAAGAGTCAAAATATTTTTGATGTCCTTAGATGTTTGATTAATCAGCTGAACTTTTGATTGATTAGTTGGTTATTTTGATTGATACGTATAATATTGAAATGGTTTCAGATTTGATTGAAGCACTAAAACCAAGTCGCATTTTGATTTTGTATGTTTTACACGACACGATCTTGAAACAAACATAAAAGTTACAGATATTTTTGCATTGAAATAAGATGTTTTTGTAAAGACTTTGATAGCAAATCGATACTGCAGAGTTCGAAAATTATACAAGTAACTAAGACATTCACAAAGTTGAGTTTTAAAAATAGAAGCTATTCTGAATTCCGCATGTTTGAAACGTCTCACCTAATAATATTTTCTAGATAAACAAAACATTTAAACATTATAAAATGCGGCCTCCGATGTTTTAAATTCAGCGTTAATATATTAATTTCCATTGCGTGGGTTGTTATGAAAACGTTTCACCTCTTCCCTTGTAGGCGAGTAATGTAAACGTCATTATTATTTTTAGACGTTTTGGCAGACGGTTTATTTTTTTTACTTTTCATTGAACACTTTGAATCACTTTTCTACGTATTTGGCTTGTACACAAAGAAGCTTTTGTGCGTTTGTGACACGCTTTCTTTGAAACCTGCGTTAAGT
Source organism: Melanchra persicariae (assembly GCA_947386135.1). Taxonomy (NCBI): domain Eukaryota; kingdom Metazoa; phylum Arthropoda; class Insecta; order Lepidoptera; family Noctuidae; genus Melanchra; species Melanchra persicariae. The sequence goes on along the minus strand of OX376657.1, from coordinate 3,092,317 downwards.
ATTGTTTTCTCGGTTCCGGGTTAATTAATTTGCAATCTTATTGATGTTTTATTTATTTAAGGTTCAAAACATTACAATGGGTGACATTTTAGAGTGAAATTTTATGGCGACAAAAGAAAACGGCGAAGGACATGAATGGAAAAATATGTCATAAAAACACGCTTTCGGTGACTTAAAATTTTACTTTTTAAATATCGCAGTCAGTACAGTTTGCCACATATTTAAATGTTTCACTTCTGTATGCATATTAAACTTTTTGACATACTCCCACATCTTCAAACAGTCCTTTTTGTTCGTTTTGTGTAGGTTTTCATACCCATTTTACTGAAAGTGATAGTAATCGACTCTGTCTGAAGTAATATTGTCACAATTTCTTTCTTGGCAAGCGAAGTTTGTGATCACAGAGTTACGAGAATGTAATTAGTAAAAACGGGAATTTTATTGCGATTCTACAAGCTGAAATGACATGGTATTAGTTATGGTCATCTTTAGATACGTTTCAGTTTACATTTCTGGTAGATTTATTATGTAAGTATTTTTAAGTTATATTCTGAGTCTGGCCCCAAACATAGTTAAAATTCATCATTATCAAAGACCTTAAAATCTCAAGATATTCAATGTTTTGTCTCGAAGACATCCCAACGGGATTATTCATCTATTCTGCTCCAAATCTCATCCAGTACGAATCTGAATATTTTACGTCTTATTGTTTACATAAAAGCTTGTGTAAAAACACGTATAAAAGGTTGGTAAAGTTATTTTTTTGTACTGAATAATAAATATAATATTATTTCGCGGAAATCTATCATATCGTGCTGAGAGTACATCGGAATAATGTTAGCTGGGAGTACCGTGAGAAGTAAATGATGAAATCTTTTATATTATTGTGACGGTTTGAAATATGGCGTGTAAGGCTTTTACGGAAGACATTCTTCGAGAAAGGTTTTGGGGTCAGATTAACATAGCTTTTTATGGCGGTAGAATAAAAAATATGAACTGTACTGGGATCAGGCCCTTTTAATGATAGAGGTGTTTTTTTACGAGTACGAGTACTAAAATTAGGCTCATGATTTGTAAATAGAATTTGTGGATTTCTAAAATTGAATTTGTATTAAATTGCATTTGTATATAATAAATACCGACAGCAAATATTACGGCTTCATTCTTGTGTACACTTCAACTTGTGACATTCAATTGTAAACAAATAAACAGTTTCTAACACAAATTTTCAATTAGGTACTTATTGTAAATAATTGTTCTTTATATACTCAAGTTTTAGGTAGTTTCGAAGTAAATACAGATAACAACAAAACCAGTATCATATTGCGAAGTCTTAGGAAATCCTAAAACAATAATATAATTTTAAACTTCAGAATCACAGCAATAAATTTAGAAACTAAAATAGTATCTCGGTTATCTAGTTTTCAAATTCAAATTGGTCTTTAATAAGTTTTGAAAATTCATGAAAACATTTTTACTTTTGTGAGCTTATTCTTTTGGTATGTATTGAAAATTTATTAGGGTAATTTTTCTCGACGTAAAAACTATATTTTACTCGTTGGAAGCTACGAATTCATTGTATCAAAAATATTTTATTAAATTACTAATAATAAAAAGTAGGTTTTGTAAAGATTAGATTTTATTACTAAAGCCCATGTTTTTTCAATGACTGTGAGTATTTGAACTGACTGAGTAATCGTTTGAATCATTGCTGAATCATGCTTTCCTTCTCGCCAAGCAGTAACGTTCATGTTTCTTATTAGTCTTTACGTGAAATGTAAATATTTTTAAGACGTAAAAAGAGTGGCAAACAAGTGCGCAGCCAAGCTTATTGGTAGTGTTGCCCACTCTCTTTGGAAACCTTAAATATCAAAATTAAAATACTCATAGTCATTGAAAAAACATGGGCTTTACCCATGTTTTTTCAATGACTATGAGTATTTTAACTGACTGAGTAATCGTTTGAATCATTGCTGAATCATGTTTTCCTTCTCGCCAAGCAGTAACGTTCATGTTTCTTATTAGTCTTTACTTAAAATGTAAATATTTTAAGACGTAAAAAGAGTGGCAAACAAGTGCGCAGCCAAGCTTATTGGTAGTGTTGCCCACTCTCTTTGGAAACCTTAAATACCAGAAGCAACACAGATGCGTTGCCAGACTTTCAGAGAACTTTATTCGCACTTTTTTCTAATATTACTGTACAAATTAGACAAAAATGGAACGAAGTTAGGGAGACCTTTGCCCTGCCTTGGGACACTTACGACTCATAATAATACGGTCAACTTGTGCATACAAAAGTTTTTCGTTTCAAACTGGCTGGTATAAAAATACCAGCCAGTTTCATTGGTTATTTCAGTCAACCATCGACAAAAACTGACAGGAAACTTGAAACTTAATTTACTGATGAGTTACAAAAAACACAGGACGTTATTTTTTAAGCGTTCCAATCGGTGTCAGCCAGAAGTGTATTGGTTCCAGCTATCCCAGTAAAAATAACGTGTTGGATCACCTTACCTCTTTCTATCTCGCGTTATGTTGTCAGTTAACTCAATTTATAGTTCCTCGTCATTGTCAGACAAATATTTATCTTGAGAAACTTTTGTTATTGTTTGTCAAAATTGTAATGGTAGCTTTAATTTTCAAGGTTATTGGATAAAATGAACCATTAGAGATGTAACACATTGTTCCAGATTTAATGAAGTACATATTATTACTAAACAATGTATCAATAAACAGACATCGGTCTAGTTCAATCCGTTCCGCTATAAAGTAAACCGACTATTTATAGAGATTGAAGATAGTCATAAATAGTCTCAGGATAAACTTAGTTTGTTAAACAATGTTCAAAATGACGCAGTTTTACAACACGTGCTAAAACACGTCTCGTTTTGTGACGTCATGCAGAAAACTCGCTTATTTTTGTCAATGACAGGTGAGAAAAGGGGTAACGCAGTAGGTTCGGTAAATACAATAAGTGATATAAGTGCTGGTGATAAAACTATATGCCATATAGTAGTCCGCAAGTTATGTGTATTATTATAAAACAAACCCGCAACTTCGTATCGTAGGTATTAAAATTAACCAGCCGCGCAGCTGTCAAATTCTTTGTTATGTTACTTTCCTTTGTCACAAAGTGTCAGTGTAAAGCGTAAATGAAAGAATTTTAATTGAAAAACAAAGCGGATACTTACAGCAAAATTATAGCCACATAAAAAAACACTGGGGTGATCCAATCACAAAACAAGGGTTATTGGGGGTAATGCAATAGGTTTAGAGCACTTTACTTGTCATATTGTTGCAGCTTGAGGCACTATGGCGGGTTTGTACGACTAGAGATTTATCACAGGCTCGAGGTGTGCCTTCTAGCACACGCTAGTTTAAACTGAGGGGAACTCGATACCTCGTGCGCCTGACTTTATTTTGGGACGTTCTGTGCGCTTGCGCCGTTGAGATTTATTTTCCTCCCGTCACAGTTTACTTTTGGTCGTCGAAAGGTCATTGGACAGCTTGGGTTTGATTGTTTTTACGTGCTAATCATATGTGTTAAGTTTTTGTTGTGTTTGTAATGTAGTTAAGTTAGGGTAGTTAAATTGTTAACCATTAGTGTAGTTGAATTGTTAAAAATAAAATGATGTTCAAAGGTGTTTGTTAGTTCAATTAGTGTTTCCTGGTGGTTTAATGATAATGAGTGTGTTGACATTTTGGCTGACTGAAATAACAAACAGTAAATGCCACAGAGAATTCCTCACGTGTTTAGTTTCGATGCAATTTTAATTGTTTGAACGAGGTTCAAATGGTATTCTCTTGGTTTAAACAAACACATTTAAGTATAGGTTTTAAGCATGTTTTAAGGGTGTTTTTTTCCGTCATGAATAACCGTTTTTTTAATAGTCCCATCGAACTGCATAATAATTTAAACTTGTGCTGCATTGTGTAAGAATTTTGAATGACAAAATATTTCCGTATCAACCTAGATTCTTTAGCGGAAAACTGTTATTTGATTTCGTAATCTCTATAAAAGCTCAGAGCTTTTTTATTCACAAACATTGAGGTTTTAATATATACCACTTTAGAAGAAATAATTAACATTTAAACTTCAGTGTGATCAATTTCATTTATATTTTATAGGTGCTATAATTTTGCTGTCTGGCTCAAAGATGTGATTCTAAATGCTTTTAGAATTTTAAAGTTTACATAAGTACCTATTTGTAATACTCATAAGTAATGTATTGCTAGATAATGGGTACGCTTCCGGATGACAGTATTGTGGAGGAGTATTTCGACGCCCAAGGCCCACTAGCAAAAACTATCATCATCATCTGCCTAGCCTTTTTCTAACTATTTTGGGGTTGACTTCCAGTCAAACCAGATTCAGCTGAATACCAGTATTTTACGTGGAGCGGCTGCCCACCAGACCTCCACAACCCATTAACTGGGTAAGACGGTACTTCTTAGCAAGACTGGTGTCAGAATTCCTGGCTTCTGACAATCCGTAACGTCTGCCAAAGATCTACAAATGACAGCCGGGACCAACGGCTTAACGTGCTTTTTGAGACACGGAGGAATCTCGGAATGTTATGATGTTATACATTGATAAATGTTTCTAGATAGGAAAAATAGAAGCAGGATAAAACGTTCATAATTCCCATGATCTTGAAAAAAATATATAAGATCTGGGAAATACATACAGACAAATAAAGGAGACCTGCACTTGACCGATTTTAAAGTGCGTGGGAGGATTTACTGAACATTTTATGAACATTTTGGCTACGAGTTAAATGTATGAAATGCAACGTCATCGCGTCACCGCTCTTCCTGTAGGGGCCTAATCGGATTTGGCTCTGCACCCATTTTAGTTTATGTTTAGATGATAAATCGTTTCATAAGAAAATGCTAAGTAAAAAAACAACATTAAAATAGCTTTCTCCTTTCAGTTTGGCTCCCGTGGTCTATACCAGAAGAACCGTGCATTTTTTGGGATAAACTACTGTGAACTTCTCAGCTGCAGAGTGGATTTTGGAAGTCGGTGATGACCCCGTCCGTCAACTTCTGTTTTTCAAGGATAAACTGCTAGCAATTTTGTAATATAACGTGGCAGAATGGGGTTTTACAGACTTTAGCAGTTTAGCACTAAAAACTGTAAACGCGGTGCCCTAACTAAAACATAACTCACTTGTTGAAGTACTACTGAGCACAAACTGTTTTACGACTCAAAAAGAAGAATAATGTAGCCTTTTAACAGTGGAAAAACTTTCAAAATCGAATAAGTACTTCCTGAGATATGGTGAGCCGCTTCTTTGCAAACAAACACACGTTTCTAATATTAGTTTAGAGAATTGTCTAGTGTAGTATCATGTGAAATGACTACATAATGCAGACACGTGCTTTGAATATTGCCTCGAACACATTTACAAGAGATCTGTCTGTGCACATACATGGCGCCTTTTACCTTTCTGACAACTGAAATGTGGAATTACAATTAAGCTAGAACAAAAAAGATTACATCAAATATCTATGCATATTGCAGATGCACAAACAAAGCTGCACACAACGCACATAAACCACATTTCCTTCATAACGTGATGAAACATGTACGTCATGCCACAGAGCAACAAATTGCTACACCGGATTACAGACGCTAATCATAATAAGTTACATGACTGCGACATTGGGCCTTGGCACCAGGCTGTAGGCAGTCTCACCATCAGTCAAACTTACCAGGCGCCTTCTGAGACTGGATATGGCATCCTACGAATGGTGGCGGGGACCATTACCAGACACTGCTCACTGAACAAAAATTTCCACACGATAGGTATAATGGACAGTCCTCTATGCAGAGCATGCATGGAGGAGGAGGAAACGGTATCGCACGTCCTCATTGAGTGCACAGTCGTTACCGAAATACGGAGGCAAACAACAGGGACACCTAATTCACACACAGTTATCCTGAACAGACTCAGAGGATTGATCTGCTTCTGGAGGAAGGTTAGCTGGATAGAATGACGGCCGCCATGGCTCGTGAGCTTAGTCCTGGTTAACAGCAGGACTAAGGTCTGCGGAAACCGTACTCAGTAGATAGATAGATAGAGAGATGACTGCAAAATGTTCGATGGACACAAGTTTTGGGTATCATAGCCGCATTCTAATGCAGAACAAAGTGATTTTATAAAAAATAAAACGAAAGACTGCGACTGTGCAGTGGGACTCTGTATCCGTGGTCTTAAAACCATTTTGATTCCAGTGAGGGATAAAGACAGAGCTATACAAGACGTAGAGCACTAACCGTCTTTCACAAACCAATCATTATTGCATTGGCACTTCATGGTAAGGCGGCTGCTCTCTATGTCTATGGATTAAACCAGCGGCTCTCAACCTTTTTGGCCAGCGACCCAAAGCATAAATATATTTATCTGAAGCCCGTGTCCCTAATGATTTATTTATCTTCGAGTTGTATTTGCTTACAGTTAATAGGATTAACTATAAACTATAAAAAATATGAATAAAACAGCTTTTTTTAGAGGGCGAGATACGAAATCCTGCTTCACAGAAATAAGTATGTAGTTGGTAATGATACCAGGGCCTTTTCAGATTCATTACTTAGAATAGGCTTACCAGATAATTCTGCCCAAAATTAAAGGTAAATCTTTCTTTCAGTACTCTATCTCCCATTTAAGCAATTCTTCTTGTAATCCCGAGACCCATCCTAATATTGTCCGATCAATATAGATATTGGGTCGCGACCTGAAGTTAAGAAACGCTGGAATAAACGGTGACACAGCTAGGTTTTTACGACAAGTAATGACCAGTGATTGGCACATGTAGCGTAATTCCCGGGATTTAGTGACCGTTATCTAAACTAATTATCATGCCTTCTGAATCTCGGGACCAGTAAGTAACATGGCAAACAGCACCGCGTGGGACCAGTCGGTCGATTCTGTCGACATCTCACGGCGTTCACCGAGGCGGAGTGAACGACAATAGAGCTGTCATTTCATCTTATTTGCATGGTTTGACAACTCAGCCATCGTGCGCCCCGCCCGGGTGTTCACTTCGACATGTTTACAGAATCGCACTACTGCTTATACTGGAAATGAGAAGTTTGATACGTCGTCGTGCACACTCATAATATCTTAGACAGTATAACTTCATTTAATACATCGACATTCAGAGAAAAATTCCTGGGAATTCCGGGTCATTTCCATATTAACATTATCACTGGTAATGACAATCCCAAGCAGTGGACTGATGGTACGGCAGTGGCCGATGTAGCGTTCTCTGCTCTGTACGTCATACACACACAAAGCGTTTGTGCTTTGATTCAATTCGTCCTTTCTCTGCCGCGTTTTATTTTAAGACATGCGCGTTTTATTTCTGTAAACAAAGCGTATCATGGCCTTTCTTGTTTATTCTTTGACCGCTGCCGTGATTAGCTTGTTTGTGGAATTGTGACCTTTGTTTGTGGGAGTTTTGGCAAATGTAGGATCATGTTTTCTTGTGTTTACCTAAACGTGGTCTGGGTGTTTTCGTTTTGTGTGGAATGGTTGGTGATATTGATTAATCTCTTAGATGAAATGTGGCTATCTGATGGCGAGATGAGTACCTAGATACCTAAAACCCATTGTTGCCATCCCGGGTAAAACCTGGATAAAGTTAGCACAGTAATGACACAGGAGCTTGGGTTGGGCGGATAAAAGACAGTCCTAGTGGTGGGCGAAGTCGGGCTGTTGGTGACGATGACACCTTGATTATATTATGGAAGATTGATTTTGACCGATTATCATTAGACCAGTATTCTAGTTACTGTTGGTGGTTATTTTACTTAAAATTGCGACATGGAGAGTGCCTTTATTCTGTTTGAAAAATTACGCGAAATAAATATATTTTGAAAAAAAAAAGCTCAAGCATCCAAGAAAACCTATTTAACTTTCATTGCCATGCTCAAAAAATGTAATTTCCTTTGTTACCCTGTCAAGCGTCAATTTTATACCTAAGAGACAAGGTTTTCATCGTGGAAAGCTTCCAATGATAGCGCCAATTGCTCTGAAATCTAGGTGGATTTCGCTTGGCTAATTTTGAACCGTTCCATGTGTTACTCTTCTAGCTTGGCCTGAATATACGACGAAATCGCAGTTGGCTGCATTACCATCCTAATATTTTGTGTGATAGGAACAAATGGCGTTTGTTCATACAGCAAAAATGGCGTGGTCCATTTTAATACTAAACTATTAAGTATTAAAAAAAAATGAGGCTTTTGTTTTTAAAAGGTAGTTTCAATACTGATTCGATTAAGACACTTCTTTTGCTGATAGAAAGTGATTGCACAATCGCTCAGTGTCAAAGTTTTTTTATCCAGAAAAAAGGCACAATCCTGCGGGAAAGGCAAGGCCTGGAACAAAGACTTCTAATTCTAAATACAAGTCCTCTCTATAAAATTTTAATAAAGAATGGATAGTATTTAAACGAGCTAAAATAAATTCAAATTAAAGGCGTCAAAAATACTGAATACGCTTTTCTGAAATACATAGTGGGCGACAAACAGTAGGCGAATACAAATGTTTAAAACTGCGATTTAAAAATAAAAAAATGAGTGACTAGTTATTCAATTCGATTAGCATAATAATTTTTGAGCGATCTTTTTTATTTTATTTTGGTGACTCTTTTAAAAGTTATATTATATTTAACATATTTTAATAAATATTAAATTTCAAGAGTGCTACGTTATAATTATCCTAATTGAAGTGTTTATCATTTTAGGCGAAATATCGAAAATTGTTTAGTGGACATTTTAAGCTTAGGTATACTAAGCTGAAATGTTTAATAAACTTTTCATTCGGCCCCAGTCGAAAAAGCCCGCTATGCAGGCCTTCAGGGTGATTAAAAAAAACTAACCTATCCGAGTCGGGGTGCCCCAAGTTCCGTGATCGTAAACCTTGTTTAGTCGCTCATTCAGTATAATTTTCGACCGCTCTATATTTTATTTGGTCATTAGAAAATTTTAAATGCAAGCTTAAATTAATTATTTCCCACAGTAAACAGCTCATTTCACTTATTTTTAGTAACACATAATTATCGCCAGTAACTTTTTCGTAAATTTAATTTAACGCTGCTCGGTTTAGTAATAAACTATCCCATTAACAGTCGCGCATTTAATTTTTATTCGCCCGGTTAATAATTAATTTCCCATAAAGATTCTGTTAGTCAGTGTTTAAATTAATATTATGGCCAGTTTTGTTCCTCTCACAGTTTTCAAATGGCCACGAGAGTTACTTTATGCTCTTTTCCTATTTCCGGCAAATAAACATACTTTATCGTTGTTTATTTTAGTTTTATTTTGGCAATGGTAGCTTGTTTGTAAAATCTTTCTGGGTCGCAAATACTCTGACTATATTTTACATAAATCCAAGGGCTTCATAACAATAATATATACCTAATTATTGTAAGAATCAATTTATCTGTCAAAAACAGTGATTATAGGATTATGTGTATGAGACTGTAACCAACAAAATTTTTTAATAGAATGACTTATAGTAGGCGCCAAATAAATGAAGAATAACGGTCATTGACCTTTCCTTAATATCTCTTCATAGGTACCCCCGGAAAGCAAATTATGAATCGTTTTTCGTTACTAGAACAGTAAGGATCACGATAGATGTCGATTCAGGACAGCTTTATGTCATTATTTCTGTTTTTGAAATTAAGTGTGTCAATAAATGTAGGTGGGTTAATGACCGTTTTTCTTTGTTTATCTAGCGCATACTATAGTTCCCGATTTGTGTTTTTTTCGTTAACCATTGCAATTGAGTATATGAAATGGTAATTAGTAATACATAGTATATTTTTTTTGGTTTTTCTAGATCATATCTTAACTTAAATATAATCAAAATTAACAATTTTTTTTTTCTTAGTAGTAGCGTGGCAAAAATTTAAATGACAAAAGTTGTCAAAATTTTACGTAATCAATCCCGTACATTTTGGCATTTCAACAATCACATTATCTGTTAAAATGACACCTTGTCTAGAACCTTACAACTTACTATGGTAAGGGCCAGATAAACTTGCAATAGCGGCCTTTGACTCACCTACATTTTTTAAGATTCTTAATTCCAAAATCGGAAAAAAAAAACATGAAGCTCTCTTCAATTTCCATTAATCGAGATTCTTTAAATTTTCTAGTAATGAACAATCATTTATAATTTATTTTTCGGGTACATACGAAGAGATGTCAATCAAGGGAAAAGTCAATGTCCTTTATTGCAAAATCTGGCGCTTACCATAACTGAATTAAATTTTCTCTTCCACTAAACGTACCCATTACAATTTGAGTATACAATCTTAATGTCATTTTAACGAGGCACCAACTCCAAAATTTCGTTTGAATTAAGGACTTAGCTCATCACGCTACCAAAATCTGAATCTATTATATTATTGATAAAACAGTAATAGCTGCATAAACGCTTTGACTAATACACTAGATTCTATTTCTCGCCTCAAATAATAGAATTATGATGAGAAAGCGCATTAATAACGACTTTGATGATAACCTGGGGATAACCGACTAATCTTATAGGTTGATGACCCTTAGATTGATTGTCTGAGTCTATTCAATTTATGTAGGTCTTATGGAGTGTAGTACAGCAAAATAGATGTGTATTCATTTAATTAAATGGGATTGTGTTTCGTGTGTTTTGAGAGTAAAATATTAAATAGGTACAAGAAAAGCATTTGTGTGGTTGATTTTAATGAGAGATGCGTTTAAGAATTAATTATGGAATTCGCAAACAATTTAATTTCTCGATTGCTTTTTGTTAATGGATTTCACTAGAAGTCGATCTCAATATGTTTGAGAAAAGGCTAGGCAGATTGGAAGCTTTTTGGAGACTTTGGAGATCATGTTTTAAAACACATGTTTTGTTTATTAAAATTTTAAGAAAGTAATATTAATGTTGAGTTTTTTTTTGCAATAAAATGACACACTGAAAATCTCGGGCGGAGCTCGTGGCTAAAGAATAACAGCCGCACGGGTCCATCTGCAAGATTAAGCTACGCTTGCCAAGGTTGGTCTTGGGATGGGTGACCATCTTAACATACCGAGTTTTGCTCCGAGCACGTCAAACCGTTGATACCAGCTGTCATTGATTAGATCTTTGGCAGTCGTAGCGGATTGTCAGAAGCCAGTAAATCTGACACCATGCAGTCTTGCCAGAAACTACCGTGTTACCCAGTAACTGGGTTGTGGAGGTCTGGTAGGCGACCGCTCTAAGTAAAATACTGGCATTCAGCTAAATCCAATTTCACTGAGAGCCGACCCTAATATATTTGGGAAAGGACTATTTAAGTTTTTTTATTATTCAAAATGAAAGACGTAATTAAAATCCTAATTTAAATGTGTTTTAACGACTGGTTGTGACTGAAAGAACAACACGTTAACATTAAAAGAAAACCGTTCCATAAAAATAATTTTATAGCTATAAAAAGGTTTTAATTACCTAGCTCTTTTAATAAAAACCTTTTTGACACTTAAGACTACACAAATCAAATCTGCATTTTTATAACTCATAGGAAAATTTTTCGTCGAAAACATGCCAAGTCGAAAAAATATTCAAATTTCGATCGAGGTGCATATCTCAGTCGAATAACTATTCGATCTAAAAATAAGTCGATCGGCTGTCTATCTGTCCTTTTCGCCACAAATGCCAATGACTTCATTACAATATAAATAGATGCTGGTAATAGTTGTGACGCCAAAATTACATGCAATGGTATTCAACTCTTTGATGTTCGTACGGAATTAGTGAGAAGCAATTCTGGGGTCAAATTAACCCCATGAGAATAGACTGGGCTTCCTAGTAGTGAATGCTATAAACGAATACTGGGTAGGAGGCATATTTAAACCAGTGTCGATCAAACGTGAATCCGTGGAAAACAAATGACAAATTAATGGTAGTTATTAGTCTTCGCTTTTCATAGACAATTTCCAATGTTTGAATTGGAACTCTTGACAAAGTGACATTCTATCAACGAAAATTCTTTGTCTTTTTTTTACTGATAAAATTTCAACTTCGACGTCAAATTGCTAATCAGTCGGTTTCCTATCGGTGACATTTCAGGGAGAATTTGTCGGAATCTCATAATTTTATTCCACCAAGCCCGTTCCATCATTATACCACAAGATATACGACGAAGCGCCTTCGATGTATAGTAAACATCATCTGCCTAGCCTTTTCCCAATTTTATTGGGATCGACTCCCAGTCAAACCACATCCAGTTGAATTCCAGTATTTTACGAGGAACGGCTGCCTAACAGACCTCAACAACCCATAAACTGGGTAACACTGTACTTCTTGGCAAGACTGGTGTCTGATTTTTTGTACATGGTGAACATTTGCACAAAATGTTTTGCAAACATGTCGGCGAAACAAAAAAATCTCACTCTGTACACTTAGGTGGAGTGAATGACAAGTGAGCTGTTATTCCATCTTATTAGTATGGTTGGCCAGCTCGTTTGTCGTTCACTTCGCCTAAGTTTTCACTTCAACATGTTTACAGAATTGCTTGGAGGTGAGTATGTAGTGGTCAAAAGCTGACAATTTCAAGTGATATCACGCCTACGTGACATCGCTTACTTAGAAGTGACGTAAAAAACCAGCCTCAGAATTATAAACGTTTGATTTTACATTATTATTTTTTGCGTAAAACTACTTCTAATATTTTTTTGATAAATCTTACTGACGGAATAAATTAAATCATATTGTATTTCCAGAAATCTGTCCCAATCGAAGTTCGATGAAATGACATTCATCTAATTGAATAACTTTAAGCGAAGATGAATTTCTCATATTCCTAACTTGTCTAAAATATGTTTGACTATCAAACATATTTTAGACAAGGTAAGAAAATGCGAAATTCGTCTATTATAATTTGTGTCTCAAAAGAAATTCTTTATTGAATTTTAAATCCTACATTTCAAGCACTTCGCTAGACGAAATTCACAAATCGCTGAAAATTTTTCGATGCTACATTCTGACGTACCTGAAATTTATGAATAGTCTGAGACAAATCTTGCACATTTCGCAAAGTCACTGAAACACTGAAAACGTTGAACTGTAAATATTCTGGATTCACATTTTCGTGACAATGATGAAGTAAATACGAGTCCATTTCAAAGTTATTCTGATTGTGTTGAAAGAAAGTATTTTTACACTAAAACTAATTTAATTATATCTGCTTGTTTACAAAAAGACTAGCAATATCCCTTGGTTTCATTCCTACAGGATCTGTGCATTTTATCGGGATAAAAAACTTACAGTGATTACCTATCTATCGATAGATAGATAGAAAGGTAATCACTATATAGATAGGTACAAATAGGCAGGTAATGTTTTTCCAATTTTTTTTGTAAGGAAGATTTATCCCAATAGATATGTTGGGTATGATTTCCGCACTTAGGCTTGCTGTGGACCATTGTACGTAAGCCATTTTGGCCGTCATTCTAACCAGCCAACCTCCCTCCAGAATCAGATCAGTCCTCTCATGTATTCAGGATATCTGTGACGTGATATTTCGGTGACGCCTATGCTCTCAAGGAGCACGTGCGATACCGTTTCGTCTTCCTCCATGCATCTCTACATAGAGGACTGTCCGTTATACCTATCGTGTGGAAATGTTTGTTCAGTGAGCAGTTTACGGTGATGGTCCCCACCAGCATTCGTAGGCTGCCCCTATTCAGTCGCAGAAGGCGCTTGGTAAGTTTCCTGTTTAGAGATGGCGTAGCCTCCTTGGACTGTCTACAGTCCGGTGCCAAGGCATACCAGCGATCTGTTTGTGTTTGGGTATGTTCTTGTAACCACGTGCGCAGTGATTACCTATTACAAAAACATAAACAAACAAATCCTCCCTTTAAACATAAGGGCCAGGTTCTTCTAAGTTTGAGGTCCAAGTACGTGAACAGAACCCATTCGCAAGAAGTTGGAAGAATCATCACAGCGTTGATTTGCTGGATTTGTTGTTGTCAATGACGTCGTTATGATTGGTACATGTATGTATGTATCTAATTACTATTTAGTACCTATGAAATATTTTTACCTTTTGCCGCAGCAAAAAAAGAAAACAAACATTTTATCTACACTAATAATATAATATTATAAAGAGGAAAGATTTGTTTGTTTGTTTGTTTGTTTGTTTGAAATGAATAGGCTCCGAAACTACTAGACCGATTTGAAAAATTCGTTCACCAGTAGAATTGTACATTATCGATGATGGACATAGGCTATAGAATATTTTCAAAAAAGTTAGGGATCCGTATGAAAACTTCGATAATGTAACCCAAGGTGTGAGAAAAAATCCTTATATCGCGTACGCTGCGGAATCTATTGACAATAGAGCAAAGTGATGTACTACAGTTTTATAGAGGTCATTCATGTCTATAAAAAAGTCCGCAATACCATCTGTCTAACTATTATGGTTAAGTCACCATGACCGCTTTTTGTTCAAATTATTCAAGCAAATCCTTGGTGATTTGAAAAAATGGTGATTTCGGTATCATGATATCAATACTTATCCATTTAAATGGTTTGATAATTAAGGTTGATTATTTCCGTGTAAATAACACTTTAAATTATTCAAATCGGACCTTTCGTTCAAAAGTTACGACGGTAATAAACATGCTCGTAGTAAGAAAAATGTCGCGGCTTGAGCGAACTGGGAAGAATCATATCAATGCTTGGTCCGATGAAGTTGAAAATGATTTCGATAAAACAATAAGAATAACAAATGTTTGGATTTTTCGCAAATAAACTACATACCTACATTATAAGGGGTGAAGCAGGGGTGATTAAGTTTTTAGGGGAGGACATTATTGCTTGCTTTAATTTACGTCGGGATATGAACAAACTAAAAATGGGATTATTGAAACAGATGTACCTAACAATTTTTGTATAATCAACTCCTAACGGGGTGAACGGAGTGAACAATTGCGCTGAACCTGAGACCATAGAATAAGTAGAAATGGCCAAGTAATAAATGTAAATGAAAATCGTTGTGCTTAATTTTCCAAAACTAACCTTTATAAGGGGGTATAAGGGGGCGTTGAAGTTTGTGGAGTACCTACTAAATCCGCGCGGACGAAGTCGCGGGCGAAGTGCTAGTCATTTCATAATTTTAGTTGCATTCAGTATTATACACTTTAGAATCATGTATCTAGTGTATAATACTGAATGCACAACACTGAATTTTTGAATAAAATATTTGACCACTGTACTGTACTTTATAACACCCCTGGTAGTGCAGTGTCTATCCCAGCTGTATATTGCGGTAAGTTAAATAAATAAACAACACTAGTCAAGTTTTCAGCGTTATGAATTACTGCAACCTCTTGTTATGCATATCTGAACCAAATGCGATGAAAACTGCATTACCAATATGAAAATAATACCACTTTTGTTGTGTGTAATGTATTTTTTTTAATAAGCTCACTAATGGTTTGAAACTTCTTTTACTTGCTTACTTTACTTATACTTTATTTTCGTTACGCATTCGTGTTTAGGTCACAGAAAGTTATATGTGTACCGAATTTCAACTGAATCGGTTCAGCAGATTCGATGAAAATTGGCTGTGACAGACGGACAGACAGACAGACAAGCGAGTGATTCTATTAAGGGTTCCATTTGGAACCCTAAAATTACTTATAATAAAGTGACCCTAAAATAATTAAATAATAAACTTTTGACGAAACACAGAAGTGTTAGGTAATGTCACACTTTTTCAAAATACACTTTTTTCTTTCAAACCAGCGATGATGCTGTGCACATGGCATTTCTATTCTTAGACCCATCTAAAAATAAAGATTTATTATCAATTCCATCACTTTGTTCTGCAGTAAATCTTTATATATTGTCCTATGTGTTAAGATTCTTGGCAAGCGGTTTGATAGGCGTAGAATTTTAATTATTATTGATTTAGAATGTTTAAACTGTTGATTGGAGCCTGCTCCAAATGTAGCCATCTGTTTTGTGTTCCTGCTGATTAGTGTGTGTGTAAACTGTCGAAATAAACTGGAATCTAGGACTATCTTATTGATAGTTACTGTGTTTGTTTTGTTGTTATTCTATTTTTGATTTCTAAATAGTTTTGTTGCTATGCAATATTCCTTTGTGTTCACAGGAACAAAATCCGTATTAAGCGGTTTGCATTTTAATCTCAGTCTTAAACTATGAAAAAAATAAATTTTCCCCCATATTTTTGTGCTTTTGACATTGAATATCGCAGAGGTAATAACTATGATTACGAATTGAGTTTTTAAAGTAAAAAATATTTTGCCTCCTGATTCTTACAACACTTAAGTGACTTTGCTTGTTTATTTCGAAAATAATCTTACTTCAAAAACAGAGCTTCTTTAGCCAGAAATAACAGCAAGATCAGTATTATTACTGGAGCACTCACCCCAGATTAAGTAGAATCAAAACAATTTATTCTTAAAACCCCCAAAAGGTCAATTCATGCAGAGAAATACCCCGAAATTCAAAAAAAGAAACACTAAAAATACTTTCTTCTAACGACCGCAAATAATTATGTTAATTTTTACCGCGAAAACATTATAAGGGCTATTTTGGGATTTTTAGAAGCCAAACCATCGACAAATATAAATAATTAAAAGAACTTGAAGTTGGGATTTTATAAACAATGGCTGTACGCATTTGAAGAAATTAATTTTTCTTTCGCCACCTCTCCTCGTTTTTTTGCCATCCTTACATTTATGTAAGCGGTTTGTTCCTGACAAGGTCTTTTTTTATTTGAGTGTGATGAAAAAAATTGTAATAATATTAAATATTTATTAGTCACTTTTTTATATCCATTTTTCTATTACGAATACGGTAGTAGTAATTAAATATGATTTGTTTTTAGCCTATTCCGTCCTACTGCAGGGCAAAGGCCACCCTTTCTTCCTTCCATTCTTCCCGGCTATGGGCTAGTGTTGACCAATCTTATCGATAGACGTCAAGCTCGTCCCGCCATTTTCGCCTGGGTCTGCTGCGACGCCATCGAATGTTTTTGGGACCCACACTGTGGTTGCTTTAGCCCATGTTTTGAAGCGCAGCACTGTGTCGCTAACGCGTTCCGTTAATCTGACTCCCAGAATGCTTCGCTCCATTACTCGCTGGCAAAATAAGATTTAATAAAATATGTTTGTCTCATGATAATATCGTAAAATAAATAATTAGCAGTCAACGTAACAATATTTTAGTTATTTAATGTCGACATATGCATATAGGTACCTGCTTTAATACATTTTTGAAAGGCAAAACTTCTATGTAATTTTAAAACAGAACAAATTGCAATTTAACAGCAAAAACCTCTTGAAAATACGTAGTTATGAAAGTATTTCACAAACTGAATTTATTACTTTAAGTATCGCAGCGTTTTACCCAAGATCTTCATTTTATTACAGCCCAAACGTTTAACCGTCGCAGAAACAAAACAGAAAATAAAAAACACGAGAAGAAACCTTCCATTCTTATGCATTGACATCTTTCAATTTAAACAGAAGCGTTTCTGATTTTTCTTTATTAGAAAAAAGGCGGTAAATGGTAAATTGCGAATTGGAAAAGACCCGAGCGAGGTCTTTGTTCAATTCTAGTGAGAAAATGGAATTGGCGCTAAGGTTTGTAAATGAGGCAACGACGGTGGTGTCTACATTCGATAGATCTATGAGAGTAGACGCGTTTTTAGACTTCAAAGTACTTGATGTACTTCGTTTAGAGATCTTGTGGCGGTAATAATAGTAGTTTATGCAACGACCATATAAAAAGGGTTGTTAAAACACGAGTGTGGGTTTATCACACGAGGCGTAGCCGAGTGTGATAATAGCATCGCACGAGTGTTTTAATACCTAATTATATGCCGTTGCATACACTATTTTATCTTCACTCATACAGTTGAAATAAAATAAGTGGAAAAATAGTTAATTCCAATATGGCGGATATTCTCATTGCGTATTCGAATGACTGCGCAGCGCGCTCAAACATAGACAAAGATAAAAGCTGGCTCATTGACATAATTCAATGAGCCCGCGCCAAAAATTAAAAAGAAAAAGTGTGCTATAAAAATTAAAAAGTTATTTTATGATGCAGTTGTTTAAAAATCGAAGGAAAGTGTTGAATCGTAATGGTTTCTTTTTTTAATTTTACCTATCCACGAAAAAAAAGTATGTATTTATGCATTCGTTTTTGAACTCATATTTGGAACATTACGTTGTGAGTGTAGATATAAATATATTTAGGCTTCTTTCAGGCTGTGGTTAAGTTTTATGAGTTATCTTTAGGCTTACGGTTCATAAGGTGTTTTTTCTAACTAATTTGTATTTAAAAGATATTGCAAGACATTGACATCCTTTTATGGCTCTTTAACTAATTATTTTATGTCGGCTTTTTTATCTTCTCCTTCCGTACTAGATAACCTCCATTTGTCGTCGTCTTGTTGCAAGAAAAAACCTAAAATGAACATTAGAGGATAGTCATTCAGAGTTGCGAAATTTGTGCGAAAGAGTCACCACGGCCCTGAAACTTAAAGGGAATTTGGAGAAGACGGATGGGTTTTAGTCAGTAAGAGTCTGAGAATCTTTCCGCTCCGCCCAGAGCGGAAGATGTTTTGACGACACGGTTGGCACAGTGGTTGAGCAGTAGACTACTGCGCTGCGTGTTGCGGTTTCGATTCCCGCAAGGAACCAAAATATTTGTATGGCCTACAGATAGTTGTTCCGGGTCTGGCTGTTTGTGTATGTGTGTTTCTATGTTTGTAAACGTACCCACGATTCAGGAGATATTCCTAGAGTGGGGCAACGTGTTTAAAAAAAAAGTCTATTGATGATTTCTCATCCTTAAGAAAAAGGAGATCGTATTATCACTTTATCTGAACCCGTATTTGAAACATTAAAACCTTGATCAGAATGTTAAGATATTCGAAATCGATTCGAGGCCGTTCTTTCATTTCAGCTCCTACTAATTCGCAATCATGAAAATAATTTTATATACCTACATGACCTCTTTAATATACCCTCCATAATTCAAATACACTATTCAATATTCCGTCAAGGGCAAAGTTCAGGGCCAAATCATAAAAGCACTATACATCAAAACCATTGACAGCATCACTCTGCCACTACATCAACTGATTATACAAAAAAAAACACTGTTATTCCCATCTGGAAAACATTGTCTGGCCGCAATAATAAAATATTCTGAAATATTCACCGTACTAGGCATGAAAAACACAACGATGAATCCGACGTGGTACGGAATAAAATCTGGAACGTGTATGAAACGCTTTTGGACTGAAACTGTACCATCTATCACAGGACGTATAAAAAATCGTGGATGAGCGAGTCGCATGGGAAATAGCGGGTTCTGTAGCTTGGCGGGAAAATACTTTCCATTTTCAAAGTTCCATAACTTCTAAACTAAGTTTTTTCTTTACAGATTTTAGTTCGTTTAAACAAAAAATATGACGCAAGAGACGTTGGCGTATCGATTTGGACTTGTTCCTTACCCATTAGTTACATCAGGTAAAACCTTATCTGCAAACAAAATTAAATATGAATGAGCACACCTTTTACCCAGCAGTGGGATAGTATATTTTATTATTAGATTAACAAAACAAACACCATTTAGTTTTGCTTGTAATTTGGAGGTGAGTGGAACAGAGAGTAAAGTCCCGCAAACCTCCATTGAAAAGGGAAGATCCTCCGACCAGACGGTTGTTGTGTCCGGTGGGCAACTGCCCGATAGTTGATATTCGGGCTGTTGTATCTGTTCAAATCGCACGGTAAACTCTGATATCGCGATTCAGGATTTTCTTATGTTAGTTCGCAGCTGTCGGGATAGATGGCGTTGCGGGTCTTATTGTTGCGATGTAGATTCTGCCACGTCGATTTTTGTGGCGTCATTGATGCTGCTACATAATATTCACTTAACTACAATTTTATTTCAGACCTTTTTAAACGTTGAAGATAAGGCAAACATGTTAAGTATTTTTACGGACAAAGTTACAACAATAAGCAGCTGTGACAGGCATATAGACAGTCCAATAATATTCCAAGAAATAATCTTAAATTTCTCCTCAATTCCTCTTTCAAAATTTTTCCATGGACCCCTAAAAACGGGATAAAACGGGTATACGGAATGGTAAAGTTCATTGCGATATTGTCACCGTAAGTAATTCTGGATTCTTTATGAGTGTAAGTTCTGCTCTGTCAGGTATTTTTTTCAGGATAATACGTTATTTCTATATGGGATAGAAATGTATTGCTACTTGTTATTCTGTAACTTGTGAATTAGATGAAAGAAAGGAATTTTGGGGATTAAGGTGGGTGATTTATCAATGCTGTTCTGGTTCTTTTGTTTTGACCAGAGTGTCAATTCAACTTATTTTTGAACAACGTTCGCATTGGCACGTCAGTTGCAATTTGTCAAAAATTTTGTAGAGTTGGCCCTCAGGATTTTTACTAAAAAAATCCATAATGTAATGAAGCTTTCACTGATGGAACGTAACTTGGCCTACAAAAGCATACTGGTTTTTTATGGATTTTATCATTAACCGTTAATTAATTAAAGAGCATCCAAATTCAAGGGTGGCTTATGACATAGTTAAAAGTTCCAAATTTGTCTTAATTCTCAGTGACATACAAAACAATAAAGGTATGAATACTAATTAAAAAGCATAAAAATATTAACTTTCAGCGAAACATACTTTTGTTGGATCTATTGTCGACACCAGATAAACTTACAATAACGGTCATTGAGCCCACCTGCCTTTATGGACAAACTTTATTCCGAAAGACATCTATTGTGATCCTTTACATTTTCTAGTGATGAAAAACGATTCATAATAAGTTAATGTTCAGGTATCTACGTTAAGGAAAGGACAATGACCGTTATTACAAAATCTGGCGTCGACTATTATAAGTTAGCTATTTAATTTAATTTTGTTTCTCCCCTCGGCGCACTTCATATTCCAAGAATCGTAAACATTGTCTATAAATAAAAACAATATACAAGATCCGTTTGCAATAAAATAGGGTACCTTAATCTAAAATTACAGACGGCGCCGGGTGAATCAGTAGCCTAATAAAAAACAAACAAGGCCCAAATAAAAAATAAACAGCCGTTCCCAAGAAAAGTGGGAACCCAACCACGATACAGTTGAGGCCAGAAAATCCACAAGTTAAAATATGTTCATAGGCAAACAAACATAATTATTAATCTCTTTTACACCCAATGGTTGGCATGGGAAGCCGTCACCTCCATCTGCAAAGCAGTAATGCTAGTGAAAGAGGAGGCAAAACGCATGAGGGAGAGACAAACCTCACGCCCCATCTGCTGCAACAGAAGAATACGCCCCGGGCGCCGGGAGTTGCAGGGCGATTCCCGATCAGGCCCGGGTAGACGGTGCACTGTGTTCCACGCGCGTCTCTAAGAAATGTCAGCAAAGTAGACGGGGCCCTAACGGACCCATTCGAAATCGAATCGAATTCGATTGAGGCGGAATTTGTTCGAAAGAGTCACCGCGGCACTGGAACGCAAAGAGCATAACGAGGAACACGTATGGGTTTCAGTCAGTAAGAGTTTGACACTCCCTTCTGCTCCACTCAGAGCGGAACTCCACTCAGAGTGTGAGTGTGATGATTTCCCATCCATAAAAAAGGCATAGAGTCTCTCTCCCAAGTTACAACATGTTTGTTCTCTGCATATTCATCTCAGACATCGACTTCTCATCTGTCTTCGCAGAATTGCGAAGTTGTACCTATCATGTTGCCAACAACCGTAAATGTCATAATATACATTTACTAGCCACGGCATAAGCCTTCTGTGTTTCCTTATTCTATGTGTCCTTCCTTCTCAAATATTTATCAAATGACCTTGACACTTGGCACGCGTCTCTCACGATGTGAAGTGAAAGCATGGCATTCTTGAGTATATGGCCACTACTTCCCAAATAATTTGTTAAGGATTCGCGTCATAATATAAATAGTTTAATTTTTTTTGGACCATAAAATTAAAATTCCCTAAAAACGTTCAAGTTGTTACCACGAAGGTAGATGGACCGCGAGTAGTTTTTCGCTTTGTTTAAGAACACTCTAAAATTAAGTTATTTATTTGTAAAGCTTTAAATATTTTATAGCCTTATTGTTTTTTTGTATTTCATTTTAATTCGTGTTGATTTTTTTTATTATTGCAATTTAAATTTAATTAATTTTAAATTCTCGAATTGTATTAAATATCAAATCATGTAATTTTTTATTAAGGAATAAACAAGGCTGTATTGTTATTTATTATTAAATATTATAGGGTGTTCGACATGAGCGTGGTCATATTTAAGGGTGGTGTTCTGTAGCTGCTATAGAATAAAAAAAACAATATAAAAATAAGATAAAAATTCACTTATTAAAAAACCCGACCTTGAAAACGACAAAAAACATGAGAAAAATCACTTTTCAAGATGTCAGTTGCAGTCGGCGGCATTGAATCTGTGATTGAACTAAAATAAACACCATTAACTGCACTAGACAGCTTGAAAAGTTATTATTTTTTCTTAACTTTTTCAACAAATTTATGGGGTTGGGTTTTTGAAAAAAAAACATTTTTTATTGTTTTCATAAATTTATCTAACGTCATAGCAGATACAGAAAACCACCTTTAACAACTAATTAAACAACCTAACAGGGGAAGTACTACAAAGCGTCAATGACGTCACGGATAATGCTTTTCGTCCTGCATAGCTCCGTGTATCTCTTTCACACCGAAATCATGATGTCTTTAGCTTATAACTACCATTTTCTACTATTGACTACTATAATTTACCTTTTCATTTTACTATTAAAACATTTTGCAACATAGTTGCAGTGTTTAACCAGAGCTTACATTAAAAAAACACGTTGCAATTATCGACGTACTCGCAAAACTCAGTGTTGCAGTCAAAAAGCAAAACAAACTGCAAATTAAATGTAATAACTAGCAGCATTGTCCCAACGGCAGTTATACGCCAAGAATTATTATAGTCACACACAGTAATCACGAAATAAATACAGGAGCTGCACTGGGTATTAAAGGCATTAAATGACGGAACTAATGTTATTTAGTAGCGTAAATAAAGTAAGACAAATTGTTTCCGCAGTTTAAAATGGAAATACGTATAATATTTTTACGGCTTAGGTGTTCAATTTTTTTTAAAAGAGTTAAAGTTCGACTTACGGATGCTGAATTAAGAATTAGAAGTTTTATGGAACATAGAAGTCAACCTTTAGAAAACTCGAATTAATGCCAAGTTTCCGATTCTGAATTCAGAAGACAGAACTTGTTTAGTAAGATGTCACAATCAATAATTTACTTAATTGAAAAAAATCAACATGAATTTGCTGACATGGGAGTACAAAATTTCAAGTATCTAAGTTGGTCACTTTCAGATACCGATTACATTATTCTAAAGGATCGATAAGAAAGTAAATCAGAGGAAGTCTATTTTCTACACACAGCCTTTCGCCTTAGTCAATATCTTGCTTCGGTTTGCTCTACGTGAACAGCGTATCAATAAACGATATCCCTTAGAAACAGTCATGTTGTTAGGATTTAGTGCGTGCTAGTAAAACTGTAGTATCCAGAAATCTGTTCCGTACGATACCGTTGGGACACGAATTACGACCGTTTTTCCTAAATCGGATCACAGCGGATTCATTCCACATTCGCCACACACGCTTCCTTAAATTGCATTATGCGTTATGGGACCAAACACACAATTGCAAATTACATTAGCAGTCTGCCATGATACTTTATGTAACTCAATGTTCTTCACACCCCATGGGAAATAATTTAGGAAGCAGACAACAGAGAACAAATCAACTTGAGAATTGTAACAGAAACATACGATCCCAGAATAAATAATTCCCATTATGTTTCTTCAGTCTTGTTACCGAACCAGAAACTTTACGCGAAATTCTTGTTCGAAGCTCAAAGGCATCGCGATGTATGGTAATTACGAAATGCGTGCCAACTGACAATTTCATGGACTACTCCATTGAATTGTTAAAGTAACTTCTCAGCCTTTATTTCTATTAGTATACGGTCCAATTCGGTTTATCAATACTTTGGTTTGGCTACGTTAAAAGGTTGTAGGATTAAAATAAGGTAATTACAATTTCAATTGTAAGTTTCGAATTTGTAGTATGATTGTCAATTTGTTGTTGGAATGCGTTGAAGAAAGTATTGGGAAAGGAAATGAGATTTATAATATTGTTCTTGGTATTAATTTTCTATTACTTTTCGTAGTTCCTGTTAGCATGCGACTGTGGAATATTGCGACATTGATCATCTTTTGGACACTGTTGGGAGATATTTTAATGCCAAACTAAATACTGAAAAAGTTAAGCATTATTTTACCTATCAAACTTAGAGATAAAAGGAGAATAAAATTCAGATCTTACCGCTTAAGAAATGAAAAATTCTCAGCCTTCATTCTATTAGCACTTCTCTATAATTGCATTCTCCCCCGCTGGGACAGTTTTGCATAAAGGCTGCGGCTTCTTTATCTTGGCTATACTTAAGTTCCAGTTTCAAGCGGAGTTAGGTATTTGCCTCTTCATTGAGAGCCTGCATTTTATTTTACACTGCCTCATTTCGAGTTAGAATAAATTAGCTCATGGTTTATGCTGAGTGATGGCCGTATTACTATGAAAAAAATAAATATGCAGAAAATCTCATAAACAAAAATCATTTTGTAAAAACAATCTAACATGATCATAATACAGGTATTGTCTTGAACAGAAAATTTAATGATTTTATATAACTAGAGAGACAACGGCATGAAATCTAATTATACCAGAACTAGATCACGAACTAAGAGGAATAACAAAATCATCAAAGTACACAGTCAATAACAGTAGGTTTATATTTATAACTTGTCCCAACTAGGCTCATCACAATTCAGAGTCAGAAACAAATATACTTGGGTACGAAGTTGAATAAGAATCGTACGAGCCATCCACTTCCTTGTAAAACTTTTATGAGTTCAGGGGCCGTACCATGACGTGTTAAAACGTCAGTCGTTCGAGTGAGAAAGAGGGATGGAGCTATATAGGGTATATAGCTCCATCCCTCTTTTTCGCTCGAGGGCCGTATCACTGGGTATCTGGTAAAAGTTCAAAGCCGTCGTCGAAAACGAGAAACTATTGAAGGAAGTAAATTATTAATGGATCTTATACTCATTGGAGTTGTGATAACCATTAGATTAACTGGAAGTTCATTACTTCGCATTGGTGTTGTAAATTATAATAATAGGATGCAATATCTACCAACTGTACTTTAACAATATACACCATGTTAATCCAGTGCAATTTATGCCCTCGTAAAAATCTTGGTCAGTGTTTATCTATTGCATTTAGTTTTAATGGCATAGTTATATTTTAAATTTAAACAGTAAACATTTTACAGTACTGTTTCGAAGAAAATAAACAGCTACAAATTAATTTTGCTACAAGTGCAAAATGAAGCCCTTGGTCATGAAAATAAAGGTTCAATGGAATAAATTGAAAATAAATGGCGCATTAATTTTTTTTTTAAAGCAGCACGAAAAGAATTTCTAAGAAATACTGGAGTTCTGTAGTAAAATGTAAATCTCAAGGAATCTGTAAACATTTATGTGGGTACCTTGCAATTCTTTTGTCGTACCGTTTATTCAGTTACTACATATTCATTCACTTTCCTGCAAGAGTGGCTTTGATTAAACTTAACTAGATCTGTCTTATAGGTTAAGAGTCAAACTATATGGCCTCGCTATCATTCAATGTTCTTTTTATGATAGGCTACACCACACTCGGGTAACAGGCAGTTGTTGATTCTAACCTCAAAAGTATTGTTAACATTATTATAAAAAATCGTGGCTATAAGATGTAATTTTGAAACGGAATGGTGTTCAGAACATAAAAACAATTCAATCTATTTAAAGCTCATTTTGAGACATGAAAAATAAAAGTCAGGTCCAGCTCCTATAGAAATTCGGCCACTTCGAAGCCTATAAATTATTATAAATTGGAATCTAGATTTTTAAGATTGTTGGGAATCGCACCCAACTAACACGCAGACGGCACGCGCAGGCGACGTGACCGACCTACGCGTCATCGTCCACGGCGAGCGAGCGGAGGTGCGACGCGGGTGTGCCGGCGCGGCCGGCGGACACTCGCATTCTCGGAGACCACCGCGACGGACGACACTCTCAAACGCCTTATAATTAATTTATGTTTGTCCGGGACAGTTCATGTTGAAAGTTAAATCGGCAATACAGCCCATTTTTTAAGATACAGTCCACTTTTCATTATTTCCCAACGAGCATTTCGAACATTGGTCCTTCTAGGATCTCGCCGGTTTTTTTTCAAAAAATAACGGTCTTGGAAGAAAACTCCTAACTCAAAAGTCTTCGAAAGCGGTCTTCAGCGGCGATAGTTCCTGCAGGAGTCGTCAATTTCCTGTCGAAGAAACTACGCATAGCTCCCGCACGCGCCCAGAGAAGAAGTCATTCGGCCATACAACGGACTTTGGACCCTTCGAAAGTTCGAGTCATCGTCAAGGACAAAGAAGAACTTGCAGTATCATCGTTTGACCTATGGATGGTTTAGACATTCTGTGAGTTCGTTCCAATTTGTCCCTTACCTATATCTTTTCCTATTCTTCTTCATTTCATGTTTAAATAGCAATATTTAAGTGAGTGCTTTTAACTATCACTTTAAGTCGTTTAGTGATAAATCATTCATCATCTTATTCATAGCCTTGCATTCATTAAAACTCAATTATTCTGCTTGAAAAGCTACTTTAAAACCTTTACAGAATAACCCCATCTGTTTACGTTTACTTCGCTTCTTATCTACAACAGCTGATCGCACGGCGACATACCTGCGCCTGCGCGTCAGGTGTCCTTTTGTTAGCACTGTTGAGTCACACATCGTTAGCTAGCTACGTTTTTTTTTTTCTCTCTTCGCATTTTAAAAACTGGTTTCTTAACTGTCATTAGTTTGTTTGTGATTTATCGCTTGTGTTTCTATCGCTATGGCTGACGAAAAAGTTGAAAAACTCGTTAAAAAACGCAGCTGTATGAAATCAAAACTCACAATATTTAGCAACTACCTTCACATGCTTGAAAGTTGCGACGAACTTAGCAGTTTACAACTTTTAGATTTAGAAACTAGATTTAATAAATTTGATAGCTTATATGTGGATTTCGACGAATTGCAGTGTGACATCGAGATGTTGTTGGAGAACCCCGGTGACGAGAGCAAGGAGCGTGAGCAGTTCGAGAACCAGTATTATAAATTGGTGGCGACGGCGCGGAGCCTGCTCGGTGCTCGTCCTCCCCAGTCTGGCAGTCAACAAGATGGTTACGTAACGGGTGACGAGGATATACAGGCAGGTGGCTTTAAATCCAATTGTGTTAGGTTGCCAAAAATAAATTTACCAGTTTATCACGGTCACTATCAACACTGGCTTGAATTTAGAGACACTTACATTTCACTTATTCATTCTAGAAAGGACATGGACAATGTTAATAAGTTGCACTACCTGCGTGCTTCCCTTAAAGGTAGTGCGTTACTAGTTATAGATAACTTAGATTTTAGAGCACAGAATTATGAATCCGCTTGGAATTTATTGTGTAACAGATACGACAACAAAAGATTGCTCGTTAATAATCATGTTCGTGCATTATTCAGTGTTGAATATATGCAGGGTGAATCATGTTCTTCTATTCGTAACCTTATTGATGTCACAAATAAAAATCTGCGTGCCTTAACAACGTTAGGTCAGGACACAGAATTTAACTTACGGGATACCCTCATAATCTACATGATGTCCGAAAAACTTGACAGCGTTACACGTAGGGAATGGGAGGAACATAGAAACACGTTTAATAATCTACCTTCGTTAGATTTTTTTTTAAAGTTCCTTTGCAATAGAGCTGACTTATTAGAAACTTTGCAAGAACATAAAGTAAATATCAATAAAGTACAACAGGCAGACACTTGCAAACATAATTCTAATCTACTTACAGCTACAAAATCAGATCAAAAAACAAATGAGAACAACAATAAAAATAAAAAATACATTACTAATAATAACAAAAAATTTACATGTCCTATGTGCAGTCAAACTCACTATTTATTTAATTGTGATGCCTTTAGAGCTTTGTCTATTGAAGCTCGTATGCAAAAGGCCAAAGAGGCAAAGGTCTGTCTTAATTGTCTACGGCCAGGGCACGTAGAATCAAGGTGCAATCTTGTACCTTGCAAATATTGCAAGAAAAAACATAGTACTCTGCTTCATTTACATGAGGCAGAAGCAACTCCTACTCCTGAGCCAGTCATTCCCGTCAATAACTTTGCCGGTTCAACTAATGTTCAGCAGTTTACTACTCCTCCGAATGTTTTGCTTTCCACAGCGATCGTGAGAGTGGTTGACAGCAAGGGTGACGTGCACACTGCCCGAGTACTCCTCGACAACGGTAGTACGGGCAACTTCGTAGATGAGTCACTGTGCGGTAAGCTGGGTTTATCGCGACGTAGTGCGAGCGCCACCGTGACAGGTATAAATAATAATACTTCATATTGTGCACAGTCTTGCAGCCTTACTATTGTGTCCCACTATGATGACGACTGTAAATTCACTGTAGACTGTCATATTTTACCACAGATCACTAGAGCTTTGCCGTCTTCATTCATAAACATAGATACTATTCCTCTTCCATTAGGAATAAATCTAGCTGACCCAACATTTAACATACCGTCAGCTATAGACATCTTACTTGGGGCCGAAGTATTTTGGTCCGTCTTACGTAATAATTCTATAAACTTAGGTCAAAATCTGCCCAAGTTATATGAAACGAAACTGGGTTGGTTAGTGTCAGGGCACGTTGCCCGTCATAAGTCACACTCTTCTTCTCCCGTTTGTCATTTTTTAAATGAAGACGCCGACCCAGACTTATCTCGTTTTTGGGAATTAGATACCATCGCAGCCAAGCACTCCTTATCTCCTGAGGAGCGTGCCTGTGAGCAGAGCTTTAAGAAACATACCACTCGTAAAGACGACGGACGTTTTGTCGTGACCATGCCACTGAAGAAAGATCCTTCAGTCTTAGGCGATTCCTTTTCAAAGGCAAAGTGTCGGTTCATGTCACTAGAGCGTAAGTTTCTTAGAGACCCTGCCTTCAAAAGCAGGTACGTTGAGTTCATGCAAGAGTATGAACGTCTAGGTCACATGACTAAAGATAAGGAGTCTTCGCCGGGCTGTCTTCAGGAAAATAGCTATTTCTTACCACACCACGGCGTCATCCGTGAGTCAAGTACAACCACTAAGCTTCGTACAGTTTTCGATGCATCGGCCACCACTAGTACAGGTGTGTCACTAAATGACATCCAAATGGTTGGTCCGACTGTACAAGAAGATATCATTTCGATACTGCTACGCTTTCGCCAGCATAAATATGTTGTAACTGGTGACGTAGAAAAAATGTACAGAGCGATTGAACTTCATCCTTCTCAACGCTCTCTACAAAAAATTATCTTCCGCTCTGATTCTACAGAGCCTTTAAAAACATACACACTAAACACAGTGACTTATGGCACGGCAAGTGCGCCTTACTTAGCCACCAAATGTTTGGTTAGTTTAGCTTCCAGCGCCCCTGATGATGACGTCAGACTATCAATTCAAAGAGACTTTTATGTCGACGATTATTTGGGTGGCGCTGATTCTATAAAAAAAACAATCGATATTGCTCAGGGAGTCATATCTACTTTAAAATCAGCCCAACTAAAACTAAGGAAATTTAAATCAAACAATACATTAATCTTAAATCAAATTTCGCCTTCTTATAATACAGATGACAACATTTTAGACTTTTCACACACTAATATTGATGTCTCATCTAAAACTCTTGGTCTGAATTGGATTTGTGATTCGGACACTTTGTCGTTTTCAATTAACATAAAATTACAAAAAAAAGTTACGAAACGACACATACTTTCTGTTATAAGTCAGATCTTTGACCCCTTGGGACTCGTCGGCCCGTGCATTGTCGAAGCCAAAATCATCATGCAAAAGTTGTGGATCAATCAATATTCATGGGATGATGAAGTCTCACAAGACACCAAACATTTATGGTTTGCATTTGCTGACACTTTACCTCTTCTGAATCACTTAAGAATTCCTCGATGGGTTCTTAGTGATAGCTCAGAAATTCATGAAATTCATGTTTTTTCAGATGCTTCAGAGCGAGCGTACGGCGCTTGTCTGTACATTCGTTCTGTGGATCAATCAGGTTTAGTAAAAATACACCTCTTAACCTCTAAAAGTAGGGTAGCGCCGATAAAGCCCACGACGATACCACGTCTAGAGCTTTGCGGAGCCTTGTTGGCTGCAAGGTTGTGTACAAAAGTATTAACCTCTCTTACTCTAAAGGTAAGCAAATGTAGATTTTGGTGTGACTCGACTATAGTTCTAGGGTGGTTATCTACACCCCCACTGCAACTAAAAAATTTCGTTCGCAACCGAATACACGAAATTCAAGAGAGCACAGAGGGTCACGTGTGGGGCTACGTACCGTCGAAAGACAATCCGGCGGATCTTGTTTCCCGCGGGCTGAAGGCTGATTCCATCAGTGGTTCATCCTTGTGGTGGTCTGGTCCCACTTTCTTAGAGAAAGATGAACGTGAATGGCCAAGAATGCCCAATCACAACGAGAGACACGATCTACCTGAATTAGTTTCTTGTTCTGTCGTAGTAACTAACAGTATTTCCAATGTAGATTCAATAAGTAGTTTCATTAACAATAGATCTAATTTAATTTATTTACAAAGAGCGATAGCATATTTACAAAGGTTTGTACACAATTGTCGAAACAAAACCAACAAACGTACTGGGCCACTTACAGTTATCGAACTTAAAGGTTCTTTAAATTTAATTTTGCACAAAGCTCAGTTGGAAATGTTTCCTGACGAATATGCTATTCTTAAAACGGCGAAAGTATTGCATAAAAAGAATAGACTTAGTTCCTTGTCCCCATTTCTAGACCCCAATAACCTATTACGTGTAGGTGGTAGACTAGATAAGTCCCCATACTCGTACGATACAAAGCATCCTATCTTATTGTGTAGCAAGCATCATTTTACTAAGATACTCTTTGAGCATCTACATTTAATATATTTACATGCTGGTCCCCAGCTCTTATTAGCGAACGCTAGGCAAACCTATTGGCCCTTGGGTGGCAGAAGCCTAGCCAAAGCCATTGTAAATAAGTGTGTCCGATGTTGTCGGTACAAAGCGGAATCGGTGCAACCCATAATGGGACAGTTACCGACAACTCGAACTGAGTTAGAGTACCCTTTCTTATATTGCAGTGTTGATTACGCAGGGCCAGTGATGATAGCGGATAGGAAAGGCAGAGGTTGCAGACTTATTAAATCGTTTTTGGCAATCTTCATCTGTAACTCAACAAAAGCCTGTCATATCGAGCTCGTTACTGCACTATCTAGTGAAGCTTATTTAGCCGCTCTTAATCGCTTTGTGTCACGTCGGGGGAAACCGCAAAGTATTACGTCCGATAACGGCACCAACTTTGTCGGCACTTACAATGAGCTATCAAAGTTTCTTGTGCAATCAGACCTTGAGGGTCATTTAGCTCAAGAAGGTATAGAATTTAAATTCGTACCTGCATATAGTCCCCACTTCAACGGCTTAGCCGAGGCAGCTGTTCGCTCCACAAAACACCATCTTAAAAGATTACTACAATCCACTCATCTCACCTACGAGGAAATGGCCACGTGCCTCACTCAGATAGAAGCTGTTTTGAACTCCCGTCCTCTTACTCCTCTTTCCTCAGAACCCCTTGACTTTTCCGCTCTGACACCTTCTCATTTCCTAATTGGACGACCACTTAATGCTATACCTCATCCACAGGTCTCTGATTGCAACATTAATCGCCTGGAGCGCTTCAAGAGAATCGAGCACATCAAACAGCACTTCTGGCAGCGTTTCTCACTTGAGTACGTAGCTCTACTGCAGCAGAAGGTGAAGTGGCGCTCCTCGAAGACAGAGCTGAAGTTAGGCTCTCTTGTCCTAATTAAAGACAAAGCTCTCCCTCCTCTACTCTGGTCTTTAGGAAGGGTCACTAAGGTTTACCCTGGCAGCGACGGCATAGCAAGAGTTGCAGAGGTAAAGACTAAGAGGGGCACCATAAGGAGGGCTTTCAATAACATTTGCCCCCTTCCAGATTTTTGAAGTCTTCACTTCAACCCGGGCAGCATGTTGGGAATCGCACCCAACTAACACGCAGACGGCACGCGCAGGCGACGTGACCGACCTACGCGTCATCGTCCACGGCGAGCGAGCGGAGGTGCGACGCGGGTGTGCCGGCGCGGCCGGCGGACACTCGCATTCTCGGAGACCACCGCGACGGACGACACTCTCAAACGCCTTATAATTAATTTATGTTTGTCCGGGACAGTTCATGTTGAAAGTTAAATCGGCAATACAGCCCATTTTTTAAGATACAGTCCACTTTTCATTATTTCCCAACGAGCATTTCGAACAAGATACATAGTTCAGGATAGTACCAAATTTTTTCATTGTTCTAGTTTTTGCGAGTGCTACTGCCAAGCATGTTATTATAATGTTCAATTCCCCTATCGGGAAAAGTGTTTTTGGGTTTTCTAACTGTTTCGTATTAGCTGCCCGGAATCTGGATTTCTGGCAACAAGCACATGCCTGTTCCAGTCAAAGTTCGAATCCAGGTTCCAGGTGGTCGGGGATGACCCTTATTACATGAAACATAGTCATAACTGGCAAAATATATGGCTTGTCCTTCGGTGTGTGAGTGATTATGCTATTTTCAGTAGTAGATATTTGAAGAAAATTCCCTTGAAGCAGCGTTTATTTTACAAAAAACTTTAGACTTTCACAAAATATTGCAACTGTCATATCCAGAATAACATTAAACCATGAACGATGCCAAGCGACTATCATTAAGAAATATCAGAGGTGAAGAAATGAAAGAGGAAAATAGCCGCCATTCTACGGATGCATCTGTTTATTTATAAATGCAACGAGATGAAACGGATCGGGAACTTATCAATGATTTTAATTACTGGTTAATGCAAGATCAGCTGATTGGATTCAAATGACAAGCAATATCCGACCTTAATCGTTTGATGGATATGTATTAGCTTGAAATTATCCAATATCTTTTGGGCTCACTTCCAGTCGACAGCGATTCGGATGAATTTTTTGACGCCTTTTAGTTAGAAGTTTTTCTTTTGTGTTTTATTTTAAGTGTATATAGTTAAATCTTGTAAGGAAATAAAAAATAATATATCTTTTTTAATCAAATGAAATAAATATTTTAGGCTTCTGAAAGTCGAGCAATGACTTTCAGTAACCTAAAATATTTGGGAGTAAAGTATGGTTCCAAAATGTCGTACATACCATTTTACTTATCGACAGTAAAATGTCACTTTGTCTAGGCTTGCTGGTACACATAACGTAAAGAAACAAAAATAAAATAGCAACAAAAATAAACTTAAATTAAATGTACTCAGACAAAACAAAATTGTGCTAGACAAGTTTACAAACAAACTAAATCCCACTGTATCTGTCTGGGCACTAAACAGTTAGCCGCAAACAGAACGAAACTACATAAAATACTAGACTGGGAATTTGTCGGAAATTTGCACACAATCACTGTCTGGGTTTTTCCGGCTTCGTTTAAATGCAAACAGCTCCATATTAATTGCATTGCCACTTACATTTCCGACTATTCAGGCGGGTAAGAAAAACTCGTTTAGTGAATTGCAAAAAGAACAGATGATATAGAAACTTTTGTGTTTTTTGTTTCAGTTGTTGAGTTGCATGATGACGTGAAAACAATTAAATTTTATAGCGTAAGTCATCATCATCTGCCTAGCCTTTTTCCAACAATATTGGGGACGGCTGCGAATCAAACTAGATTCAGCTGAATACCAGTAATTTACTTGGAGCGGCTTACTACCAGACCTCCACAACTCATAAACTGGGTAACGCGGTACTTCTTGGTAAGACTGGTCTCAGACTTTCTGGCTTCTTACAGTCCGTAACGACTACCAAAGATCTCCGATGACAGTCGGGTTCAACTGTTTATTGTGCTTTCCAAGGTGTGGAGGAATCTCGCTATGTTAAGGTGGTCACCCATCTACAGACCAACTAAAACAAGCGTTGCTTAACCTTGTAGATCGACCCGTGCGGTTGTTACATTATAGCCACGAGCTCCTCTACTTTAAGAGCGTTTACACCGTACGGTATTTCATACAAACTTTCAAGTCTATTCTCTCTAGTCTTTCAAAATCGCTTCATTCATTTCGAAAAATAAGTTTTCGTTAAAAATAAGTTAGTTGAGAACATTTTCGAAAAAGAGTTCAGGAGGAAAGATAGTGATTTTTCAGAAAACTTAAAATCGCTCTCTTTCTCCTTCTAAACTCTTTTTCAAAAATTTTCTCAACTAACTTTTTAGACCTGGTTGGATGGCGTATGCATACCAAGTTTCATTAAAATCGGATCATTCATTTCGAAAAAAAAGGAGTTGAAAATTTGTACGGCGTAAATGCTCTTAACGCATTTTCATCAGCATAAAATAGTGAAGCTACTATTTTATAAATACATAGCAACTTGCGCCTCAAACAAGCGTTTCCATACCAAATCCCAATTCCCACTTTCACAAACGACAGCATCTTGAGCTCATTTGCCTTTCTGTGGCTTTAAGTTGAGCATAGGATTAACTGTCATTAATTCGAGAGGAGTATCATTAGCAATTGAAACGGATTCCAGTGATGTGTGGGAAATTATTAACACATCAATAATTTATTCAGACCTGTGCTTGAACTGAGAAGGCAAAGGTGTTTGTCGTAGATACACACCACAGCCAACCGACGGTTACTTGTATTGAATTCCAAGTAATGTAGGGATTCTGTCTGTATATTGAATGTAATTTCTCAAACATACTATGTGTGCAAATCCCGAGGTGCCTATTTGTAGTGTTTTAGAAATAAAGTTAGTGGGAAAAATGTCCATTATAATTATAATTTCACTGGGATAACACACTTACCACAAAATTTATTTGTCAGTACTCGAAAAGTGGCACTACCACACCGTATTTAGGCACGCAATTAAGTGTTTTTCGCACTAGTGTGGAAAAGTGCACCGGCCAGCACCCACTCTCTTCTCTCGATTGTATTTCTAACATCATTACCGCTACAGACACTAAAGAAGTGACTTATACCGCCAGACACGAACCATGGAAAACAAATCCTGCATCCTGGTATTAGAGATTTCCGATTTCAACATTTACATCAGCCAAAAAATCAAACATTGGGCAGTTCACCTCCAGACACAATATCCTTCTGGTCGCAGTATATTTCCTTTTCAATGGAGGTTTGCGGGACTTTGCCCACGTTCCGCATGCCTCTACATATTTATTCTAAATGTTTATTAGTTGTGCTCATCATGGGGTTTGCCGTAATCGCCATGCTTGGCAGGCGGGTTGGCGATCGGTAGCCGATGGATGCGAAACGTACAGAACCGGCTGTTGTGGCGACACTTGGGGGAGGCACTTGGCTTGGCTTGGCGTCCAGCAGTGGACGTCTTTCCGCTGATATGATGATGATGTTGATAAAATGTTTATTTTATAAAAATTTTTAGGGTGGTCGCCAGGAAGCCACTAGTCGGTGTCAGATGAGACATTCTAGATAGCCATGATGGCATTTGAGATGTATCTTTTTGGCTACGACTAAGCCTTATATAACTGCACAGCCAATTCTAAAAATTACAAAATCTTAAAAATCAAATCAATTCCTAAAACAAAAACTAAACTCAGGTACCTTAATTGATTCAACCAATTTGTTAATTCATATTCCAGAGCCGGGTAGTACTAGGCCCAATATGTTTTTGCTTGACAACGTGACCCGACTATTATAACGATTAACACAGACCCTTTAGGAGATAAGCGATGGAAAGCCTCAGGAATTAATAATAGTGTCCTTCGGGTGAATTGGTCGTAGTACAGACGCCAACACATCAAGCTACCTGAAACTGTCAAATTTTCCCAATTAACCTTGAACCTAATGCTCTAGCTATAAAGTTGAAAATCTAATTTTAAAAAAAAATGTGCTGGCGACTGTACATTTATGGGTACATTTTGATAATGGTGGGACACTAAAATTACATAGTAAAACAGGTCAATCGTATGTTTTTTTGTAATTACTTTATTTGTTTATAAATTAAGTAGTCAAACGTATGTTTGTTAACTTTGGGTATAAATAAATAAAGTAATTTATGGAAGTAATGATCCTGGTCTCTGTCTCTCTTATTACTCTAGAAAGCACATTATCGCAATTTTTAAATATGAGCAATGTGTGTATGTGTATGTTTATTGTACGAGCTGTGCCCTGCGGTTTCATCCGCTGCTCAGCTTTTAAGGTTCATAGCGCATTTTAAACCTTCCTCAAGAACTGAGCTATCAAATGCAAAAATATGAATTCAATCGATCAAGTCGTTCTCAAGTTATGGCGTGACCAAGGAAAATTGGGATTCATTTATATAAATCCTAGCTGCCGCCCGCGGCTCCGCCCGCGTGAATGTCGATAATTATCCCAAGAGGACATACTCCCGGGATAAAAAAAATCCTATGTGTTATTCGAGTTAATCTACCTCTGTGCTAAATTTCATCAAGATCCATTCAGTAGTTTTTGCGTGAAAGAGTTACAAACATACATCCATTCATCCTCACAAACTTTCGCATTTATAATAAAGTAAAGTAATAGTATAGTAGGATTAATATTCATAGTAGGAAGAAGGATTATATTATGGATGTTACAATTTATTTTTTATCCTGAAAAAATGTATGGTTCATGTTTGCAGCTATTTTTTTATAAACTCAATCAAGATATCAAGGTAGTCTCCATTCTAAATGAGCCTATAAAATAAATTGGCCTTGATCTCAAAAGAAAAAGCAAGACCTTCACTAAGTCAGTACACCTTATATTTTTCCTAGAAACATAAATAAGCTAGCTTCCAGCAAATATAAGTAAGAAGACGTCTAGACTAACTTAACTGGACGTTTCCTAGGAAACTGGGCATTGTTGTATTAGCAAAATAAGATTGTTGAGAAAACTAAACGTTCAGAGGAAAAGATTTATAGTGAGTAAATTGACTTTCTTCGTGCAGTTATAACCCACCACCCACTGAGATT
The DNA here is from genome assembly GCA_947386135.1 of Melanchra persicariae. Taxonomy (NCBI): domain Eukaryota; kingdom Metazoa; phylum Arthropoda; class Insecta; order Lepidoptera; family Noctuidae; genus Melanchra; species Melanchra persicariae. The sequence continues at coordinate 3,055,024 of OX376657.1, read as the reverse complement.
TTTTACGGCGCTATTTTTATCTATTTATCCTCTTAGGAATTGATGTAACGGTTTTGATTTTCAGAAGTAGTTTCTTAAAAGGTTTTAGTGAGATAATCCAAGGCATGTAGTTTATGTAAGAAAAAAGTTGATTTTCTTGGTTTTCAAATGTATGAAGGCTGAAGGTTAGATTGGAAAATCGAAATTTGTTACATTATATGTGAAGTCTGTAGGTACTGTGCCTATGTATCTTACTAGTGGTTGAGCAGTTTATAATGATCGTTTGTTGGTCAAAACAAAGCTTTATGTTTAGTATAAACGCTTGGTGTCAATATAGAAAGAAAACTTGTTATTGAGTTATATTTTTACCAATTTACTGCTTCTACGAGTACGTTTATTGATTCAATCTGTTAGGTATCAAAAACAAATCATCATTACCATCATTACATCAGCCGAAAGACGTCCACTGCTGGACCTAGTGGACGTCTTTCGGGTCGGCTTCCCCCAAGTGTTGCCACTACAACCGGTCCTGTGCGTCTTGCATCCATCGGCTACCAGCAAGCCTCGCCAGGTCCGCAAGAGAACCAAGATGAAGTGCCAGTGGGCAGGGTACATTGCTAGCAGAACAAATACAATTAATGAAACAAAAAAAATATTGTTGCTTCTTACTACTTAGTTTAAAATCTTTATAGCTGGCAGACTACAACGTAAATTACTTAAATGAAGACACAGACTAACCATATAGTGACAAAATGGTCGACCTTGAGGCGCTCCTTAATCTTGGTTTAAAACTACGAGTATATAGCTGGGCTTGACGTTAAGTGTTCTGCTCAAGTACTTGGATCAACATTGTGGGCTCAAGTCTCGCTGTTAGGAATTGTAATTGTTATTTGTCTAGGGACAATTCAGTGGAATGTATTTTTGAAGTTTTGACTAGTCAGCTGTGTTTTTAGTGCTCTAGATTAAAAAAGCTATTGGTTCTTAGAAGAACTCTAAAGGCTCCCCTTCCCTTAAATTGTCGCTGTTAAACAATTGGATGACCATTTTTAGGGTTCCGTACCCAAAGGGTAAAAACGGGACCCTAAGACCAGCGGAGTATTACTAAGACTCCGCTGCCCGTCTGTCTGTCACCAGGCTGTATCTCATAAACCGTGATAGCTAGACAGTTGAAATTTTCACAGATAATGTATTTCTGTTGTCGCTATAACAACAAATATTAAACTAGAATTAAGTAAATGTTTAAGTGGGGCTCCCTTAAAACAAACGGGATTTTTCAGTCGGTCGTCGCATCGGTTCCACATTCGCACGTCACACCTGCTTTTTTTTTTAGGTTAGGAAATCATCAAATGACTCCTTCCGTTCTGGGCGGAGCGGAAGGGAGAGTCAGACTCTTACTGACTAAAACCCATCCTTGTTCCTCTAAATGCCCTTTGCATTCCAGGGCCGTTGTGACTTTTTCAAACAAATTCCGCAACACTGGCAGGCTGTGGCACCAGCGGTTCTCAATTCGACTGAATGTTTGCGTTTTGTTCAGCTATATTTTCGACAACTCTGCCGTCATAAGGAAAAAGGATATATCTACAAAACGAAGTAACCAATTTCCGACAGTATGTAAATAATTTAAGGTCGAAAATTGGTTACTTCGTTTTGTGTCGATTTGGATGATAATTTTTTCCGTTATTGTTTATACCACATCACAACATAACATCACGCCGATACGCTGTGCTATGTGATAAGCAGATGTGTAAAAGTCAACCATGGTTTTGGGGCTATCTATTCGAGCACAGCTTTATTGCCGGATTCCATGGCCTTCAAACTTCGGCCCGCTTTGTCCTCAGTCATAAATTAAATCAATAGCGCCCTTTTGAAACCACTCACTAAGTGACCTGGGTCTCAAGTCTGCTGTTACAATAGTGTCAGAATGAACTATCATCTATTTCAAAATTGTTGATTTTGACAAGTTTGGTAATCTACTAATATAAAAGCGTCATTATGACTTTCCAATGGTCAACCACTGCGCTCCATTGAAAGAAATGATGTAGAATGGTAATCTCGTACACAATGACAAATGAATGACAGACCTATGCGTTAATATTAATAGGTACTTTAAATTGCATAGAACACTAATAAATAACATGTAAAAATATAAATATAAAAGAAATCTGGCATAACTTAATTTTTAAATTTAATAGATTCTACCACGATTCTATTAAGAGATCATTGACCGACCAATGATCGACCATTATGAATTTAGCATATTACGAACTTATAGCAAAATGACAATGGGATCGTGTTGCAATGACGAATTTATAAAAAATAGCAGACTTGGGGCCCTGGTGGGGTCGACCGGAGTCAGCTGGATGCGAAATACACAGGACCAGTCGGTCTCCGGGAATAACCCCTGAAGCCAGCAATGGATGTCTTTCTACTGACATCTTGTTTAAGAGTGCAACTTTCCAACATTCTAGGTACCTTGTATGCTTTAAAAAGGCACCCACACACTGTCAAGACACCGACGCCGCTTTATTCCTAATGTCGGTTTAAGGGAGGTTTCACACGTTACGTTTAAGGGTTTATGACACGTGAACGTTAAGGGGTTATTTCGTAACGAAACGGGTGGTTTAACCCCCTCGTGTGATGATAAATTGGTTTTTGTTGATAGAAATGTTAAGGGTAGATTGCGGAAAAATTGTATGTTTATATGGGTGTAATTTATTGGTGTGTTTACCCCTAAAATTATAAGGAAGGTTCAATGTTTTTTTTTTCTCCTGTACCGTGGGTGCGTTTACAGACATACAAACTCACATTCACAAATGTTGAAATTGTGAGTAAAAGGTGCACTCTCTACGTACTTTTTTCATACAACTCTTTTATTTATATGTTATCAAATCACGGTTTTAATTAAACCGAATTTACAAAATAAAAACAAAGACTTGTAACAAATATTAATCACACTTCTGTATTATTTTTAACTCAACAGTTTGATAGGGTAAACAATATCAGACAATTTTATCAGTTATTTTATTTCAGAAGCATCAAACCTTTTCTTCTTAGTGCAGAGACTTAGCTCATCGTAGCATATCAGCCGAAAGACGTCCACTGCTGGACACAGGTTTCCCCCAAATGGTTGCCATAATCGCCACGCTCGGCGGGGGTGGAACCGTGATAGCTACACAGTTGAAATTTTCACAGATGATGTATTTCTGTTGCCGCTATAACAACAAGTACTAAAAACAGAATAAAGTAAATGGTTTAAGTGGATCTCCTATACAATAAACGTGGTATTTTTTCCGTTTTTGATAGATAATGGTACGGAACCCTACGTGCGCGAGTCCGACTCGCACTTGGCCAGTTTATGTTACCTACTGCTCAATCACCACCCAAAATACCCGAAACCCTCTCAACTATAACTTCATACAATCTAAACGCATAGCCGAGAGCGATAGATATCGTGAGCTGTCATGTCAGGCATGAATTATCGCTAACACAGGCATAAATCGAGCCAATTCAGGGTATGATTAACAGGCAATGAAGCGTAACCATAATATCAGATGATTAAAATGTTAGTTTAGTTAATCATTTAGGTCATTATCTGACGGCCGCCGGTCGGTCATGTTCCAAATGTTGTGGATAGTTCATCAATTGGTTTTGAACGTTTAAGTAACGTAATTTTCTTGCCTGTTTAGAATCATGATTGTTCATACTTATAGACAATGAAGGAATATATTATTTTACAATTCCCTATTAAAAACGAAGATGCGGGCGAATATAGAACACTCTTTTGTTTTTCAGGTATATTTTTTACCAATTTACAGCTACGTTTACTGATTAAATCTGTTAGTTATCAAATACAATTCATCACCATAGCAGACGAAAAACGTATATAGGCCTCCCCCAAGTGTCGCCACAACAACCGGTCATGCGTCTCGCATCCATCGGCTACCAGCGACCCTCACCAGGTCATCGGTCCACCTTGTGGGAAGTCTTCCAACGCTGCTTCTTCCGGTACGCGGTCGCCACTCCAGAACTTTTCGGCCCCATCGACCTTCTGTTCTGCGAGCAATCTGCCCTGCCCACTGCCACATCAGTTTGGCGATCCTTCGGGCTATGTCGGTAACCTTGGTTCTCTTGCGGATATCATCATTCCTGATTCAATCACACAAGGAAACTCTAAACATTGCCCTAAAGGCTAATAATTATCCTTTTATAGTCCACAAGCCGGCGGCTGTTACTTAAGAATAAGAGGAAAATTCAAAAGTTACACATTTGGATTTTATGCACAAATTCAGCACTCATATTTGGGTTCTATAACTATGGGTTGGGCCGACGGCGCGTTTCACTCGACGGCGCGTTTCACTCCAAACGCGCCGGAAAGAGCAGTCAGCAACGGAGACGGGGCCCGCCAGGGCCAGAGCCTGCCAGGGTTGCGGAATATGTTCGAAAGAGTTACCGCGGCCCTGGAAAGAAAGGCACTAGGAGGACTAATGGTGGGTTTTAGTCAGTAAAAGTCTGACACTCCCTGCCGCTCCACCCAGAGCGGGAGGGGTCATTTGATGATTTCCAATCCTCAAAAAAAAAAAATGGGTTAGGTGGCTAGCTAGGTAGGTAGGATACATACAAAGAAGCTGCGTAAGTACCTTCTTGCTAAAGTAGAAATAGGCTGAAACATTCAAGTCAAATACTAAACGTTATTTGCACACCGTCTCAAACAGAATATAATATTCGCACATCCAATATAAACACACGAGATACTATATAATTTTAGCTGTCAATTCACTTTCAATGTGTAAACGGGACTAAACGTTCGCCAAGTGTTGATTTGACACCGTTTAGAAGGACCTAGTACGACACGAGTTCTCAAGTCGAACTACTGTTACTTCGAGTAGAGCTCAAGTTTGTAGGGAGTGGTGTAAGTTATGAGATATTGCTGATACCGGGAACAAGACTGTTATAAGTTGTTTATATCGAAAACGCTGTTTAAAACGTCTATTTTTTTCAAGAACAAACACGCATCACTGGTCCCAACCTCTGCATTCTGAAAGTCAGAATCAAAAGTGGTTACCACCAAAAAAGCGCCCAGTCAATGAAGTTCGAGTAGCGGAGAAACAATTTAAACATTTTAGATCCCTCAGCCAAATCAATCAGAAAAAAACACTAATCACTATCTATCGCCCGCAACTTCGTCCGCGTCAAACTCGTAAGACAGCACTAACTACAAGATCTCGGGTCGAGCCATGCCTCGAAATCGTAGCATATAAGGCATTCTATAGGCCCTACGAAACCCAACATTTCGGTACTTAAATAAGTATGCCATAGCCGTTAAGTATTCTTAATGTTTGTGGAACTATTTGGGCTGTCTAGTGTCAGTCAGACTGAAATGATAGGTTCTAAAATACGACGTTCCTAGATAAGCTTAGAAAAATCAAAGGTAGTCCCCGCTTCCTTTAGCTTGTCTTGGCGGGGTACTACCATGCTCACAGATCATATGAAAAAGGGAGAGGAAGTTTTCGACTTCACCCCGCTTGTCGCTCATACCTCACAGTTTCTTACAAAGTTTGAAACTCCAGCGGCACTAAGCTACCTTGGCCCCTAGGTTCGTCTACACCTTAATGAAGATTTAACGAGGACCAACCGCACAGGAATAAATTTCCGTTTTCTTAGCATAATGTTGTTTAAGTGCAGCACGTGTTTGAGGTACGATGCATCTTAAATTAATGTTACTGATGTTGGAAAGAGTCTCTGTGTGTTAATAAGCAAGCAAACTGGCGATCCACCAGTGGCCGTATCTACTATGACGTATAAAAGCCATCATTGTTCCAGTGCAAGAGAGAGACAGAGTAATAAAGAACGAAGTACTAAACTATATCTTTTTCAATATGCAATCGTGATGGCATTGACATGTAATTGGCACATTGGTGGTATCGCAAATGCGTAGACTAGCTGGCGTAGCTATTTAAGAGACACAAGTTTAAAAAAAAAATGTACCTATGCCATTGCAGTGACATGACCCACACGTTATAATGTCATTGCATTGGCCTAAATTTTTATAATTATGAGACGTTAAGTCTCAATGCAGGACAAAAGGCCTCCCATACGTGTTCGACTTTTCTCTGCCTTTTACTATAGCAGGCCAATTCTTGGGGCCCGCTAGGGCCAGAACCTGCCAGGGTTGCGAAATTTGTTCGAAAGAGTCACCGCGGTCTTGGAACGCAAAGGGCATTTGGAGGAACACGGATGGGTTTTAAGCAGTAAGAGTCTGACTCTCTTCTTCTCCGCCCACAATGGAAGGAGTCATTTGATGATTTCATATCCTTATAAATAAGGCCAATTCTTTATATAGGAGTCTACATGTACATACACACATTACATACATACGTACATTTTAATTATTTTAACATTTTACGTTAAATGTAGCAAGAACAAATGAACGGCAAACAAAGCCTCAAGTTATAAAAATTAATATTGCCATACCACCACACTGTAGCACGTAAAACAGAAAACCAAATCAGAACAAGCTCCATGAAATAAAAGAAAATGGACCTATTCCAACTTAAGACGATGTTCCCATTGCAAAAGATACTTTCCATAACGAAGCTTGCAAGAGAAAGTTGAATAAAGCTCATGGGACTTGTAAATCAACACACATAATTAACTCTATGTAACAGTATGTACGAGAATACTTCAGTTAAGTATAATCGCAACATCTGCTTGAGTTAGCAAGTTGTTATGGGACGACACATTAGAGTTTTGTTCTTTGAGTGGAATAACTCCCGGATGTATGGATAGATAGAAAAGGTACTTATTTTTACAAGAACTGTTCATGACCGTTTAAGGTCTTTATAAATATTTTTCTGTGGCATGTTATGTCAAGTATAATTTATATTTGAAATATTTTTGTCTGTCTTTTTTCTGGGAGTTAATAAAGTATATTCCTTCTATCTACTTCGAGATAAATACCATGTTTATTCATTTATTATTAGGTATATTAACACCTGTGATCAACACAATAGATATGTCGCAGCCAACTAGCTGAATCCGCCATTTCATTAAAGGTCTAGCCTTTTAATTGAATTGTGTCGTTTAATCAGCGACATATGTGACATGGGCAAGTCATTAAACGATATTGAACAAAAAATGTTACTTATGTCGCTGAAAAATCGTCATATTTAAATGAAAAGGCTAGGCAACCAATTAAACGGTTGGTTAAGCTAATTGGCTGCGACAGATACATAGCAATAAGAAAGAGACAAAAATATAATATAAGTGTACACATAATAACAGCTTGTTTTTCTTTTTTTTTACGTTGGCAACACGTATTTGGTCGTAAAAAAACGACCTCATCGAAGAATTCTTTTATTTTATTAATGAAATAAGAATAATTTTGTACATACCTATAATGCCTTCGTTTGATGGGAGTACAATAATAATTATGACACAATATCAACCAAAACTTGACAGCCCACAGGTTTACATACCGTCTGACTATCTGAGGACTCATTCTACTAATTTTTTTTAAGCAACGTTCGCATTCGTATCTCAGCGGCCCTACCATGACGAAAGCGTGAGTAGTTCGAGCGAGAAGGACGAATGGAGCAATATAGGGTGTACAGCTCCATCGGTCCTTCTCGCTCGAACTATTCACGCTTCAACACGTCATGGTAGGGCCGCTGTTGAAATCTGTCAAAAAAGCCTTAACAATGAAATTAGTGAAATTGGCACTGATGTTTTCCAAACATCCGTTCATAATAAGCAACTGATTTTCAGAATAACTAGGTACTCGTATGTATTATTAGTTCTGGCACCAAAATAGACGTACCGAAATAGAAAAAGGGAAGAAAAGTTCATGCCAAAAATATTGACGGCCGTGTACATTTTAAAACAATGATTTATTTTTAAATTGTGTATTTCATTTCATCTACCTACACTGGACTAAAAATATCGGGGCAGACACAGGTCAAATATAATCAAACATTATTGCTAATAAAGTGTTTTGTTCTTGTTACTCTGTCGAAAATAGGAATGAAATAAAAAAGGTAAAACCTCCGAAGGTTGCTGTAAACCTTTGGAGGTTTTACCTTTTTTAAGCATTCGAGATATAAAAAAATAGGTAATAATAAACAATTACACCTTTATCGAGTGAATTCTTCGAGTGCGCGGAGGTGGCCAAATCCTCTCTCTTCCTAATCGCTCTCTCACTGCTGAGAATCGTGACTCCGATTCAAACTGTCAACAACTTTTCTTCATCTGTTACGATCAGCAGCCTGGGGGTCGAGTCTGCTATTGCAATCGTGTCTCAATGACTGGTCAATGATCGATTTTTGACGTATAACGTCAAACTTATGACACATTTCGCATACAAAAACTGTCAAAGTTGTCAAATATGCGATCAATGACCGGTCATTGAGACATGATTGCAATAGCAGACTCGAGCCCCTGGTAGAGTGCAGCGCTGATCGGTATCTCCAGTTACTCCGATATTTGATCCGAACACCGTTTGGAGCCGAATCTTTGACTATGAGAAAAACCGAAAAATACTTGAAGGAGCTTATAAATTTTTTCATTCTGACAGCTTATTTTACATCGTTTGTATGTCATTAAATAACAAGATGCCAAGTTTTTCTTACTCAGTCTCTATGAAAAGCTTGACTAGCTTGTGGCTAATGAATAACAGCCGCACGGGTCGATCATCAAAGTTAAGCAACGCTTGCCAAGGTTGGTCTGTGGATGGACCATCAAAACAAACCGAGTTTCCTACGAGCCTTGGATAGCATGTTAAGCCGTTGTTCCCGGCTGTCTTTTGTAGATCTTTGGCAGTCATTACGCTTTGTCAGAAGCCTGTAAATCTGACTCCAGTCTTACCAAGTACTACCGTGTTACCAAGTAAATGGGTTGTGGAGGGTAAGCAACTGTTCCACGTGAAATACTTTTACATTCAGCTGAATCTAGTTTGACTGGAAGCCGAACCCAATATAGTTGAATATCCATAAAAATAAAGTCATATATCGTTTAAGAAATCTGACTAACATAATTATGCATAATAGATTCTGGTTCTTTACCGGTTAATCTCATTTCAGATCAGGAGCCAAAAATCATCATTACTCCAGTGAGGGATGGAGACGGAGCTATACAAAACGCATAGCACTATCCCTTTTTTTACACTGGAATGATGAATTGACACGTCTTATTGGCTTATTTTTCAAAGAAGCTCTGAGTGTCCCTCCCTCTCGCTCCTTAGCGTAGACATGACACTAACAGTATACTTACCTATCATAATTTAACCTGATTCCCGTACTTAACTATTATAATAAGCAGTATCTACATACAAGATGGTGCCTGCCCTACAAGTTTGTAATGTAATTAAGTGTTCACGAGAGAAATAATGCGAGCGACACATCAATTAATAATAAGTCGCGGTTTGGCAAGGATGGTGACAAGAGCTTGAGGAAATAAGTTAAGGTTTCCTATGAGGAAATAAGTTTGGTAGATTTGAGTTTATGTTGCCTAGCGTATAAACTTATTTTTAACCGACTTAAAAAAAAGGAGAAATTTCTCCATTTGATTGTATTTTTTTTTGTTTGTTTCCGTCATTTATGAACCGATTTGAAAAATTCTTATTTTATGTAAAAGGATATACTTTTCGATTGGTCCCATTGAAATTTAATCAAAATTAATTTAGTGGTTTGGTTTTTTAAATCCAAATAGCTGGAAAAAATATGTGGAAAAATCATCCATGTATACGAAATTGCGTATTTTTGCTTTCCTGTGATTTTCCAGTGGTGTTTTTAGCTGTGGGGTAGGTACCACTAAAAAGTAAAAAATAAAAACTTATTCACAACAAAAATCGACTTCCAGAAAAGCACTAAAACGTAAAAAATAACTTTAATTTCGGAAGTCCGTGTCAAATAACGAAAAAGCAACCATAAACACCGACTACCGAAATAAAAGAGAGCTGTGCTTAATTTGTTTATAATACCTTTTGGAGCTTCGAAGGAAAGTGGGTGACTTACTTCCTGAAAAGAAAGAAAAACAACGTTATTTTATGAAAAATTAACCGGTCAAGTGCGAGACGAATTCAGGTTTTTGGTTAACTTCCCGAAAGTTAACCAACGGAACCCTTCCAATCTGAGTTCGTACGGTACGGAACCCAAACACAGCTTACTAAAATAAAATGACGAAGCCTGCGCAGTGCCAGAACCCTATTAGAAACTGACATAACCTGTCGACTATCCCGGTTGCTATTTTATTTAATTCATGTGAAAAAAGATAAAAAATACAGAGGTTTGCGAATTGAAAACCTCTTTTCGTATACAGTTCCACTTTGCTCCCATCCACATTCTTATTAGAATAAGAATAAGAATTATAAGAATATTGTTTAAGAAATTACATCCAATAAACTGATTCCTGAAACTCACACTAGGATTCCCTGAGTCGTGAGTTCCAGGCTCTTTCGTTCCATAAACATTTTATTGTTTGTTTATTTGAACGCGGTAATCTCTGCAACTGCTAGTCAAATATGGAAAATTTCTAATTCTTTGTATATGATAGCCAAATTCATGAGGAAGGCTATAGGCTACACGGGAACGAGAAATTCCTACGAGAATGGGAAAAACGGGATATGCGCGTACGAAGTCGCGGGCAAAAGCTAGTGTACCCAAATATATGAATGTTGAGTGTTGGGGGGTAATTTACACATCGTTTTCAACAAATCATTCGATACTTTTTTCTTATTTCTTTTATATATCTTTCTACATCCGATCTTTTCAACGTCCATCGGGGCCATTTCCTTTTCTATTTATATGAAGTAAAATACTTCTATATTTATTTCCATCGTTAGCTCTATCGACGAAGAGCGATAACTTAGAACAGGGATGGTAAACCTTTGAAAAACCAATGCTTTAATGTTTTAATTGCAGTCACAGCACATATTGTGCCATTATCTTCACTAAAATTTATGGAATTGAAAAGTACAACACACTACACACATACACTAATTGAACAGCATACCACCCTCTACATGAACTTAATTAATAAAAAAATACTAAGCTAAGTTTGTTTAGTAATTATAACAGAGTATTTGACTACTATAAATTGTATATGAATGAACATTTATTTGATAGATGTTTGATTATAAAAAAGTAAGATTTGTGAAAAAAATAATAAAGTTGGTGTTAAAACAGGGAAGTTTTGAAGTTATTCTTCTATCCTTGTCACGCAAATTTTTGTTCGTGCTCTAAGGTTAAAAAGTTCTATGGCGATGTTTGTGAGTGAAGTCACATGCAATTAGTGCTGTCTCTGTTTACCATAGTTTTTAAAACGCTCACAAATTGGTATTTTTTGAGATTTTTAGTCAATTTTTTTTACTGCGTCCTATCTGTTTTATCGATTTTGAGAAATGCAAAAAAAAAATCCAGTCAAATATACAGGTAAAGCGATATTTACTTCGTTTTGAGACACATAGTGCAACAGAGTTTCACTGGTTTTAATTACTATTTAAATCACAAAATAATTAAGTCCATCTGCACCTTAAACTGAATCTAAGGCTCTAAATAAATTTTTATACTACCACTGAAGGCAAATGTCGATATGAAAAATATAAAATAAAAATCACATGTCCTTTTATCGTGATCTCGTGATCAATCCCATTTATCTTTCTCAATGGTCAACGCGACGCAATTGTTGTTTGTCTACAGCCTCTGTGCTCACAAATTCTTGTCTCGTCCCCAAAAGTTCGACATCCCTGCTTGAAAACCTCCAGATAACTAAACACATTCAACATTTACACTCCACTGCACATAACACAAATGTCGTAAAGTAAGGAAGTAACGATGGCAGTCAATAGAAACTCTTTCACTGCCTGACTCCGACTTCTAAGAGTATTGGTTCACTGTCTTTATTGGTAGGAGTTAATCTGTAGATATTATGAAAGTTAATAGCAGTAGTAACTTAGGTACATGTTTTGGGTTACGGATTTATTGAATTGTCAGTTTGGTTCGTTAATATTGAGTGATCGTATGTTTTTATTTATAAGGCGCTGGACACACAGAAAAGATGTAAGATAAGAACGGGGCGCGGACATATTATGTCTCTTCCGCGTCCTTTTCATACAAAATATATAGAAGGGTCGCGACGAAAAACATACAGAAAGGACAGGGCGCGGACACGACGCTTACTCGTCTGCGCCCTATTGTAAAACATACAGAAAGAACGGGGCATGGCCGCGAGCGGATGAGAGGGCGCAGGTGCCGGGACTCGCGCGTCGCTGTCACATACAATTACACTACCACAATTAACCACGTCACGTCCGTGCCTCGTCTGTGCCTCGTCTTTTCTACATGTTTTAAAAAGTCGCGACGGCCCCCCGTCTGTGCCCTGTCCGCGCCTCATTCTTGTCTTACGTCTTTTCTGTGTGTCCAGCGCCTTATAAATAAAAAAATACGACCACTTCGACAATATTATCGAATCAAACTGACAATTCGCCACCATGTCAGTCCGACTTCAGGATCAGACATCAGAACCTATCCTCCTGCAGCGGGGTGTGAGGCAGGGAGACGTAATATCTCCGAAACTGTTCACGGCCGCAATGGAGGACGTCTTCAAGGTTTTGGACTGGAAAAGGCTAGGCATTAATGTCAATGGCGAGTACATCACTCATCTTCGATTTGCCGACGATATAGTCGTCATGGCTGAGACCACGGAGGACCTCAGTACAATGCTCGATGACCTCAGTAGAGCTTCCGAAAGAGTGGGTCTTAAAATGAACATGGACAAAACCAAGGTCATGGTAAATACCCATGTAGCACCCACTCCTATCAATATTGGAGGCTCTGCACTCGAAGTTGTTGATGAGTACGTCTACCTGGGACAAACGATCCAGCTAGGTAGGGCTAACTTCGAGAAGGAAGTCAACCGTCGAATCCGACTCGGATGGGCGGCGTTCGGGAAGTTGCGCGGTATCTTCTCGTCTCACATACCACAGTGTCTCAAGACGAAAGTCTATGACCAGTGCGTGTTGCCAGTGATGACCTATGGACTCGAAACGTGGTCGCTCACAATGGGCCTCATCAGAAAGCTTAAAGTCACCCAAAGGGCAATGGAGAGGGCAATGCTCGGAGTTTCTTTGCGTGATCGAATTAGGAATGATGATATCCGCAAGAGAACCAAGGTTACCGACATAGCCCGAAGGATCGCCAAATTGAAGTGGCAGTGGGCAGGGCACATTGCTCGCAGAACAGATGGTCGATGGGGCCGAAAAGTTTTGGAGTGGCGACCGCGTACCGGAAGACGCAGCGTTGGAAGGCCTCCCACAAGGTGGACCGATGATCTGGTGAGGGTCGCGGGTAACCGATGGATGCGAGACGCACTGGACCGGTTGTTGTGGCGACACTTGGGGGAGGCCTATGTCCAGCAGTGGACGTCTTTCGGCTGATATGATGATGATGATGAAACTGACAATTCAATAAATCCGTAACAACCCAAAACATGTACTAAGAGTTTACTAAAGTTTCTTCATTATATTTTGCTGGTATTATTAGTCTAAAGTAGAAAGAAGATTGGCAATCAATGTAACGGGTGATGCAGTTTAAAAATCGGTAAGAGTCTGCAAGTCTGACAAACCGCTCTTAAACAAAACGTATCGTGTTTTTCAGAGACTTTTGTGAAGATCAGCTAAGCAGAAATTTCATGTAAAACTACTAGTATCTGCTGTATCCGGTGAGTCAACCAACATGGTTGGAAAAAGGTTGCAATAAGCTGGGGTGGGCTGAGCATTGGCTCTTATCATCATTGATATTGTTGCTTAAGTTCTAACTGTATTTTGAAAGAAATACGTTTCGCGTGTCATTTGATTCGTTTAGTATATTTTTTCCTACTCCTCCGCTTTTATTTTCTGATGATCCAAGACAGTTGAATCATTTCTCCGGGACTCGTCGAGCTTCATTGACCCGGCGTTTTTCTGGTGGTCACCACTGTTGATTCTGGCTTTCAGGAGTTGCAGTGGTTTGGGAATATGTGGCGGGCTTGTCCCATATAAAAAAATCGATTCGGAATCGCCAGACACATTGTTTGTCAAATCGAGTTTGAACCAATGAGGCCCGTAGCGTTCCTGAAAAGTTGCCAATTTTGACATTCGTTTTAGTAACATAAAACGTATAGAGTTACATGGGATATTAGGGATATTTTCCTGTAAATTCACGTATTAAATCGTAAAGTAGTCATACGTCCTTTACGCCAAACGCCAGAAGCCAAACCAAAGAACTTTAACTCTTCAAAGCAAAGTACTGATAAAGTGAGATTCTAAAGCGGGACGTCCGCGTCGGTATTACTGAGACAGTTAACTAACTTATATTACGACGACTGCGTTTTGACCTAGACCACAGAGCAACAAACCTCCTCCTCGGGCATTATTACAGGCTAACTTTTTAAACCCTTCAATACAAACCAATTGTGTGACTGTCACTGTTTACTGTGTGATTGATGACCTGTGGCAATTCAGACTATTACAGTTTGCAAATAAATTATATCACACGATAGATCTAGACGTAATGTTAATTTTAATTTGTTTGTTACTGTTAGTTTATTTAAGGTAAGATATATTTATATTTATATATTAGGGTGTCTAAGGTTTGGTAAAATTTTGGTTCTGTTTACCCTTTCCCAATTTTGTTTTTATTGTCAAAACCTCCGCATAATATTTTTTTGTCTTGTGAAATAGCTTTCGACGCAAGTTCGGGGTGAGGGCCTGGTGATCCGTCACACAGGGTATTCTAGTCTGGACTCCAGTCTCTCACAGAGAATCATATTTGTTTCGCATTGTGTGTTATTTTACTTATTCTTGTAACAAATGTAAATGTATACCGATGTGAACTTTTGTGAAGAGTGAAATAAAATAAAATACCTATACTTTATTATTTAAACCAAACATGGTTAATTATAAAAGAAACATCGGTTTGCACTCCGGGGGTGCCGGCAGAAGTGAAAACTTTAACATTAACGTTGTGCATTTTTGAATATTGTAGAATGGATATGAAATAATTTGGCACGAATTGCTTTATTTAACAGTATAAAAGTACTATCATTTATGTGGTTAAATACAATATTCATTTATTGCGCTATTGTACACAAACACGATAATTTATAATACATATTACATTATCTATCTTACGAATTTTCGGTCAGGTCACGTGTCCTGACGCGAGTTTAACATTTTTTACCCATTCCAAAAAGTGCACAACGCCGCTAAAGAAGTTTTCACTTCAAAAAAGGCTGTATAAGAAATGGCCTGCAGTCAGTACTGGCGTGGCGCTTCAATGCTCTATGACCTGGCCAGAGTAATGAAGACTGGCACAAGCACAAACTTAGCCTTTTGAACTATCAATTGAATCTGCTACGGTCAAGACAGGTCCCGAGTTGGTCCCCTAGGAGAATAAAATATGCTAGATTTCATCAACTTTTACGTTTCATTTATAATTTATGTTAGCTCCAGACTAAAGAAAAGTAGACCACGTCTTTGGCTTCAATTTTCTTTGTATGTTTTGTATTTTTTAGCACAGTAAAGATATTATTATTTTCATTTACAAATTTAATCTGTGTCCAGGTTGATTTGGACTGGATAATAACAAGAGTGACCTGACGAAGATACTAAGCTACATAATGCTGCTATCCTTTCATAATCTAGTGTCTGAAAAATGTATGTTAGTTTTTTAACGAAAACAAAATCTTAGAATAATTATCTAAAATTTTCAATAACTAAATGGAATAAAATAAAAAAGGATGTTCAATTTCTGCCTTTCAACGTTAGGTTAGTATAAAATATTTTCGTCGCGGCGTGAGAACGTGTCGCAATATTTGAGATCCATCCCTTTTCCAATTTAAGATGCCATGTCGTAGCATATGACGGTTATGTACACCTGTATGTTGTAGATAAAGTGCTATTTTAGAAGTATTTGGTATTGGCATGAAAGTCTTATCTTAGCACAGAGAAAACTGACTGTGAGAAATTATTGATATCGTATGAATATGACTTGACTTATGTTTGGGGAGCGTTCGCCTTCGCATTTCTGTTGGAATCTGTGAAAATGTAGGGAAAGTATGTATGTGTATGTATATTATGTGTTTCCTGATAGCCAATCTGAGAGCCTTTAAGTCAAGAGTGAATAGGCTATTTCTAGGCAAGCGTTCTCCATCTTCGACCGCATCATCACTTACCATCAGGTGAAATAGTGGTCAAGCACGTGCCTATCAATAATAAAGAACGTGTTTTTGTAAGATTGCGACTCAGACGCGACTGTGAAAGTTGCTTAAAAAAAATACAACCAAAATTACTTTAATTTCGGATGTCGGTGTTTTTGGTTGTTTCGTTTTTTACTACGACACCGTCTTCTTCCGAAATTAAAGTTATTATAAGCTTTGTGGTGTTTTTTATTTGGAAGTCGGTTGTACTTTTTGCAATAAACTTCGTTTATTGTATGCTTTGTAGGACTTTATTTTTTCGTAAACCGTAACCACCACTGAAAAGTCACAGGAAAGCCAAATACGCAGTTTCGTTTACTTGAATGGCATTTTTTTCCAGCCATTTTGATTTAAAAATCAAACTATTGAAGCAATTTATTGAATGTTTCAAATCGGTTCATACATGATAGAGTGAGGTACTCTAGGTATGATGAGGTAACAAACATAAAAAAATACAATCGAATTGAGAAACTCCTCTTTTTTTTGAAGTCTGTTAAAAAAAGAAGAATTCACAACATAGCTTTATGTGAAATATTGTTAAATTTTCTGATTTTAAAACCATGTAAATATACAAAAATGAGATAAAATAAGACTCGTCAATGAAACAACGTCAGACATTAACAATATAGTCTCAAATTGTTCATTTACCAGCAACACGCGAAAGTAAGTATAAACTCCCTAGATATGAGCACGCAAAAGTTGAGTGAAGCGAGACATAATGCCACTTTATGTGCGTTTGATGCGTTTTTTATATTCCTATATCCGATAGAAATTATGTCATGTGGTAAGAAATTGCTGCCCTAAATCTTGAACACAATAAACTGTGAGTGATGTGGTTTTGTATTGTTTTGTATTGAAGATTTTCTGAAAGCTGAGGAGTGAAATTCCCTGCCAGAGTCTGTGTTTTCTGATAGCGACTAACTGGGAGTCTATATATGTCAAGCGTGAATAGAAAATGGCTTGAAAAAATATTTCACTCAAGTAAACGAAATTGCGTATTTCACTTTCCTGTGCCTTTCCAGTGGTGTTGTTAGGTGTAATACCACTAAAAAGTGAAAAATAAAAATATATTACAAAAAAAAATAATACAACCAACAAAAAATAACTGTAATTTCGGAAGTCGGTGTAATTTGTCTTCGTAATTAATACGAAGAAACAACCAAAAACACCAACTTCCGAAATTAAAGTTGTTTTGTATTTTGTAGTGTTTTTTTTTTATTTGGAACTTCAGTTGTATTTTTTTTTTGTAAATAGTTTTTTTTATTTTTACATAAAAAGTATCATAACAGTGGTGACCTACAGAAAAACACCGAAAAAAAGCTCAAAGATTCCCGAAAAAAACGATTCAACTGTCTACCATTTTAGGCTAGGGACTGTAATTATACTAAGGATTGAAACAGGAATGACGATATCCGCAAGATAACCAAGGTTACCGACATAGCCCGAAGGATCGCCAAACTGAAGTGGCAGTGGGCAGGGCACATTGCTCGCAGAACAGATGGTCGATGGGGCCGAAAAGTTTTGGAGTGGCGACCGCGTACCGGAAGACGCAGCGTTGGAAGGCCTCCCACAAGGTGGACCGATGACCTGGCGAGGGTCGCGGGTAACCGATGGATGCGAGACGCACAGGACCGGTTGTTGTGGCGACACTTGGGGGAGGCCTATGTCCAGCAGTGGACGTCTTTCGGCTGATATGATGATGATGATGATGATGATGATGATACTAAGGATATGGTCTACAGTCTTAATGAGATACGTGTGAATTCAGTATTTTATTCAAAGGAACGAGACGGTCAACAGAAAACCAAGTCTTTGTTAACGACCCCTACCTACTGACCGACCTAAATTATGTTTCACGTC
Organism: Melanchra persicariae; assembly: GCA_947386135.1. Taxonomy (NCBI): domain Eukaryota; kingdom Metazoa; phylum Arthropoda; class Insecta; order Lepidoptera; family Noctuidae; genus Melanchra; species Melanchra persicariae. The sequence goes on along the minus strand of OX376657.1, from coordinate 3,036,958 downwards.
AAAAAACTGGTTGCAAAGAATATTACGAAAAACATTTGAATGCAAAACATTTCTTTTTCTATTTTTGTCTTGTTATTTTATTTTATACAGATAAGAAATAATACGAATGTCTGTCTTCCCGCGCATATAAATTTTGAAGAAAAATATGGGTGTCGGGGTAACATTTTTTACTTAAATTATGTTTTCGAATATATTAATATTTTTATACATTTATTTTATTTCGTGTTTTTGTTAATTTTTTAGACTAAAAAATAAGATTTCATAAGAAAACCTAAACTAAAACACATCAAACTTACATTAGTATTATTTTTTATTGATAAGCTCACGTCTGACCACAATCTCACCTGAAGTTATTTATTTATATATTTACTATAAGGTTCACTCACAGCATAAATACACATACAAGTAGCAAATCATACGGTTAGATTCTAACATATACGCCAATTACAGGTAAACACAACTTTGACAACAAAGACGCCAGATTACCGCTTAGTTGCTAAATTAAATCTAGGTGTACAATAGGAAAAAATTAAAAAAAAAAACAAAATGGTAGCGATAGTGTGGTTCACAATGGAACATGCTTGCCTAGATGTAACCTAATCACTCTTGACTTCCAGGCTTCCAGGTTGCTGCTATCAGGAAACATAGACTCCGTCAGGGAATTCTGTCATCACAAGAAAAAAGGAAATATCGACACAAAACAAAATAACCGATTTCGGACCTAAAGTTATTTTCATAATGTCGAAACCGGTTACTTCTTTTTGTGTGGATACGTCCTTTTTCCTTGTGATGGCAGATTGTAGTCCTTAGCTAGAAATATTTTGTGTGTCTTTCTATAAAAGTCTTCTTTATTTGGTACCCAACGTTGAAAAACCTACCTCTTTGTTTGGGTGTTTAATTATGTACATTTTGTAACTTAAACATTTAAAACTTATTTGGGTCTATACTAAGATCTCCCTACAACCCGCAGTTGAACTGAATGGATAAGTATCCATTCATAAGTTAAATACAATTATGTAGAATAATATTAAGTAATAAAATGTAAGCATAATTACATAAATTTTTGTAAAGGCGATATGACTGCGTAACAAAATATAATTGTGATTTGTGTACAAATTATGAATATCTGAATGAGAGCAAACCCTTAAAAATACCCATTTTAATATTTTACGTCAAATATTTCTGGTACCTATATCAATCAATTTATAATCAATCCATTTATAATCAATCTATCCAACCGAAGTCCAGTAAGTACCTCCACATAGTACATGAAAATAACTGCCTTATCTCGACCTTCAGACAAATAGAGACTTGTCCGGCACACTTAAGTACGGTATGAAAAAAAGGTAAACTTTACGACTTATAAAAGTTCAGCACTCGACTTTATTACGAGTGATTTCCGTCAAATTTAGAGCAATTGATTTTTCTGTTGACGCTACAGGTTTTTAATGGTCTACCAACCTGCGGTGGTCGGCTAGCCATCATGATTTATGGGTCTCGGAAAGACAGTAAAATTTTAATGCACATTTTAATGGATTCAGCCATAGCACACTCAGATCTACACTTAAAAGCTTCTAGAGTAAGCCACTTTTAAGTCGTAACGGAATCTGCCTTTTTTGTTTAAATTCTCCTGTATCGTGGGTGCGTTTACAAACATATAAACTCACATACACAAACAGCCAGACCCAGAACAACTATCTGTAGGCCATGCCAATATTTGTCCTGTGCGGGAATCGAACCCGCGACACACAGCGCAGCAGTCAATCGCTTAACCACTGCGCTAACCGTGTCGTCAAAATAATATAGGATTATTCATACCGATCAAGCTCCGCCGACACACTGGTGTGTCGCTCGATTTACGCGTTTTAAAACTCTATTATTACTATAAAGCAAGGTATATTATTTGATGTTGAAATTTGACATGTCAGTCCCGCATAGGATAAATAGCAACCAGAAACTACTAAGGTTTAAACTTGTGCTATCACGAGTCTATCTCAATATCGAATTATACAAGGACGCCTTTTTCTGGTCGAGAAGCAGACGCCCAAAATCAGTGCCTCCAATATCAGCCGCTGTACTATGTTATTATCTCACAGTGAAATCTTTGGTGGAGTGAGTTGCCATTCCACTTCGATGAAAGAAATAAAGAATAAATAAAATGATGATCAATATTCATGTTGACTTCAACTATTATTTCCACGGTAAAATGATTATAGAATAGGGTGTTTTACTTGAAAAATTTAAAACTTCCGTCAGATGGATTTCTAAAAATGTTGGACACGTATTTTTTCTTTTTTCACGTAAACAAAAAATTAAGACGATGTGAGTGCGTTGATGCTGATAGGGTTAACACGCATGACGTCACTATGATGGTACTATTTTTACCGAGACGTAACGTCACGCGTGTTAACCCTATCAGCATCAGTTGTAGACAATGTTCTGTAATGTCAAACTGAACTTCTGAGTCACAGGGGTCCCCTAGTTAAGCAGGGTCTCAACACTTACTTTCTACAATGGCTAGAATTGTGTGTTTAGATTACCTACCATACGTAACTTAGTATTTTTTTCATCATCATCATATCAGCCGAAAGACGTCCACTGCTGGACATAGGCCTCCCCCAAGTGTCGCCACAACAACCGGTCCTGTGCGTCTCGCATCCATCGGTTACCCGCGACCCTCACCAGATCATCGGTCCACCTTGTGGGAGGCCTTCCAACGCTGCGTCTTCCGGTACGCGGTCGCCACTCCAAAACTTTTCGGCCCCATCGACCATCTGTTCTGCGAGCAATGTGCCCTGCCCACTGCCACTTCAATTTGGCGATCCTTCGGGCTATGTCGGTAACCTTGGTTCTCTTGCGGATATCATCATTCCTAATTCGATCACGCAAAGAAACTCCGAGCATTGCCCTCTCCATTGCCCTTTGGGTGACTTTAAGCTTTCTGATGAGGCCCATTGTGAGCGACCACGTTTCGAGTCCATAGGTCATCACTGGCAACACGCACTGGTCATAGACTTTCGTCTTGAGACACTGTGGTATGTGAGACGAGAAGATACCGCGCAACTTCCCGAACGCCGCCCATCCGAGTCGGATTCGACGGTTGACTTCCTTCTCGAAGTTAGCCCTACCTAGCTGGATCGTTTGTCCCAGGTAGACGTACTCATCAACAACTTCGAGTGCAGAGCCTCCAATCTTGATAGGAGTGGGTGCTACATGGGTATTTACCATGACCTTGGTTTTGTCCATGTTCATTTTAAGACCCACTCTTTCGGAAGCTCTACTGAGGTCATCGAGCATTGTACTGAGGTCATCCGTGGTCTCAGCCATGACGACTATATCGTCGGCAAATCGAAGATGAGTGATGTACTCGCCATTGACATTAATGCCTAGCCTTTTCCAGTCCAAAACCTTGAAGACGTCCTCCATTGCGGCCGTGAACAGTTTCGGAGATATTACGTCTCCCTGCCTCACACCCCGCTGCAGGAGGATAGGTTCTGATGTCTGATCCTGAAGTCGGACTGACATGGTGGCGTTTTCATACAAACACTTCAGCACCTCGATGTACCGATAGTCGATCTGGCACCGTTGGAGAGACTGCAGCACAGCCCAAGTCTCGATCGAATCGAAGGCTTTCTCGTAGTCCACAAACGCTAAGCAGAGGGGCAGATTATACTCTTCGGTCTTCTGTATAACCTGCCGCAGCGTGTGTATGTGGTCTACGGTGCTGAAGCCTTTTCGGAATCCGGCTTGTTCGGGAGGCTGGAAGTCGTCAAACCTGCGTGCGAGACGGTTTGTGATGACTCTGGAAAACAGCTTGTAGACATGGCTCAGAAGTGAGATGGGCCTGTAATTCTTAAGTAGGGCATTGTCGCCCTTCTTAAAGAAGAGTACCACCACACCCCTGCTCCAAGCTTGTGGCGTTTTCCCCTCGAGTATGACGGAATCGAACAGTTTCTGAAGGGCCTTAAGGACTGGTTTTCCACCCGCCTTCAGGAGTTCGGCCGTAATTCCGTCCTCACCCGACGCCTTGTTGTTTTTAAGCTGCTTCAGAGCCATCCTAATCTCATACAGGCTGACGTCCGGGATGTCTTCGGTATAATGCCGGGTCAATCTAGCTCTTGGGTCGTTCGCTAGATTTGCTGCGGGTTTGGTCATTGACGTGTATAACTGTCCATAGAATGTCTCGATCTCCCTCAGAAGCTCCGATTTGGCGGATATGGTTCTGCCATCGTCGGTCTTCAGTTTTGTGAGCTGGCTCTGCCCAATAGACAAATCTCTTGCAAAGACCTTGGAGCCCTTATTCCGCTCTATCGCGTCTTTAATTTTTTCAGTATTAAAGCGGCGGAGGTCGCTTTTCAAGGACTTGGAGATCCGTCTATTGAGCTGCCGGTATTTGCACGCATCGTCTGAAGACTGCAGAATCATCTCCCGCCTCTCCTTCATGAGCTTGAGAGTCGGATCAGAGAGCCTCTTGGTCTTATCTATACGGCGAGTCTTGAAGAACTTAGACCCGACCGTATGAACAGTTTCCACGAACCCATCGTTGTATTCGTCCACGGAGCTCCCTAGGCACTCGAAACGATTTTGAAGTTCGAGCTGAAAGCTTTCGGAGTTTTGGATCTGGATCTGTGCTGGACGGAGCGTAGACTTCATCAGTCGAGACCTTTCCAGCTTGATATTTAGATTCAATGTGCCTCTTACCATGCGGTGATCACTTCCGGTTTTCACCGCGTTGATCACAGAGACATCATTGAAAATCTGCTTCTTCGTCGACATGATGAAGTCAATCTCATTTTTAGTTGCACCGTCGGGGCTCTGCCAGGTCCACTTCCTGTGCTCACGTTTTCTGAAGAAGGAGTTCATCATATAAAGGCCCTCCTTCTCCATAAAACTGGCCAGTAGGTGTCCCCGGTGGTTCCGACGTCCATATCCAAATTGCCCCACTCGCAGCTCGTCACCGTCACGTTTGCCCAGTTTCGCGTTGAAGTCCCCCATGACCACGGTGAAATGAGTTTTATGACCATGCATGGCTCTGGATATATCCTCATACATGGTCTCTATTTCGTCGTCGGGGTGTGTTGAGGTTGGGGCGTAAACCTGTACGACCTTCAACGAATATCTTGACGATATTCTAAGTATAAGGTACGCCACCCTGGTCGACACACTCTCAATCTTCACCACATATTTTTTTATCTCACAGTATTTTTTTACCTAAATATAAAGTTACATAATTTATATTATAACATGTTTTCAATATAAACTACCTAACCAGGCACTCACTGATTTCTGTTGCAGTCGTTTTCATCTCAAATACTACAAAATAATAGCCAGATAAAAAAATAAAAGAAGTCGACAATTTGCCAAAAATGTGGCCACTAAACGCAACGCCAGTATAATTATCAACTATCCCATATTCCATTATCCGGTCCTTAAATCGATTTTCCTTCGATTTAATCATAATCGACTCAGTGACTTTATCGGAAAGTTAAACGACTTTAACAATTACCGTCTAGTAATAAAAGCTATGAAGCGATTTTATAGCGTAATAAAATCGTGTGTAAGTGCCTTTAATAACTTGGCAGCCCTGGAGTAATGAGATTTCACATATTATTACGGTATTCGTTAATAGATGGCGCTGTTATAAACATATGTTGGCTATTGAAATTCTGAATTCCATAAGTCATACACGGATTGGTTATAAATTTTAATGGGCTTTTAACAGCCTTCGATATACAGCTTGGTATAAATGGCATCTGTTTTAACAAGCCCTGCCTGAATGTGTAAATTTGATCCCGAAATTGTTTAAATAACAAGAAAATAAAAACTGCTGCCCTCGTGTAATTATTACTTCCCCCTTTTATAAATGAAAGCCAGTGTTTCTGTAAAGATTCGTGAAAATCAGTTCATCCAAGATCACAAACTTTTACATTTATAATTAATATGAAACCTTCCTAGGTTTCAGCTATAAAGGCGGTTTTCAACAGCAACCTTTCTGAGCCAACATAACAGACAAAATCAGTAGCTCAACATGCTTTCCCAGGTGCAAAGGAATCTAGATATGTTTAGATAGTCACCCATCTACGGATCGACCTCGGCAAGTGTTGCTTAACCTTGAAGATCGACCCGAGCGGCTGTTATTATTTAGCTACGATAACGAACACCACACGAAACCATTAGCCAGCAATTCGTATTCAGCAAACAATTCACACATACAATCTATCTACTATTTATTTACACAGATGCAAATGTTCCCATCGATATGGTTGTCAATTGTTAATACCATTGCTGTTGTGTCAGTCAACAAGGGGGTGACAAAGTGATGTTGGTTTATTTAAGGGCTTAGTTGACGATTGACTGTGGTAGAATAATTTATGGCAGTTGCTATGTTGGAGCTGACATTTGTAGAAAAGCCTATAGAGTTAATTAAACTCGTTGACGGAAGAGCGGGTATAAAAGCACACTATATACGGTGTTCCAGATTTGCGTGGTCATATTTGAGGGTGATTTTGGGTAGCGGATATATATTAACCGAACACCCTATCATCATCATCATCTGCCTAGCCTTTTTCCCAATTATATTGGGGTCGGGTCCCAGTCATACCGGATTCAGCTGAACGCCAGTATTTTACGTGGAGCGGCTGCCTACCAGACCTCCACAACCCATTACCTGGGTAACACGGTAAGACTGTTGTCAGATTTTCTGGCTTCTGACAATCCGTAACGACTGCCAAAGATCTATATGAGAATGAAAAACTGAAAACTGGCTTATTTGGCACACACAATTTGGGTTTTAACAGGTATTAGAAAACTAAATTTTAAAACAATATTATTGTGTGCCCCACGACTGCGCCTAATAGGTCGTACGGTGCGATTCTGTAAACATGTCAAAGTGAAGGCTTGGGTGAAGTGATCACGAAGTGAGCTGTCAATCCATGTTATCAAGATGGAATGACAGTACACTTCGCGCTCACTCCACCTGAGGTTTCACGGTGCGAGGTTTACAGAATCGACCAGCATTTCAGTGAAATGACCGACAAATAGAAGTGGACTGATCTTGGTATTAAACTATACACACTGTGGTAGATTGGATTTATCGCCAAGTTCAACCTATGTTTTTTTCTCACTGACTCAGGTCGAGATATATTGCATTTCCTTCCAATGTTTATACCCCCCCTACCTTTCTCACAGGTTCGTACATGGATTCGCCAGAGACCAACTGAACTTCATAACAACAAATGGTCATGGGCTACAGACAGCAAGCAGTCAAAAAAAAAATCGTTTATTCAGGACAAAACATAAATACATTGTCAATACACCCACCAAACTGCGTAACAGTTTGTGTTCGGGAATAACGCTTGTCTTGTCAAATCTATATCCGCGATTAACAAAACGATGCACAGCCCAAGTAGACATAACCTCAAAATAATAATAGAGATAATTATGGGCCATTGCCTATTTAACAAACATCTCTTTAACATAGGCGCGACGGACAGCTCACCCGTAGGGGCTGCTTTGACGTTGAAGAATCAGCCGCCCACGTCATCTTGGAATGCGAGGCCGTGGCTACCCAACGTGAACAAATCCTCGGATCGGTGAGGTCGCTCCGCAAAGCCTGTGAAGCTTCCAGGAAACTTCTGTGCTTCTCGGCGGAGCTAAGCTGACTAACTTAGCCAGGGTACTTAAATTTTTAAATGGGAGACTAAGTGCGGAAAATGGAGTCCCTACTCTACTCTTCTCTACTCCAGTGTTTATAATTTTGCAAATTCTTCAATTTACCAAATCTCCTTTCAAAAAATTAAAAAAAATATTGCTAAATCATCAGACCTGCTTACGACGGGGCAAAATAGAATAAAGTATACCTACAAAATACCTGAGTGGCGTAAAACAACACATTAATTTTCAAAATTCCCACACGCATCAAAACTAATCCGATGTACGCAAATCTAATTTCAGACAACCAATACGTACCGCACAAAACAAATGTTTGTACTAAATATACCACGCTAGTCACTAACTAACAAAACGTGTGTTTGTTCGTTACCGAGAGCAAATATAATACATTTAACTAAGGGCGTTAGAGGAATTGTCACAAAGGACTCGGGAGTAAGAAAATTGATAAATATACTGTGATTGGAGACAAAAGAAAATTTTGGTAATAGTTTTTGGGTTGCAGTGATCGGTTTTTAAGTAAGAGATGACATTATAAGAACGAAATCAATGGCTAAGAATTGAGAAAGATAATAAGCATATTTGAGTTTCCGTGGGAACAACAGTAATCAATGCATATAAGTGCTATACCTAGGTAGCGCTAGCTTAACTTTTTGTTGAAAGCATCTGTTTTTCGAATACTGTAGATCCTAAATCAGGCATGGATATAATAATAATAATAATAAGATTCCTTTATTAAGGCACCAAGTCCCAATATTAAAATTAAAATTATAATTAAAATTACACAAGCTTAAAAATACAAAACATTTGACAATCACTTACATTAAAATCATAAAAATACTACATTAAAACCATAAAAATACTACATTAAAATCATAAAAATACTACATTAAAATCAATAAATAAATAAAAACAACAACAGAAAATGACAAAAAATCTCAAAATTCAATTTAATTTAAAACCTAAACCTAAACAACCATTACCTACCGTCGCACGGTGGTCCAAGCGCCCTACAAGCGCGGTCATAAATATCTTACTTTATTAAATGAGATTTTTCTGAAGAGTAAATAATAAAAAATACTTCACAAATGTACATTCATGCTATATTTACATAAATTAATACATTATATACAATAAACTGTACAATATGTACTGTTTATATTTAAATTTAGATAGTCAATATTTGAGATTTATTGTCCCTCGTTCGGAAATAAATCTGAACATGATATTAACGCTATTCATGAAGGGGATATAATTAAATATGTATTATTTTGTATATTATACATATTATATACAAAAAAAGCAAGAAAACTAAAACTACAATTTAATTACAAACGTAATCATAACCACAACTAAGTTAAAATAACCACAACAACAAACCCAATTTCAATTTAATAATATAATATTCATTAAATTCGTACTAAATCTAAAACCGGCCTCGACATAACACTTTTTTTCTTACGGGGAAGTTTCCGAAGACTAGTAATGTATAGGTCTGAGCTGAGCTGAGTAAAAGTCTGTTAAGTAAGTCCGTATTCGTAAGTACTCGCGACAGTTTTCTCGTGTGATCCCGCCTGAAGGCCTTATAATGTCAGTACACTTTGATAAAATGGTAAAATGTCACATGCAGTTTTATTGTTCGTGAAATTCTTAATTAATAAATAATTATTGATGCTTAGTCAACCTAGCCTTAACAAAAAGGTATAAAACCTCGTCCGCATTTATATTCAGTCTTAAGCTAGTATTAGATGTATCAGAAGTATTGAGTAGTGCATTCACAGCAGAGTCATCTACTTGAGATAATTCTGCTAATCTTCTACGTTTCGAGGGCTTATACAATTCTGAAAAACCTTTCCTGGGGCGTGCGCGTTCGCAATATGGCCCGGGCTGGTTCGCGTTTTCTTGAATGCACTGCTCATTATTTCTTACTAATTGGACACATTCAATTTTACTATTTATATATACTGAGTACTTATGCAAACATTTAGATTTATTTCTATAGACAATTTTCCACAATGTATCAAGACTTTTACATAAACTGAGTATCTTACTATCTAAGTTCCTAATATCTAGATTTTCCACCTCACCCAGTGAAGCTATAGAACAGTTTCCAACACGTGTTCATGTTTCTGAGGAACACTTCCAGTTACGGCACACCAAATCTCAAAGAAATGCATCCTTGAGAAAGTATATTTTGATCAAAGTACCTGAAAAAAAAGGTTAAAATATTTTACGTATGTTTCGTAGACCGTGCTACGCCTGAGCCTACGCGGTCGTAGAGGCTATATAGCAACTAAAGTCGCAAAAGGACGCAAAAAAACCTTTTATATTTTCAGAATAGACAGTTCAATCTTTAATTTAATATATGTGAGAGTATTTGACTATTGTTGAAATTAGTTGTAAGTCTATGTGAAGTCAACAATAAGTTAAATATTTGGTAGAAATCCTGTGTGGCGTAGCACATAAAATACGTCATAATAAGTCGAATAAAATTAAAAAAATAAAACTAAATATTAAGAACATACCTTGATCTTGAAAATCCATGTCACAAACACCACTCAAAAACAATGCAATTCTGAGAATTCACCATTAAACAAATAATATGTTTTAATGAGTTACTGATAAGGCGAGCGCAACGTAATGATGTGTTCACTTCGGAGTTCGAAAAATAAGTGATAATTAGGTAAAATGGGTGACATATTAATATTTTTGGGTAGCTTGTTTATCGGTTAATCGTTATAAGTAATTAAAGTGGGGTAATTGATGATGAAATTTTTGCATTTATGACCTAAGGCGGGACCACCGTGCGTCGGTTGGCACTCCGGTGGACTTCGCGCCAGTACCTGCGGATCGGACTACACCAATCCTCACCGACGACTCTCAGCAGTTGATTGGTCGATTTTTGTAGACTGCTGGAGAACGATGCAATTCGCGAGCGAATAATAGCGTGGAAGGCACTCTCGCCTCCGCGAATATGGTCGACGCGCTGCAGTACCGCGGAAGTTTCATAATAATACGGTAAGCATCGTTATATTGCACACGCATGGTACTTAGTGTCGATCTTTATAATTTCGTCCACAATTGGCATGTGTAAAAGCAAAGATAATAAGCTCGGAACAATGTCTTTTTAACACACGTGCTGCATTGGGAAAATCTGCGTGCGAGCATATTACACCGTATCGAGAGCGCCCGTCTTTCCCGTTCTATGTCGGCGTCATCTGTAAGGTCGTCAGTGAGTATGTGGCCCAGATATTTAAACGTGCGTACAACCCTTACCGGTGAACCATACAAACTAACTACCGGGACTTTCTCCTGACCCTTACCAGCTCTAAAAACTAACATTTCAGTTTTCATGACATTGTAGATCATGCCATGAGAACTGGCGTAACGCTCACAAATGTCAAGGAGATGTCGTCGGCGTAGCTTAACCATGTCATCGGCGTAGCTTATATTATTAAAACACACGCCGCCTATGTGGCAGCCGACACAAGCCCTCCCCAGCTCCTCAATAAGTCCGTTTACGTATATATCAAAAAGGTCCGGAGAAGTCAAACCCCCCTGACGCACCCCACATTCCAACCTATAATCGCTGGAATATGCGTCGCCCCATCTAACATTGTTAGTTTGGTTTCCGTACCAGTATTTTAGCATGTTTATAATGCCCGAGTTCACTCCCGAGTCGCGCAATTTGCTCCAGAGAATATCATAATTCACCAGATCAAATGCGCGACTCAGGTCCAAGAAACAGACTTTTATAATAATGAACCGTATGTTTCAACGCAAGTATCGCTAGATCTGTCGATAAACCTGGACGGAAACCATACTGCGCATCATTAATCTTAGCGCTCCTCACCAGTAAAGGCCGCACAAGACGCTCCAAAACTTTGCCCAGGACAGTTCCAAGAGAGATAGGTCGGTAGTTGGCAGCAGAGCTGAGGTCACCTGTTTTATTTTTTGTAATTGGAATTACTACTGTTTTCATTAGAGCTTCAGGTAAATAGGAATATTTAATACACAAATTAAAGAGCGAACATAGTTTACTGTGTATGAGTTCCCCAGCATGAATCAAGTGTTCGATGCTCATCTTTCAATAATATTCTTTGAGACGGAGACGTAGGCATAGATATCAGTTCTGGGGAAATTCACAATAAAACCGTTCAGTTCCTTATTCATAGTGTAACTAATCTTTTCAACATAACAAGTAAAGTAGGTACTAGAATTCACAAACAACATGGTCAAACTAAACTAGTGACCACAGTAAGTAGGTTTGCGTCATCTACAAATAAAATGCTCAATCAATCTAGGCATACGAGTGCAAACAACACAACGCTAGTCATTAAACAGGATTAGAGGAACTCAATTAAACACGTTTCGCTTCTATTTTCATTTAATCCAAACATGTTTGCCACAAATTAAATAATCGTTTAAAGTATTTCAGTTTCACATTTGGACGTAATCACCAGATTAATTTCAGTTTTAGGTGAGTCTGGTAATTGGAATTCTGTATCTAATTCACAGATACACACTTAAATAAATTTAGTATTATGTCCCACTACAGGGTCATTAAACTAATTGCTTTCCTTTGTAGCGGTATCTTTGTATTTTCTTGTTTTAAGTTTCATTTTAGTTTTTCACCACACAGTATAATTTTGAAATTCTGTCAGTCACATTAACCTCAAAACTGAAAGAAAATTGGCTAGGATCAACCACGAGATGTGATTCAAGAGACACCAATGTAATAATAAACTTTGCTTGGGTTCCAAAAAGCAGTACTTTAAAATTCAAATAACTATTTTTCCTCCTATAGACATCCATATGATCCACTTTCAAAATATGTATTGGTATCCTTTGATGTGAAATGAACCATTAGTTTTCTGAGCATAAAACATCCAATACCGTGGCTATGACAGCTTATTATCTCATCACGGAATATCCCGTAATATGAATAGCTCTGGAGCAATTTTAATCACCTAATTCTAATCTTCAATACAGAAGAATTTCTATACCGAGCAATCTACTTGAGAATTTTCATTAACTTCCAAGTGTTGAAATTGCTTTCATGATAATGCTGCCCTCTACATTTTCTTGTCGTGCAAAATGTACATAGGATAAACTTCAACAAATATTGGGAATAGAATCAACATACTAGTACACTTACTTAGGACGAAGGTCTTGTCTCGAGAACCTATTATAATATAAAATGAGGTGCATCTTCTACCCACAAACTCTCAACCTTTTTTGATTGAATTGGCTTGATCAGTAGAAGGATCGCCAAACTGAAGTGGCAGTGAGCAGGGCACATTGCTCGCGGAACAGATGGTCGATTGGGCTGAAAAGTTCTGGAGTGGCGACCGCGTACCGGAAGACGCAGCGTTAGAAAGCCTCCCACAAGATGAACCGATGACCTGGTGAGGATTGCTGGTAGCCGATGGATGCGAGACGCATTGGACCGGTTGTTGTGGCGACACTTGGGGGAGGCCAATGTCCAACAGTGGACGTCTTTCAGCTGATATAATGATGATGATGATGGTGGAAGCCTGATCATTGGTTTACTCGGTATATAAAAAATCCGTACTTACTTTATTTTCATATAAAATTAACTTGACATTCTAGTCTTTCTTATTTGCTAAAGACCTAGCGTGTCAATTCAATAGAAAAAAATGCCTCTCCTTAAAATTCACTTCGCCGTTCCGAATTCTGTCCACTATAATATATTATGTGCGAATGGACATTGATTACAGTACAAACCCAACTCACATCAAAGAGTCAAGATCAAAAATGCGAGGAATCCAATAATAGTCTGACTATGTAATTTAATAGGATCAGACTTCTCGAACGTCGAAATGACCTTTTACGCCACTATACAACTCGGTCGAGGCTTTCCCGACTTTATAGAGTTTGTAATTTGCATTTGCCACCCTCTTATTACAGATCGGTTACGTTTTAATACGGTTGAAGGAACGTCTTGAATTTGAGTTCTTGTAATTAGTTTTTGATAAGTTTGTAAGTACTACTGTTATTATTTTGCTTCAGTATATTTAATATTTGAATTTTGCATTCGATTTTGTTATTTGACCCAAATGGGCGCCAATAATATATTTGGCACCCAGCACGGGACTAATGTTTACCTTAACCTGAAAATGTGTAAACCATTTAGTCCCAAGCGAAAAAAACATGTTCCATAAATAATTATTTAAACATCTTCATTAACTACTGTTGATTTTTAAAAGTGAGATAGCACAAACTGGAAGTTTTATAAAATCTAATTGAAAATATTTTTATCCAGACCTTGTTAACTTGCTCTAATTTTGTTTTAGTCGTTCCCTAAATGACTTGGATGAAGTATCCACTTTAAATAAGTATCTCTATTTACTTTTATACAATTCTAGCACCCTAAATAACAAGACGGGTAGTAACAGTTGAAAAGTTTACTAACAAAAATCAAAACAATTTTGTGTTCATTTAGCTGTTGTTTCAATTAAATTAGTTTCACCTGCCATGTTTACTCTGCACGACCTAAGGTCGACTGGTAGAAAATGCCAAAGGCATAAAGTCCGTGTGTGTTACAGTGTTTTTACTAGTACATAAAATTTTAATAAATAATTGAAATTCTGTTCATTGGTTATGACTACAGCGTGAATTTATCCTAATGATGTTAATGTTTATCTATACAAATAAAGGCCATAGAAAATCAGCACTCTTGCCATATTCAACATTCATAGCTGTTTCATGATCGTGATTTTGGTTGTTAGTATTCAAGAGGACGTTGCTCCTCATCCCTTGCCATAATCCTATAATACCTCTTAAGTTACCCAAGTGTGAAGAAAGGACAGCCTTTTTTTCACACATTTGGGTCCAACCGAGGATTTGTCCTAATCGGGGATCGGCAGGGACGTCTTAGCTACTAACACTTGACTGACGAAGTAAATACTAAAGTAAGTCTTATCGGGGAGGTAGCAAATACTAGTAAGGGTGTCCATATACATATACCAACGCTATTTTTGTGGTTGCAGAACCTATCGAAATCCACCTGTCACGAATTCACGACATACTTCTGTTGCTTTTTTGTACCTGATCATAGACGCACACCAATTGTGTTATACGCTACCGAGCCTTCTGTAGATCTTCAAAAATAGGGTCTGTGCGTGTCTGTCTAAGGCGTCACGCCTTTTGTTCTTTCTGTTAGCATGTCCAAATCATCTAAGTATACTCTTTTAAATTTTCGTCCCTACATTTTCTTCATCTTCTAGAAAGTAAATCTTAAAGAAATAAAAACCAACACGATCCAAGTAGATATTGACGTTTCACAAGCGATCTAAGATAGTGCATTCAATAAACTATCTGATGGAAGGAACGAAGGAAGGATATCACCTTTTTACAACTAGTTTTACTACTTCTTTTTATTTCACATCAAGATCTGTTTGGGAATTTATCGCGGACCTCATTTTCTGTTATGGGGACGTAAACTATTTACATCCCATCAGATAAAACGATGCTGGGGATATAAAAACACACATACCTAATAATGTCGCAATGGAAGGTCCAAGGCCTAAACTACCAACTCTTATAGCAGTATCACTTTAATATTATTTCCAGTGGGAAAGAGAGGGAGCTATAAGTCCTGTGTAGCTCCGTCTCTTTCCAACTGGAAGTAATATTGATGTAATACTGCTTTAAGAGTTGGTGGTTAGGCCCGGAAGTTTTGACGAAAATGTAAATGTACGTAGTCTTACTAAACTGCTGGACCGACTTTGATGATATTTTTGCGTGTATTTGAGTGGGTCTCTGGGTGGTTCAGATTCGTAATTTGACCCTGTAGGTGTAGCAACAATTCCGATCGTTCTCGTATTATTCTTACGAACAGCCACCGTTTAGGCAGAACAACGTCTATCCGAAAATTTTAAATAGGTATTAATAATATAAAATTAATAAAAAAAGGAATTTAATTTATTTTATAACATAAATTAAACTCTGCTGGTTTTATTTATGACTGTAAACAAATTATAAAAACCTATATAAAATAAAATTTTTATTAAATTTCAGTACGAAACTAATTTTATTGTCAGTCACGAGTAAATTTGGGTATTTTAATCTACATTAGAAATCTAGGCCTAGCAATAAAACTTCAATGTTAATCTAACGAGCTTATTAAATAAAAGTAAGGAAGTTTTAACTACCCTGCCATAATGTGTTTCTGAAAACAATAACTTTTGAGAGGATTCATAAAAGTGATTGTACGAGTATGTAAGTGTACTAGTAGTATATTATAATCGTACAAAAATCATAAAGGCCTTTATAACGCAAATATACAAACAGTAATAACGATTAGTTTTCATTGTGGTTCCACACACGAGGCTTTTAACAGTAAATGTAACTTGAATATACTGTATTATTTAGCGAAGGAGCGTCAGAGTGGAGTCGAAGTTTGCCCCATTTCTTTGGAGTAATAATCCGGATTAAACTTATGAGATTAAAATAACATGTACTCTTTTTGCAAAACTTATTATTATTTCAGTAAATTATTATTATTATTAAGTATTTGTCATAATCACCATTTTGATAAATGCTAGTACATAGACCCCATATAACTGATGGTGAGCCCTAGATACAATTTTAGGCTATTTTAATACAGGCAAAACCACAGAAAAATCTTGTTCTTAATAATTTTGTTTGTGATTGTTAACCATTTTTCAAATTATTGCCGGGTTTGTTTGATCGCAAACAAGTCAAACAACAAGGACTCAGTATACGCATAATTTTTACTTATCTTGGCACAAAATAACTAAATTGTATGGTTTTAGTTTTCCTAATAAACCCGAAGATTTTCAAGTAATCCTAATATATGTGTATTCTTCTACTTTTAACGGAATTAATAGCAACATAACTCGTAACCATTAATATTGATTTATCAAACATCCTCTTTTATAGCATAGTGATTATAAATCACATTCAGGATCAAGTTTATCCTTATAATTATGTATATTATATTATTTACTTAGTTGCCCTAAACTGAGCCTAAATAATAAATATGCTGTACTTTTACATCAGGAATTATTTAACATCAAATATTCATAAACGAGATTGATTTTTTAACTTGGTTAATAATTTAACTTCTACACGTCAATATTTCTTTCCATTTATAACTAGACGAAGCCGGTGTTTTATATGACTGCCCTTAGAAGAAACATCGAAAAAACTCAGTGTACATTATTATATTAGTGAATAGTATGTTCACAACTTTTGAACTGATGTTGTCCTGAATTACAGTGGTAACAAAAATTCTAATAATGAGAAATTAAGTTCCTTGCAAGTTTGTACTTAAAACATTCAAAATTCTATAACAATAACCATGCTTGAAAGCGATGGGAAATTTTGGCAGCATTTCTATAATATTAAGCGCGGACTGTCTACATTTAAAGCGGATTAATTTCTGGCGAGCGACCCACCTTCCGCATTGAAACAAATGAACGGGATTACTCGCTGTATCCTTGTTTTAAATGCGGTCATTTCTGGACATTGTAATATAGAATATTCATGGATAATAATATTGAACTGTATACAATAAATGTTCTAGAACTGAAAATTCAAAATCCTGGTTATATACGACAGGAGTATTCAAACGCAAATACAAGTGTTCTGTTTTTGAATTCTTGGGGAAAATGCGTTTTCAAATAAAAGCCAATGCTATTTTAGAAAATGGTTGCTGAGAGGGAGGTACCTTTCGTTTGGTACTCTTTACCTTTTAGGATTACGGTTCATATAAAAGGGAACGGGGAACTGTTGGTAATGTAATTACAGTTTTCCGTTTAAATATACATATTTTTCTTTATATTTTGTGTATGTACAATATTGGGGTCAGCATGCAGTCAAACAGGATTTAGCTGAATACCAGTATTGATTTTATTTTGTGAATTCATTGAAATTTTAATTTACAGAGTAGGTACCTTCGGAAATATTTTGTATTTCAATAAGATAATCTAAATATGTGAAAGTCATCAAAGCAAAACGAGTACTCTATCATCGACCACATCGTAGTTTACGATAAAAAAAAAACTTATGCACAGATCGTAACAGGTGGCAGTCTGTGGCGTATTATTTAGTAATGTAAAATTTATCTATTATTGTTTATTTGGATCTTACTTCTTTACACGCTTCTTCATCATGATCATCATTATCATCATCATATAATCCGAAAGATTATCCACTTCTAGACATAGGCCTCCCCCAAGTGTCGCCACAACTTCAGGGCTGGTCTGCTATTTTTTATAAATTCGTCATTCCAACACGATCCCATTGTCATTTTGCTATGTTCGTAATCTGCTGAATTCATAACGGTCGATCATTGGTCTCGTAATAGAATCGTGGTTCTAAATATTCAATGTCTTTGAAAAGCAATGACTGCACAATGACGTTCTAATGGTAGGTCACTGATCGAAGGAACTGTCAAAATTTTAGCAGATTACCGCATACGTCTGTCATTCAATTGTTATTATGTACGAGATTACCATTCTATGCCATTTCTTTCAATGGAGTGTCAGTGGTTGACCATTGGAAAGTCATAATGACGCTTTTACATTAGTAGATTACCAAACTTGTCAAAATCAACAGTTATGAAATCAATGATATCATTCTCACACTATTGCAATAGCAGACTTGAGACCCTGGTCTTGTGCGTCTCACATCCATCGGCTACCAGCTCCTTACCATGCATGTATATTCTTGTTTACCTAATAATATTATAGGTACGTTTACCTATGTGTAAGCACTGTATTGTTACTAAGAGAATCCCATTATCTCCGTGGAGTGCATAATACAAGATGTTGCCAAAATTGATATTGCGCGCTTCGTGTACGTAATAACCGTAGGATTTTATTATTATTGCCCATATTTACATAATACCTGCTTTTGGGGTCTATTCGATACAAAGAGCGTACAGATTGGCATACAGCGGTATTTTTTTGGTTTATATTACCTTGGTTGTATACAGGGATCAATTAAATTGACGAGCGAAACTCCACAAACGTGCTGAAAATGGATAAAACAAAATAAAAAGAATTAAATGTAATTACAGGTGACCATGGGTGCTGTAGTAACTTGAGTACCTATAAGATTTTTTTTTATAGTGTCAATTTTTAACACACTATAAAACCTTAGAATTACACCTTGTTTTTTAAAGAAAAGGTTATGTGGAAACCGATAATAAATGGGTGGATTGTGTGTGAATGACGTGAGTTAAATCATATGCCTAGCCTTTTCCCAACTACATTGGGGTCGGCTCCCATCAAATCGGATGCAACTAAATACCAGCATTTTACGTGGAGCGGCTGCCTACTAAACCTCCACAACCTATTAACTGAGTAACAAATTTAAATAAACCATAAAATGTTAACCCTGTGTTAACATCTTATGGTTTATTTAAATTTGTTTTTTTCTGCCATTCTCCTGTAGAATGGCAGAAAAAAATGTATTGCACAAACCCCAATTAACATTGGATAAAAACAGGCAGATGATGAAGAATATAATATAATCTCAAACTTGGCAAATGTGGTTTCCAAAGGTCTTACTTTGTACCTATTGTAAAAGCAGTACACACTTTCATAATAAATTTTATTCCCAGACGGTACTATGCCAGTTTTCCTCTAAGAATTTAAACCGTACACTTTTCCCAATGTCGTTTTAAGTACAGCTGAATGAGCTTTACGTAGAACAATATTCTTGAATGGAGACTGCGGACCGGTAAAGTAAAGTGGGACGCCCTGCAGCCAAATGCACTGCGAGCGACTACCTGAAGAAAATGGCTACTAGAGAAAAGGAAAAGAACTGAGTGTTTTAATGCAAATGTGGCTGGTCAAGGAAATCTTTAAGAGATTTTGTAAGCTTAGTACAAACGTATGCAAAAATTTGTTTGGAAATTGGACCAGTCAACAGGAATATTTTGTAGCGATAACAACGACTGCTCGTCGATTTTTTTCGCGTTTTTATGGTTAAAGTTATTCATTATGATAAGTACAATTACCCCTTGAGAGGTATTGCGTTTATTCTGTTACAGTTCTCGTCAAATAACTTTGCCCCTCCGAAGTTGTGTCGAGTGGCTGCGTAGTAGTCAAAATTACGAACACACTGCAACTGCGCATGCGTAAGAGACATGGGGGCGGGGCGCGATTTTATGTCTCAGTCGCTCGTTTATGTTCGATGCATGCTTGCGTCCCGCTTGCTCCCGTGTACGTGACTGCACCTGCGCGATTTTTGCAAATGGCTAACTTCAGAGGGGCAAAGTTATTTGACGAGAACTGTACACGTTGTATAGATAATGTATAGTCCTGACCGATTTCAGCCACGGCGGCCAATCACAAAGGAGAGTAGCTGTAGGCGCGGGACATGCGCAAGTGCGTGCGCAAACACTG
The DNA here is from genome assembly GCA_947386135.1 of Melanchra persicariae. Classification (NCBI taxonomy): domain Eukaryota; kingdom Metazoa; phylum Arthropoda; class Insecta; order Lepidoptera; family Noctuidae; genus Melanchra; species Melanchra persicariae. Next base: position 3,016,886 of record OX376657.1, on the reverse strand, counting down.
CTGCGCTCCCTCTTCTATCACTCTCATATTCGGCTTCGACGGCAAGCCGACACGACCGGAGAGAGATCTGGCGCAGGACCAACTGCTTCACTACAAAAAAAAATACCGTACAAAATAACTTTAATTTCGGAAGTCGGTGTTTTTGGTTGCTTCTTCGTTATTTGACACCGACTTCCGAAATTAAAGTTATTTTGTACTTTGTAGTGTTTTTTTTTGTGAAAAAGTTTTTTTATTTTTCACTTTTTAGTGGTACCATATACCTAAAAACACCACTGAAAAGTCATAGGAAAGCAAAAATATGCAATTTCGTATGATTTTTGCACATATTTTTTCCAGCTATTTGGATTTAAAAACCAAACTGCTGAACCGATTTTGATAAAAATTTAAATGGGACCAAACGAGAAGTATATCCTTTCACATAAAACAAGACTTTTTCAAATCGGTTCATAAATGACAGAGATATGAGGTAACAAACACAAAAAAAAAATACGGTCGAATTGAGAACCTCCTCCTTTTTGGGAAGTCGGTTAAAAATGTAGAGTAGGGATAAAACAAATACCCACAAAAATCAACGACATGAATAGACTAATTGAATCACCCAACTTACCACGAACGGACGAAAACACAGCCAGAAAACAAATGAAGATCACAGCTATTCTGCAAAAACAGGACAGCCTAACAATTACAACAATGTGCCAACTCGATTACTACACTGAGTAGCAATTACAGTACTACCACAACGTTATATTAAGTGGACCTACTTATTCAAAAAGGAACCAACCCTCCAATAATAGTTTTGAAAAAAAGCCGGGTAGGGTGATTAGCGGCTAATCTTTAGTTTATTTGTACTCTCATCTTTAGCCGTAATATTTACACAATTTAGACAAAAACGGCGTTTTCTCAAAATTATCGTCATGTGGTTTGGTTCCTATTTACATTTGCCATCCACCAAATCTCTTACAACTTCAACGAGTAATGTAATTATCTGAATAATACTTTTTTTCTTTTTCCTTTGTCTCCCAATTCTAGGTTTCGTTTTCGTACTAAAATATAGGTTGTGAAAAGAAATATTTACCCCAGTTTTTGAAGCGTATGAAAATGTAAAAACATTTTTAATTAAAATTTTTAGAAGAATAATATGGTACCTATGATGTTTGTTTTGATATTTTATTTGAGATAGTGTTTTGTGTTTTTCAAGCTTGTTACTTACTTACATGTATTTATAAAAATATCTAAATATCTCTGTTAAAATATTTTAAAATATATTGAAAAAAAAAAATTATTGAGTTTAAAATGAATACTGCTGATCGACCGATCTGCTTGGGATGAAAGACAATTTAAATCATTTACATAAAAAAAGTCCAAGAAAAATCTAACACGATTTCATAAAACTTAACTTACTTGAAATTTCGCTGTCGTCAAAGAATGTATTACTTTGTTTTCTACCTCAGAAAATCTAATTTGGTTTAGGAGAGCTTGCATTTTTAAATCATCCTGATCTCATTTACATTAATAAAGTTGAAATCATGTGAAGGGATATCTAAGGTACTCAGAAACCCTCGTTTTATATAATAAGGGTCCATAATAGGGGTCTTCCAAATTTCGTGCGTTTTTTCTCGCAAAAATGTAAAGTCGTTACTCGCATAAATGAACGATACAGTAGGTTTAATGTTTCGGATATGAAAATGAATTGTAAAATTAAATTTAATGGATCGTTCAAAATGATAGGCGGAGGGAAACAAAGAGATTTTACGAGTTAATTAGCGGGAAAAATATGACCTTAAAAAGCTTGAGCTCAGCTGCCACAGAAAATAACGCATGCTTGCATTATATATTTTGTAGACCTGTAGATTTAATTACACCTTAAAGTGATGTGCATCCGTATACTCAACGTTAGTTTCAGTTGAAAATCAGCGTTAGGCATACCAGTCCAGTTGTCTAGTCTAGGATCTTTCTTTCTGTTTTACTCCGGACTCTTTTATCCTGCACGTCTTTTACATCGTTCTCACATATACTTATGTATAATTTCAATGTGAATGATGTTACCGTAATTTTGTAACAAAATATTATTGTTAAAAGAGTGTACGTGGAGTTTCTTGCACGTTCTTCTCCATAGAGATCTACGCTTTGGAACGCTTCATCTTCTTGACCGACCGACTTTGACAATTTATAAGTGCCTGTAAATGGTCTTATTGAAAGAAATGCTTTGATTTTGACCTATTTGGCGCAGCCTGTGAGATACACAATTTTACTATTTTAAAATTTATTTTCTTACTTTTTGTGTATATGTGTGAACCAAGAGACATGTTTTCTATTTTTTCTTTCATATTTAATATTGTGAAAATAATATCACTATTCGAAATAAGACGTGGCCCTAAAAATGTGTTATTTAATCATGGTTTCTAAAAAAAATTAATATTAGATTGGTGTTTGTACGTGTTTGGACACTATGGTTTTACTGTACTATCCTCTTTTCTTTGGAAAAAGGTGGGGAGGATCTCTATCGTACAATAACACTGTGTAAAATTAATCAAGTAAGTACTCAAGTTTAAAACTGAAATAACCTTTATTCTGTGGTCCTAGAATGCTATCAAAGTATTTAATTAGTTATAAATCTCTAATAAATCCCTACTAATATTATAAATGCGAAAGTAACTCTGTCTGTCTGTCTGTCTGTCTGTTACGCTTCCACGCCAAAACGGCTGAACGGATCGTCATAAAATTTGGCATAATATATAGCCAGGGGATATGGAGAAGGACATAGGCTACTTGTTTTACGAAAACCGACATCCTCGCTGGCGGAGCCGCGGGCATAAGCTAGTTTGTTATAATTATACCACAAAATTAAATTGCACTAATAGGTTAAAAAACCTATTACGAAAAAGCAAGAATAACCTGACCTTCAAAAACAAATGACTCTCAGAATTTCATTAACCAAAAAAGCAAAGACAAGCTTGAATACAAAATAGGCACTCAGCCATTTTGTACAACCACTCGTTATAATTCAAAGTCACTACATGAATTTGGTGTAAACGTAAAATACTGTTGTTTCGTAGTTCGCCATCATAACAACTAGTTATTAGGTACAGAACTATTGTAGTTTATAGACGGTTAGAAACTGGTTAAAATAGGTGAAACCACAATTTAAATAGGTTGTGTTGGGTAATTGTGTGCAATTATTTAGAGAAGGTCAACGATTTTAGTTGCAAAGTTTGTTTAAATATCTTAACTTTAATCTTAACCTAAGTTTTACATAAGTTTTTAAGTTTTATTTTCTTTTTCGTCACTATTCATTTTCTATTTTTTTGTCTTAATAACAGCCACACGTGTCAGTCTGGATGGGTGATCATTTTAACTTACCGAGACTCCTCCGTGCCTCGGAAAGCACGTTAAACCGTTGGTCCCGGCTGTCATAAATTTGTAGATCTTTGGCAGTCGTTACGGATTACGCCAGAAAACTGACCACAGTCTTGCCAAAAAGTACCGTGTTACCCAGTTAGTGGGTTGTAGAGGTCTGGTAGACAGCCGCTCCACGTTAAATTCTGGTATTCAGCTCCGGTTTGACTGGAAGCCGACCCCAATATAGTTGGGAAAAAGCTAGGCAGATAATGACTCGAAAATAAGAAAAACCAAAAAAATATGTTCAAGATTAAGGTACATACTTTCTTTATATAATGAGCATTAAAAATAAGCACATTGAGTAATTAAATTGACAAAATACAGACCAAAACCACGAAAGGATCTTCGTCGCCCATTCAAAACAATTTGCGATACCCTTTCGCCCACAATGTAATAAACGCGACTATTCTCATTAATAACACGGTACACAACTTTAACGATTGATGGTTATTGTTCAAAGTTTATATTGTCGCGAAATGTCAGTTACCTGGTTCTGGCTATTTGGATGATTGGTGCAGTTGGGATGTAGAAAGAGAGTTTTCTTTCTAGTTTAGCGTCATTTTTTAAGGTGTTAAGAGAAAATTTTAGTTAAGTGCAGTTTTTTAATTTAATTTAGTTTTTTAATTAATAATTTACAAATAAATACATTATTAGAGGTAAAATTGCAGATAGGCTAGATTCGTCACATGGCGGGTACTTGGGTACCCACCATGTTGTGTCAGACGTCATAATCGTGGCAGGCCTAAAAAACGTCGGTGTGACTATTTGGGCTCATTCCTAACAGGTTTGCCGGAGAAGGCAGAAGATAATATAGGGGAGCCATTTTCCCAGCAGTGGGAAGATAAGCAATTTTTTATTTTTTTGTAATCTAGAATCTTTTGGAAGTAGGTACCTACTGATCTTACAACTGAGTGACTGATTTTACTAATAGAATTGTTGAACACGGTTCATAAAGATGAGGCCGCGGGGGTGAAGGCCCGAAAAAACGAATTCTGTTCAAATTATAAAAAAAAAGAAGAATAATAAACAATTTATCACAGTTGCGTGCACAATAAAGACAAAGTGTTTACTAATACATAGTTTTTATTCTGAAAAACCAACAAAAAAATATATTATCATTCAGAAAAGACTTTTTGAACGTGCGTCCTACAAGGAATTATTAAAGTGGAAAGACTTCAAATGCTTACAAGATGATTCTCTTTTTTTTCCAAGATTTTCTTTGTGTTGAACAAAAAGGTTTTCATCGGTATAAAACAGAGGTTTTCATGCTCCGTTGAAATGGTACGTGAATCAGCAAACACTATGAATTTGCTTAATAAAGAGGTAGAGGCAGTGCGCTCAGGTGGAATATTTAGGTCGGAGTCTTATTTAAAATGAGTGAAGAATAATAGTAATATCATTATTGTAATTTTGTATTAAGGGTGCCCCAGTCAGTCATTGTTTCATACAAACGTAGTCTGGCGATTACTCTACTGATTGACGGTGTACGTTCAGAAAAAAGTCACATTTATTTATCTCGGTATTATCTAGCCCTGTATGGAAACAAAAAAGAAAAAAAAAACATTTTGAAATGCAAGTTATTTGTGTCGAAACTTCCAAATTTTAACACAACTTTGGGCGTAAATAAATAACATATGTAGTACGAAAATATTAACCATAAGGGAAAGATTATTTCCTAAGTTAAATATAAAAAAATGTTTTAAACAGACACATTTATTACTATTTTCATAATATCCTGACTACCAAATGTCTTTCAATAAATACGAGAAAATCATCTTATGTGATATGGAACTGTCAATTTGTGCACTAGCTTCACACACAGCGTTTATTCCTTCCTTTAAATGATTTCGGATGAGATATCATGCATTTAACCGCGCCCGTCAATGAGTTCAGCCGTTCGACTAGGGCACTCTTAAGCTTAGCAGTGTTCTAGTGGTAACTGCCCCGACTAATGTGTCTGTTAGAGACTTGATATACAAAGCGATACGAGCGCGTGGAAGGTACGCAGCCAGGGCCTTGTGACGAAAATGTATTATCATTTATACAAAAAAAATACAATCAACTTTCAAAGAAAAACCAATACACAGTACAAAATAACTTTATCAACAAGTCAATAAACATAAGTATATATAATGATTTAGCACAAGAAAAGATAAAGATTACCAATTCTACTAATTTTTAAGCAACGTTCGCGTAATCTGTCTAAAATGACAATCAATCAAATCAATTATGCAATCTGTCTAATTGAGGTTATTTTTTTCGTTCACATTCGTAGAATTAGCTCTCTGGTCTAACTCAGGTGAACTCCTACTATCAACTGGAGCCCAATAAAAGTTATTAATTAAGTCAATAGTAATAAAGAAGTAAGAAAGAAGGCCTCCCACAAGGTGGACCGATGACCTGGTGAGGGTCGCGGGTAACCGATGGATGCGAGACGCACAGGACCGGTTGTTGTGGCGACGCTTGGGGGAGGCCTATGTCCAGCAGTGGACGTCTTTCGGCTGATATGATGATGATGATGATGATAGTAATAAAAGTAATTATTGATGTCGGCTTCCTTATATTTTGATTAGGAGACTCATGATTAGAGGTAGGTATGTAGATTACCCGGCTTATAAGGGAATTACATTTTCAATTATCCAGGTGTAAAATTTGCGTCTTTTACGGAATGTTAAAGATATGTAAGTATAATTTTAGTTAGTCAAATAAAATGTTTAAATTACTTGAAAATGATTTACGCGAAACGCTATAAAGATTTATTCTACCAATAAACCCAGTTTCCCGCTCTAAAATATTTAAGAATTCATAAAAATAATACGACAAATCTGGACGCATCCATACTTTTAAGTATTAATGGATCTGTGAAATTGAGGAAAACATGTTTTCTCTGCTAAAATTTCTGTTTTAAGTAAAGTAACTGGGGATGAATAATAACTTTAAAAACTTGGTTAGTTTTTACAAGCTAGTAGTTTGTTTGCTATCTCATTCAGAAAATGTTTATTATTTATTATACACTTTATTGTACACCAAAAGAAAAACAAAAAGGAAACTTAAAACTAAAACACATACAATGGGCGACCTTATCGCATAAAAAAAGTTTTCGTTGGCAAGTACCTATGAGGTAATGAATTACACACGAAACGGTTGGCGTAGTGGTTGAGCGATTGACTGCTGCGCTGCGTGTCGCAGGTTCGATTCCCGCACGGAAAAAAATTATGTCTGACATACAGATAGTTGTTCTGGGTCTGGCTGTTTGTGTATGTGAGTTTATATGTTTGTAAACGCACCCACGATACAGGAGAAATTCCTAGTGTGGGGCAACGTTTTAAAAAAAAAACAATTTGGTTGTGCGGCAATGCTGCCAGTGTTCTGGGCACTTTTGCCGTTGACAGCGATGTTGATGAATTTTTTGGTTCCCAATGATTAATTTTGTTTTTTCTTTCTTATCTTATTATCTCTTATTTTCGCGATTATTATTAGTCTAGTTGTTACTTTGTAAAATTTACTTTAGGTTATTTGTAAGTACATATTATTATAGGTCGTTAAATGTAAATAAAAAACTTAAGTGTTCAGCATAAAATACATTTAAAAAAATCGGTTGTTAACTCCATAGATTGAATAAAATATATTTTAAATAACGCTAGTTTTAATCGCTAACAGCCCAAGAGGTCATAGTTTGAACACCAGTCTAACCAACATTGATTTGCTTTTGTTTTCGATTATTCCTGTCCAAATTCTGCTAGGAAGGACGTGGCTTTTGCCCAGCTATGCGACAGTATCGGTTTATATAAATCTAATATTAGAATGAAGTAAAGTTTGTGCGGTTGTAAGGGGGTAATCTCTGGATCTACTGAACCGATTTTGAAAATTCTTTTTGTATGTGATAGCTACATTCATGAGGAAAGCTATAGCTACCGGGAAATACCAACGGAAACGGGAAACGACGGTATATACGCGTACAAAGTCGCGGGTAAATGCTAGTCAGTAATAAAAAAAGCTAATTTTAAATAAGCTCAGACACGCCGTTGGAGACCTTAAACAAAAACTAAGTAAATAAATACCCTAAAACAGATTCTGTCCTCTTGGACATAAAAGATTCACTATCAAGAGATTTATTCGTGTCCCTCACAAAATAGGGTGCAGAAGTAATTTTTATTTTTACTGGCGTCGAAGCTCAAAGGATTTATCGTTGAAAGGAATGGCCGTCGGAAAACATTAACTTAATGCCAAATAGTTTTAAATAAAACAAATAATTTCGGGGTCGTGACAGACCGAGGAGATGGTGGGACGCCTTGGAAGAATTTCTGAAAAAATTGGTTTATTGGAATCATATCATAGACCTCATCTATCGCTTTCCATCAGGCGTGATCGAGGTCAAGAGCAAGCCCATTCCTAAATTTAAAAAAATAAATAAAAATGGAGGTGTTTTTTGTCCAGAAGTGGGACAATTCAGGCTACATTAAAATCCGTAATTCCATACTAATACTATAAATGTGAGAATAGCTCTGTTTTTCTTTAAGACATGCACCTTTCTGTTACCTCTCGTCCTCGTTTTAACCATGTCTTGGACTTTTTATGCCGGGAGTATGTTCATCATCATTATCATCATATGAGCCGAAAGACGTCCACTGTTGGACATAGACCTCCTCCAAGTGTCGCCACATCAACCGGTCCTGTACGTCTTGCATCCATCGTCTTCTCGCGGCCCGCACTAGGTCGTCGGTCCACCTTGTGGGAGGCTTTCTAACGCTGCGTCTTCCGGGTAAAACGGGTTCTATGGAAACTGAGGGGTAAATAGAAACAAAACTTTAAAGGGGATTTTTACGATATTTAAATTGTAAATTTTAATTGTGTCTTGTTTGCAACATTTACGGTCTCCAGTTTAATTGCATTGATATAAATACAAAAAGTTACTTTCTTATAAAACTAATATTATGATATTAAAGTGGAAATCCTCATCAAAGTTTTGTTTCTATTTACCTCTTAGTTCCTATTTCCCCCGTTTGACTGTATGTTCCGATAGGTATAATTTTTGACTTTCAAACGAGCTATGCCACTGGGAGAAACTGTTAAATAAAAAAATAGAAGCAATCAACTGTTCTTCTTCAAAGCAAAATCATCCTTTTATAAAGGGAAGACACGAACTTTGATCAACACACCTGTTCAAGGTGCGATGTAAATAATTTTAAAAGACTTATTAATTTCACCATACACAAGCAATAAACATGTGAACCTAGATTTCAATCTGCAAACTGTGAAGGAAGAAATTAAGCCAAAAAGCAGGAAATATAAGTTAAACTGGGCTTAAAAAACGAATTAGCCACCGAACTGCATCCCAGTGGTTAGCCTAAGATTTACTCGGCTTAAGAAAAATAGTAAGTCTTGTACCAGTACCAGAGCTAGCGACAAGATTCGTAGACAAAACATGAGGATTGTACCACTGGGTGCACTTCTCTGCTACATCACATTAACGAATGAAAATGAATGGAACAAACATATTGCTAGCAGGATACAAAAAAAAAGACTTACTATAAATGAAGCTTGTTGCAATGGTGGGCCCAACCAGCCGGCGGGCCCACCTGGACTCCTGTAGTGAAGCCTCTTCTAGAAGTGGATGGTGGCACCTGGAATTGAGATACATTAAAAATTAATGAACGGAAAATCAAGAGGTGTGGTACGTTTGGGGCTGTATTTTGAGTAAATCAATAGATTGATTTGCGTATCTACTATTGATTAAGTTCAAGACAGATGTATAATGATCCTTCGAGCTAAAACACTGGGTAGTGGTAACGGTGGGCGTTTTGGGGGACAGTTTTATTTAAAACTTTGATGTTCTTAAAGAGTGCCTGCTCTCAACTGGTTTTTATTTTTTTTTATAAATGCCTTTATAAAGTTGAAATAAACTCTAACTAAATAATAGAAAGCATCACATAATAATAATGTTTTTAGAATAGCTGAAGATTTGGGTTTTTATAAGATTTCGACTTAGGATGACCACAAATATCAAACCCTTTACTTTTTTTTTTTAGACAAAAAATATGGCTGGTATAAATAAATTAAGGTAGTGGTCATATAGTCTAACACACATATTTTATTAATCTAAAACTCCATCGTACTGTGATTTAATACACAGAGCGTAAAAAACATCCTTTATATTTTTAACAAAATGAAAATACAGTTCGTGGCACATAAAAAGTAAAAATATGGCGACGTCACGAAGCGAAGTGAGCACAGAACGCAATAGAACAACAGAATAACTAAATGATCTAAAACAAGCATTTTACGACCATGTTACGTTCGTGGGTAGCCACTCTCGTGTGGAGTCAGTCACCAGGTTTCTGGATCTCAAAGGACAGAATTCTGGAAGATTGAAAACTTTGACACCCAAGATAGTCCGTAGACCGTAGGTAAAACCTAGCAATGACAGGAAAGCTGGAAATGGATGGACCATTAACTTGGCTCCAGATAAATATGGAATAACGGTCATTGACCCATCTACATTAATTGACACACATAATTTCAAAAACAGAAAAGAATACGAAGACAAATTAAGGAAAGGTTTCACTTTACTACACTTTTATCTGGCGCCTACCATAGTTAGGTACACTTTTAGGAACATTGCACTACAAATAAAACTAATTTTTTAGTTTAGGCCAGTTGTTTAGGGCAGTTCCGCACATAAAATGGATAGTTGAGTACAAGGGTACTCAACTACCCATTTTATGTGCGGAACTGCCAACTTCGCGTAATTATTATTCACTTAACTGCCTGGTTAAGTGGATAAACTACAGCGAATTAAAATAACAATAAGTATTGCTTTAAATACACATACTCGTACTGTAATAATACTGGCTTTTTTTCGAAAGAGTTACCGCGCTCAAAGAAAACAAAAGGCACTACGAGGAGCACGGATGGGTTTTAGTCAGTAAGAGTCTGACACTCCCTCCCGCTCCACCCAGAGCGGCAGGAGTCATCAAAAAAAAGATTGTCCGGCGGGGTTTTTTGAAATTTGGTATATTTGTTGAGAAATGTAATAAAACACGATTGGGGGCGCTGCCTATGTCGGCACCAAAAACTACTATAGTCGGCACCCTCTTAATATTTAATATATTTAGACGGATACAAAGTACAGGATTTACATCTGTGTACGCATTGGCAAACCTTTTCCATCAATTTTGCAGATATCCCCAACTCGTGGTTACAATTCATCAAGCGACCATGTCTGCCAAAAAATCCATAGAAAATTGAATATCCCCAGAACTACCTGGGACCTAGTCCACCTACAGCCAACTGTCTCGCTTTATTTCTTTTGTCGTCTATCTCAGCTTCCGCAGGCTGTGGCGTCTGGCAGCACGCCAGCCAAATGTTACAGCTCAAGTTGTAGGCTCCCGCGAATTAAGCTAAGCTAATTACATCCAGCTTGTCTGTGACATCAGGCAGCGGTCAACGAAGACTTTTTTTAAATAGAAAAGTTTCGTTCGAGTTTTAAAGCGATGTTAAGCTGAGAATTTTGAGATTTTTTTTACTGCATATTTGGTTTTGGTGTTTGCGTATGTTTGGTTTATAATGTACACTTTGTAATAAGCTCTTCGTGACTGTGATTAATGTTTGCAACTCTTTACTAGAGTAACCAGTCCTTTATTATGATGTGTTAAAACAGGTTAAGGCTGCGTTTCCACCAGATATGTGCGAGGATGCGTAGCGAGGGATATGTTTGTTTTGAACCAATGGAATCGCTTCATTAACCTAGCCTTGCTCAGCGCAAGCGATTCTATTGGTTCATAAAAACACATCCCTCGCAACGCATCATCGCACATCTCTGGTGGAAACGCAGCCATAAAGGTTTTACCATCGAAATCCCATTGCGAAAGAGGTGTAGTGGCATCAAAGCCGCCGCAAAAAAAAACCAACTTAGAAAAAATCTGCATCGCAACAATTAACCGCGACGCCATCTATCCCACCAGCTGCGAACAAACTGAACGAAATCCTGAATTGCGGTATCAGAGGTTTCCATGCGATTTGAGCATGTACAACAACCCGAGTATCAACCATCGGGCAGTTGCCCACCAGACACAACAACCGCCCGGTCGGAGGATCCCTTTCAACGGAGGTATGCGGGGCTTTAATCTCTATTCCACTACCTCCATACTGGTGACGTATCACGGACCTTCGAGCAGCTACTTCATCATGACGTCATCATCACTTCTCCTCATCCTGACCTCAAGCTCTCGAGCTCTCGAGGCATAGTGATATACGTACTGTATATCTTCGTTTCTCTCTCTCAGGAATCATGATGGAATTGTCACGTCATAGTAGAGCGGCTGATATCTCTTATGCAGTATCTGATCACCTACTGCCAAATCAAAATGCTTTAAATGTTTTTTCTTATGTAAAATTCACAACAAGATTCCCTTAAATTTTGATTTATTCCTGAATTATCTAGTACCTTTGTAATGAGATTCAAACTGGAAAAACAACGTCTGAATCAATCAATTTAACGACATAGTATGATATTGCCCGACCTGGGAATCGAAGCCGACGAATCGAATATGAGAGTGATGGAAGAGGCAGTGCACCTGTGTTTGTGCAAACACTTGTGCACTATAACATGTCCAGCGCCGATGGCTAGTCTCTGTTAAGATGCCATGGCCGAAATCGGTCAGAAGGACTATGAATGATATTGCTACAAAAATAAATATGATCCTAAATTTTCCTAATAGGAATCATCACAACAAAATCTAAATTTCACTAATCGCTGTATCTTTTCAACTTGAGTATTCAAATTCATTTTCAGTTACTATAATCTTTTTGTATTAGTTCGCGTATGAATTACGCGGGGGGATGAAATGGCGGCTGGCCCACATTCGTCCATGTTTGTTCTTTGTTTCAAGTCCATCTTACTCCCAATAAAAATAACCGCTGTTTTAAAATTCATGACTTGTTTATGAATAACTTTTATTTTACGCCGAAAATGAGGATGAGTCTCCAGAGGAAGGATGTGATGAAGACAATAGAAACGGATGATACTTAGACTTTTAGAAACCTTGTTATGAGTTTAATACTTACAATTATTTTTATAATTTTAAGGAAAACATTATATCACGAAGGATTTGCCTGGAATTAACCTATTCACTTTTGCCTAGACCCCCAACTTGTAGCTATTACTAAAAATTTTTAGGTTTTAAATTGCAATATATTACTAACTCTTAATTTTTTAATGATGGGGAATTATCAAGTGTTAGACTCTTACTGACGAAAACCCATCCGTGTTCCTCCAAATGCCCTTTGCGTTCCAGGGCCGTGGTGACTCTTTCGAACACATTCCGCAACCCTGGCAGGAAGTATTGGCAACTTATGATTCAAATAATGACTCATATAAAATCACACTCGTAACTTAGTTAAATTAGCACAATCGTAACTTAGTTGGGAGATAAATTAACAAGACACCAAGAAGTAAAACAACAATGGCATGAAATGGGTTAATTAAGTAACTGGAAAAATTCCCCAATATTTTATCAACATTATTTGGAACAGGATCCAACACTCCAGCTATCTTTATTTCTTTTAAACTCCACATGACAACGAGTAGCATTGAAAATTGACCGTAAAGGCTAGCAGTAATAAGCTACAAGAAACAATGACAAAGTTTTTGTACAAGTGCATGCAGGCCACTAGGTTGGCATGAAGCCAAGCCAACGTTGAAAGTTGTGTGTGACCTTTTGTAAGCTTATTGTAGATACTGCTTAGAAAAATATACATTGTATAGGTCTTTTAATGTTAGGTTAAAATAATTCCAATTTGTATACAGGGTGTTAGGGACATCGTAACGCAAACTTCACGAAAAGGCTACACTTAATGCCATTAACCAAATTTTAGAAGTCATTATTCTCGCTAATGATCAGTTTACAGACCACACATGAAAAATGTCTTTTCTAGACGGTATGTCAGACGCTATACACACATGGGTTAGTTAGTGTTTTGCTATTAGGCAGGATGCGTTGTTGCAACAGATCAGCTGAACAGATGCCTAATTCTAGTTTTAATTACATTGCTTTTTTTAGTGAAAGTAGTGATTTAACTATTTTTTTACAAAAAATCACAATGGGTTGGGTATGAATAACGATTATGAACAGTCTAAAGTAAAAAAAACGCCTGAAAAAAATGAAAAAATGAGGAAAAAAGTTCCAGAATCATGTCCTGGATCCATGGTATTCGTTTGTGCGTCGATGTCCCTTACACGCTGTATGAAGTTGCTCAATGATCTCATTGCTATGTTAGGTGCCAGATAAACTAGCAATATGACGTTCTCCGCGGGGGTTCTAACCGGGGCCCGAGCGGATAAAGTACATTGACCTTTCCCTAATATCCCTTCGTGGATACTCGAACAATAAATTACGAACCGTTTTTCATTATTATTTAACGTAAAAGATAACGATAGAAGTCGATTCAGGACAGCTTTATGTCTTTATTTCTGTTTTTGAAATGATGAAAGCCAATAAATGTATGTGGGTCAATTACCGTTATTGCACATGTATCTGGCGCCTAACAATAGACAGGTGTTATCTCTGTAAGAGGGAGTTGTCTGTAATCTAGTGGTACCACCCAGACCAGTGTCAATAGATAGATGTCACATGTCTTTGTAATGTTGGATATTGGACATGTCGATTTCCTTACAATGTTTGCTTGTGTCAATTTGAGAGTGATATAAATATGACAAACCCCCCATCTGGGGGAGGCCCATGTCCGGCAGTGGACGTCTTTTGGCTGATATGATGATTATGATGATGATGATAAAGTTGGAAATACTCCATTGTTAGAACCAGTACTGAGATTTCTGTTTTGAATAGGCATCCGTGATCAACCGCTAATTGAGCATTTGGTTTCGTTGTTTTGTTATTAAATTATATTTATAGTAACTAGGAGTTCTTTGTCATTAATTTCTTCCTAAAATATGTTTAGGTGCAATGTATCTTAGGCAGTCCTACTTTATTATATAACAGAGTTTCGCCTCCGACTTTTGTTTGTAAATCCCTTAATCTCACAAACTTCTTTCATAGTTCTAAAGATTAGTCCTTATTCCCAACAAAAACACAAAAGTTACGACTTTTAATAGAGTTATAATTAAAACGCCACATTATTACTGTTCATAACTACGAAAATACACAAAAGTTTTAGGAAAACTCCAGATACATTTCTTATTTATGGAAAAACGTTTTTATTACGGGGTTTAAATGGGCCGTGAGTTTTCAGTAAACATTTTTTATTTATGTTTTTTGTGGCAACACTTGGGGAAGGTCTTTGTCGAGAAGTAGACCTGTTTTGGCTGAAATAATGATGTTGAACATAACAACGTTTGTAACTGTAAACCTCGTTTGTCGGCCGTCCCATACGCTGCATGCTGGGTATGAGGTCCAAAGTTTGATTCTTAGCTTGAGTTGATTTTCTAACAGAAAGAATATTATGCTTATGTAGTTTCTCTCAATCAAACCGGATCCAGCTGAATACCAGTATTTACGTGGAGCGGCTGCCTACCAGACCTCCACAACCCATTAAGGTAACACGGTACTTCTTAGCAAGACTGGTGTCAGATTTTTTCTGGCTTCTGATCCATAATACGAGGCACGTAGCAGTCGTCACATGTTAACATGGTCACCCATCCACATACCGACCTCGGCAAGCGTTGCTTAACCTTGAAGATCACCCCGTGCGGCTGTTATTAATTAGCATACTAACACTACTCTATTCCACAAATTTTGTTACTGAGAAAATAAGTAAGGTCTGACTCTGGTATCTCGGAATATTAGAAAACATTATCACTGTTTAGTTTTACGTTAAAACCTACTTGACATAGAACCTCACAGAATAATACCTACGTACAAATTTATTTCGGAATAAATAAAAGGATCAAAAATAATTTACTCCCTTGACTCAAGTTTCCTTACAAATTTTGGCTCTCATAACAATTAATAACAGAATTTTCTCCGATATTACATCAAGAACAAAACACGATAAGGTTCCTTTACAAGTGATTTATTTATTCCCTAAACATCCGTTATTTTCTCGGCTTCATTTTCTGCTGGCCCATTTCATTGAGAGTTTCTGGGTAAAAAATATGGACAGAAAATATAAGTGTTCCAGGATTTTTGTTTTTCTGTGTTGTTGATTTTTAAGGTTCCCAAAAGGTAAAAACGGGACCCTATTACTAAGAATCCGCTGTCCGTCTGTCTATCTGTCACCAGGCTGTATCTCATAAACCGTGATAGCTAGACAGTTTAAATTTCCACAGATGATGTATTTCTGTATAAAATAATTATTCAAGTGGAGCTCCCATACAACAAACGTGTTTTTTTTGCCGTTTTTTTATAGATGGTACGGAACTAACGGAACCTTTCGTGCGCGTGTCCGACTTGCACTTGGTCGGTTTGTTTAGTCTCATGAATACGACACTACGAATCGAATCGAATTAATTTGTGATACATTGAGTACTCAGAAGTAATTTTTTGCACTGGAAACAAATCTTTCAACAGTAGTTTACTTCCGAAAAAACATAAGTGCCTCATTATTGTAATGTCTAAATCTCTACTAATCCATAAAATCCCTACTTCCCTACTAATATTATAGATGCGAAAGTAACTCTGTCTGTCTGTTACGCTTTCACGCAAAAACCGCAGAACATAGCCTGGGATATGGAAAGAAAGAAACAAAGAAAAACATTTATTTGTACCTCGCACAAGACACGAAAAGTAAAAAAGAAAATAAGCTTCTTTTTTACGCGATAACCGACATCCATACGGAGCCGAGGGCAAAAGATAGTCTTAACTATAATATTACAGTAAATGCGAAAATGAGTTGGTTTACCAAATCCTAAATTGCCGTACCCAAAGCTAAAACCTACCTATCTAATTCAATGTTTTTTTTTATAATACGCCGTATAAGGTACTAAAGTATGGACTAGAATTACACTGCTTCAAGGACAAGCAGAACAATTTACTCAAGGTGACATTTTCTACTAAATTACTGAGATGAAGGTTGAAGGTATCATTTTCGTGAAAAAAGGCCAAATTCTTTGGTGCTTCAATATTACGCACATCTGAAAGAATGTCGAAAAACGGCCTTTTTTTAACCTTTGGTACAGTTTGGGAGAACTGCGTTAATTACATTGTCTTTTAGCCGGGAATATGGCGTTTTTCAAGAGAGGTAAGAACTTCTAGCGTATTTTGGAAAAAGTTAAGTAATGATGGCGTTTTTTGAAGACAGGTATAAGTACTGATTGTGTATTTAAAGAAATGTTATAGGTAGTTGAGAGGAACTCGTGGCTGAACTTTCACAGCCGCACGGTTCGTTCTTCAAGGTCAAGCAACGTTTGCCGAGGTCGGTCTGTGGATGGGTGACCACCTATACAAGTCGAGACTCCTCTGTGCCTTGGAGATCCGGATAAGCCGTTGGTCCCGGTTGTCATTTGTAGATCATTGGCAGTCGTCACGGATTGTCAGAGACCAGAAAATCTGACTCCAGTCTTGCCAAAATGTACCATGGGTAACATTTAGAGTTTATGGGTTGTGGAAGTTTGGTGGGCGGCCACTCCACGTCTCTCAGTCTGAGCCGGCTGTCGCTGAAAACCAGCGCTGTGGCTCTGTCTCGCACACGAGTTCCAGCATTACGCTGAGCGATGGCCGTTTTGCGCCGATGTGACGCATATCTTCCTCACTATCCCGTTTTACATTTATATATATACCTATATATTTTTATGGTGTGTGTCATGCTTGGCGCAAATAAACTCTTTTTCTTTCTTTTCTTTCCACGTAAAATACTGATATTCAGCTGAATCCGGTTTTACTGGGAGCCAACCCATAGAGTTGGGAAAAGGCTAGGCAAATGATGTTATAGGTAACTGTATGACTAGAAGGGCAATTCAGTTTTAAGAAGCATTCGCACTTACAACGCAGTTGCAAACTTAAAATAACCTCTAGTTTCCAAAATTTGACAGTTGACAGATAGCTTGATGTGCTGGCGTATGTACTAGAGCTGTCCTGTTGTGTATTGTATTTGTGTGTGCAAAAAAGAATAAGAACGGAAAAGAAATATAAGGTTGCCAAGATCGCGGATTTTGTTTGAAAGAGTCACCGCGGCCCAGGAACGCAAAGGGCACTAGGAGAAGCACGGATGGATTTTGGTCAGTAAGAGTCTAACACTCCCTCCCGCTCCACCCAGAGCGGAAGGAGTCATTCGATGATTTCCCACCCAAAAAAATTGCATGTAAGGTTTGTAGCAGGTGGTGTACTGTAGTTTCTGCTTATCCCCATGGAAAGATAATAAATGTAATGTCGTATATCGCGTGCATATATGCGTGTGCCTCTTCGTCAGCTTGTGGAAACCTATAACACACACTTCATGGACATAGATATCTTCTCTCTTTCTA
This sequence comes from Melanchra persicariae, assembly GCA_947386135.1. NCBI lineage: Eukaryota > Metazoa > Arthropoda > Insecta > Lepidoptera > Noctuidae > Melanchra > Melanchra persicariae. The sequence continues at coordinate 2,999,068 of OX376657.1, read as the reverse complement.
GTAAAAAAATTAAATATATGGCTATAAGTACTCTATCACAATAAAATCTAAAATGAATTAACACGATGAACAAATACTCCTCCGTCTCCTATTTATTCATTTATATCAATCCGTGGACAATGGTGTCGGTTATGTGTTTGCCAATTTATTATTATACTTATAGTTTTATTCAGACCCTAACATGTAACTGTTTTTTGTCCCTAAATAAATAAATAAATGTTTTCTGCCGTGTTGTTAGACATAATACAGAGAGTAGATTTTTTAGGTATGTAAACACAAACAGGCGGGTTTACGAGTGTATATGGGTTCATTCATGTGCAAATCGAAGTTTCCTGTCAAGTGAGTTGATTGATAAATGGTCTGTACCAAAATTGAATAAGTACTTTCTTCTAGGCTTGATTCTATGTCGAATTTATCGCCTATTCATTCTGAATCACAGACTCTCATATAAGAAACACTAACTTCGGCCCGCAATTTGGCCTGCGTGGACTTAAAGTGTTCCGTATGGTGTCTGTTCCGTATGGTGTTGGTTGTAAAAGAATAGCACCATTCCATCACTTCCAGTGGGTGTCGTAAGAGGCGACTAAGGGACTCACCAGAGAATGGGCAGCAGCATTCTCTGTACATTACTACAGCTGCACCGCGATCGCCTGCCTGCCAAGCGTGGCGATTATGGCAAACTCCACTTTTGGGGGAGGCCTATGTCCGAGAGTGGATGTCTTTCGGCTGATATAATGATGATGATGGACTTAAAATCTTGGGAGTCTTTAAGTCTAGAGTGTGTAGGTTACTTCTAGGCAAGCGTGCTCCATCTTTGACCACATCATCGCTTACCACCAGGTGAGATAGTGGTAAACGCGTGCCTATCAATAGAAAAAAAAGATCGTGCAAAAAAATATTATATGTGTTAATTCAGGTTATAAACTATAGGTATGTGTATGTGTCAAATATCTAAATCCGTTTAGTAGTATTTGTGTGACAGACATCCATCCAGACATCCTCACAAACCTTCAGATTTTTTTTATTTTAAGTTTCCTTTAATTATAGGTAGCCAATAAATAATATTACCTCCACAATTATTTATTTTTATTGAGGAATGTGCTTGCTCGTGACCTCGATCACGCCTGATGGAAAGCGATAGAATATGAGGTCTATGATGGAGCGAGTGTGCCCAGAAGTTGCCTGTTCACTCTTGCTTTGAGGGCAGTCGGGTGACTTATATATGGAAGGGAACACAGACGCTGGTAGAGAATGCCGCCACAAAAAATCAGCGCAACAGAACCAACAAATGAGACTCGCAGCGCCATTTATCTCGTCAGCTGCGAACTAACTTGACCAAATCCTAAATCGCGATAATAATGTCAGAGCGATTAGAACATCCACTACCTTAAAAGAGAGTTCCACTCTTTGGCTGTGCGCATGATAAATCTGGAGGAGAAGCGATAAGTACGACTAGTCGGGATATCGACCAAGTGCGGATGGTACCCAGCTACTGCTGTAAAAAACCACCATCCCGGTAAAAAAAAACCGGTCCGGTGGTTTGTCCGGTGGTAAAAGGGTGATGGTGGGATCAGGTCGTGGAGTTTCTGCGCACACTCTCCGAAGTACAATCTTAATATTAAAGAATAAGTAGAATTCGAGGGATGGTTATTTATATTGGCCTCACATAAAGTACCTATGCTAATCAATAATCATCAACACGTAGCAAATTTTAATACGGTTAATAAAATACTTACACTAAAACAATGCCATCCCTTTTGTTTTGACAGTTGACACGTTTGCAAACATTTGCAGAAACGTTGGCCTTTATTGCCCAACTAATACAGGCTGAATTTCTAAAGTGTGCGTGGATGGCCAAATCCGAAACTATGCAAAATGAGCTCTATTCTTTAGTTTGCCATGTGTTATTTACCAGAATATGATCATTATTGGCCACACTTTCGGATGGTGTAATAATACATGGTATTTTTTTTGTTTTCAAAATCGACCGGTTCGATTCCTAGCTGGGAATATCGATTTCTCAAAAATCCAATGATACAGTTTTAGTTTTCATCAAAATCGGGCTCGAGACTCTTTTGAGTGTTTTTCGATACTCCTTATAGTTTCGGATTTGGCCAATCACGCATACTTTAAAAATTCAGCCTGTGTAGTAGGCACTCTGGTAATAAAATTATAAATACTGTTAAAACAACAAACAAAAGCAGAAACCAAAAACACTACCCAGAACTAATGCTAATTACTTTAGGGACAAAATTTATCCACTAACCTAGACACGAAAATGGGTCATTTACACTAGACGAGTTTCTCGTTTCGAATAGCGTATTTTTGAAACAAGAGAACAACAGATGACTTTGTAAACAGTACGTAGGGACGAAAGCTGAGTACCAATCCTACTATTTTTAAGCAAGATTCACATTCCCATGTTAGTCGCAATCTATCAAGTGATTGGAAATAGAGACTTCTTAACCGACTTCAAAAAAAAAGGGGGTTGTTGACAGACTGCGACTGAGATGCAAATATTGCAATACAGCAGCACATAATGCAATGAAAATGAATAAAAGTCCAAAGAATTTTGAAAAAAAAAACTGTTCCGTTGCTATATAGGGAAAAATCATTATCAGGAAACACAGACTACGAATTGTCAAGCTAAGAAGCATCGATTGTACGCTACGAAATTACTCCGCTAGTTTTCGCCTGGTGGGAAGCGTGAAGGATTATTCTCGTATCCCTCCAGGCGAGAAACTCTCCTCTTATAAAACCGCCTAGCCCCAACTATTAAGGCTGCTACATATGTGAGCAATAATGGCCGGGGTCGACCGGACGCGTTGTCCCATGTTGGGGCCTGTCCCGAGCATTAATATTGCCTCATTAATGAACAAGCCAGCAGATAGTGCCGAATTGTGTTGGTTGACGTGTTCGGTAAGTGTATTGATTTTTTGTGGTTTTTTTTCGAAAGAGTCACCGCGGCCCTGAAACGGGTAATTAGGAGGAACAAGGATGGGGTTTAATCAATAAGAGTCTGACTCTCCCTTAATTGTATATTATTTATGTTTTGATTTTTTATGGCTTCATTTGTTTACATTTTTGTTGAAGATTGGTGAATTATTCTCTAAATGTCAGCCGGGACGTGGCCGGGACCAACGGCTTAACGTGCTTTCCGAGGCACGGAGGAGTCTCGAAGGTCACCCATCCACAGACCAACCTCGGCTAGCGTTGCTTAACCTTGAAGTTGCCTGTGCGGCTGTTATAATTTAGCCACGAGCTCCTCATAGCAGCTTACCATACAGTACAGTAGAATTGAATAAATGAGCTAAAACTTGATTTTTATAATTCTGATATTCGGGAAACAATAATAATTGTGTTTGTTATTTAACTACTACTCTCTGTACTGCAGTTGCAGACATAAAAATCCGCAAAAATGACAATTCGACTCAGTATTGTTTTCTGTTAGTGAGGGGCCGGTCTTGAGTCTCAGATTTCAATATGACAATCCGAAATCCCTACGAAAGTAGAAATACTAATATTATAAATGCGAAAGTAACTGTCTGTATGTTACGCTTTTACGCAAAAGCGGCTGAACGGATCGTCATGAAATTTATACAGGGTTATTTGTAAAACACCAGCAACCTTTCAGGGGGTGAAAGTACTCATCATTATAAACAACTTTTACTATGGGACCAACTCTGAAATATCAAAAATTAAATCAGCTGTTTCATACAAAATGCAATAGTCACCCGATGAAAATGTATGAAATAGCAGATATTTATTTCGATTTTTCAGGGTTGGACTCATAGCAAAAGTTGTTTATAATGATGAGTACTTTCACCCCCTGAAAGGTTGCTGGTGTTTTACAAATAACCCTGTATATTTCGTCATGATATTTACATACTTTCTTATTTTTTTTTTCTTTTTTATTTTTGATTTCTTATTTATTTATATTTTCTTTACTTTTTATTTATATCTATAGATATGTAGCCTGGGATAGGGAAAAGGACATAGGCTACTTCTTTACGCGAAAACCGATATTCAAGTGGGCGGAGCCGTGGGAAAAAGTTAGTCCAAAATAAACAATGTTTTTTTTAGCGTGATATGATATCTACCAACCTACTTTTGATAAACAAGTTAATCTTCATCCACTTAACTGAATCAATTCCAAAAGATTAAACATGATTGTGTTCTGTATAGTCGCCGGACCGGAAAAAATCTTAGGGAATTTCCAATTACGCAGCTCCTGACGTTATAGTTGTCAAAAAATAAAAGGCCCGTTTTGACAGCAGGATACAACAAAGAGATTTATTTCATGTCTGTTTCATACTTACTAGTAAAGTAATGATGTATCCTGCTATCAAAACGGGCCTTTTATTTTTTGACAACTCTGTATCAACAAGAATTGACGTTTAATAGGCCTCCGTGACCGTGACCGTCGTGAATCGTCTAAAGGGTGAAATAACAGAATGTTGCATATCTCTGATATTTCTAAGTGACCTGTTATATTTCGCTTTATGTGGTCGTTTTGTTTTTGTATTATGTGTTTTAGCATAGTCAATAAAAATGCTATCAAATTAATTCAGGGAATGATATTGACTATGCTAAGAAGACGAAATAAATCTTAGATAAATTTGAACAATTTTTGCTCGTTTTTGCTTCCGTAGCTATTCTAAAGTAACCGTGCATTTTTCACGCTAAAATGTAAACTTTATAAGGTTAAAGGCTTTTTTTTTTTTTTTTTTTTTTGGATGGGAAATCATCAAATGACCCCTCCCGCTCTGGGTTGAGCGGCAGGGAGTGTCAGACTTCTACTGACTAAAACCCACCCATGCTCCTCTTAGTGCCTTTTACGTTCCAGGGCCGCGGTAACTCTTTCGAACAAATCCGCAACCAGGTTAAAGGCTTAAGATCTTTTATGGGCGAAAACACTGAATGAAAAAGAAAACTTTCAGAAAATAATTGACTGTGCCAAAAGGGAGAAATGAGGATTCAATTTACCCAATTTTGGCACAAAACACTAAATCTTAACAAAACAATTCTTACTGCAGTAAGAGAAATTACTAACTCAGGTCAGGTAACTACAAAACTTTGAATATCAGCCAAAATCTCATTAATTGTCCTATCGAAAATGTCGTACCGAATCCAAAGACTACCGACGAAGGACCAAAGTTCGATTCTGGTCACGTACAATCGGCTTGGCACTCACCAGCGCCGGATAACTAAGTTTTATGCCCGGCTTTACTTGCTAATGCCTTTACGCCACTTTGAGGGGCAATGGTATTTGATTTAAGGCCAGCCCCAACTTATTTAAGCTTATCTTTTTTTGGGTTTCGGCAAGTTGATTATACCTTTTGTTAGGCATGAGTAGTTTGCTTCTTCCAAGGGAATTTAGAAACATTGTAAGAGAAACTACCGTGGACAGTAAATAAAAAATGTAACCCTTCTTTGGTAGTCGAGAATTCTATGTAGGTACCCAAAATAGCTAGAAGACAACATATTCAAATGGATGTTGACTCTTATGTATTATCTAAGAACAAGGTCCAAAAACTGTTATTAAATCCTTTTCTCACCCAACACGTACGCAGTACAACCTTATTTAGCTTCCAATTCAATCCGCGGCCCGTTTACGCGTAAATGTCAGAAAAAAAATCGCTTCTCAAAGTCTTAGACGCCATTTTTCAAAGTCTTTGAAACCTGACCGTCAGGGGTGCAACCATTTGTCTTATTCTCATATTTCCCCCGAGAGAGCCTTTTATGCGATTTTTTCAGCTGAAGATAAATTTAGAGACAGCCCTGCGCGACTGCTGCAAGATATAATGCCATGAATATGTATGGTTGTTTTTATTTTTTCATTGTGTGAAATGTTTTGTTTGTTGCTGAGAATATTCATCGTATCGTCGTCTCACGTTGTGCCCTACTATGAGGTACCAATGCCATCCTGATTCCATCGTGAGAAAAGATTCTCTTACAAAAGAATAGATGACATAGTAGGGCCGTGGTAGGGTGGAGGGGACCACTTAAGATAAGGCATAGTGAATACTTTTGTGAAATAGCGGATGCATCAACGCAATAGACATCGGACACTGATCAGTCAGCCTCAATATTCAAGACAATTATTTGAAGAAACAGTAGCAGGCTAAACGTAGCCTAAAAAACCGTTTAATTTTTAGTCGTTCGAATCGCGGCAGAAACACTAAAGGACGCGTCTTATCATAGTACCATCATCATTTATAAGAGTTTTCTAGACCGTGTTTGGATCTGCTTCGGTCTAACTAGCTGCTCATCATCATCATCATCATCATCAAATCAGCCGCAAGACGTCCACTGCTAGACAAAGGCCTGCCCCAAATGGGGTTTGTCATAATCGCAACGCTTGGCAGGCGGGTTGGCAATTGCAGTGTAGCTGTAGCAATGTACAGATAATGCTGCTGCCCATTCTCTGGTGAGCCCTTAGTCGCCTTTTACGACACCCACGGGAAGTGATGGTATGGTGCTGTTCTTTTAGGTCCGACACCATATATGTAACAACAACTATACAACTAGTTGCTAGGCTGCTGAATTCCAAAGCCTATTGAAACATGGAGTGACCCATCATCATCATAATCATCCCCTATAGTGTTGCCACATCAACGGGTTCTGTGCGTCTCGCATGCAGCGGATTATTGAGGTCATCAGGCGATTGTAGGAGGCATTCCAAAGCTTCGCCTTCCGCTACGCGATCAATACTTCAGATCCTGTCGACTTATGTCTCGTGAAAACTATGTCTATGGTAGACACCAGATAATTGTGCAATAGTGGTAATTGACTTTCTACATTAAATTGACTTTCTTAATATCAAAAACATAAAGCTGTCCTGAATCGACTTCTATCGTTATCCTTTATTTATTAATTTAAGGAGAGCACTGCCACATATGCCTACTTAAAACATTAAAAATATTATAAAAAATACTTCATAATAAGTGGTCTGATGGACGTGACCTTAATGGCATACTCGTACATAACATCGACAATTCTTCAGTTTGTTGATATAACACAATTATAATAGAAAAAAATACAATACAATCAAAATTTAACAATGAATACAATATAAATGTTCAATATGATTTAATAGATACTCTCTAGTAGGTACCTAATGAAAAACGGTTCACAATTTATTGTTCAGGTATCTACGAAGGGATATTAGGAAAAGTTCAATGTCCTTTATTGCAAGTTTATCTGGCGCTTATCATATGCAGTTTTAACTTTCCCACCCACAAAACTCAATACCTATTTTTTGTACGTATTTTCAAAATACAATTAAATAAATCACAGATAAAGCCTTACTTCAGCACAAAAAGATCTCCAAATAAATCTTACAGAATGCCTGAAAATGGATAATGTGGAAATTACAATGTAGCTCATTTTGCGACCAATCTGACGAAAAATGGCCGTGGGAAAAATAAAACCGTATGAGAGAGTGAATGAGGCGTTAAGGGGTGCTTCCGGGGAAATGGGGATGTTTTTATCATATTGTATGAAAATATTTGTGTGATTATATTGGGAGATGTTTGTTTGAGGGGTTTAATCAAATTATGTTGAAATAATTCTTCCATTTTAGTTGTAGACATAATTAATAGGTAGTCGAAAAAATTGCATTGCATCATACATTGTCTTTTGATCGTGGCCGCGCACAGAAACTGTGCATTCTTCGTGGATAAATAATTGCTTAGAGTACCTACTCAGTAACAGTTTTATTCTATTAAAAAAAATACTTACAACCGAATTGAAAACCTCCTCCTTTTCAACCGACTTCAAAAAGGAGGAGGTTTATCAAAATAAATTATTATCAATTATCATTTATCATCAAAACCAGTTCAGTATTTTGGTTTTTAAATCTAAATAACTGGAAAAAATACGTCATCCAAGTGGTTATGGGAAAAATGATAAAGTACTAGAATTTTGGAAATCTGTGTTGAAATACGAAGAAAAAACCAAAATAACAGACTTCCGAAATTAAAGTCATTATATACTTTGTGGTGTTTTTGAAAGTCGGATAATAATTTTACCTAAGTATACAATAACAATACCGGTATGATCGACAGAAGAGGAGGTAGTAAAAAATAGGCGCAATATTTCAGTCTACTTAAATAACCCCTCTTTATGCGGCGGGGTTTAAAAAAGACTCCGTTATTAAATTAGGTATATTCACAGCTTCACGGAATCATAAACCAACAAAAATAATCTACACCACCTCGAAACGTTCAGTAGTTTCAAAACTATGATATAGATGCTAAAGTTTATGAAATTTCACGATCCAAAGTTAGTTATTCTCAGTAAAAACCGCCACGCTTCGTTTCGTTCAGTGAACAGATTAAAATTTTATTAGTATAAAGGTTCCGTAGGAAAGTTTGTTTCTGTTTTCGTTCAACAAAAGTATGTACTTTGGCCTTTGCAAGTTTTGGGTAAATAAGTATTGTTGTTTGATAAATGAATGGGTTACATGTTCTTTGGTATGTTTGCTTGGAACATTTCAAGGACTCAATTTGCTTTAGGAAAATCATGGATATAATTTGAGTTGAGACTAAAATCGTTAGAAAATTAAAGACTTAATCAAATTAATTGATAGACAGCGACAGTCTAGACTGAATGTATATTTAAAGTCACTAGGCAAACATAATTAACATGTAATAATACTCAATTAATTACTTGAGAAAGACCTGATACATTAAATAGGTACAGATCATAACGTTTTAAATCTCTTCGCAATTCTGGAAAATGTCTTTTAGATATACTTTTCTGCACGACATGATTTTGACAAGTGACACATGAATTTCCGAAATTACATCAACTTTCAGCAATCGAATTCATTATAAAATGTTCTGTAGCTATTTTATACGATAATTTTGTGAGAAATATCTTTATCAATAACAACATTATTAATTAAGATGTATGACGTAACTATTAGTACCTAAAGGTACTAGTACCGAGCCGGCGGAGGTTCGCCTATCTATAGTCTGCGCTAAATAAATGAAGACTGACGATCACTGACCCACCTACATTTATTGACACACTTAATTTCAAAAACAAATAATGACATAAAGTTATCCTGAATCGACATCTATCGTAATCCTTTCTGTTCTAGTAATGAAAAACTTTTCATAATTTACTGTCCGGGGGTACCTACGAAGAGATATTAAGGAAAGGTCAATGACCATTATTCGTCATTTATCTGGCGCCTACTATAGTACCTTTAGGTACTAGTACCGAACCATACGGTTAATTGGATAGATTTTAACCAACTTCAAAAAGTAAGAGGTTTTATGTCACTGCTTTACAAATAATGACTTTGACTAAAAGCATAGAGAAATACCCGTTCGCTGCTGAGTACTAGTAATTTAAATGGAGCGACTGCCTACCTGGGGCCTAACCACCAACTTACTCTTAAAGCTATACGTCCTGTATAGCTCCGTCTCTTTCCCACTGGAAGTAATATTGAAGTAATACTGCTTTAAGAGTTGGTGGTTTAGGCCCTGACCTGCACAGTAACAGAGTAACATTCCGAACCCCTCAATAATGAAACCAACAGAAAATAATTATCGCATACATAATTTACGACTATTTTCCCTGAAGGGTCAGGTAGGAGTATAAGTATTAGACGAGGCCCGTTAGGGCCAGAGCCTGCCGGGTTTGCGGAATTTGTTTGAAAGAGTCACCGTGGCCCTGGAACGCAAAGGGCACTAGGAGGAACACGGATGGGTTTTAGTCAGTAAGAGTCTGATACTCCTCTGATGATTTCCCATCCATAAAAAAGGGTACATGTATGGCACATCCAACATTGCCCAGTACAACTATTTTCCTAATGTCCTTCGGCAATCATCGCATTTCCGAATAACAACGAATGCGAATGCCATCAATTATTAGATTATTTGTGTAAAATAATTTGAATTCAGAACTAAGTAAGTAATTTGTTTTGTTTTGTTTTGATTTCCTTGTGAACTATAAAACAATAAAGTATTTAGTTTTAAATTCAAATTATTATACACGATAAATCTATATTAAGATGGAAGCGCCAGGGTAGCTCGCGAAATTCAAATTTTCTTAAGTTTTTTGCAATTTGCAGGTCAGTGTCAGGTTGTATCTTGGCCAAAATATGATTCGCGGCCGTAGCAAGTATGTATTTATAGAAATATAATAATTCAAATCATCAATACAACTCCTTCAGTTAGAATTGATGCCAAATGTTATGATTTCATGAAATACCACATTTGGCATCAATTCTAACTGAGAGAGTTAAAACCTTAATTGATGAACATGGAAATTAGCATTCGTTTGTATTCGGAAATCCGATGATTGCCGAGGGACATTAAGAAAATAGTTGTACTGGACGTGTAAGTCCCAAGTAATATTTCGCTGGTATTGTCACTAACCGAGGTGAGTTCCAGTACGAACTCCAAATAACAGTTTTCTTCAAGCTGAGCCTAAACTTACCAAGTTATCTACGTACAAGACAAGGAGCAGTTTATCACTCTTGTAGATGTGTATCGCCTCGGAAAATGGTATGTGGCCTTCAGTCTTTCAGGGATAACAAACCTACTTTTTCTTTTGTTACGGATTTGTAAGATGAACAGTCAAGTATATGATATGGTTGTGTTTTTTTATGTTTCGAAAGGGTTGTTTTGTGTCTTTTTTGAGGCGAGATTATCTTTTCAGTATTTTGGTTTCATGTGATGGGTTTAACCGCTCAAGCACCGGCAACACACCGGTGTGCGCCGAATTAATCGCGAATTTAATGTTTATTTACCAATTACATAAGATTTATTTTTTATTTGGGAATTTTCACATGTCAGGGCTGGAGCGGAAATAAGAACAAAAGCGTAAAATATTTTTTTTACTGTGGAAGTGCCCACCTACGCGAATATAAATACACTTAAATAAATTAAAAAAAAAACCTTTAATTCATGCATAATTAAGAAATTAAATATACCTACGGAAAAAAAAGAAGTTCAAAAACTAAAACCCGACCACAGAAAATTCCCGTTCTAAAAAGTATGAAATAAGAAAAAATCTTATCTGATTCATAACGACGTTCAGATGATACTAGCGGGAAATTTAGACGCTTCCAGGGACACCTCATTTGTCAAATGGTTTAGAAGTTATGAGGGAACAGACGAACAAACATACATACCGGTCAAATTCATAACCCTCCTTTTTGCTTCACCGTAGTCGGGTAAAAAGATAATAAAATATAATGTTCTTTTTAATTTTTGTAATACATTATTCAAGTTTAACAAATTGTTATTTAATTTAATATCGAAATTTCTAACAAATATCATAAAAAATATATAAAGTGAAAATGCGAAACAAATTAAAGAAAAGTCGTATGGTATCTAAGTCTAATCAACACCTACGACTCCTGAGCTAATTAAACTACTAGAGAATTTTCTACCCTATAGGAATTGACTGTAAATATACGTGCATAGGTTGGTTCAAAGCAAAGTAAATATTGCTTTTAATATTGGTTCATTTTTACTCGGAATTTTCATTACGTCAATATCGCTTCCTAAGAATTCTCTTAGGAAGCGATATTCATGTCCCAGTTTTGTATTTATCAACTACAATTCTTGCAATTTTCTCATTAAAAATTGTCACAATATTTATTCTATGGCCCATATTCCAAAACGTAAACTCCAACTGGAGCTTGTCATACATTAAAGTTTTTGCATTTGTTTGCTCATCTCTCGAGTAGGTATGAAAACGTCAATTACACAACTTTCATTGACATTGTCGTGCTCATGTTAGAGTTGGGGTTCGAGTTGAGTTGGAGTTTACGTTTTGGAATAGGGGCCTAAAAAGCGACCATTTTTTAAAAACACTTCAGTGCAATATTATGTGGACAGATCAAAATTTTTCTTAGGAAACCGTTTTACTAGCAAAAACACCTTTTTTATTTTTTCACCTGTTTTTTCTCTTAAAATAACAATATGTAATAGTAACAATAACTTGGATCAGCTTTTTCTGTCAGAATGTAATGCAAATGGTCCGTGAACCGACTCGACGATTCTCCGTAACGCGGCGATCAATTGTGGGGACGGTTGTAACAGTAAAACTTAACTGCTTTTCAGTTATATTGTAGTCTGGATAAATGTGTTGTTGATTTGTGTGATAGTCGTGGATATGTAATAGTTTGTAGGTTTGTGGGGTGCGGTGTAATAGTAGAAGAGTTTATGTATTTTTGCTCTCTTTTAAGGAACAAATGCTAACAATGTGGTTGATTGAGGCGGAGTTACTCTTAGCCACAGGCTTAAAATCAAGAAGAATGTTACAACTAGTGACCAAAACTGTAATTTACAAAGGAAAAACTTAAAAGAATTTGTTACTTCTTTTCTACTGAGAATAATTTAGTGGTGTCAAGTTTTTTGCTCGCCACTACACATCACTTCACACAAAATGTTTGAAGTCCAATAGATCGTTAGTTTGTAACTCACGCTTACTTAGGTTTGTTTTTGCTATGTTTTTTGTTGTGAACGGCCCTTTCTAATAATCGTTTTCACAGAATGATGTTAGTGTACTTTCAAAAAGGACATAACAAGCCGTTATTAAGCCTCGAGAAAAGGCTTTAGTTTTATAAAATAAAATAAAAGTAGCCTGATGGAAGATACTGTGAGACCGAGGTGTGTGGGGGGAGGGGGTGTGCGAGAGTGTGTGAGACCTTCCATAGAATGGTCGTCCCGTACAACACGTTTGTTAATTAGGTCGAGTCGATCAGTAAATTATCAATTTATGTTTCGGCACATCAATATCATCTACGTTATGGATTCTTCTCTAAACTTCCAGTCAATGGAATCTTTATTATATACCACACACAATTACGTCCTCATCATCATCATTATCAGCCGAAAAGCATCCACTACTGGACATAGGCCTCCCTCAAGTGTTGCCACAACAACCGGTCCTGTGCGTCTCGCATCCATCGGCCAGCCGCGACTCTCACCAGACCATCAGTCGAATCCACCTTGTGAGACGTTCTAATCAACATCAAAGAAGACATAATAATAGCCACTTACTAACTTAACTAATATAGGACTACAACATTAATAACACCGCAAACTATCTTTGTAACTTTGTTTTTGTAGTCCGTCTTTATTATCACGGCTATTGTTTCCTCGACAACTTTTCGAAGTATTTAAATACCGGAGAATGGTATAACAATTACAGTTGATGACTTCAGGAGTTTTAGTAATTTTAGTTTGTTTGTTTTTGTGAATATTGCAAATTGTTTCTTAATACTGTTTGTAAAATAGGTGTTTTGTAAGTTGAAGATCATCATCATGTCAGCCGAAAGACGTCCACTGCTGGACATAGGCCACCCCCAAGTGTCACCACAACCATCGGTCATATGTATCTCGCATCAAACGGCTAACCGCGATCCTTACCAGATCATCGGTCCACCTTGTGGTCGCTCACAATGGCCCTCATGAGAAGGCTCGAAGTCACCCAAAGAGCAATGGAGAGGGCAATGCTCGGAGTTTCCTTGCGTGATCCAATCAGGAATGACGATATCCGCAAGAAAACCAGGGTTACCGACGTAGCCCGAAGGATTGTCAAACTGAAGTGGCAGATTGAAGATATTACTTCTAGGATCCATCGTTGACCACATCATTGCTTTCTGCCAGAGGGTCTGTTCTCGTATTATTATGGCGTTTTTGCTTTTGCATTACAGTCGTATTTTAGCAAAATGTACGGAATCAAATTTCCACACATTTTGACAGATTGACTTTTTTGCATGATATGACTTTTTTAAGTAACGAGTGAAAAGTTTTTTAAATAAGCCATAGTGACGCAATAGATAAAACTTTTGTAGACAATTCATTCGATAGACACTTTATTCTTTAGTTCTGAAAAACGTTTCTCGGAATAACTCTCGAACTGAAAAAAAACTAGTTCACAACCCATTTTACCGGATATCTAACAAAATAGACGCATAAAAATTTACTTCAAATATCCTGTACGGCGATATTTTGATATCAGAAGTGGGATAGCGGTATTTTTATATCGGTACTGGGGTGTAATACGAGATACTGACTTTCAGTTCAATAAAACGAATGTGTGGATTTATACCCAGAATATTGGAATAACTTTCTTCGTAAAAAAACCTCTTTTTTATCGAGACGTGCCGCGGCCATTTGCAAGTTTTATGATTACCACCGAATTTTGATGTTGAATGTACAATCATGTACTAAGGTGCCTTGGAATATAAATATGCAAATTAATTAAGAAGTCATGTTTATCATTCTGTTTTTGTTTGAATTCAAGTAAAAACTTGAGTTTCAGTTTCAGTAACAATTTTTTTAGCAATGAAGCGTGAGATTGATGATTATATTTATTGCAGTCAAACAATATTGCACCCATTACTAAAATAGTTAGTGCAGCGTTCGAGTATTCCTCTTTCAAACTGGAGGCTCGAACCAGTAGCAGAGCGTAAAACAACGCTCATACGTTTCGTCCAATCACGGACCTTCATTTCAAGCCACGTTCTCAGCGCCATCAACAATGGCGTGAGTGTAATATCCTGCGCTGCGCACTCTCCACGTGTGATTGGACTAAAACTAAATATAAGGGATTTTTCTTGAATCTGCGTGTGTTAATGTGATAAATGGAACTTTAAGTGACCTTTGAAGCTTAATAAACATTAAAAGGTGCAGTTTGCGACTAGATCACGAGAACAAGAACTCGATACGCGGGAGCTCCCAGCGACATACTGCTGGACGACACGTACGTCACTGAAGGTAAGAGCTTTCCTTCTGGTTGACGAAGCCTTGAGCGTTGCAGCCCATTCAATTCGAAGGTAATACCAATATCGGTGGCTGCCCCCAAATGTGCAGGTGACGCTTTCACGACACACACACCGTCCATCGTTTTGTTGGTCAAACAGCCGGCAAGTTCTGTAAACATGTCGAAGCGATGGCTCGGGTGAAGTGATCATGAAGTGAACTGTCATGGCATCTTGATTAAATGGATTGACAGCTCACTTCGAACAAGCCTTCAATTCGACATGTTTACAGAATCGCACTGCTGCACCTATGTTTCTAAAAATCTACAAGGAGACTTGTCAACAAAAAGTTGTATTTTCCTCCACATTTCTCCTTTACCGAACCGTAGAATAACAACCGAAAATAAAACATTACTTGCTGCACTTGCTTCTATTCGAGCGCCCTGTGGGCTAACTATACTCAAAAACAGTACAGCGCCCTGCGAGTCCAATTCAACAATGCTTATAGGAGGTTGTTGGGGCTGTCTCGGTACTGCAGTGCGTCGGGGATGTTCGCCGAGTCGCGCATTGATTGCTTCTATGCGACGATGCGGAAACGGTGCACATCCTTGGTGCGCAGGGTCCGCGCCAGCTCCAACACCATCTTGAGGATGATGGCTGAGAGGTTCGACTGTCACTACCTTAACCATTGTTGCATGATTAATGTGGTGACAATAAAATGAACAAATGACAACACATTTCTATTTTCAATCTGTTCGTGTTTTTCTATTTCCAAAATGTAATTTTTTTTTTTTAATTTGTGATGATTTTCCAATAATGTTTGTATTAGTTATTTATTACTTTTTAATTTTAAATGTGACATTATGATTATTTTTAATTTTAATTTGTTGACATGTACCAATTTAATCTGTAAATTCTAATGTAATTGTGTTTTGTCTTATTTTTCTAGTATTTTTTATTGAATGTACCTAATTGGTAATTATGATCACTTGTGATTGAAATAAATGAATTATTATTATTATTATTATTATTATTACACTTTTACACCCAAAATTTACATAGAAATGTACTTGCAAAAGATTTTAAGTTCGTAAACTTGTATCCGAAACATTTGTTCTCCGATCCGGTGATTCGGCCGAATGGCCACTTAAAGAGTTTAAAATCGCATCGGAACGTATCAAACCCCGTTTGGTAGCAAACGCAGCGACTTCAAACTTCAGAAAGTCGACGAAACTCTGAATTACTTGAGAAAGTCTCGCTATAAATTTTGTTGAAACACTTCAAAGTATTTCATAAGGAAAATTGTAAATAAATTCGGATGGGTATAGGGTTGACGAGGTTTTTGAATGAATATTGAAATAATCCAAAGAACTCACAAAGTATATTATATACTCGTATTAGATACTCAATTATGTAGAGAATTTCTGACCCCACATTAAGAAACACGGAGTTAAGAATCAACCAGAAAGGTAATCTCCAGATTAAACATACCTATCAAATTGAGGTTTACTGTCAGCATGAAATATCAAAATAGCATTCCCTGTTCATAACAAGGAGCGATAGAGTTCAACCCCCTTTAAGTCTGTTCTTAAGTTTCCTTCAGGGATTATCATGCATGTCTACCACAATTCAGAAGGATTCAACGACACCTCTATGTCAAATCCTTCCAGCCGTTTGCGTTGTAGGGCGTGCCAAAGAAATGGACATACATACAAACATACATACGCTCGAAAAACATTACCCTTCTTCTGACGCATTCGGGTAAAAAGTCTATGTAGAATAAAATAATCATTTCCTAAGTGAACCAACCCTATGAAAGAATCTAAGCAACTTCACCGGTAATCTCCAGCACTGGAGGGAGCGATACCGTACTGGGTATTTACTCTTCGCCTGATATTTATAATGTCGCTGACGTTATGAATCAATTAAGATAACTCCAAGAGGCTGTTTGATGTAGATTAAGTAAAGTTGAAGCTGAGGAAGATTACCTACTTTGTAACTAGCTGTGCCCGCGGCTTCGTTCGTGCGTGCATTTCGTATTTCGGAAGAAATGTTGAAATTAAGTATATAGATAAGTACACAAACTCACTAATGTATGTAGGTACTCATCATGATTATGACATGAGTTACAAAATTACGAAGAAATGCATGAAGAAATTTTGTAAGTGTAGGTAAAATTCGCAAACAATATTACTTGTTTTGAGATGTTCATCAGTACGTATAAACAGGCTTTGCGCGCTGCTTACTCGCTGCAAAGCGTCATACAGCTGACTGTGCGAGAAACAGGACTTCCACAGATCCACACCAACATGACTCATATTTTGTCATGGTCATGCCAAAACTTACATTTACTGGGAACTGCACACGTTTAAACCTGAACGGATAATTATTTGTATTTTGTGACGGAACAGCTGAGTCAATATAGGTTTGGGAACTTTTGGGTTTCGATAAACTTAGTACTAACTGAATTGGCAGTGGGCAGGGCACATTGCTCGCAGAACAGGTGGTCGATGGGGGCGAAAAGTTCTGCAGTGACCGTCACCGGAAGACGCAGCGTTGGAAGGCCTCCTACAAGTTGGACCGATGGTCAGGGGCTCGAGTCTGCTATTGCAATCGTGTCTCAATGACCGGTCAGTGATCGAATATTTGACAACTTTGACAGTTTTTGTATGGGAAATGTGTCATAAGTTTGACGTTATACGTCAAAAACCGACCGGTCATTGAGACACGATTGCAATAGCAGACTCGACCCCCTGGTCGCTCGCGGGTAGCCGATGGATGCGAGACGCAAAGGACCAGTTGTTGTGGTGACATTTGGGAGGCCTATGTCCAGCAGTGGAAATCTTTCAGCTGATAAGATGATGATGATGATTAAACTAGGTAATTAATGAGAAAGTATTCTTCATTACACTAGTGTTAGGTGTTTGTATACGTAATTCCCTGTTGAAGTATGTGCTCCCTAAAAACTATAAAATCGGGTCTTTAAATAAAGTGTACCTTACCATACTTTTAGAAGCTATTGTGGAACACATCATCGCTTAGCATCAGGTGATATTTTGATAAAATTCGAACCTATCAGTAGTATTTTAAGGTTCTTATTATGTTAACTTAAGTACACATTCTTACTTTAAAATACAGACCGATAAAAAGCTATCTATTGTACCAGGAAACTCGCAGCGATTAATCAGAAACAGGGCCGGATTTAATTGGACCAAATTAGACAAACAAACCCTTACCTTGAAAGAAGAGTTTTATTCATGAAAAAGTTCCGTGTATTTGTAGCACGTAAACATCGACACTGCTTAATGTATTTCCCCCCAAAGATCATTACGGAAACGTTTATTTATTGTTTAGAATCTTCTTCAAAACTATACAGTTTAAAATTTCATAATACTCGTCAAAAGATTACCACACACTCACGCTTTTCCCCTTGGGTCAAATCTAAATTATGCAATACTATAAAAATCTCCACAAAAAAACACAAGCCGTGGCAAGATTCACAGCTTGGCAACAAAAGGTATTGACTAAAAGGACAAAAAAGGAAAGGATAGGAGTCCTTACGGTATATAGTCATTGCTAGTATCCTTACTAAGGACACTCAAATCACAAAAAAGTCCCGGAGCCACGCTGGCAAATCTCTACAATGCGCTGACTTGGTGCCGTAACCGCTTGCAAATAAGTAGATACGGGAAGACAGTTGGGGTGGGCACGTAAGAAGTGGCTAGAAACAGCTTATAAGTACAACGTGTAATAGAATAAACGCAATACCTCTTTGGGGGATCTTACTCATCATTATGAACAACCCGAAATCGCAAAAAAATAAAAATCAGCTGTCTATCAGTACATTTTGTCGAGATATGCGCACATAAATGTATGGGACAATCGAATTTACTCGATTTCAGTGTACAACCAACACAAAAAGTGTTAAAACTGCTTGAAATTCACGGTTAAGAGATGAAAGAGTATCTGTGTTTGGCAAATATGAAGTGAGACCACGTTATAGATGGACTGAAATACACAGCTGTCTACGTAAGACAGAAAAAATAATCTCCTATACCAGTACATGTATGCAGTAAGGCAGTATTGAAATGAATCAACAATGCAAAACCTCAGCAAGTGTGCATTTTACCATTCCCCACTCAAATATTTGCCACTACCGTCCGGCCAAGCCCAACTCCGTATATTTCAAACACAAGAGAGGTCCCCGCATTATTTCGGGCTTATGCCGTTTTATAAACGAGATAAAACCTTCGGACGGAGGCATGAAAGAGATTATAATATTATATTATCCTGAGATACAAAATTTCCACGAACGGATTTAAACAGAAAATGTCATGGGTTATTGGGCTTAGGTTGGGTTTTTTTACCGCGGCATCGCTATCATTGCCTATTTCACAGGTAACGTACGTTTTTCTTGGATAAAAAGTACCCTTGGGCTCAGCTCATTCACATCGCAGTATGACGTGCTAATGCTATCACGAAGAGAGCGTTGCAGAGCTACACAAGCCGATGACGTTGACGATGATACTCTGATGTCACACCTAATAGGGATGTTTCCTGAGTATAAAAAAACATACGTTTTGTATTGTGTATGCATGGGAAGCATGCGGTGACGATGACGCGAGTTTCACGCTTTTTGTTCACCCAAAAAGTGCGCAACGCGCCTGAAGAAGTTTGGATTAAATAGAATCATATTTTTAAAGTGAAAACAGTTAGATAAATGTACATAACTAACTTAACTATTTATATGTACTAAACCTAACTATAGACTAAAAATTGCGAAATTATGTACAAACGTGTAAAAACGAAATAAATCATTGGGCATCAAAAAACTCATCCACATCGCAGTCAATGACAAAAGTGCCCAGAACACTGGCAGCATTGCCACGTTGAGTGGGAATGCTGATTCTTTGGCCAAAGAAAAGCCCTGCATCAGTTAGATTATTGAAAAACATTGGATACGTATTTTGTTTTTATCAAATCAATAAAAATATAAAGTCACTTTCCGGTAAAAAGTGTACCGAAATGTGACGTCACACGAGTTTTAAACGCACTGTATCGTGTTAATTTTTTGTTAACGTGAAAGAAGAAAAAAATACTTGTCACACAGTTCTTCAAAAGAAAACATTTTAGAAACATAAACAAACAATTTTATCTACACTCACAACGTAATGTTCCAAATATGAGTTCAAAAATGAATGCATAAACACATACTTTTTTTTCGTGGACAGGTAAAATTAAAAAAAAATACCATTACAGTTCAACAGTTTCCTTCGATTTTTAAACAACTGCATCATAAAATAACTTTTTAATTTTTATAGCACACTTTTTCTTTTTAATGTTTGGCGCGGGCTCATTGACTTAAGTCAATGTGCCAGCTTTTATCTTTGTCTATGTTTGAGCGCGCTGCGCAGTCATTCGAATACGCAATGAGAATATCCGCCATATTGGAATTATCTATTTTTCCACTTATTTTATTTCAACTGTATGAGTGAAGATAAAATAGTGTATGCAACGGCATATAATTAGGTATTAAAACACTCGTGTGATGCTATTATCACACTCGCCTACGCCTCGTGTGATAAACCCACACTCGTGTTTTAATAACCCTTTTTATATGGTCGTTGCATAAACTACTATTATCACTTTATAAATATAAGTTTGGATGAGTAGAAAAACCGACGAAGTGTAGACTGCGTGCCAGTTTACTGTATTCACACAATTTAACGTTAGTGGTAAAGAGTCTGACGTGAACGTAGCACAGAATACAAAGGACTATTTTCGGGTTAACTTCCTTTTTCTTACGTAACAGAGAATTTCTTGGAAGTTCACGAAAGTATTTTTTTGGTAAGAATACTGTTTCATCAGCTTAGTCTGTGTAGTAACTGAGTGAATTGTTTTTTTGCTAGATGGAGATTTTTCTGCGTAATACAGCTTTGTGTAAATAATAGAATGTAATGAAATCTAGACAGAAAGAAGAACGCAGATTTAAATTCTAAAAAAAACAGGTTTTCATTTATTTCGAGACTAGTTTGAACGGCACAGGAGTGACGCACAGGACCGGTTGATGTGGCAACGCTTAGGGGAGGCCCATTTTCCAGAGTGGACATAGGCCTCATGTGGGCCTCATAGTCTTTCGGTTGAACTGATTATGATGATGATGATGAAGACTTTTTCTCCCGTGACTTATTCTACAGTAATCGTGTATATACGACTCTCTGTGATAATAATAGTTTTCAATCAATGAAATAATTTATAGTATTACTTCGAGATTTTTTTTTTCGAAACACAATTTACTTCTTTCTGCTATTGATTTGATTTATTCAACGTGTAACAGAATTGACGCAATACCTGAAAAGGGGTCATTGTACCTACTCATCATTATAATTAACTTTCACAATGGGACCAAATCCAAAATTGCGAAAAAAACATCAGTTGCTCAGTACATTTTGTCGAGTTATGCGCACGAAATGTTCTACGGGGTAGTCGATTTTTTTTCGCAATTTCAGTGTTGGTCTCATAGTAAAAGTTGTTCATAATGATGAGTACAAAGACCCCTTTTAAGGTAAGTATTGCATTCATTCTGTTTAGGTTGATATCCCCAGAATATCTCAAGATACCAACAACATTAATACAAGTTTCAGTACAGCAAAATTATCGTCCGATTTCCTCAGTCGACCAAGCAATTCCGTTGGTACTTCTACTCGCCCATTCCACCTTCCAACTTGAATTGATGTGATGGTCAATTTGCAACGGAAACAAAGCCATACGTTCCAGTAAACGTTTACAGTAACGAAAACCAATTTCGTTTGAAAATGTGCCGTTTTAAAATATCACCGGCGTATTGTGCAATTTTGAACCTTCATAATACAAATGTAGATATTCCATCTAAAGTAATTTTGTAAAGAGGTGACATTGTTTGTTTGTTTGTGAAAAGTAATATCTGGAAGTACTGAACTGATTATGAACTCTTAAGTTCATTAATATAAAATAATCTTGTCGTTGGTTATCTAAACTGTCCAAAAACAACATTGAAACATAGAAGAAAAAAAAAACTATTTTGAAATAGTAACCAAGTAGGAAGTTATTAGTAAGTGGAATTCCTTGCCCGTTCTTCTCCATGACAATGCACTCATTAGAACCTTGCACTAGCTTACGATGTTTTAGAAGTGCCCATCTAAGCCAATGTGCTTTAAAATATTTCGATTTTCATTTCTTAATTTTATGAAAATTCTTTCACCGATGGACAGCTACATTATCTTTAGGTCTCATGGGCAGTTCCCAGCAAAAATTCATGGATTCTATGGCAAAAACCAGGAAAGCCAAGTCACGGGGAAACCCTACCACGTATTATGCAATAACGGTACACAGACAAAGCAAAGCGGCCATTTTGAATTTTCATTTTTCCTCTTGGAAAATTTAACAGTACGCCGGATAGCTATGAGATCCTTTATGTTGCTTGAGTGTTGAAAAAATTAAACAATAATCGTTGTATTATATAGGGTTATGTCAGTTATTGTACAAAAGGGTATTTGAATTAGGCAAATAAAATGTTTGATAAGGGCTAACCAGTACAAAGTGCCATTTTTTTTGTGAAAATTATACTCCATTGCCGGTCATTGTTTAAATATGACGGCGCGCAGCTAAATTAAAAGTAAATCCAAGATTTAAGATGAGAGACTGATTGTGTTATTTGGTTGAATAGCAATTATTGTTAAATTCAAAATTAAAATGGTGATTTATTTCAATTGGTCGAATATAAATGGCGATTTATAAAATATGAGCGGGTAACCCCGAATAGGGTAGCAAGTTTGCGTCTACGCCGTGACAGCTGGCATTCTTTTGACAGACAGCGTACGAAGTGCACGCGTGCTAACCTATTGGCTCGTAATCTAGTTTCATCTTGTGTTTGCCCGTATATTTTGTTTACAAATGTAATCGAATGAAACGAGGGACTGTTAAGAATCACAAACGTGCTATTATTTCAACGTTTCTTCTACAACACGCCCATGATGGATGACTATCACAAAGATCGCTCCGCTGCCCATTCTGATATTCCGTCATCAGGCGTGGGATGTAACCCACATGGCCCACAAGGAAATTCGTGACAATACTAGTGAAATACGAGGCGTTACGTTTTGAAATGCAAAACACATAGTGACAGTGATAGTGAAAATTGCGGTTCTTTTTGAAACGCGTACGCTAATCCAGAAGTTAAAAACTCAATGTGTGCCGTGAAGTGCCCTGAAATTTGATCCGTTAAACCCAAGTTTGACGCCCGATCATAGTGCGGTATCACGGTGGTATGTTGCGTCGAGGATGCAGTATAGTGAAGTGCAGCTTATTTTTGACCATTAGTAAGGGGCTGAAAAGCTTCGTGCCTTCATGCCTGTCGTAGATAACCTATCTGGGTTCAACGTAGGAAAAATTCAAGGAAAATTACGAGGTCAAGATTTCTTTTTTTCGAGTTTTATGCGACTACCCTCATCAACCTGAACAATGGAAAACCAGTCTAAAACGGAGGCAAGCAACTTCACAGCAACTGGCCAGGTCAAGGAGAAGTGTGTGGGGATGTTCACGACAATCTGGTGAGCCATTTTCGTTTAGTTATTGCTGTGGAGGTGAGGTGCTAGTTAGTTAACATTTTTCTGTTTGTTTACGGGTGAACATTTTTATGCTGTGGAGACTGACTCACAGAGGGTTACGGTCTCATGATTGACGACTATCGATATTTGACAGTTGACTTGTCGTTTTATTGCTCCACGCTAAAGTGAGGTTGTTATTGTCGTGTTGGCTATCGCTTTAGTGTAGTAGTAGTTTAAGCGCTATAGCTTTGACGTTGACTGGTTAAGCGATGCTCTATATAATGCTCATGAAGCGATATTATTTCGCTATCGCTATTTGAGTAATAGACTTGATTGTATAGTGTTATTGTTGTTGGGAATATAGTGGCGTAAATACCTCCATGGGACAATAAAGCGCTATAGTCTCAATACTGTACCCACCTAAAGCTTTTTCTGAAAACTGTGTTATTCGCAAAAGCCATGTTTTGATTTATCATTACCTTCCATTGCCCGGGCTTTGCCCACTGCTGGGCGTGGGACTCTTTTCTTGTGCCAATGTTTTGTTTAGTTTTCGATTTATTGACTTTATTTATTGACTTCTACTACTACCTGAAAGCTCTATTTTCAGCCACAGCTTTGATAGAACTTGTACTCTCGTAGTGTTTCTCAGTTTTCAGATATCGTATTACGGTGGATGAAGTTAGCAAGAGGCTAGCGGTTCGCATGCTGCTATAACTGCTGAGCAGCTGCAACTTCTGAGCAGTTCTGAGCGTGACAAACCCAAGGTCAACAACCAGTTTGCAGACTGCAGTAGCCGAGCATCTTGTCAACATCTGTGGGGTGTAAAAACGTTCAAAGCTGTCTGGAACTGGGTGAGTCGCTCCCATTTTATTTGTATTGTGAGTTTAAAAGTTTCCAAATTCTTCATAATAATATGTATTCAGTGGTTGGTTTGATAGTGCAAGGTTATTTTGACATACTTAATACAAAGCGAGTACTTAGTTTTCCCATTGGCGGTAATAGTTTCAACATTTTGTTCAGTGCGAAACTTTAGAGTGAGATAGTGCATGGCAAGGTTGCCATAAGGTCATGTTCCGACTTAGACGTTTTTGGTGAAAAATTGGACCCAGGCTTATGTAGAATCGTGTCGGCGACAGTTTTCCTTACATACGTTTACATTTACGTACGTTTTCCAACAGTTAGTTATTTCGATAGTAAGTAAACCATCATGAACAGAAACTTGATTTTAATGACAATGATTAAAGGTTTACAGGCATAGAGAAATCATGCTATTAAAATTTCTAAATAGATTTTTCCATTCTCACTACTGGTTTGCCTACCCGGTATGTGAGTTAATACGGGTGAGATTAAAATAAGATTTATTAATTCAAATTGAACAGTGCAGTTATGACCGTGATGTTCGTAGATTAACGTAGAGTAATTCGTGAACGTAGCTCCTTCACATGAACGTTTAACGCAAACATTGTATCTTTTTGGTAGCTCCAATGTGCATAGCTTATCGGTCGGCATGTTTTAAAATCTCTTTATGGAGAAGAAGACACCCGAGGCAAAGTACCAATAGATGTTGTGAAGTAGATGACGAGTTAGTGGCAATTTAGTTTATGTGAACAGGTTCTGAGTTCTGTGTGTCAGTGACTGTACTAGAGTATCGTAGCAGTATCCCAGAGTGATACAGACGAAGGAGTCTGTAACAGGGTTGCGGTAGTTCTTTGTCGTACAAAATAAAACTTACTTGATATTATTCCCATGGGGAAGAGCGAGTGTAGTAATTGTGTTGTGTTGAGCTATGATATGATAGCTGTTGACTGTGATGAGATACCTGGTCTTTGATTTTCTTTATTCAAATTATTGTGAGTTTGGTGACTTTTACCGGTTTTTGGACTTGGTAATCACGAATCTTGAATCAAACCGCATTATTTTGTTTCAATTAGGTCATATACAGCCGCTCTTGAACTCTCAAACGGCTAACTGACTGACCAACACTAGTTTGTAGACAATTGCCGTAGAATTCAACGACAGCAAATAATGCGTCAAAAATGTTAGACTTCATCTGTAGAGCGTTTGATTTAAGAAACTGCGAGACCCATAATTGATGTTTGGTTATGTAGGTACTGAAGTCGATTAGATGAGGTCCCTGAGATTTCATAACAGGGTTTAAAACGACGCGTGGTATAAGGTAAAGCTCAATTTGATTGTACATAAGCAGCAAAAGATTTAGTTTTCTGTTAACGATTTCATGTTATTAGAAGATTATGCGTGAAACCAGATTAGGTACGTAAAATCTTGAATTAAACGGTCCATTTAAGGATCATCGAAGGATCATCGAAGGGTTATTTACCTAGATAGATACCGACTAAAGGCGCTTAACTCTTCATGATTGTGCAAGATTGAGGAAGATTCCCGATCACCAAGTATTCTCGTGTATTAGATGTCTTAGTCGAAGACAATGATGATAAAACGAAATCTTGTTAAGAATAGCTTGTCTACTCATACTCGAAGCTCTTGAACGCACCTCAGGTGCCAATGGGTCTGACCGCACCCTATGAGTAACAAACACGTGGCGATAGGCATTTACTGAAGGCTCTAATAATAGAGTAGAACCTATAAGTATGCACATGATC
Organism: Melanchra persicariae; assembly: GCA_947386135.1. NCBI lineage: Eukaryota > Metazoa > Arthropoda > Insecta > Lepidoptera > Noctuidae > Melanchra > Melanchra persicariae. The sequence continues at coordinate 2,973,125 of OX376657.1, read as the reverse complement.
GAATACGACCTATGCCAGATTGCTACGTTCCATTGGAGTTGAACGTACATACATAGGTTTGAAGGCCTACTAATAGTGTAGAGTCAGAATGTGCCGATAACGGCGCAGGTGAGTTGTGCAGCGGGATTTACTTGTTTACTGTGAAGGCCTTTGCTAATATTAACCATTGGTCACAATAGCCTGTGTGGCACTAGCCTGTGTGGCACCAGCCTGTGTGGCAATAGCCTGTGTGGCACCAGCCTGTGTGGCAATAGCCTGTGTGGCACTAGCCTGTGTGGCACCAGCCTGTGTGGCAATAGCCTGTGTGGCACCAGTCTGTGTGGCAATAGCCTGTGTGGCAATAGCCTGTGTGGCAATAGCCTGTGTGGCAATAGCCTGTGTGGCAATAGCCTGTGTGGCAAGAGCCTGTGTGGCAAGAGCCTGTGTGGCAAGAGCCTGTGTGGCAAGAGCCTGTGTGGCAAGAACCTGTGTGGCAAGAGCCTGTGTGGCAATAGCCTGTGTGGCACCAGCCTGTGTGGCGATAGCCTGTGTGGCACCAGCCTGTGTGGCACCAGCCTGTGTGGCACCAGCCTGTGTGGCAATAGCCTGTGTGGCAATAGCCTGTGTGGCAATAGCCTGTGTGGCAAGAGCCTGTGTGGCAATAGCCTGTGTGGCACCAGCCTGTGTGGCGATAGCCTGTGTGGCAATAGCCTGTGTGGCGATAGCCTGTGTCGCACTAGCCTGTGTGGCACTAGCCTGTGTGGCACCAGCTTGTGTGGCAATAGCCTGTGTGGCGTTGACTGGCCTGTGTGGCATTGACTAGTCTGAGTAGCATTGGCTGACCTGTGTGGCATTGACTAGACTGTGTGGCATTGATTCGCTTGTGTGGCATTGACTAGCCTGTGTGGCACTGACTAGCCTGTGTGGTATTGACGAGCCTGTGTGGCGCCAACCAAACTGTATGACATCGAACAGCTTGGTTGGCACTAACTTGCTGTGGTGGCACTGAGATGTGTTATCTGAGATATTTGGTTATCACTAGTATTGAAAATGATAAATAATCAGATTTAGGTGCCTTATAAGTATTGCTTTAAATATGAGTCAGGGTGACCGAGTGGAGAATAATGTTAATCATTGTGTCTTTCTGTTTGACCGTCGATAGTGAAGATGAGAGCAATACACACGAGGACGTGTGAAGATGCAGGACGGCCGTGACGGCGCGCAGCTAAATTAAAAGTAAATCCAAGATTTAAGATGAGAGACTGATTGTGTTATTTGGTTGAATAGCAATTATTGTTAAATTCAAAATTAAAATGGTGATTTATTTCAATTGGTCGAATATAAATTGCGATTTATAAAATATGAGCGGGTAACCCCGAATAGGGTAGCAAGTTTGCGTCTACGCCGTGACAGCTGGCATTCTTTTGACAGACAGCGTACGAAGTGCACGCGTGCTAACCTATTGGCTCGTAATCTAGTTTCATCTTGTGTTTGCCCGTATATTTTGTTTACAAATGTAATCGAATGAAACGAGGGACTGTTAAGAATCACAAACGTGCTATTATTTCAACGTTTCTTCTACAACACGCCCATGATGGATGACTATCACAAAGATCGCTCCGCTGCCCATTCTGATATTCCGTCAAATATAAAAGTATGACGGTACAATGCACGGGCCAAATTAGTAATACACTCCCTACGATTTTCGAATGAATACATACATTTTATGGGGATATTACTAAGGACTTAGGGGAGACTTTTGCCCAGCAGTGGGACAGTATGGACTAATTTGACGACACGGTTGGCGCAGTGGTTGAGCGATTGGCTGCTGGACTGCGTGTCGTGGGTTCGATTCCCGTACGGAACAAATATTTGTATGGCCTACAGATAGTTGTTCCGGGTCTGACTGTTTGTGTATGTGAGATTGTATGTTTGTAAACGCACCCACGATACAGGAGAAAATTCCTAGTGTGGGGCAACGGTTAATAAAAAAAAAAAACAGTGACCTGCGGCCCACCATGACGTGTTAAAGCGTGAGTCTTTCGAGCGAGAAAGAGGGATGGAGCTATACACCCTATGTTGCTCCATCCCTCCTTCTCGCTCGAACGACTCACGCCTTAACACGTCATGGTAGGGCCGCTGATTTTGCTCGTTAAAACCAGTGATTAAGATGGCACTATTCAGCTGATCACTTCTTGGATCTTACAATTCTTTTTATATTTTTTTCAGAAATACGTTAGACGATTGAAAAACGCCAACGCCATTTAGTGGCTTTGGACTGAGTCTAAAACGTCATGCTAGATCGACTCTTAGTTTGCAGGAACAGTCTATTAACTGTAACGATCGAGCAGTGAACAAGTCTAGGAACTGCCGCGCGTTTCGTAAACTTGTGCTGTGTACCTATTGTGGGAGAATATTGTTTGTAATTCACTTTCGATCTACGAAAGTGAATTACAATTTATGGGTAGCTCGCCGTCCGATCAGAACAGGCCCGGGTTGACGGCGCGCTGTGTTCTACGCGCGCCAAGCCAGCAGTCGTCAGCATGGGTCGGGGCCCGTTAAGGCCAGAGCCTACCAGGGTTGCGGATTTGTTCGAAAGAGTTACCGCGGCCCTGGGAAGAAAGGCACTAGGAGGACTAAAGGGTGGGTTTTAGTCAGTAAAAGTCTGACACTCCCTGCCGCTCCACCCAGAGCGGGAGGGGTCATTTGATGATTTCCCATCCTAGAAAAAAAAAAAAAAAAAAAAAAAAAAAAAGGGTTTTTCTATTGCGCAATAACCAACACTTCTCATAGTACGTCCACTTTAGTTCCAATATTATGGCTGATGTCACCTAGGGAGATGTACCATCTCCGATATATTCAAATGTTTTAAGAAGAAATCAGGCACGACAAATTTTACTAAACACCATCAATTCGCCTTTTTTTCCACATTGATACGCTTTACCTCGATTACGCCTGATAAAACCAATAGATGAGCTCTATGATGGGACAAGCATCCCAGATTATTTATTCTTGTTTTAAATGAATGGCAATACGGTTAGCGCAGTGGTTGAGCGATTGACTGCTGCGCTGCGTGTCGCGGTTTCGATTCCCACACGGAACAAATATTTCTATGGCCCACAGATAGTTGTTCCGGGTCTGGCTGTTTGTGTATGTGAATTTCTATGTTTACACGATACAGGAGAAATTCCTAGTGTGGGGCACCGTTTTTAAAAAAAAAGAAAGAAAGAAATGCCAGAGTCATAACCACATTATTCGTTCTCCAATAAAACTGTAGTGGCACCGAAACCACCACAAAAAACTATTGTAGCAAAATGTACATCAAATTGTTTTGATGTAGATTTCGCGACGATAGTTTTTTGTTAGTAAGAAACGCAGCGATGTCTATACCGTCAGCAACTAACAGTTGCAGTGGGCAGTTGCCCACCGGACACAACAACCGTCTGGTCGGAGGATCCTCCCTTTCCTATGGAGGTTTGCGGGGCTTTACTCTGTGTACCGCATCCCTCTATAAAACCACTATTGATTCCCATTCAGCAACATAGACCCATTCATAACCCACAAAAACTAACACACACAACGCCACGCTATCGCATTATTGACGTCTATACATGTAACCGGTGTTCACGTGTAAACATATATACAACGACAGTGGTTCGACAGAATTGCCAGTGATTGTGAAAGGGGTATGACAGTCATTGAATATTGATTCGTTTGAACGGGTTTTGTACTGTTGTGGCGAATGTGGTTCGCACGCAAAAGCAATTAATTTGGATTTGTTTTGATGAATACCCATACTAAACTCTTGTCTGTTCGCTAGTTTAATGTAATACAAGCAAATCGTTAAAATTGTATTCAAATATTTGTAGCAATGGATGACAATTCAATTCACGCAAAAGAGAGCGTAAGAAGAAAAAAAAGTCTGGTTGCGCCAAGCATGACGCTTACATTTAAATCAAATGAATATTATTCATTTGAATTAATATCCCTTTACAAGTTGGTAAGGTATGAAACACATCCGCGTAAGATAAAATCATCATCATCATCATATCAGCCGAAAGACGTCCACTGCTGGACTAGGGGTTCCCCAATATGGGGGGTTTGGTATAATCGCCACGCTTGGCAGGCGGGTGGGCGATCGCAGTGTAGCTGTTGAAATGTACAGAGAATGCTGCTGCCCATTTTCTGGTGAGTCACCTAAGAGGTGACTAAGAACCTCACCAGAGAATCACGACACCCACGGGAAGTGATGGGACGGTGCTATTATTTTACGTCCGACACCATAAAAAACAAAGTAAAGAAAAACCAAGGAAAGATAAAACATCTCAAGATAATAAAAAAATATAAGGAATAATCCTGCCTACTTGCTATTGACAGGCTATTCGTGTTTACCAATCTAAAACCAATAGGGTCATAAATATTAAATTAATGCTTTTAAAACACTATTCTCACCACCAGTACACGACGCAACTAAACATTGGAGAAGTAGACGTCAATCGCTATCTACTATCGGCTTGATTGACAATAGACTCACACTATCTGTGGACAAGTTTATGTTATTCTATTGGAGATAAGTAGTTATTTAACATCCCCGCGATATCAGTAATGTTGTATTTCGTTATCATATTGTATTGTTGGGGCAATGAGAGGGAGTGTTCGTGGTGAGGGCACAGTATTTCTGGCTAAAATCGTGAAGATCTCCATGGGTAAGCTAAATGAATTAAATCACAAGAAGTTTTTACTAAAACTTCTTATTATTTTAGGCCAAAATAAGGGAAACAACATTATTTATATTTAAAATAGAAGTGTTACCTAGTTGGAATGTTTGAAAATATATCATGGTTTTTGCATTTTTTATCTTTTCCAGTGAAATAATATCTGCACGACAAACAGGCATACGCTCAGAACAGTACAGTTTTCCATTAATTTTTTTAACAATGCGGCGCTAGCATAAATAATTTTCTACCACTCATAATAAATCTCTAACAGCGACATAAAACAAAGCAACAATAAACAACTACATACGTAGTGTGAACACTTACGAGGCGCGGGTACGGACGTCCGTTGTCGTCGGCGGTCGACGCATGACTGCGCTAATTGCCCTACTTTGTGACGCCATGTGCATTGTGCTGGCAACACCTCCCTGTGTGTTCCGTTTTTTTGTAGCTTGACAATTTTTATGTCACTGCTATGTGTTTTTCGAGGTAAGTAGGATTGTGAAGCGTATTTGAAAAAATTAATAAAATAATAGGTGTAAGTAGATAATTCTGGTTATCCAAGAAAAGAAGAAAAACGAAGGCCCGTCAGCTAAGTTACAAAATATTAAGTTTATTATACAATGTCAATTTGGACATAGCTATAATAAATTGAATTATCCACAATATTTTGATCAAAACCCTTTAATTTGTCATTCTCGTTGATTACATCAATGAGTCACTCACTTGGAGTATAACTACTATCCTTGATTTCAACGAGACTTCAAGGTTTGGCTCTGAACAACCTTCAACTATTGATTTATATTTTTTTTTTTTTTATCTGTTGGGCAGCAAGGTCTAATGACCCCACACACCCTATTGTCAGAGTTTATAAACCGCCTCAAGGGCCTCTGACATGGTTTCATTATAGATTTGTAATAGATCTAGTATACATATAGATACTACTCTCCCCATATGTGCTCTTACCCCATTATGATAATACACTACCTATGTAGAACAGTTTTTTCAAACAAAAAATTAAATTAATAAAATACATTGCTGGTATTAATCGTTTTTATCTTTCAAGCTACAAAACTACCCACATAATGACGAGTATTCCCGCCACATTAACGTACTTCACCGGAAGTAGAAGCCTCTAACGAGCAAGGTGATCGTCACTTCCGCTCCACTGAAATTTTATCGCTTTGAACTTTACGACGTATTTCTAAACACTTTTTTGTACACTTTTCGTTTTATCATTACTTTTAGAAACTGGAGTGGTTTATCGGATGATTCTGAAAATTAATATAAACTAGCTGTGCCCGCTGCTTTGCTCGTAAACTTTGTTTTGTGTGCCTATAAAGTATGAGATAACAGGGACGAGAACTCAAGATATTCAAGTAGTATGGGATAACATGTTCTGAAATAACTGCTTCTACAATCATTTTGCCATTGGGACATGTTATTGAGTTTTACATAAAGCATACTCAGTACCCCTTATCATCATCATTTCACCCGAAAGACGTTCACTGCTGGAAAAAGGCCTCCCGCAAGTGTCGCCACAATAACCAATTCTGTGCGTCTCCATCATCATATTAGCCGAAAGACGTACACTGCTGGACATAGGCCTCCCGCAAGTGTCGCCACAATAACCAGTTATGTGCGTCTCGGCTACCCGCGACCCTCACCAGATCATCGGTCTGCCTTTTGGGAGGCCTTCCAACGCTGCGTCTTTCAGTACGTGGATACCACTCCAGAACATTTCGGCCCCATTCACCATCTGTTCAGCGAGCAATGTGCTCTGCCCACTGCCACTTCAGTTTGTCGATCCTTCGGGCCATGTCGGTAACCTTGGTTTTCATGTGGCTTTATTACCTACATGGGACTTGAACGTGACTGGCCAAATGTGAATGTACTACAGGTCAAACTTTACTTAATCCTCGGGAAATACAGGTTACGTAATGTTAAGCTCACAAAATTACTTCTACCTAGTCATCTCAACTCCTTTCTACAACCAACCTGAAAAATGTCGACACAGTAAAGCTTGGCGGGTCCTAGGGAAATGTCGGACTGTCTTGGAACTCGCAACGAAATTAAAATTCAGCAGAAAAGAAAATTGTAGCTGTAGGTAATAACAGTAGTTTCCATTTTCCTACACATAAAGTACTTAGAAGATAGAAAAGAAAAACGTACTGTCAAAACCTTTTGTATGGTTCAACAAAATAGCTGTGGAACTGTAATTTTTCAACAAATCCTTTGACATCGGAAACCTGGAAAACAGTTACCCAGGTAGCGTCATAAGGAAACCGATAAGTCCAATACAAAAATTCGAAGACTTGGGGCTCTTGACAAGTGACACTCTGTCATAGGTAGCGTGGCGAAGGCGATTGTCAATACGTCAAAAATGTATGGGATTGACAGATGCTATCGAAATGTCACGTGATCATTTCCCTACATTTTGGCATTTCGACAGTCGCATTCGCTAATAGAATGGCTCATTGTCTAGGGCCTCTGTACACATTTCGATAGCGTTTGAGATCCCATTCATTTTTGACGTTTTGCCAATCGCCTTTGGCACGCTACCGCTGACAGAATGTCACTTGTGTATCCTCTGGTGAATAACGGCTTACTCACAGAAAGGAGATTTGTGTCCTAGTAATGAAACTGAAGAGTTCGTTTGAACGCGCTAATCTCTGGAACTAAGAGTCGGATTTGGATTTGGTTTAATTCCCTTTGTGTATGATTTCACATTCCACTGCCTCCGTGGTTGAGTGGTTTAGGCGTTTGCCTTGTGACCCAGCGGTCGTGGGTTCGATTACCACGGGAAGCATTCTTTGTAAAGTTGTTTCCAGTTTGGCTAGGACATTTCAGGCTTGAATCACCTGATTGTCTGATAAAAAGATGATTCCGTGCTTCGGAAGGCACGTATAAGCCGGTGGTCCCGGTCGCCAAATGGCGGTCGTCAAACCATGTCAGAGGCCCTTGAGGTGGTTTAGAAACTCTGACACTAGGGTGTGTGTGGGGGTCGTTTGACCTTACTGCCCACACGATAAAGAAGAAGAAGAAGAAAGACCACATTCATGAGGAAGGCCATAGGCTAAACGGGAACAAGAAATTCCTACGCGGACGGGAAAAAACGGGACATGCGCGTACGAAGTTGCGGGCAACAGCTAGTGCTTTAAATACTAGCGAAAACCGAGTGCTGTGTTTATTCATCTACTTCCAATAATATTTATGAGACAAATAGATAGTAAAATGTCTATGCCTGCGTGCAAGTACAAAAGGCGAATTTTGGCAACAAACCTAGCTTTTAAATACACGGCACGGTTGAGCGTAAACTTGCTTCTTACTTGCTCAGTTTCGTTTCTTCAAATATTTAGTTAGCGGAGAACCGTTCGCATATTACTAATGTTGTTTAAATATGCTTTTAGTTGCAATGCAGGATTTTCTTAGAATATTTTGAGTTTTGGTGCTGGTAGGGAGGTTATACAGGGTTATTTGTAAAACACCAACAACCTTTCAGTGGGCGAAAGTACTCATGATTATAAGCAACTTTTACTATGGGACCAACTCTGAAATGTCAAAAAATAAATCGGCTGTTTCATACAAAATGCATTATTCATCCGATGAAAATGTAGTATGAAACAGTAGATTTTTTTTTCAATTTTTCAGGGTTGGTCTCAGAACAAAAGTTGTTTATAATCATGAGTACTTTCACCCACTGAAAGGTTCTTGGTGTTTAACAAATAACCCTGTATTCTGAGTATTATTTCTGGTGAAAAATTGTAATGGTTACATGATATAGCGTGGACCACAGCAATTGAAAAAAACTAAGACTTTACACTCATAGTTGCTGCGTTTCAGCAAGGCAATGGCGGTTATTGCTCACATAAAATTGAAATAATCTCTTTAAAAATGAAAGGAAAATAACGAGTTACGAATTATTTCCTGAATCGACATCTTTTAGTGTCGTCTTCAAAGTTTTTAACTAATGAACAAAGATCGACTGCAGTAACATACCTTCTACGGTAAGGTTCTAAGTCGCAAGTCTGTCTCTAAGGCTTTTTTAACAGTTGTATGTATTTAGTGTTAAGTATAAAAAAATAATCGTTCCCTGTTTGTTATACCTATCACAATCAAATTGATCACGTTCCTGCAAAAAAGGAAACCAATAAGATTTCATTGACAATCCTAACCCTTTCAATGTTGTAACGCTACTTTGTCCATTACCGAACTACTACCAACTTAAAAAGAACAACACTTAGTACCAACTGAACAAAGAGCAAAATAAAATAATGGACAGCCATAACACCTTATCGGAATACAAGTTTTAAGTGTATCCCCCTATAAAAAGAATCGTAAAGTGTTGCAGAAGTATTGTGCCTCGACTTTATCGTTCTGAGATCGAATCGAGATAGAAACGGTATCGTTTTTAATGTAATTCGAAGCTTTTCCTGTTTATTTCAGTTTTCGGAGATTTTCCTTATGGTCTTGAAGGTTAGGGCCCTTGACAATGTCATTGGGGACAATTGAAACGAAAAATGTTTTGATTTTCTTGTCGTATTTTTAGAATGAAATGCTAAGTTTGTGAAACGTTTTCTTTTATTTTTACGATTAAACTGAGTCTGCTTTAATTTCAGCTAGAATAAAAAAGTTCATTTAATGGAATCATGGTAGGCGCCTGACAAGCTTGCAAAAAAGTACATTGTCCTTTCCCCAATATCCTTTCGTAGATACCCGAACGACCATATATGAATCGTTTTACATTACTAGAGAACGTAAATGATTACGATAGAAGTCGATTCAGCAGAGCGATTCAGCCGGTCGATTCTGTTGACATCTCACGGTGTTCACCTAGGCGGAATGAACGACAATAGAGCTGTCATTCCATCTTATTTGTATGGTTTGACAAGTCACCCGTCGTGCGCCCCGCCCGGGTGTTCACTTCGACATGTTTACAGAATCGCACTGCTGTAAATATGTCGAAGTGAAAGGCTTGAGTGAAGTGATCACGAAATGAGCTGTCAATTCATGTAATCAAGATGGAGTGACAGTTCACCTCGTGATCACTTCAACTAGCCCACCGGTAACAGGGTCCAAGCTACCGGCCAGTCAGGGCTCCAGAGAGAGGAACCTCCTAACAATGCGAGCCGTGTCCAGAAGTAACTTTCTGAATCGAGCCCTTGATCCAGCTGTCGAACGAGAGCCTCCTAAGGTGTTGTTCGAGGGCCTTGGATATTATGCAATTGGCTGACACGACTATCGGTACAATGATTGCTAAGTCCACATTCCACATGTCGACAACCTCGCGAGCCTTAACTTCGACATGTTTACAGAATCGACTGGCTGCACCGCTTTATGTCTTTATTTCTGTTTTTGATGTTAAGAAAGTCAATAAATGTATGAGGGTCAATGACTGTTATTGCTCATTTATCTGGTGTCTATTATATTGTCTAAGAATACAGTCTGTCCAGCCCTTTTTCAACTATGTTCATAACAGCTGAATACCAGTGTTACATGGAGCTGTGGCCTATCGAATCTTCATCACCCAGAAACTGGCTTACACGATACCCTTTTGCAAGACTAGTGTCGGTTTTTCTGGTTTCTGACTACCTTAAACGATTGTCAAAAATCTACAAATGCAGCCAGTGGAGTAAAACTGTTTAATGTGCTTTCCAAAGCTTGGAGGTGGGCTAATCTGTTGATATTTTATTGACTGTGTTTTATCTGAAATAGTGCTGAATTTTATGAGTAAAAGGGTTTTCAAATATTTTAGAACGTTTAGTACTAAAATATTTAAACACAAACCTATTAAATATTTAATGTTGAATTGTATATTTATGAATTATTTATTACTTAGTGAAACGTGAATGTTTTAGAAAGATAACGGAGTCTTTGTAGAATACAAAATATTTGAAACAAAAAGAAAATCAAAACTTTAAGCAATATCAGCACTTACTTGAAACACGCACGATACATAGAACTAGCAAAAAGTTAATTTTATCTCACAAGATTAAAATAATACTGTTTACTGAAAGCCTAAAAAATCTTGTAACAATCTAATTTTGAATTATTATCAAATTGAAGTGATTTATTATTCCAATTTACTTAGCTATAAAAGAAAAAGAAAATTCAGTTTATATTTCTTCATCGAACCAATAAGGAAGTCAAAAATAAATAAAATAAACAAGGTTTCTCCACTCCATATTTATGCAAATAAATATTGCCCTCTAACTTGGACTTCCCGATAACTTTTATGATGTCTCTGAGCTCTCATAATTTTATCAAAAATTCTTCCTCATTTATATTCTATATTCGTAGCTTCTTTAGAATATAAATAAGTAATTGGAAGTCTCATGAGCACGTTAACCAAGTAACTGTCACATGTATTTCTGAGGTCATAAGGAGGGGAGGTCACGATCACGAGTTATCTTAATAAGGTCCAGAGGAAATATATCATCGAAAATTGCAACATAAGCTGGTGTACTTTTTTATGGATAGGAAATCTTCAAATAACTTTTTTCGCTCTGAGTGGAGCGGAAGGGAGTATCAGAGTCTTACTGACTAAAACCCATACCTACGTGTTCCTCCTTATGCCCTTTTTATGGATGGGTAATCATCAAATGACACCGGCCGCTCTGGGTGGAGAGGAGGGAGTGTTAGACTCTTAATGACTAAAACCCATCCGTGCTCCTCCTAGTGCCCTTTACTTTCCAGGGCCGCGATAACTCTTACGAACAAAATCCGCAACCCTGACAGGCTCTGGCCCTAACGGGCCCCGTCTACTATGCTGACATCTCTTTGAGGCGCGCGTGGAACACAACGCGCCGTTCTATATACCCTTTGCATTCTAGGGCCGCGGTGACTCTTTCTTCGAACTAATTCTAAGAAAATTAGTTCTAAGAAAGAGTCACCGCGGCCCTAGAACGCGGCAAACTTATTTTCGAATCTCGAGACGAATTATGTATTTTATTGGCTATTACTTCGGTCAGCAAATTACCTTCGGTCAAGTTTATTCTTGAACCATACTTTCAGTTAATTACCATATTTAAAGTTAGAATGACAGTCTATTAGCAACTAGAATCTAAGAAACGTGTTAAAATAAGTTCACTTATTTTGCTTTGGGTGTATGTCGTACTTGGCACTGAAAAAATGGAGTGAAATAAATTCGTTTATTATTTTATAGCATCGTCCACTCGCTGTTACAGCTAGGTTAATAATTTATTTATCTTTGATTCAGGTAGGACCCATAAATAACAATGACATATAATATAATTCAGGCACATTACTTTAAAATATAATTATATTTTAAAGTAATGTGCCATAAATCCAACAACTTTTCCATATCTTCTACTAATATTTCAACAACCCCCGCCATCGTATTTTTTTCTGATCTCAACTGTCACTTATTTATAAAAGGCGAGTTTCGGTAATTGCATTTAATGATGACGACTAACAGAGTTTGTTCCCAGCCCGGCTGAGTTTTGTTTCCGAATATAATGTAACAACGTTTGCTTTTAACAAGATAATGCAATTTCGTCAGGAACACGAAAACTGGAACTTGTAAAGGCAACTTCACAAGTCCGGATGTGGTCGGAAAGACTGATGTTCGTGTTTTGAGAATGTTTTTGCTCTAATTTTAGCTGCCGTATGTGTGGCTGCAAAATTTTTCTTGAGTACTACCTTCAGCAGGTTTTTTGAAAAATTTACCGAAAAAACGGGTCTGATTCTAAGTGATAAATAAGGCTATAATGCAAAGATAAACTTAAGTATGATTTAATGATCTTTGATGACTTAAAGAATAAGCTTCTATAGGTAACAACAAAAGACGACCTTATTTTCATAAGTTTTTTTTAAAGTAAATAATTCTTTCACTATATTAGAGCTTAAGACACAGTCGTAAGCTACCTCTTCCATCACTAAGCATTGTTTAAAATAAAACAACTATATCACAATGTGAAGTTGACCTTTGACAAAATTTTAAAGCATCCAATACACGATACACTACGTGTCCACTAACAATACCCTAACTGAGCACACATAGGTACCTACAGTAAACCACATCAACAACTAGCCGACTCCCATGCCAAGTCAATTGCACCCGACCGTGCCCGGAATCTCAAAGTTCATTATTCCTATTGAATACTGGCATGAAACACCACACAGCTTACTTTAAACAGTAGTTGGACAGAGTTGGACTTCAATTGTTGGCGCCTACGACTTTCCTCTGAGCAATGACGTCGGGAATCGTTAAAGAAAATTGCGGAATGAAAAGCCGGCGGAAAATTGTATTGAAAAGAATTTTTGAGAACGAAAATGCAGTTTGAAGGAATGCTGAAAGTGTTACTGCAGGGAATTCTTTTAAAAGTTTTCCGGGTAAGAAGTCTGCTTATTTAATGGTGATTGGCTGAACACTGTTAACTTGAAAAAATAAAAATCTAAATTGCAATTTTTGGGGGACGCAACAATGCCAATAGCCAGGGCCTGCAGTCTCGACATTGTTATCGATCGCATAACGACCAAATTCAGTCCTAAGGCCGCCCGTACACAGTCAATTTTAAACGTGACCCACGATCAAAATCAATGACCTGATCTGTGCATAGCCTGATGTGTAAAAAATGTGAAAAAAAATGTTTTTTAACGAAATTTGTTTTTTTAGCAACAAATTTCGTAGTTTACTGAGTAGCTTTATCTTAGAACAATTTAAGCGGGTCAACTAATTTCCTAAGTAGTTTAGGACATGGACCTTTCTCAAGTTATTTCAGACTTAAAGCTCAGTCTTATACCCAACACCTAAGTACGATTTAATTAATTTGTTTAATAGGCGTGTAAGTGAAACTGAAGTTTCAGTCTTACTGACAAAATGTTGGTTTATTTGGAAGAGTAATAGGTACCCCCACTTGCAATATGAAATCCCCCTCCACAGAGCTGCTTTCTATTCCTACAGTGGATTCATGACAGTCTGATTGTACTAATCGGTACCAAAATTAAAGAGGCCTACGTTTAAAATATTTACTAAACACAAGTCTACAAAACAAAACAAATAGCCAAGCATATCACCAACCTCTCGAAACCTATTTTTTTGAAAAACTGATGATCTAAACCAAAACGATAAAAGACAGTCTAGTCGCATCACTACGAAGGTATTCCAGGATTCCTATCAATTAACACGGTTCGTCATGGAACACGAAACTATAAAACATACTAAAATAAAAAAAAAACAATCAAACATTCCATCATACCCTCGACAACTAATTTTATTGAGACACAGGATCTAGACCAAAAACAAATGAAAGTGGGTGAGTAGTGAATATGGGGATTCCTTCTTGGAATAGTACATTCCAAGAAGGAATTCCCGGAAACATTTCATTGCAGGTAACACGATTCGTCCCTGATGGCTCTCATATGCATATGCCGCAGGGAAATGAAGCCGGTACGTTCCTCAAGTTGAAGAGTCTGTCTTGTTCCTGAAACTGCACGGTAAATATTTTGATAACTTCAACATGTTCAGCGTAATTAAAATAGTTTTGCTGCTGAGGTAAAATTTTGGAAATGTTAGAATTTAATAATGGTGATTTTAATTCATTGTATTGAGGAGTGGAAATAGCAATCATGAAATTGAAAAAGGAAACAGCTGTTCCCAACATTTTGATCATAAAACTAGAACAATTGAATTCTTTCTTATATTTCACAGTTGATCCCGTGTTAAAAAGATCAGCCTGTCGATGCTGTTGACATCTCACGGTGTTCACCTAGGCGGAGTGAACGACAAGTAAGCTGTCATTCCATCATATTGGTATGGTTTGACAACTCACCTGTCGTGCGCCCCGCCCAAGTGTTCACTTCGACATGTTTACAGAATCGCACTGCTGAATATTTGTGAGGGTGAATGGATGTTTTTTACTCTTAAACGCAAAATGTACTGAATGGATTTTGATGAAACTTCACAGTAGATTAACTGCACTGAACGTTAAACTATTCAGTAGACATTTACGCAGGAACGTCCTAATTCCATGTAGGCGGAGCCGGGCGGAAAAAAAATGTTTTATGTACAAATAATATAATATATCTTGTATGATTAGGGTTCCGTTTGAGGGAGACCGATGTTCAACAGTGCACTGCACATATTTTACAGACGGTACAAAGATGGTGATTCCTAAATCAATTCCATATAACAGTCTCCTCAATGAAAAGAGAACAAAAGATTCCCATATTATAAAGTTGACATTTCAAAAATAGCTGACATTTGAAATATGAAATGCATCAATAGCTTAACCAGTCAATTGACCGATCAATTTGTAAAATGGAAAATTTGAAATGGCATGTAATTATCAATTAAGCCTTTCGGGAATATAACTTTGAGCTCTGTTTCGAAGAATATTGCAGTCATAATGTCAGTATTGAGCTCTGAAAAGTAAAATAAGAGGCAAATAAAATTGTGTTGGTACGAAAATATAAACTCCAAAATTTGCCAGATAAAATAAATTGGAGATTTTGTACGAAGCTTTATTTTTAAAATAATAATTACTTTCTTGATTTACTATGCTTGTCACCTCCGTTGCACGTCCAAGCTCAGTTTAAATCGACTTCATTTCAGTTGCCCAGAAATGGTTGTAATAATATGCTCACTTTGCGATTATTTACACTCTTTGGGTGTATATTAAACAACAATTCATTCTGGAATATTGGTTTATTAACAGGAGAAATCTGTAAATGTATTTTTCTTTACTAGAATTCTCTCGTTGCTAAGGGCGCTTGGTGAAGTGAACATGAAATGAGCTGTCAAACCGTCCAATCAAGGTGGAATGACATTTCCTTTCACTTATATTTTCACTGTGATGGATACAGAATTGGCCGGTTTACCATGCTTGCAGGTCAAACTTGGCCAGAGATCGTGCAAGACAGAGAGTTTTGAAAGAAGAAATAAGAGGCCTTTGCCCAGCAGAGGGACACAAGTTAGGTTAATTTGTTCCATGCTACTAATAAAAACCTCAAGATAATTCTAATTCAAACTGTATACTAACCAGACTCTCAGATATTACCCAAGCAGCCCACCGTTATTTTCCTCAATTACCATAAAAAAATAATAACCTCGAAAACAATTGTATTTTCTTGCAAACACAACATCTTATTCAAAGTACTACAATTGCTAAACAAACCTTGAGACATAACAATTCCGAAGAACAAAAAGTACAAACAAAAAAGTGTAAATGTACCCAAGCCTACAGTTTTAACAGAGCAAAATAATATTAACAGAGTTTCTGTTAGGTAACAGTACAATTTGTATGTTAACTAGTAGTTACGTTTTCTAAGAAGAAAGTTGTTAAGGGGAAGTGAACCGTACATGATGTGAAATAGGACACAACAAGAAAACTATTGCTTTCACACACTTGTGGCTAGGGTGA
Source organism: Melanchra persicariae (assembly GCA_947386135.1). Lineage (NCBI taxonomy): Eukaryota > Metazoa > Arthropoda > Insecta > Lepidoptera > Noctuidae > Melanchra > Melanchra persicariae. The sequence goes on along the minus strand of OX376657.1, from coordinate 2,957,047 downwards.
CCAGAGTTCTTGTTTTCGGGATCATTTGTTTTGTGCACAGCAAAGGAGTGGAACTCTCTGCCTGCGTCTGTGTTTCCAAAAGCTTACAACCCTAATCTCTTCAAAGTTAGAGTGAACAGGCTCCTTCTGGGTAAGCTCGCTCTATCGTAGACTTTGTCTCTGTCATCTCTGACATTGACTAGAGTCAAGAGCAAACCCATCACTAATAAAAAAAAAAATGTTTTTGTTATGTTTTTTGGTAAAATCTCGTGTACGAGATTTTACAAAAAAACTACTCATAATTTAAAGGTAAAGGTAAATTATGAGTATAAACGTGATTGGGTCACGTTTTAAAGCAATAATTTGTAATTATAATATTTACAAAATGATGTAAATACTGATACACATACTGGTACAATTTTTAATTTCGTGTATTAATAAGACACATATTTAAATTATATTTTTAAATTTAACAATATTCATTATAAAAAAACATTTACAAAAATAGTAGCCCATCGGCACAATAGCCCGGGAACAGGGTCCAAGCTACCAGTGGTCTGGGCTCCAGAGAGAAGATCCTCCTAACAATACGAGCCGTGACCAGAAGTTCCGCTTTTTGAATCAAGCCCTTGATCCAGCATCCTAACGAGAGCCTCGTAAGATGTTGGTCGAGGCTTTTGACTACTAAGCCATTGGCTGACACGACTATGGGTACAATGATTGCCGAGTCCACATCCCACATGTCGACAATCTTGCGAGTCAAGTCAAGATATTTGACTTTCTGATCTTTCTCGATAAGCCTAAAATTATTTTAATCATAAGTATTTTTTATAGGTTGCTACAGAATGTATAACAACCACGGATACACAAATTACAGCGGTCAATCTGGAAACCCTTAAACCGATTGCGGGCTCGGGTTGGCCGCTGTAGAAAAAATCTCGTCAAATGAAGTATTATAGACCCATCCCAAACACGAGTGCCAGTGTGTTACCCTTCGCAGGATATGCCTTACCTATTTTTCTGTTCTTTCTGCCCAATGCACGTGCACCTTCCATGCTCGTAGCCAATAACAGAGCGGTTCTAGTAGTCACATTATGGTCGGATCATCATATCAGCCGAAAGACATCCACTGCTGTGTATAGGCCTCCCCAAAATGTCGCCACAACAACCGGTCATGTGCGTCTCGCATCCATCGGTTACCCGCGACCCTTGTGGGAGGCCTTCCAACGCTGCGTCTTCCGGTACGCGGTCGCCACTCCAAAACTTTTCGGCCCCATCGACCATCTGTTCTGCGAGTAATGTGCCCTGTACACCGCCACTTCAATTTGGCGATCCTTCGGTCCTGGTCGGATAATATTTGAAAATCTAGATCCAAAGGACTGTCTAATGTAATTTACAAAACTTTCCTACACCTATTTAGTTTTATCCCATCTTCTAAGTCCAACTTGGTCGTCCTACGTACAGACAATAATACAATTACCTCTCGCAAACTAAGTTGCAAGTTAAACGCTCAAAGGCGGCAGATGGTAACTTGATGCGCGATACGTTTCACTTAATTCGACCAACTTGGCTGCTCCCTCTATATTGCGTTTTTCTTTTACCGTGCCAGTTTGGTTGCGGTACAAGTGTTTTAATTAGATTTTTGTAATAGGTATTATTTGGTGTAGGTATGATATGATGGCTTCCGTCAATCCGTATGACTGCCAAAGATCTCCAAATGACAGCTGAAACCAACGGCTCAACGTGCTTTCCGAAGCACGGAGGAGTCCCGGTATGTTGGTAACCAATCCACAGACCAACCTCGGCAAGCATCACTTAACCTTGAAGTGTCCTGTGCGGCAGTTATAATTTATTTTGGTTTTTAGCCACAAGCTCACACAATAATTAAATATTTTCACGACTAATTCCTTTAACACAACAATCTACAAGTAAGTATCGTTTCTATTAACACGTACTTTCCGAGATAATAATCCAGCCCGCCATTAAGTCTAGTTTATTTCATTCAACCAGATAGGTATTAACATTTTTCCACCTCCCACGTATATATTACCTAAGAACTAAAATATATCTAGATGTTCACGAAATTGGCATGTCCGGCTAACACACATTTTGTAAAAATAAAATGGGTAATTTTAGCTTCACTGGTAGATACTCGTTTTATAGTATTTTTTGATGATAGTAAAGACTCATTTTTTTATGGATTGGAAATTATCAAATAACACTCCCTCCTTCTCCACTCAGAGCAGAAGGGCCGCTCTGAGTGGAGAAGGAGGGAGTGTCAGACTCACTGACTCAAAACTCATCAGTGCTCCTCCTGGTGCCCTTTGCTTCCCAGGGCCGCGGTAACTCTTTCGAATAAATTAAGACTACACACGCTCTCGCGATGTTGTTTTATACTTTTTGAAGATCTTGACAATAGAAAACGCATAATACCATAGTTTTATGTAGAATTATCATACATTTCCTTTGAGAATGCCTATGATTCTGTAAGATGATAATTAATAGCAATTACAAGTCCATTTGCGCCATTCACACACAAAATTCGCGGACAAACCCAGGCTAAAAGCTAGTACCAAATAACGAGCGTATTTACTTATATTCTCATTTGTTTTATTGCCAACATTCTTCCGGGATATATTCTAAATGATAGTTTTTACGAACTGTCTACAGAGTTAAGGTCGGATCTATGTCAATTGTAAATCGCTGTTGGCAAGATACCAGTTACAAATGTGTGGTAGGAATAATTCTGTTACGATTATTAAACTATTGAGTACTAGGGAAGTGTCTTATTAGTTTGACATTATTCTTTCTCGTAATTTCGTTTACGTGGACTTGCATGTGTTTTTACCCGGAATTTTTTTTAGGTGTTTTGTTTTATTATTATTTTTATTAAGTAATGGGCTTGCTCTTTCTTGAACTCAGGGTATCTGCAGAAATTATTATAATTCAGCGATTTGGATTGATCGAATTGATAATAACTAGATCAATATTAGGTAGTGTGGTTCTCTAAAAAAAGAAAAGAGCGTAGTCGTCAACTCTGGTTTTTATTTAACCGACTTCAAAAAAGGAGGAGGTTCTCAATTGGGTTGCATTTTTTATGTTTGTTTCCCTCATAACTCTGTCATTTATGAACCGATTTGAAACCGTTAAAACAAAACCGTTTGGTTTTTAAATCAAAATAGTTGGAAAAATATGTCGTCTAATTGCGTACTTTGCTTTCCAGTGATTACGAAAAATTATAAAGTACCTATCAACATCAATTTCGGAAGTCGGTGTAAAAAAACAGCGGCTTCGGAAATTAAAGCTATTTTATACTTTCTAGTGTTTTTTTTTTAAGTTTTGATTAAGTTTGACTATACAACGTGTAACAAAATAAACGCACTGTCTCTTAAGGGGTCATTGTACTCATCATTATGAACAACTTTTAATATGATTCCGAGATTTCAGAGAAGGTATTATCAACTCTATTTTACTTACTTCTTGGAACTTTAGGGAAATATAGTCTACCCATTCCGATGTCTGGTAATATGTTACATGACGCCCTGTAGCACCCGGTCAGTACCCACTTCAAAAGTCAACGTTCTCATCACAACATTTGACCGGCTCTCGTCTCAGGTAGGAAGAAAGAACAAATGACAGTCGATAAAAGAGTTGATTCCTTGGCACGTAATGTTATTAGGTAGTATTGCTAGTGACTGCCAAAATAGTGGCGCTAATTCTCTCATCGACGCTATTAGAGATATAGTTTGATTTTTAGGCGTTTCGTACCCAAAGGGTAAAAATTGCACCCTATTACTAAGACTCCGCTGTCCGTCTATCTGTCTGTCTGTCCGTCACCAGGCTGTATCTCATGATTCGTGGTAGCTAGACAATTGAAATTTTCACAGATGATGTATTTCTGTTGCCACTATAACAAAAAGTAATAGAAACAGAATAAAATAAATATATAGGTGGGGCTCCCATACAATAATCGTGATTTTTTTGCTGTTTTTTTTTTAAAGGCGTGGCAAAATGTGTCGTACTTACAATTATTGAAGGTGCATGGGAAAGATAAATTTGCGGAGTGAACTACAGAAACGGAACCTTTCTTTTCTATGGGGAATAGAAGGTTAGGCTTAAAGCTTATACTACAGTAGTCTCGACACCGAGTTAGTCATTAATACATGGGAGAAATGAAATTAACTAGGTAATTGCTTTCCTAAGTTATTCGCGATTAATTAACAACTTGTTTTTAATAAGTCCAGAATTGCCCACTATTTGGTTTTTTTATTTAAGAGTGCTATCCAGTTACATTTTTTTTGGGACAAGCCCGCCACACATTTACAAACCACTGCAACTCCTGAAAGCCAGAATCAACCACCAGAAAAACGGAGAGTCAATGAAGTTCTACAAGTCGGAAATTCAACTGTCTTGGATCCCGCAACGAAATTCAGAAAATAACAGCGGAGAAGTAGGAACTGGAAACTATAATTTCCACTACCCTCCTTATCAAGCAGGAGACAGAACAGAGCTAGGCCAAACAGGCATTGTTGTCTTGTCTTGTTCATACACAACTGAATGAAGTCCATTTGCCAAGCACCACGGATTACACATTAACAGTAATGGCTTAAATTGTGATTGTGTATTCAATTACTTATAGAATTGTATTTATTATTATTTCTGAAAGGTTTATAGGCACAGATGATCACCTCATCATATTCAAATCACCTGATACTCCCAAAATACACGATGTATGAAACAGCCATAAATAAAATCGACTAAAAATAATCCTTCCATTTATATCGACGTGATGAAACGAATGAATTGCACGCAGGTGAATCTAGGAAGTGTGGCGTGCCAGCTCTGAATACTAGCTGAGTCACTGGCACACCTGATAGGTGCAAAGGTCGTAATGATAGATAAGGTTGACATTAGGGCTGGCAAGCCATCATTTTGTAATCAGAATTATGACTAAGAGGTATATAGTACTCTGGTGCATGACGGAATCTGTAATCGACAAAGTATTCCCTGTTTAACCAATTTCCCCAGAAGGAGAGTGATGCGGTTCAATGATTTATGAAAAAATATTTAAAAGCAACGTTTTCCATTACATAGGGTTGCCAGGCGTCCGGATAAAACCGGACATAGTCAAGCTTTAAAGATGCGTGTCCGGTTAAATTAGACCGTGTCCGGTTAAATTAGACCGTGTCAGGCCTATCCGGCTTTTATTAGGCTTTTAATATTTTAAAAGATTTTCACAGAAAATTTCGTCATAAAGAAAATTGATTCATCAAATTATAACTTAAAAAGGTTTTATTTTGATGAGTCAAAAAGCCTGCGTTTACTTCCAATAATGCTACTAAATATCATCATTATCATCAGACATACAAGCCTAATTTTAATAAGTTGTCATTTCAATTAAAATTTTACCCTTAAAACCTGAAATTAGCTGATCTGTTCAGCTTGCCAGTTTTAAGATCTGGCAACCTGAATCCCATATAACTGAGGTAAATGTAAAGCAGTACTGAGCAGTCATTTTACTGTGGGTTGTGAAAATGAGAAGGTCAGAGAGGATTCCTTCAGTTGAACTTAAACCCGATCCCAACATGTTCGTATTTAGGCAAATTCTGTACATGACCACGAATGATGTATCTACAATGTGTAACAGAATAAACGCAATACCTTAAAAGGGGTCTGTACTCATCATTATTATGAATATCTTTCATTATGGGATCAAGACTGAAATCAAAATGTACTGAATGAACTATTGTTGATGATGTCATGCATCTACTATTTGTCTCTGCATCACCCAAACGTTGACTGGTAGAAAATGCCTAAGACATTAAGTCCGCCTCTGTACATTTTGTGTGCATGAAGTATTAAATAAATAAATTAATTAATACTGAACAGTTATTTTTTTTCGCGATTTCTCGGTTCTATTCAACGTCATTGTCAAAGTTGTTCATATAATGAGTACGATGACCCCTTTTGATAATTGCGTTTGTTCTGTTTCACGTTGTACATGATACTGTAATTGTTTTGCTTACAGTTCCTTAATTCATAAGACAGCTAATAAGAGTGTGTAAGACGTGATTTTTCGATAAATAGATTGAGAAGCTAAGTCAGGTTATGTGTTAATGAAACGAGATATTATTATTGCTTTAACTCAATTTCATGAAGATCATTTACAAACGCGAACACTTTAAAGGTTCCTTAATAAATTTTTACTACCTAGAACGCAAGGAATCGTTCGCTAAAATCACCCAATGAGCAAACGACACGTGATAAGCGCATAAGTGCTTCCCATTAGCTGAAGATAGCTAAGCTTGAAGTCACGTCTAGCCGCTAACTATGAGACATTCTCGTATAAGAACAAGTACCTAAGTATCTATATACAAGGTAGTTAACACCTATTAGGAACCATGATAATAATACAATTCGCCATTTACAATATGTTTCCGTTTCCTTGTGATAAGGGGTTATTGATAGAATTCCTAAAAGGTGTAAGAGGTTTATGACTCGAAGCTACGTATAAGCATTTGAGTATGTTTATAATATATATTTGGTAACATAATATCTCAGGACTTCCTGATAAGAATCTTGTGTTTCCGATCCAATAACTGTTTAACGGTGTTCTTGCGAAGTGTTCAATGAAATAAATTCTGACTGATTCTTTCCGCTTCACCACCAAATTCTTCATTAAAGAAACGATCTAAATACATGCTTTCAAAAGAGTCCTAATGTACCCATGAAAAATCCATGTAACGAAAACTAAAATGGAATTTATTCTCACAATACAGAACTATAGTAAAAAAAAGGTGGGAAATATTAAAAACAATTCTTACCTCTCGACTGGAAAAGTTGATCCATGTTGTCTATTCTCACGTCAACAGCTATTTTCACTTCACTATGGCCGCGCACCTGAAAAAAAGAATAATTAATTAATTTGGAGATCTTGGGCATCACATATCTGAATTTGTAGACATGGAGAGTGCCCAGGTGAATTCTCAAAATTCAGCCTAAGCAACCTTAGGGCCCGTTAACATTAGAAATAGCTTTAATAATACATAATTTTGTCTACGAAGCAATGATGGGTCAGTGTGCCGTCTTAGGGCGTTGAAATGATACAAGAAAGAAACTATTCTAAAATTCAGTAGAGATTAACGAATTTTCAAAAGTTTTTAAAATCATCTGGTTCGACCTTTACATTTAGGGTAGCTACTTTACTGTTTATTATTGCTTAAATCATGACCTACTTAGCATATTATCATAATTAAAATTAAACATAACCTTTACACGTTAAGTACATAACGTAATATCCTTTTATAAAACGTGCGTAATTCTCTAAGGACTAGAACGTAATGCTGAACATAAATTAAAGCTTAACTTGAACATCGAAGTGATTAAGATATTATGAGCACACTTATGTATAGAATATTAATGTCGAAACAACGTCATTGGTTGGTTGTGCTGTCTTTGAATAAAGAAGAGGAGGCTTCGAAGAGGCTATTTGGGTGACTGTAACAAGTACCGTATTATGCAAAAGACCAAATGGTAGCCCATTATTTCGGTCTTTTGCATTCGATCGTATCGATTTGCATCGATTTAAAATCATCACAACTCATCGATAAATCGAGAACAACTAATTTGAATTCCAAGTTATCGGGTTAAAATCGTTAAAATTAGCACGAGTATAACCCAAATCAAAGAATTGCACCGTTACCTGTCAACCTTTTTTTTAAGAATGGGTATTCATCAAATTTTAATTACTCCCTTCGGCTCTGGGCTGAGTGGAGGAGAGGGAGAAGGGAGTGTCAGACTCTTACTGACTAAAACACATCCGTGTTCCTGCTAATGCCCTTTGCGTTCCAGGGCTAGGGACTCTTTCGAACAAATTGCAACAGTTTCTCATGTCATTTTGACAAGCCGACTAATATAAAGGATAGTTTTTAGAATGCATTTCACGGTATAGATTCCAACACGAGTATCAGAAAGTAATATTTTTTTGCTGTTTTTATTTCGGGTGTCATAGCTTGGAGACACATCAAATATTAATTTAATATAATTTTTTGAAGTGGTAACAAAATGTTATTACTAAGATTTTTTACAGTCTGTTTCAAGCTTTCGCGTAGTAACTGCTCTGATACCGAAATCTGTAAATAAACCTGTCGAACACAGAACAATATCAAACGAAAGTCGTCCATGAATTTGCACATTAAACTTTAATTAGAAACTTCAGCTCTTCTTCGCAAATTACCTGAATATTAATTTCCAATCAGGAAAATGCTTTAAATATTAACTCAACATGTTTGTTACTGTAAGAGGGAAAGTTTAGAAGAATCACTTGGAACAATAGCAAAAAAATAAATAACTGGTTCTCCTTGGTCCAAAACTCTACTTAATGGTAAGCGATGATATCAATCACTGCTCTTTTATTTACCAAATGCTGATAAATGATTCTTGTTTTTTATTTAGTCTGTGCTGTCCCACTGCTGGTTAAAGGTTTTCCAGAGCCACCTCGAACCAGCCTTAAGACTCCTAGGTACCTAGGTCGTGTCGCTACGACGGATGACGGATGATGATTCTAAATGCGCTGGACTGGTTCGACTCGTACCTAACTGACCGCAAACAAAGGGTTTGCTTAGGTGATTACCAGAGTTCTCTTGCGCACGTTGGATACGGGGTGCCTCAGGGCAGTGTCCTTGGCCCCACACTATTTCTCATATATATAAACGGTCTCTGTTCACTCCAGTTAAACAGGGCACAGATTTTTGCGTATGCAGACGACACTGCCATCATTTTTCATGGTAGGTCTTGGGAGGAAACCTATAAGGCTGCTGAATCCGGAATGCAGATAGTTTTTAACTGGCTGCAGCACAATCTACTAACATTGAACGTGGAAAAAACCAAAATCATTGACTTCAGCATAACAAAAAAAACATTGGCTCCATCATTGTTCACAGTTAAATTACACACATGTGGCTATGTTTCTGGTAACACTTGCAACTGCACAGCCTTTGAACGGGAGAATAGTATCAAATACCTGGGGGTTACTATTGACCAGCATCTGAAATGGCAGAAACAAATCGAAACGCTAAGTGCTCGAGTCAGAAAACTTCTTTATATATTCAAGAGACTTAGATCACTGGCAGATATGTCGACGCTTAGGATGATTTACCATGCTCTATGCCAGTCAATCCTAGGATACTGTGTCTTGACCTGGGGGTCAGCAAGTAAAAGTTATCTCATTACTGCAGAGCGTGCACAAAGAGCAATTTTAAAGGTAATGCATAAGAGGAGAACTCGCTACCCAACAAACTTAATTTACCAAGAGTCTAGAGTACTCACGGTGCGCAAATTATACATACTGGCTGTTGTGCTTAAATTTCACAAAACTGCGCACTTTGCTATACTTGACGATAAGCGTTCACAAAGAAGATGTAAATGGAAAAGACCAACCTGCAAGCTGAGTTTTGGCAAAAAAGCTTTTGCTTTTATGGGCCCTCACCTATACGTAAAAATTAACGAAGAAGTGAACATCTTAAACTCGACCAGACGTTTTTGTAAGAAAATTGTAACTAATTGGCTGCTAGATTTGGATTACTTGAACACTGAAAGTATAATCACTATTGGCTGATTCAAATCATACACAAACACACACACCATAACACTCACCATTACTTGTACAGACATCCATACGAGGACTATAGCTGTAAGTCACCATCCGAGGACCTTCTAGAAAACCATGTTAATGACGACTTACGACTTTATTAACAAGACAGAAAGAAAGAGAAAACAACATTTAGGTTGTTGAGCCTATTCGTATAGCGCTATCTCAATCTTTTTTTGGTATGACTTCCTATGAACAGTGCGAGGACCTAAATACATTCGAAAACCCGCCTGGGAAGTACCATCCGAGGACCTGTGTGTGAGCCAAACGAGGACCTTCACTATCTGACCAGGGACACCAATGCGAGGACCTAATTTAACACACTTTTTCTCATTTCTTGTACAATGTGAGGACGCAGTACTAGACTTTTCATGATCAGTACGAGGACGTTTTTCCGAGTAGACGGTGTACAAAGCGAGGACCTTTTGAAAATTTCCAATACATTTTTTTAACACACTTAGGTATAATTTTACCATAATAATATTTGAATCATCTTCATGTCGGCAATTCTATTCACACACGTAAATTTCTTGATTTAAGTACCATCAGAGGACCTAATTTGATTTTAACTGACAAACGTTCAAAATGTAAGTGTGATATAAAAATATTATAATCATGGTGATTTTATGAAGCTTTCGCTGGAATTGTCTCCTCAACGGTTACTAGTAACGTCTTGAAACTTTGTGTGCTATTTGTTGATATTACATTTCATAGTAATACATCTGTTATGGTGATGTTATGTAACTGCTGCTGGAATTGGCTCCATATGAGGCAACTCTTCAACGGTTACTTGTAACGTCTTGAAACTCTGTGTGCTTTTTGTTGATATTTCATAGCAAAACATAGTCATGGTGATGTTATGTAGCTGCTGCTCAAACGGAGAGGAGAACTACTGCTACCATAATTCTGGAGCTCGAAAGAAAATATTGTTCAAGCGCACCCCCGACTATCATCGTCGCACACCATCACCTAATGTGGCTGATTCAACGACCGCACATACTCCCATAAAAGGCATCATCATCTGCCTTGCCTTTTCCCAACTACATTGGGGTCGGCTCCCAGTCAAACCGGATTCAGCTGAATACCAGTATTTTACGAGGAGCGGCTGCCTACCAGACCTCCACAACCCATTAACTGAGTAACACGGTACTTCTTGGTAACACTGGTGTCAGATTTTCTGGCTTCTGACAATCCGTAACGACTGCCAAAGATCTACAAATGACAGCCGGGACCAACGGCTTAACGTACTCTCCGAGGCACGGAGGAGTCTCGGTATGTTAATATGGTATATACTCCCATAAAAGGCATTCACGTAACATATTGCTCAATGGCTCTTTAGGCCTAATTGGTCAGGCAACGTGTCCACCCAAAGTTCCACGCCCCTTTCCTCATGATGCCCGGAGATTGTTGAGCTCCCGTCGACCCACGGCTGCCTTTCTGGTGCAGGTGGAGTGAGAGGTATGCTCTCTTTCCCTTTCCGACGTCTCTTTTGAATGTATCTTTGACGGCATTCCACGAAGACGGAAGCGATAGACCACCAGACCACCCCCAGACCACCCGCAGCGTCCTCGCTGATTGTTCCTCCAGCGTATGCTGCACGGTGTCCTCGGGACATTCCACGCATTGGTGACAAACGAGCATCCGCTTCCGACTCATGCGACGCAGGTACTTCCCAAAGCATCCGTATCCAGTAAGCACCTGAGTCAGCTGGAAACTGAGGGCGCCATGTCGCTTATCCAGTCACTCATGAACCTAATAACCATCGCTTTCTGCGGTCTTCGCAGTGCCACGGCGTTTCGGGCTATTAGGTTTACCGCCCACACAGGCACCCCATAAATGGCAGGCGGGCGAGCAATGGACCGCACGATCCCCACATAGTCGGAAGCGTTCAGCCCTGCTAAATTGGGTACAAGTCACGAAAGAGCACCTACAATGCACATCAACCTGGGAACCTGCCGCTGAATGTGCGGCTCAAAGTCACATTGGCTATCGAAGACGTGTCCAAGGTACTTCGTCATCACCTCGATACTGATGCGAACGCCACCGACCACTATATGTGAATCCCGAGGTGGCTTGTTCCTAGGTTTCCATGGGGAAACAGAGGGTTTCGGACTTATGCAAAGCCACTCTTCGAGACCCAAACGCCGGATTCTTCCGACGACCTGCATAACACCTGCCGGGGCCAGTATTACCGCTTGCCAATGTTATTGCCCCCGGGCCGTCACCAGGGTATCATCAGCGTAATATATCTCACCGAAACCGTCAAGAAGTGCAGCGCCCAGTCATATCCAGTTCAATGTTCCACAGCGGTAGCTCTAGGACCGAGCCCTGTTGTTTCTGGCCAGCCATAAGGATGATGGTTGAATAAATGTAGTAGTGTTGCAACAGTGATTGTCATTGATAACAGCTGTACAGCCAGGTTGGGGGCAGATAAAAAAATATTGCTTGTTTTCAGTGTTATCTTTGCTTCAATTTACAACCTAAAATGCTAAAGGGAGTTCTATAGATTTAACAATAAAAAAAATTAACGTACACACTTAATTAAAATAACAGAACGGTGGAGCAAGCTCCGACGCGATCTGATAGTGGTATGGAATAAGCGACTGTCGCAATCGCAACCCAGCGCTGGGCCCACCACAATCGTGTCGTATTCGAGGACAGAGGTCTGTTCTTGTAGCGGCGATCGGCGGTGGTGACCTCTCGCGTTCGGCCCTGGTCCAATTCATGATCCGGAGTGAGAGGGCCATAGGAAACAGTCACCTCCTTCTGCAAAACAGAAATGCAAGCGAAGGAGGAGGCGAAATGGGTGAGGAAGAGGCAATCCTCACGTCTCAGCCACCGAAGGAGACGCCCTGTGCGTCAGCAGTCGCCCTTCCGCCCAGAGCGGGCGACGTCATTTGATGATTTTGTGGAGGGATGTAAGCGGTAGCCGTGCTATCCCGGAATTTCACCAGGGACTGTAGCGTAAGGTGCTTGAGTGATGCAAGCGATAGTGAGCGTTATGATTATAGGCGGAAAGGTGATTTTGCTGTACACTGACAAGAAGCAACCACAAATGAAGTGACTTTATTTAGTTCGTACACACTGCTGTTTATTATTACTTGATTTAACTACAAATAGGAATAACCAATTATACGTAAAACTATGACGAGCGGATGGGATATAAAGCCAAAGAGAAAATGCGCGTGCGCGAGTTGATGGTCAACCGAAGAGTGCGGGCTGGCCGCCGGCCGTCGCTCGCGCCACCAGTGCAGTCCGTTCTCGAAGGAAGGCGGAGCTTGCGCGTCAACACAAAGGATCACGCGATCTGACGTCACACATGGGACGCGGTCCAAGGTTCATAAGCGGAGCGGAATACGTAGTGGTTTGATTGTCACTACAGTAATCCCCCGCTGAGATCGTAACTGCTACGATCGATAGTAGTCCGGGAATCGGACCACTCGTCCCGTCTTCGTCTTCTTGACTGGAGTCTGGCTCGTGTCCCCTTCTGTTGCTGGCGCTGGTGTGTTGTCCTCGGGTGACGCTGGTGTATTCTCCGCGTTTGGTGCAGTTGGATCATTTCTGGCCATGTATGCTGGTTTTAATCGGTTGATCGATACTGTGGCTGTCTTTCCTTGCACATCTATGTCATAAGACTTCAACCCTCGCCGTATGACCTTGTACGGGCCTAAGTATGCAGCTTGCAGAGGCCTGTGTACCGGTCCCTGCCGGAGGAACACGTAAGTGCATGTGGCGAGATCTTTTGGAATGTAGAACGTACGGGCGGTGTGCCAAATTGTTGGTTGAGGTGTGAGTTTTGTGATATGGTCGCGGAGTCTGCTGTTGAAATCTTCGCAGTCTACTAGGGCTGGTGGGGAGGTCGAGAAGAACTGTCCAGGCAAGCGTAGTGGCTCGCCGTAGACAAGTTCTGCTGCTGAGGTCTGAAGGTCTTCTTTCCACGCGCTGCGGATGCCCAGGAGAACCAGAGGCAGCACCTCCGTCCATCGCGTGTTGGTGTGGCAGGTGATAGCAGCCTTAAGCTGCCGGTGAAGCCTTTCCACAAGGCCATTGGCCTCGGGATGATAGGCCGTGGTGGTGTGGTGTGTGGCGCCTATAAGCGCCGTCATCGCTTTAAATAGCGACGACTCAAACTGCCGACCTCGGTCGGTCGTGATGTGCTCGGGGCAGCCGAATCTAGCTACCCAGCCAGACACGAAGGCGGTAGCGCATGCCTCGGCTGTGATGTCTTGGAGTGGATATGCCTCAGGCCAGCGTGTGAAGCAACTATATATTGTACGTTAGTTGGTAATCTACTAGCCCAAATGGTTCGAATGAAATCGTCGGGTACTTCTACTTCTGCTAAGCCTCGCAAGTGCCTTAAAAACTGTGAGGGTTTTCTGTCGCCTAACTCCTCGTGCTGTATTAACTGTAATGTTTTCTTCTCGCGCGAGTGCGATATACGCTTAATTAACTCGCTCTTTAATTTTTCATATCTGCCTGTGTTGGGGGGCCTAATCAGAATATCTTTCACTATTTTCACATGCTCCATATCTAACTGTGCGGCTATGTAATGGAACTTAGTACTGTCACTAGTGATATTCGCCAAAATGAATTGGCTTTCCATTTGCGCGAACCATGTTTCTGGTTCCTCAGGCCAGAAAGGGGGTACTCGTACACCGACTCTAAAAACATCACTTCCTAACCCGCTTCCGCTTATGGTTGGGGCATCGCCTGACAAAGTATTATTATCGCTTGGGTTACCTTGATTCTGTCCAGAAGCTCCCAAACGTGTGACACTTGGGTCCACGCTTCCTTGTGCTGGGCCTCCTCCTGCACTGTTGCCAGCTAATCCAAAAACATACCCTTCCATTTCTTCAAAAAAAAAAAACTTCTTGTTTTCTTCGTTGTCGGGGTCACCAATGTGGAGGGATGTAAGCGGTAGCCGTGCTATCCCGGAATTTCACCAGGGACTGTAGCGTAAGGTGCTTGAGTGATGCAAGCGATAGTGAGCGTTATGATTATAGGCGGAAAGGTGATTTTGCTGTACACTGACAAGAAGCAACCACAAATGAAGTGACTTTATTTAGTTCGTACACACTGCTGTTTATTATTACTTGATTTAACTACAAATAGGAATAACCAATTATACGTAAAACTATGACGAGCGGATGGGATATAAAGCCAAAGAGAAAATGCGCGTGCGCGAGTTGATGGTCAACCGAAGAGTGCGGGCTGGCCGCCGGCCGTCGCTCGCGCCACCAGTGCAGTCCGTTCTCGAAGGAAGGCGGAGCTTGCGCGTCAACACAAAGGATCACGCGATCTGACGTCACACATGGGACGCGGTCCAAGGTTCATAAGCGGAGCGGAATACGTAGTGGTTTGATTGTCACTACAATTTCACATCCAAAGAAAAATGGGTATGGTTCTAGAGTTTCAACAGCTTTTTGTCTCGTACTGTAAATATGACGTACTTCCATGCAAATGGTCATCCCCAATTTCACCATCATAGGACGAGAGTTCTGTTATAATGGAAAAATTACCCAATTTCATTGTTACGTAGTTTAAGGCCTCTGTAGATTGATTTTATTTTGATCACTCGAGAAATAAGTGATTTAATAAAATCAGACAATTCTGAAACAATTAAAAGCCCAACACACATGGAAATCTATCCAAATGGGGACCTGAATACACATGTTCGGAAAAGCTATCAATATGAGGACTTTTAAACACACTGCGTGGAAAAACTTCCATCCGAGGACATATGTGTGAAGAATAACACATAAGTCCCCGCAAGGTACTTAAAATATGACTGAAGTGTAAATGTAGTGTGTTAAAAATTTATGAGAGCTCACACATGTTCGGAATGTGAACATGAATTTCCGCGATCAAACCGAGGTCCACCGAGGTCGACATCAAGTTTCCCTTATTAAGTATATAGAAAGGCTCAAAATCGAATGGAGAATACGATGAATTGGTCGGGTCAATCCGAGGACGTACGAAAAGGTCCTCGGATTGAAAATGTCCTCGGATGTGCCTTGTGTATTCAGGTGCATGTCCTCGCATGGTACTTAAAACAAACACACTCTATCACAACACATTCATTACACTTACACTACACACTTATGTACACTACACACTTACACTACACTAAACACTTACACTACACTATATACCACGCAAACAACTATTTCCGTATTACATGTAATTTTCTACAGTACATAAATACGAACCTTGTGATGAAAGAGACTGGACCCCACGACACAGGGTATCCTAGTGTGGGGTCCAGTGTTACTTGTAAACAAGATGTAATGTTTTTGAATTAAATAAATTATTATTATTATTATTAAATATCAACTTAAAACACGTTCGTTTTTTATGCATTTTTGGTCATATCATTAAAATTTATTTCATTTAGATCCTGAACTATTTCCAACACTTATGGAGCTTCTGACTTTCCTCAATTAGTGTACAAACTGCTTCCCTTTATGTTAATAACACAATTAATCTTCCCTTTTGTTGAGTCAAAGTTTCGTAAATTAATTTATGTATAGCAACTAATAGGTAAGCGATGGCGGCTTAGATAGATTAACGAGAATTACTTAATGTGTGCTTAACTTAGGTGACTTTGAACTTGGGAAGTTCGGGAGAAGGACCATTAACCACTCGCTTTTGCCTGAAACCTAAGACGACCTTAATAAGTATGGAGTTTGATTTAATGAAGGATGAAATACTTGCATTTAGTACCTTCTTATTAAAAAAGTATAAACTAACGACATTTATAAATCACACACTGCCTAAAATGCCTACAAGGAGCATGATTTTTTAAACAAGGTTTACTCATAGGTTTTACTAGCTTTTGCCCGCGACTTCGTACGCGTATATTCCGTTTTTTTCCCGTTCCCGTAAGAATTTCTCGTTCCCGTATAGCGTATAGCCTTCTTCATGAATGTGGCTATCATATACAAAAATAATTTTCTTAAACTGACTGGTAGTCCAGAGATTAGCGCGTTCAAACAAACTCTTCAGATTTATTATATTAGTACCTAAGTACTGGCTTTGGCCCGCGACTTCGTACGCGCATATGCCGTTTTTTCCCGTTCCCATATAGCCTAAAGCCTTCCTCATGAATATGGCTATCTTAATCAAAAATAATTTTCCAAATCTGACTGGTCCAGAGATTAGCGCGATCAAACAAACTAACTCTTCAGCTTTATTATTATTAGTGAAGATATTATAGAAATGATTGGCAATTAAAGTTTATTAAAAAACAGGCATTCCGTATAGGGGTTTTTTATTCATATGGTCTCTAAAAGTATTTTAGTCTGTTTAGTAGGAAAATTAATGTAAGTGACTATAAGTGGGACTGGAGGAAACCCAGTGAATGAAATAGGCAATGCTTGGAGGTGGGATGTCAGTAACCCGTCAGTCAGTTGTCTGAGATGTCAAAAAGGTGTTAAAGTGTCAGTGAGGTTAATCTCATCTTATTCCAGTTAACGAGTTTATCAAAAAAACTTTTCAATCATATTTTATTTATGCCATTTGTAAAATAAGATTTAGATAGATTATAAAACTTTGCTTTGACAGGCTGGCTTAAGTTAACGAAGATTCATTTTGTTAGAACTACTGACTAATATTTTTTTGGCAACGAAAGTTAAAGACATTCAATTATATAATTTAAAATAATAACGAGCACTCATTTATATTCATATTATATTTGAAGAGGTTTAGCGTCTTTTGGAGTCGACAGTTTATTTCTTTGGATTGCGAACGTGCGTTTGAAAAAAATATTTATTTGTTACTTACACCATGCACTATTATTTCAGTTAAATTGTTTTAACTATGTTTTAAACGAATTTATAAATAGTGGTTTGAAACAGTTTTCGTCATTGAGTGGTCAGTTATGACTTGAGGGTTTCTGTGAACAAATTATTGTCCAATATTCTTTTTACCTATACCCAATCTCCACCAATTTACAAACTGTAATAATTTGTCAGTGATCTCCCGATTGTGTGGTTGTAAATTCGTAGAATTATGACACTTTAAAGTACCAGCTAATCTTGATTCACACAAAAAATAACATTTACTTGTTCGCTTCTCCGCTCAATTAACTATATTTTTTATGTTGTTATGCACAGGCTCGTAATTTACCTGTTAGCTTGGTTCCAAAAATAACATTGTTTTGTTTTTATTTTCAGTGTTTTGCTATTCCTGTGTCTCGCATTGATTGGATCCCCGTGGCGATCCACCAGGTCATCGGTCCTCCTTGTAGGAGGCCTTCCAACCCTGCATGTTCCGGTACGCGTTAGCCACTCCAGAACCTACCAACCCCATGGACTATAATGTTCTGCGAGCAATTTGCACTGCCCACTGTCACTTAAGTTTTAGCGATTCTTCAGGCTTTTTTTGAGGAATGGGCTTGCTCTTGACCTCGATCACGCCTGATGGAAAGCGATAGATGAGGCCTATGAGGGTACGTCGGTAACCTTGGTTCTGCTGCGGATATCTTAATTGTTCTTATTTTAGACATTTTAATCTATTTCCATATAAATTCTTCAACTCTCCTAACTGGAATACCACCAATGGTACTTTCTGATCTTTATGACCCTAAAATGTAGCCTTTCAACCGCGAAAAATACGGACATTCAAACCACACATTTTATGACACGTACGACAAACGACCTTGTAAATGTTGGCCAAGTCCAAAGTTTATATACGTAGAAACAGAACAATTTACGACGACACACTTTAAGCTATTTCGTGTTTAAGTGTTCAGGAATTACCGTTATTAATTATAGTTATTGTATTAGTGATATACTAGTTGCTATTTTGATATTTACTATGCTTGAATTATATGCGGACTAGGTTATGAATGGTCGTGTATGCCATGAATGAAGATGGATGTTAGATTTATGCCGGATTTCCTTAGTTGATTGCCGGAAGGAATTTTGATGTTCTGTTTACCTAGTTGCTAAGTGGGTTTATGTATTGCGGAATTTATAAATCAAAATACGATGCTAAGCTGATCCTAGAAGAATATTTTACTAGTTTAATGATCCTATACAACAGAAGAGATTGTTTGGTTGAACGCGCTAATCTCAGGAACTTCTGGTTCGAATTGAAAAAATCTTTTTGTGTAGGATATATGCTATATTATTATAACATTATAAAGAGCATATATGAACAATGTGATGCAGATGAAGTTGCGCAGGACAGCTAGTAATATTAAAAGCTAAACCGTTTGCTTGATTGGTTGAACGCGCTAATCTCAGAAAGTACTGGTTCGAATTAAAACAATCTTGTAGTGTTGAATAGCCCATTTATCGAGGTAGGCTAAAGGTATTATAACATTACGCTACGATCATAAGGAGAGGAGCATTAATGAACAATGTGACGCAGTCGAAGTTGCGCGAGTCAGCTAGGTAGTAATTATAAAACCATATCGACGTCTGCCTCTGGCTGTTTCTCGGTTTTCATCTCCTAAACTTTTTTAAATACGGTTTAGTGAAACTATGCGCAGCGTTGGAAGATCTCCCACAAGATAGACCGATGTCCTGGTGAGGGTCACGGGTAGCCGATGGATGCGAGACGCACAGGACCGGTTGTTGTGGCGACACTTGGGGGAGGCCTATGTCCAGCAGTAGATCTATGCACCATAGACCATGTCTTATATACCTTTTTTATGGATGGGAAATCATCAAATGATTCCTTCCGCTCTGGTTGGAGCGAGAGGGAGTGTCAGACTCTTATTGACTAAAACCGATGCGTGCTCCTCCCAGTGCCCTTTGCGTTTCAGGGCCGCGGTGACTCTTTCGAAAAAAATACTACTACATACAGGATATTATTTTATGTTGCGACTTTGTTACCTCGGAATAATTTCAGAATTCCTGCAAAGCAGCTAGTTTAATTATTGAAAGGAGGTTTGTAATCTCTAGAAGTACTGATCCGATTACGAAAATTCTTTTACTGATCGAAATCTACATTAAATACCAATGAATATTACAATACATTTTTGTTGTAAAAAATGCGCGGTTTTTGTGAGATAGGCCTCATGAGAAACTGTTAATTTTCGAATTAGCTGTTTTCCATAACAAACTAGGTTGAACAAGGTATTTTTCTGTCAGTTTTCATCGAAGTCATTTTTATTGTTTTGGTCGATAGAAATAACAAAAATGATTTCGATGAAAACTGTAAGAAAAATATCAAGTTTCTGTAACTTGAACTCGTTTCACAAAAACGTTTTGCCTCGGATTATTTCATAAAACAACTCCAACGTTCATGTTACTTAACAACTACAAATGCAAATATTTCAGCTATTTCCACTCATAAACAAGAATATCAAGAGCAGTTGTGTTGAATCACCGGCTCGTTGTCTAAGTACCTTGACCTACTAATATTGAGTACATTCTTTCCATGACGTTTCGTGTTTTTAGTCAGATGAGTAAATTTTAAGAAGACCATTCAATTAGTGAAACTAATAAGTTTCACTAATTGAATGGTCTTCTTAAAAATATATGTTTTGGTCTTTAATTACTTTGAAAAAAGGAGAAATTCGATGCTAAATTATAACAGCCGCAAAGGCCAATCTTCAAAGTTAAGCAACGCTTGCCGAGTTCGGTCTGTGGATGGGTGACCATCTTAACATACCGAAACTCCTCGGTGCCTCAGAAAACACATTAAGCCGTTGGTTCTGGCTGTCATTTGTAGACCTTTTGGAGTCGTTACGGATTGTCAGAAGCCAGTAAATCTGACTCTAGTCTAGCCAAGAAATAGGTACCGTGTTACCCAGTTAATGGGTTGTGGAGGTCTGGTTGGCTCCACATAAAATACTGGTATTCAGCTGAATCCGGTTTGACTGGAAGCCGACCCGATAATAGTTGGGAAAAAGCTAGGGAAATGTTGAAAAAAAAACACATTTTCTTACAGCGGCTTCGCTCGCGTGAAAGACGAAAATTATCGCAAGGGAACACACTCCCGGGACAAAAGTATCTCATGACCTTTTTCGGAATATGATCAACCCTCTACTCAATACGACACACAGACAGACAGACAAACAAAGTTAATTTTGAGTAAGTAGAAGTATGGATTTTATAAAACACAATTTTGATAGCTCTTTCAAAATAATACATCTGCTATGAATGCTATGATATACAAAACTTAAAGAAAAGCTCGTTCGTCAAATGAATAAGTAGGTGCCTAGGTTTTGTACCTCAGACATACAATCCATATTGTATGTCTCATAAAAATACAATTCTGTTCACTTAATAAGCAAGCAGAAAGGATGAAGTTTTATATTAGAACCGAAATAGTTAGCAGACGTGTTAGTTAAATATATCGAAATAAAGTGTTAGAAAGAACAATCTTAAAATAGAATGTCGCGTCTGGGCACTCTCCAATTTCACACACAGCAACAAAAAAAAGAACTTGTCACACTAAATAATTGGCACTAATCGTCACTCTGTCACTAACACTTAATATTAAGGTAAATAATCACTAATTCATTTAAAAATTTACACAAAATTGAATATCACGAACCAATTTTTAATTAAAAAATGATTAATTAAAAAAACAATTTGACAGATCAACATTTTCGGCGGGAAAACATTTTCGCTAATCTGTCATTGCATTTTTTTAATGCAAACTTTTATTGGAAACTTACTGTAGTGCGCGCGCCTAACGCAAAGATACTGCTTCTATTCAGCCCATCGCGTTTCGTTCGCTAAATTCTAAAAAAAGATGGGACACTCATTCGCTTTGAGTGCGAGGGTATACATATCGGGTCGACATTGTAGTTTTTTTTAATATTTGGTGTCAGTACGTCTAGTTTCTTTTATAACTTGACTCTTATGATATTGTGTCATTGTAAATAGGTTATTGGTGCACCTGGGGCTTTGTAAATATGTCGTAATTTTGTGAAAAATCTATTTGAATGCATGATAAATTGCTATTCATAATTGTTGTTCGGGTAAAAAATATAGAGATTTTATCAGCATATTTTTAAAAGCGTCGTTTTTGCTCTTAACGATGTTTTCCTACACAATATTTTTACAACGGTTTGTAGTCTCAATTATGTTTTATAGTCTACTAAAACAAACACGATCTAATTGATTATGTTTTACGTTAGAAATAAAACAATGTAGCATTAAATTAAATTGATTTCCTCTAATTTGTTAAATCCAAAACAAACACATTTTTAATTCTATTAAAAAAAAATGTTTAGCGAGCATCACATTTTTATAACAATACAAATATTTTAAAACATAACCTATATTTTTCCCTGACATCAAAGATACTCGTAAAGAGGTTGAAATTGGAATTCTCTTGCCTCAGTATTTTTCTCTGTCTTATTAATTCTTAACTCAAAATTATAGTTTACAATTGAGTTAATAATTCGAGAAAATTTGACAAATTATTGAAAAATCAATTTTATCTCATACGAGACAAAGTTCAAATTCCATTGCAACAACTCGTATTTTAAGGTCACTTAAAATACACAACACTAAAATCGATACGTGAGTTGCTGGCGATAGATTGAAATAATCTAGAATTCGAAAATAGTATTACACTCAAACAAGGTGTACCACTTTTCAATGCCAATACACGAAAATGAAGTGGGTGGCAGTAGTTATAAATGGCTCTTAAGTTGTGTATCCGTGTTTCTGTTGGCAGAGCGCGGTATTTCGTAATGTCACTAGGTACAATAAAATTGAGTGTTCAGCTATTGAATCCGATGTTTTGTGCAATTGATATTGTTACATTTGCTTCCGTGGCTCGGAAATCACTGAAAGCATCGTGTATCTTTTGAAGAGCTTGTGGTTAAGTAATCGGAGCCACACGAACACTTAACATATCGAAATTCCTCCAAACCTTGGAACGCTCGTTAAGTTCATCATCATCATCATCATCATATCAGCCGAAAGACGTCCACTGCTAGACATAGGCCTCCCCCAAGTATCGCCACAAGAACCGGTCCTGTGCGTCTCGCATCCATCGGCTACCCGCGACCCTCAACAGGTCATCGGTCCATCTTGTGGGAGGCCTTCCAACGCTGCGTCTTCCGATACGCTCGTTAAGTTAGACCTGGCTATTTAATGATATTTGACGGTCGTTAAGGATGGCCAGAAGTCAGTAAATCTGACACAAGTCTTCACAAGAATGTTTTTTTTATGGATGGGAAATCATTAAATGACTCCTTCTGCTCTGGGTGGAGCGGAAGGGAGTGTAAGATTCTTACTGACTAAAACCCATCCGTGTTCCTTCCATTGCCCTTTGCGTTCCAGGGCCGCGGTGACTCTTTTGAACAAATTCCGCAACACTGGCAGTGACAAGGGTTGTCTTGTTAACCAGTAACTGGGTTGTGGACTTGTGGAGGTCAGGCAGACAGACGTTCTATGTTTAGTATTAATACTCAGCTGGATCCCGTTAGACTGGAATCCGGACATAATAATTATTTGATAAAACACTAGGATTTTAAATGTTGGTGAAATTTCCACACACATTTTTCAATCTAGATAGGAGAACAGTGCAGACAGGTTTTTAGTATTAGGTTTAATCAGTAATGGTTTAGTAGTAACTCGTTTAGTTTTTGGTCTTGTCCTATTTGACCCAGAAGAATAATATGTCGATGAAATCGGAGGAGGCACCCATGAGTGGCGCGACTGGTGGAAAAAAATATTGATTCAGACAGTTCTAAAAAAAATCCCAATTTTATGATGTTGAGTGCAACGACGGCTATTGCCTCTTATCGAAGGATATTAAACTAGATCCTTGAACAAAATAACAATGAAAAACATTCTTAATTTTAACCGACGACAAAAACGGAGGAGGATCTCAAGTACAGCTTGGCAAAAAAGAGTTTGGAAAAAATGAGGGCGCCACTTGACTATCTCACTTACCGCACAATAATATGGGAAATCAGTAAGAGAATTTAATCAAATCGTTAAAAATAAATGTGGAACAATAATCGTTACTCAATATCTAACACTTGTCGGCCAAGTAATGTCGACATCATAGGTTTCCATTTAGTAAAATATTTAGTTCCACTTGTCACCACATCATACTCTTTTTTGCTAAGCTGTAGACGCGTATATTTATCTATCTGTCTGTATTCTACCGCTTCTTGTTTGAACGGCTGAACAGATTTGAATAGAACTTGGCAAACGGGTAGACTGTGGCTTGGATTAGGACTCACGATGTTTTATATCCCGAGAGCACGTTCCTTTGGAATAACTTTCGAATTTAACACGGGCGAACCCGTTTGCAAATGCTAATATTATGCAGGGCTCCAGAAGTTCGTGGTCATATAAGGGTAATGTTGAGTAGCTGATATACAATTAAGAATAAATTGCATAACAAGAAGAAAAAACATACATTTTTATTCATCAAATAAATATTCCTAAGAGGTAACACCAACGTTTCGATCAATTAATAACACCCAACCGTATCGATCAATTTACCTTTACCTACTAATAAAATTATCCGTAGAATCTGCCTCTGAAATAAAGCTGTAATAGCTTTCCAGATTTTACAAGAACGCACGATAGTGGCATTTCACGTGTCCACACCGTATAACGACACCAATATGGAGAATTTGGAATTCCTCCAAATGTGCCGACATTAATTGATCCCACTCTATTACTCATATTTACCAACGTCTTATTCATGTTGACTCTAAATCATTGGTAATGATCACCTTATTCCGTTTCTAGTTTCTAGAATTATTTTCGATAAAAATATTGAACTAATAATACCTTATAAGCATCTTTAAAACTATAGCGAACAGGTGGAACAGCCCCATAATGGGACACTGGATATTTATGATACATGCCATTGCAGCGAATATTAAATGATATTATATTATTCTGTTAGTTAAAAGTAATCAGTAGTTTCGAAGTGTGATAAAATTTTTATTTGAATGTTTACTCTTTGTGTTCAGTAAGATTACCGATTGTGTGCACTTTTTTTCATAAATGTTTGTCCAGTGCTTATTATGACTGGTACAATTAAGTATTAAATACGAGTAAATAGGTTTTATATAAATAGATGCAGTTGCTTCTTGATGCAACGCAACTTGCTTTTTTTTTCAACACTGAAGTTTTTTTGACAAGCCTTTAAAACAACCTTAGCGCTAATTCTACTAATTTTCAAGCAAGGATCGCATTTGCATCTCAGTAGCAATTTGTCAAAAATATATATGAAAAAACTTTTTTACAAAAAAATGCAACCGACTCCAAAACAAAAAACAGTTAGTATAAAATAACTATAATTTTGACACCGACTTCCGAAATTATAGTTATTTTATACTTTGTAGTGTTTTTTGTTTTGAAGTCGGTTGTGTTTTTTTGTAAAAAAGTTTTTATTTTTCACTTTTTAGTGGTTAGCTTTAACTAAACCCAACGCAAAAAGAATCATCAAGATCGGTTCATGAACAATAAAGTTATGCCCAAATAGATAACCCCAAAACCATGGTTGAACTGTACACATCTACGTACCCCTTCAAAGCGTACCGGCGTGATGATATGTTATGAACTGGTGTAAACTATAAACAGACATGCGATTTCAGCAATCCTGGCAGGTTTGCTTTCATTTATTGAAGAGTTCCGTTACCTATCTCCGAAGTTATTCATCAGATCTTCACCAAATTGAAATGGATCCAGTCCGGGAAGATACTCTTCCAAACAAAAAAAGAATCATCAAAATCGGTTGACAATTGCCGAAAATATCGATGAACAAACATACAAAAAAAAAAAAAAAACAGTCGAATTGAGAACCTCCTCCTTTTTTGGAAGTCGTTTAAATATTTAACAGTTTGTGACTAAGATGCGAATGTGGACGTTGCTTAAAAAATTTAGAATTGACACTATTCTTGATCGTTATAATTTTCCTCCTTTAGATTAAGAGAAGGGCGTGTGGGAACAGCTGTCAGAGAGACGGAGCTAAACAGGACGAACAGAACTATCCCATTTTCTTATAGGAATCATAATACCTTTGGCACGTCATTAGGGTGGCAGATACACATACATAAACGAAGCAAATTGAGTATGTAAGGATCGTAGGTTTGTTCCGGATTCGCCCACAAAGTTCGCCTAATTTTTATTTTTCCGTGTTCGCCTACTTTTCGTTCCTTTTTCGCCGCGTTTTTCATTTGTTTCATAAATATGATTTTTGAGTACCGTTTCGACCCACTTTTTGTTCCTTTTTCGCCTAATTTTGATTTGTATGGACATTTATGCTTATAAAGTACAGTCAGTTTGAAAAATATTTTTGGATACCCGACTGCAAACAAAGGTTATTCATATACAACATGTAACAGAATAAACGAAATACCTCTTAAGGGGTCTTTATCCTTGGGGGGTGCTCTACAGAGGAAGTGAAGGTGGGCACCATCCGTCCTGACAACACGGGCATGCGAACCGTAGTGTTGAGCTGCCCCGTGTCGGCGGCCAAAAAAGTCTCGGAGGGCCGAAGGCTTTTGGTGGGCTGGGTCTCCGCGCAGGTGAAACTGCTGGAGCCCAGACCTCTGAGGTGCTTCCGTTGCCAAGTTGGCAACCACGTCGGAGCACGCTGCACCTCGGAGGTGGACCGCAGTGACCACTGCTTCCGCTGTGGTCAGCCCGGTCACAGGGCCGGCTCGTGCGACGCCGCGCCGCACTGCTTCGCATGTGCGGCAGCTGGCAAGCCGGCCGATCACTGGGCTGGGGGCAAAGCCTGCGGTCCACCCGCCAGGGCCGGGTCGAGGAGAAAACCCTCCTCCACCGCCGCCGCCGCCGCCGTCACTTCCGCCGCAGCCGCCGCCACCGTCGCCGCCGCTGCCACTGCTCGGGAGGGGGCCGATATGGAGTGCCAGTAATGGCTCCAATTCGCCTCCTCCAGACGTACGTTAGTCGCTGCGCCTCTCAGGAACTGACGCTCCTGAGCAAGGCGCAGTGACTGACGCCTGCGGACAGCGAGCAATGGGTAGCTCGCTGTCCGATCAGGTCAGGCCAGAGTCGACGGCGCGTTTTACTCCGAACGCGCCGGAAAGAGCAGTCAGCAACGGAGACGGGGCCCGCCAGGGCCAGAGCCTGCCAGGGTTGCGGAATATGTTCGAAAGAGTTACCGCGGCCCTGGGAAGAAAGGCACTAGGAGGACTAAGGGTGGGTTTTAGTCAGTAAAAGTCTGACACTCCCTGCCGCTCCACCCAGAGCGGGAGGGGTCATTTGATGATTTCCCATCCTATAAAAAAAAAAAAAGGGGTCTTTATCCTGGGATCCTTTATATGGGCCCAACACAAAAATCGCGAAAAAAAAACGACTGTCCCATACATTTATGTAACAGCTGATTTATTTTCGCTATTTCAAGGTTGATGAGAGGTATTGCGTTTATTCTAAATAATATTAGTGTAGATGATAAATTATATTTATTTTGTAAGTAGATTAAACATAATACTTTAACACTTTAAGTTTTCTGTTACACGTTTTATATACCTACACCTAAATCACTAGAATGTAAAAGAACAATCTAGTCGGTGATTTCGAACACAAATAAAGTTGTTTTAACGAAATCCACGTAATTGTCGTCAACCACTCGTCGCTTACCATCAGGCGAGATGGTGGTCAACTGGAGCAAAACACTGAAAGGAGTCTTGAGCCCGATTTCGATGAAAACTAAAATTGCATTATTGGACTTTTGAAAAATCGTTATACCTAACCCGAAATCGAACTAGTTGATTTTGTAAAAAAAAAATGTTGCGTATCACGATCAAATTCTGGACAGTAATTAATTAAACATGGCAAACTAAAGGAAGGTAACAAATTACTTTTTACATTTCTGACTACACCTACCTCACCTACATCTCAGGAGATATTACAAAATTAAAGTAATTCGCGTAACCAAATACCTAATTTTATGAAACAGCGAGCAGCGCAGCGATGGCGCCGGCAACCAGCCGCCTTAGATGTTAGAACTTCATCCGCGACTTTATCTGCGCAGGATAACGTTTAGCACAAACGATTTCCCCCTTTTCACCCTCTTAAAAATTGAATTACCAAAAAGTTATTCTTAGTGTCCACCTTCATTATAAAAGAAAGCCTTGTGCAAAATTTCTTGTTACTAGTCCCAATAGTTTCGGCTGTGCGTTAATATGTCAGTCAGTCAGTTTCCCTTTATAAAGAAGAAAACATAACACTTCTTTTTTGGGTAGTCGTGCAATGACTAGGCCGTGATACATTTTTAAAACACATATTTAACTGATTGTACTTTGATAAACAAATGAAAAGTGGGCGAAAACGGAACTTAGTACAGAATGAGGCGAAAAAGGAAATTTTCTTTTTTTTTCCAAAAGTGGGCGAAAAAATGCGGCGAAAACGGAACAAACCGGATCGTAGCAGGTGGCGTTTTATAGTTTCCCAACCCAATTAGCAGGAGTACCATTGTTAATGCCATAGCCAGAAATATCGCCAAACTGAAGTGACAGTGGGCAGGGCACATTGCTCGCAGAACAGATGGTCGATAGGGCTGTAAAGGTCTGGAGTGGCGACCGCGTACCTATTGGAAGACGCAGCGTTGGAAGGCCTCCCACAAGATGGACCAATGACCTGGTGAGGGTCGCGGGTACCCGATGGATGCGAGACTCACAGGAGCGCTTGTTGTGGCGACACTTGGGGGAAGACCTATGTCCAGAAGTGGACGTCTTTCAGCTGTAATTGTAATGATGATGATAATGATGATGAACCCAATCGGCAAAAGCCGTAAGTATGTTTTTCAAACCTGTTACTTAGTGTTACAACCTCCAATTTTTCAACAAAGGCAACTTAAACAGGGGTGGAATTATGAATCACTATCTGCTACCCACGGCTCCGCCCGCGTGAATGTCGAAAGTTATCCAAAGATTATACTTACGGTTTTCAAAAAAAAAATGAAAATCCTATGTGTTATTTCAGACTATAATCTACCTCTTTGCCAAATATCATCAAGATCCTTTCAGCCATTCTGACGTGATTGAGAAACAAACATCCATCCATCCAGACTTTTGCATTTATAACATTACTAGCTGCCGCCCGCGGCTCCTACCGCGTGTTTGTCGAAAATTATCCAAAGGGAACATACTCCCGGGATAAAAAGTATCCTATGTGTTATTCCAGACTATAATCTACTTCTGCGCCAAATTTCATCAAGATTTATTTAGTAGTAGTTTTTGCGTAAAAAAATACACACATCCATACATAAAAACTAACGCGTTTGTAATATTGGTAAGGATATAAATTTACGCCATAATGAATTCCATTGCAAAAAATGAATGGTCGCGTTCTCACAACTATCATTATTAATTAAAACAAAAAAGCAACACACGTCAACACACCATATCACCACATTCATCTCTCCGGCCGGACACAGCACTACTTTACCATAGCCAATAGCCCATTAACTTTACCTTCTGGCAAAAATGCCAAACATCCTGGCTGACGTTAGAGCGGTGTTGGCAGCTGGCACGCGGCTCCAGCGGCTATTTATGGGAGCACCGAGCGGGTTAAGGGCGCCGATATCTTGATAGCGAAGTGTGTCGGTGCAATCTGGGATTGGTGAATTCTGCAACTTTTAGATTTCTGTGATGAATTAGGGTTTGCTTAGTTTGTCTCGCCCCTCTTTCACAGAAAAAGAAAACACGTTTATTCCACCAGAAATGACGCAAAAAAGAACACAAAATTAAAAGAAAATAAGTTATCAACAGAATATATATGATGCTTTTGTTATTTTTATTTTTAATTAATTTTTATTACCTACCTACCCATCGTTAATTTTATTTTATTGTTTTACTTTTTTTTTGTCTTGTGCGAGTCCCAAATAAATATTTTTCTTATCTTTTCTTTTCTTTTAATTATAAACTAAACACACGGCAGAATTAAGATGGCATTTGGACTTCATAGTAGAAGAGCTGGATTAACAGGTTGAGTATAATGTGGCATTCTAGTCCCATATAATTTCTAGCTGATCAGGAAGCTTTCACCATATTTTACATGAATACCTGCCTAAGTTTTCTGTCATGATATTTAAGCTTCCTCCTCTTGTTCAAATAAAAAACCGGCCAGAGCGAGTTGGACTCGCGCATGGAAAAAATCACGAACCCCACTTCAATATTTATTTTATTCTGTTTTTAGTATTTGTTGTAATAGCGGCAACAGAAATACATCATTTGTGAAAAATTCAACTGTCTAGCTATCAAGATTCATGAGATACAGCCTAGTGACAGACGGTCGGACGGACGGACGGACAGCGGAGTCCTGTAATAGGGTCCCGTTTTACCCTTTGGGTACGTAACCCTAAAAACGTGCGTAGGTAATGATTAATGATAGAAAAAAAATTGGCAACAGTCTATTTCTGAGCTGACCAAAATAACCGCCAAATTGTATTGTATCTACTTACGCGAACAACGTTATTTACAGAAATAAATTCGCTAGCAATTTAACACGTTATTTTTAGCAAACTATAAACACTTGAAATCATAATCAGAATGGAATTATGTTGTGGGTGAACTCCAGCGTGGGTTGCCAGAGCAAACACGTGCGTTGCAATGTCAGTGGTGCATTATTTTTAAAACTTGCAACACTCACGTGTGACCTGCTTGGGAGATGCGATAGTTTTATGATAGAGAAAGTTCTAGAAACTTTTTTTGGCAGATTCCTTTTTTATAAATACAGTTTTGACTTGCACTTGCATTTATTTTATATTGTGGGTGCTATTATGAATTATTATGAGGTTACGTGTGCAGATTTATTATAATGTTATTTTTACTATTTCTGCAGAAACATAAATAGGTAACTATTTATGTTTATACGAAATACAGGGATTTAACTAGTGAAATAACTAAAAATACAGTTTTAGCCATGTGTCTAACTACGTGTGCAAGACCATACCTAATGCTAGTAAAAAAAACATATGTATATGTTTTTAATTTGCGTTTCGTTTGTGTGAAATAAACTAGTCTATTATTTTTTCTTTGCAACACTAAATTTTTCTTTAAAAATATTCGATTTTCAACAACAATATAAAAAAACCTAGTCTTTGGATACTTAATGAATACTTAAATTAAAACTTTCCTTTACATAGTAATACCAAAAAAAAGATCCTCTGAAAAGTGTGTAATCTATGATTGGGTATAAACCACACAATGAACGAACGTGATAAACGACATCATTTTTAACCCGTTCCAAACTCAAATTACAATGTCAAAATTATCGGATAAAAAGTTAGAATTATATTAGAACCGTAGACATAGAGGAATGAACTGAGTATTATATCCGGTTGTGAAGTGAAAACGGTCCGGAAAGTGCGAGGGAGTGAAAATGATCGTGCAGTCTTTTTCTAAAATTTATCATTGGGCCACGTCACCGGCTTGCAGTGGCAGCTTCGTTAACTTTACTTTCCTTTTTTGGCAAATAACTAAAGCGTGTTTTCAGACTTTTGCTAAGAATGTAGGTACTTGTGTTTCAAGCACTTGTCGCTCTACTCTATAATGACTTGTAATCAAATTTCCCAGTCCACGCAAGCCTTTTTATAGGGAATCAATATAGTACTAAATATGATAGCATGAGAAAACCCATTTGCTTTGTTTCTTTCTACAAAGTAGTAAATTTTCCGATAGTATTGCTCAGTCCATTCTCCGTGTATGGTTAGAACGAATATCTATACTCGCATTATGGTTATCGCATTTGATCTAACAAGGACCATCCATCATCGCGAAGCGAAGTTGTTTTCGTCAAAAAGTTGATCCCGGTCTAATGTACCATTGCTAATGCGATTGCAAGTTTCTTGCTGTATGGAAAACTAGCTTTTGAAACCGGCTTTACCTATGTTAACGTCGAAAATTATCAAAATGCCCCTCGGTATATATGCGCATCACTATGCGGGATGAAAGTATCGTATAAGCAGTGCATGATCTACATGTGTGACAAGTTTCACCCAAAGTTCAGTCGTTAAGACTGAATAAACAGACAGACGGATTTATTTTATCTTTTATAATAAAATTTATATTTTTGAAATATGTAAGTATGTATAGTATCGTTATTACAAGTTTTTGATAGAAAGGTCTGCTTGAGGTTTTAGTTAGAAATTAAAAGGTTGGGTGAGTGTGAGTAATTCGATGACTAATGAGAGTGGAGGCGTTATCGCTTTGATATTAGACGTCCTTGCTGAGTTGTTGAAGTAGTTTTAATTGGGTACGTACAGATTTTGGGGTCACGTTTGGCCATTATTTTAATAATGATGGTAAACGATGATAAGGTTGACAATAGCTTGGAACCCTTCATAGTCCTTCATAGTCTTTTGTTAAGAGATTTCTCACTTGTGAGCAGTTGGAAAACTCTTTACTAGGATTTACCTAATGATTCAGTTACAGATATTCACTTTTTTTTCTGTTTTTCAGCGAGATTATATCTGACGCAGAAATTATAGCCTAGTCTGTTTTTTACTTTATAAGGTAGAGAGCTCCGTTCTTGAAATGTTGAAATTGAATAAAAACTCCCTGCATGGCAGAAAGATCACAATTTGAGTGATAAAAAAAAATCTGCCTAAAAAAATTATAATAAACAACAATTTGTCAATTCGACAATTTTGTAAGTTTATTTAAATAGTGACAATTATGTCAATTTATGACAAATTTGTCGCATTGTCGGTTATATTAAACAAGGCCAAGGACGCTTATAAAAAATGTCAAAATTAAACAATACCATCGTGACACACTTAACTTCGTTCTTCAAGGAGGAAAGAAGAAGTTAAGTGCGTCACGATAGTCCAAAATCAACGAACCCGATTTCATAGAACATCGCTATCAAACATAATCACGTTATTTTTCTAAAAAGGGTCAAATTTCCCGAGCAAAAGTTTACATAAGGACATTACCGATCAAAAAGATCCAACACCTTTTCACGGAAGGTTACAAAGGGCCGTAGGTATTTGCGACCAAAAATAACTTTTTTGTGAAGCTGACGAATTAAAAAGGAGCTAGGTCACTTTTTGGATTAAATTACAAGGGTTTCCTGAAGGGAAAAAATCGTCCATTGCTACTGAATTTTTTTCGGACGATATCTCTCAAATCTTCCGACTAAGAGGATTTATTATGCCTTCTGGCGATCTTAGCACTTGAGTACCTATCGAGGAATTTTACGTTATTTAAAAAAGGTCGGATGTAAGTACAATTTTTAGGTTTCTTTAATGTGTATAATGTAGCTGATTGCTGCTTTTAATACATCTGAATTCTGAATTGGCGAATTAACAGATCTAAATAATATTTTTATTACTTGTTTTATTTATTTTAAATACTAGACTAGCT
This sequence comes from Melanchra persicariae, assembly GCA_947386135.1. Classification (NCBI taxonomy): domain Eukaryota; kingdom Metazoa; phylum Arthropoda; class Insecta; order Lepidoptera; family Noctuidae; genus Melanchra; species Melanchra persicariae. The sequence continues at coordinate 2,924,138 of OX376657.1, read as the reverse complement.
TTACTTCTTGTGATATTTCTAAATATTTTTTTCCTGATTCTTCAAAGTTTTGATAACATCTGAATTATCACTTCATGTTTTAATGTAGATTTTTAGATATAGCATGAAGATTGAGTGGACAGAATGGAGGATAAAAAAGTGTTGCGCTGACCCTGGAAAACATGGTATAAGGGCAGGATGATGACGATGATTTTCCAAGTACTTTTAATGCTTAACCATATACCTAGCAACACAACAAATAATACATTTAGGTACCTGTCAACTTTTCAAATAAGGAAGCCAAAAAAAACACTTCAAAAACAAAATATACCAACACAAAAAGGATTTATTTAAAAAAAAAGTTTCTAAAACAAAACTTCGAACGTGGAATCCTTGGAGGAAAGGACCAATTTCCATGTTCAAAAGCCAATATTTGTGCCTTTACCGTGTGAGATAATGTGTGTACATGCCACTCCGACTTCGAATTGGCTATCGAAACGTCAATGGTTCCTTTTACCAGCACCGTCAGATGTTTGTCCTAATAATGGTCTTTAATGCTTGAATGTTTAGATTGATAATCCCAAAGGCACTTCGGGAAATATGTATTACAGTGCGTTCGGTGACGGTATTTTTCATATTTCAGGAAGAGTGGGTATAGGTTTAAGTTGTATTTGAAAATTGAGCTGTTTGTGTGTAATAAAATTGGAAGTTGATTAAAAAATAAGACATACCTGCTTTTGAAATGTTTGAGAAATTTAAAAGGTATATATTAGTTACCTATATAAAAGTTCTTTGTAAGATAAATAAAGTCCGTTATAAGTTATGACTTACAACGGAGTTGGTCTAGAATAAATTTCAAACAATAATTAAGAAGATTATTTTAAGAGTGAATATATTTCCTGATAGCTACTAACTGGGAGTCTATAATATGTCAAGCGTGAATAGGTTACTTCTAGGCAAGCGTGCTTCATCTTTGACCACATCATCGCTTACCATCAGGTGAGATAGTGGTCAAGCGCGTGCCTATCAATAATAAAAATTTAAAAAATTGTGTCATGTGAATTTTACCTTAAGCAGAAATTATGAAAATTCCACATTCTTTCATAGTCAAGAATTTCTCAAGAAATTATTAGATCAAGGAGAACCTTCATAAAACCACCGTTTTATAAGTATTAAAAATGGAATTTGACGTAAAAATCACAAAGTATTACCGCACATAGATATTCGACGAGCTACGGCGGAATCAAACGAATTTTCAAAGTGCTTACGGAAAATAGAACTGTTAAGACTCTTACATACTTGTTTATAATCCCAATGGGAATTTTTGAGCGAAAAAAATGAATCTTTATTTTCAGCAGCTGCCATAAAACTATGAAATTATCCCTGTGGGAACCATAAAAAAAATTAAATGCAACAGGATTTTGCTATTTTCGTCCAAAAAGTTTTGTGTTCATGAAGGATTAAAAATACCTACAACATTTAATGTGAAGGTAGAAACTGCTACTTATTTGGGTAACTTTAATTAACGTTATCTCGGATCCATCCTTTGTTTGAAAATTGATTAATCTGATCAGTTTTGATTTAAATGCGAACCCATTTATAAATTTAAATTGGGAGGATTAACATGGAGTATCTATTAAAACTCGTAAAGGAAAAGTTGAAAACTCAGGGAAATTAACTTTTGTTGTTACTATATTAAATTTTGAATTAGTACAAACAAAAGTAAAACTGACAGATTATATTCAATCACAGCACTTCCTGAAGACAAGAACCAGCAGTGGTAGCCACCAGAAAAGTGCTGAGGCAGTGAAAATCAATAACTACCAAAGATAGTGTTAACTGTTCAGCTATTTTGGATCCCAACGAAATTAATCAGTAAGTAAACAACAGCGGAGAAGTAAGAAAAACCCAGGGTGCCCCGCACGCTGTAGGGAAACCATAAAACAGGTTTTCAAACACAACTGGCAACACGGCTGTTTGGCGATACAGTTGGCGCAGTGGTTGAGCGATTGGCTGCTGCACTGCGTGTCGTGAGTTCGGTTTCCGTACGGAACAAATATTTGTATGGTCTATAGATCTATAATTGTTCTGGGTCTGGCTGTTAGTTTATGTGAGTTTGTATGTTTGTTAACGCATCCACGATACAGGAGAAATTCCTAGTGTGGGAAACGTTTTTAATAAAAAAAAATAAAAATAAGAAAAACAAAGAACTAGATAATCACCCAATTGCCGTCAAGACAAAAAAGAGAAGTATCTATCTTGTCACTGTTATAGTTTTAATTTTTCACCAAATAAAACCGCCTTTTCCTTAAACAAACACGCGAGCAAGTGTACAAGCCCCATTACACTAAGTCAGCGAATTTACAAAGGAAATACCGGATGCAGCGAGCAGAGAGGTGCTTACTTCAACATGTTTAGTACTCACACGCTCCCCACAGAATTAATATTTTCACTACAAACAGAATCAACACTTTTATGTTTGTTTAAACGTGAAATTAACACGGAATTACTTACGTGTTTATATGTATTTGGGGAATAAAAACGTATGTGTGAGCGGTGAGGCCGGTGGTTTTGTTTTGTAGTATGCTTGTTTTTTTTGTATTGTCATTTATGAACCGATTTGATAAAATCTTCTTTTTTGTGAAAGAATATACTTTCCGAGTGGTTCCATTGAAATTTCATCAAAATCTGTTCAGTAGTTTGGTTTTTAAATTCAAATAGTTGGAAAAAATATGTCATTCAAGTAAACGAAACTGCGTATTTTGCTTTCCTATGACTTTCCAGCGGAGTTGTTAGGTGTGGAGAATAATAAAATAGTCTGTTCTGTCCTACTACTAAGCAAAAGCCTTCTGCAAGTCCTTTCAGGAACTCTCCTATCATGCTTCCTCAAACCAGCCCTCGCGGAATACGTCTAGGGATATCCAGCCAGCCACCACTTTCTGGCGAATGAATAAAACAGCGACAAAAAGAAATATCTACATTTTTGAGAGAAATCGCAAAGTTTATTTCTGCGTATTCACTGCTTGTTAACCAACAAAGTTGAACATCTGAACTGAAAGAAAATATGATGAATAGAAAACTAGTTTGATTGTCCACTGGAAGTTATATTATTATAATTGACTAGCTACCGCCCGCGGCTCCGCCCGCGTGTATGTCGAAAATTATCCCAAGGGAACATATTCCTGTGATAAAAAGTATTCTACGTGTTAATCCAGACTATAATCTAACTCTGTGCCAAATTTCACCAAGATTCATTCAGTACTTTTTGCGTGAAAGAGTAACAAACATCCATACATTACGATTATGTTGCAGTTTTTATTACTTTTTCTGAACTTTTACTTCCAATACTCAGTGTATTTCTTTCTGTTTTTTATTTAAGTTCCTTCCCACTTTGTAAGGTTGCGTTGGCCATCAATATTGTGAACTTTAGTCGAGCATTCGAAAGAAAAATAACTCTTCGACGTTGCATTAACTTTAAGCTTCTGGATTTTCTTTGATTTTTTATGAAGCTTACCAGTAGGTGGAGTGTTAAATCTATATTAATATTATAAATGCGAAAGTTTGGATGTTTGGATGGATGAATGTATGTTTGTTACTCAATCACGCCATAACTACTGAATGGATCTTGATGATATTTGGCACAGAGATAGAATATAGTCTAGAATAACACATAGGAAACTTTTTATCCCGGGAGTGTGTTCCCTTGTAAAAAAATAAATAATCTTAGGTGCTCACTACAAATCAAGTCAGATCACTACCGGAAGACGAAGTGTTGCCTCCCCAAAGGTGAACTGATGACCTGGTGAAGGCCTTGTGAATCTGCTGGATGCTAGACGCATAGGACTGGTCGATGTAGTGACTCTTAAGGGAGGTCTTTATCAAGCAGTGAACGTTGATGATGCTACCAAACAGCGCCATGATGTGGGTCTCCCATGGCCACATGCTGAGTGGAAGCTTTCTTGTCACAGGTTCAAAGTGCATCTGCCTAGTTTCAGTTCCTTTCTTTTTACTTCTTTTGTCTTTATTCAGATGATTATTTTCATAATTGTCTTTACTAACATATGTAATTTAAGTACTACAACTATACTTCAGTTAAGGATTTCTTTTTTTTTTTTTGTTAGTTTTTGTTTTTTCTAGATGAAGACAATGGTTTCAAAGTAATATGTCAAAAAATATTCAATTGCGTTTGGTTTTTATAATCCCTACTAAAATTATAAATGCGAAAGTAACTCTGTCTTTCCGTCTGTCTGTCTGTTGCACTTTCAAGTCTGGACGGATCGTCATCAAATTTGGCAGAAATTTAGCCTGGGATATGGAGAAATACATAGACTACTTTTTACTTTTTTACGCGAAAACCGATAACCACGCGGGCGGAGCAAAAGCTATATATAAAAGGTACTGAAAACATAGAAGAATACCATATATAGAGTGACGAAAAGTTGATGGATGGGATTTCAACCAAATATTTTTTATTGTTTAAAAACTCACTAGTTCCCGCTTATATTGTTTGATTCTACAGTCCTTCATAAACTACATTTAACAATTTAAAGTACACAATATTCTCAACAGTGTTTACATACCTACTCAAAATAATTAAATTACCAAATTAATTTTACATCCGCGTACACAAAACCTGTAAACCTGACACTAAACAAACTGGGAACCTTAATTACAAAGTGGTAACAACAGAGAGCACAAACTTATACACAATGTCAAATGTAAATATGTATGAAAACGTTTGTGTATTCAGTGCGTACTGGTAGATACCTCCACAAAGCGGTACAGAAGGTCTGCAGTCGCAAATAAAGAAATGAAGAACCTTAAAAAAGAACGCCTCGTTCTTTAAAGATTTTGTTACGGTAGAAACAAAGGTTGAGTCTGCACCGCTTACAGGCGTCTATGTGTGGCTACACCTGTTTTCAGATATTGTATGAAGCTAACCTTCTTGTAAATCTATTTATTTTGTGGTACCAGTCCGTGTAGTGTCGGACTATTCATATGCAGATCTGTGAAACTAGCGTTCTGTTTAGTTTGCGTGGTAGTCTTGGATGAAAGGAAAATAGAGGCGTTGTCAGTGTAAATGCGATTTGATAACAGGAAATTGTAGTGGAAACTAGGCAGCACAGGGTAGACTCCGTAGCCCACTATGGATTTGGAAGTCTAGCTTAGGATACACTTCGTAGCTTTAAGTGGTCTTCCTAATGTGTTGATTGTCCCAAGATATTATTATTCTCTTTATTTACATTACTGTACAAACAATTTTTTTTTTTTTTTTACATTACTGTACATACAATGTCGTAGCGCAGACTCGAAGTCAGTCCACTCAGCAGTTTTTGCTACGCGTGTATTCTCCGAAACTCAACTTGAACGGTATTGTTTGCAACGGTAGGCGCCAAATAAACTTGCAATAGTGGCCACTGACCCACCTACATGTTTTGACATTCTTAATTCCAAAATCGAAAAGAAAGACAGGCCCATATTCCAAAACAAAAACTGCAACTCAACTCGAACTCCAACTCCAACATGAGCACGAAAATGACAATGAAAGCTTGTCTTATTAACGTTTTCGTTCTCGAGAGATGAGCAAACAAATGTAAAAACTTCTTTTTTTTTATGAATGGGCTAGCTCTTGACCTCGATCACGCCTGATGGAAAGCGATTGATGAGGTCTATAATGAAAGCGAGCGTGCCCAGAAGATGCTTTGAGGCACTGGTACTCTCACACGTCGATTTATGACAAGCTCCAATGGAGTTGGAGTTTATGTTTTGGAATATGGTCCTTACACCTCTTCTGAATTACTTTTTAGGCGCCTATGAAGAAATATAAGGGAAAGGTTTATGTCCTTTTTTGCAAATTTATTTGGCGCCAACTATATGATACAATATTTAGTGCAGACTTCGTATCAAAGTGCGTATAAAATATGCGCTGAGCTACCTCTGATCCGTACATGTAGTGTACGGATCAGAGGTAGCTTAGCGCATATTTCGTACCGAAGTCTACGCGGGGTTGCATATTTTGTTTCATCACTTCTTCTTCCCAGATAAAACAATAGGAAGTGGCGACGGGCGGGCCTTCAGCTTAATTTTTGATGTTCAAAAGGAGCTGATTTATCACAGCCTATTTTTAATAAAATACTTTTGATTTTGTAGCTTAGTGCGGGCACTGGAGTTTGTGGCGTTTTTTTTTTATCATAGCACTTGTACCATTTCCAGTTATGTTAATATTTATACAAACGTTTGTATATACAGTGCGGCCATTGTGGAATGGCTGATGCCGGCTTACTATTCATATGCAGATCTGTGACAATCTGACGCAGCGTGGGTGTTTAGTTTGAGCGGTAAACTTTTGTGAAAATACTGACAGGTTCACATACAGTGACTGTTGACATGGTTCTATGTATTGCATCTTTAAAATAAATGGCAATTGCATTAAAAAAACCGGCCAAGTGCGAGTCGGCCTCGCGCACGAAGGGTTCCGAACCATTATCTATAAAAAAACGGCAAAAATCACGTTTGTTATATGGGAGCTCCACTTAAATATTTATTTTATTATGTTTTTAGTATTTTTTGGTATAGCGGCAACAGAAATAATATCATCTGTTAAAATTTCAACTGTCTAGCTATCACAGTTCATAAGATACAGCCTGGTGACAAACAGACGGACAGCGGAGTCTTAGTAATAGGGTCCCGTTTCTACCCTTTGGTTACGGAACCCTAAAAACGGCATTTGTATAAAAATACCTGGTTTGCGACTCTCCGACTGCGTTCAGAGGGCCACATCATTATTTTAAAATTATTAATTTAAAAAATATGAGGTAAGTACATTACATTTAGTAACTACTGGTAGGGCAGAAAAAAAAAATGAAGAATCATACTGCAAATGCTATTGTGTATAGTGCAATGAGCAACTTAATAAACAAGATCCTGAAATTCTCCTGATGAACCGCAATATTTACAAAAAACGCAAAAGTAGTCAAACTGTCATTTCTATTCCTCAGATAGAATTATCTGAATACTAGTGTCTTCAGTGGCTTCGCTCCCGTCAACGGGCTATCTACTCTACTTATCCTTCCTTAAAACTTTTTATTTTTCATAAACCTTCCCTGTAGTCTGACAAACCAAGCAAAAATAGAACTAATCCAATCGGTAAAGTCGTTCTTAAAATATGCGCGTACATGCATTTCGGCGATTCATTTTTAGGTAATATATATGTCGCAGCCAACTAGCTGAATCAGCCGTTTCATTAAAAGTCTAGCCTTTTCATTGAACTGTGCCGTTTAATCAGCGACATAAGTGACATTGGCAAGTCATTAAACGATATTGAACAAAAGATGTCACTAATATTGCTGATAAATCATCACATTTAAATGAAAAGGCTAGGCAACCCATTAAACAGCTGATTAAGCTAATTGGCTGCGACATATATACCTAGAATGAAACATCGGCCCACCAGTTATAAGTTCAAACAATAAGTTTGAAATTACTCCTATGAAAGCAGTTACAGCAGTAAGCCATTATGTGCTTACTCCACATAAATACCATACATTCTCGCACCATTAGGAATGTCTGTATGCGCTTCTAAGCGATGCTCACTCGTACTCTGTATTCCATTTGGCTCTCCCGTTCGTGCAGTGAAGAGATCTTGCGAATAATGCAAGATAAGGCAAATGTACATGGTTTGTTCCGCCTCCACGCGATTTCATATGAAGATAAGCTTATACCTACTGAGTATTGATATTGTGTTTGTGGAAAGGGAGAGCTTAGAAGATACATATAATGGCGAATCGAACCCGGCAGGACAAAATGGAATAAAAGACAGCTTTATGTATATTTTTTCCGAATTTCGCATTAAACTGGAAGCTGGTGCTTATTTTACACTGATGCCTATTTTATAAAAATGTGATTTGGAGAAGCCATACCCTTAAAAAACTTTTTTACAAAAAAAAAAGAACAGACTTCGACTGTGTTTTTTGTAGAAGACTTTTTTTATATTAGTGTTGGTTCGAGGTGGCTTGTGACAAAAATATCTGGAAGTAGTTGAGGAGGTGTTTGCCCAGCAGTGGACCAGTATGAGCTGATATTTAAAAAAAATTGTTGGTGTTCCAAAAACTATCCGGTTACTCCATAAACAACTTAAATTGATCATAGCAGGTGAAATGAAGGAGTGCAAAGTTGAATTGTACACATCGTTTTTTTATGGTAGGAAATCTTCAAATGACTCCTTCCGCTCTGGTTAGAGTGGGAGGGAGTGACTAAAACCCATCCGTGCTCCTCTTAGTGCCCTTTGCGTTCCAGGCCCGCGGTGACTCTTTCGAAAAAAATCCACATCCCAACTGTACACATCTGCGTATCCCTTTATAGCGTACTGGCGTGAGGTTACGTTATGAAATGGTGTAAACGTGTCCATCAGTATTATTAGCTCCAAACTACTTGTGTTATCTCTCACCTATGTCAGTTACACCGACATATTTGAGGAATATTAACTTGCTCGACACATTGGCAGCGGCTGCTATCTTTTATTATCTTTGCTGCCAAAACGCAGATGACCTATTAATGTGCCAGAGCAAAATATTACCCTGTTGTTATGGTTTTTGGCAAAATAATTGTGGATTTTTGTGTTTATTTCTGTGCATGGACCATGAAAACCTGAGGGCAAAAAAAAAAATTACTTTAACTAACTTTAATACCTACTCGTTTCGCACATAATACTTATTTGAATTGGTTAATACTATATTCATTTTATTGTATGATACAAATTGTGAATGTCGCTTAAAGTTAAACCAAAATACTATGGGGTTGCATTTTTTAACATACAAAATTCGTTAACGTTAACGTTACTATACGTCAAAACATCCCATCACTTCCCGTGGGTATCGTAAGAGGCGACTAAGGGACTCACCAGAGAATAGGCAGCAGCATTCTCTGTAGGTACATTGCTACAGCTACACTGCGATCGCCAACCCGCCTGCCAAGCGTGGCGATTATGGCACACCCCCCTTTTCGGGGAGGCCTATGTCCAGCCGTGAACGTCTTTCGGCTGATATGATGATGATGATGACGTCAAAACATTTGTGCTAGGCCTTCAAGTACTGGATCCAACCGCGTCTGGCTTGGTATACTTGGGTACAGGGTTGGTCGACGATTCTATGTTGAAATTTCCAACAATTTTTTTTATTATCTGCTAGCTTTCTCGTATCGAATATCTGAATAGGTTTCGAGCAAGAGTGCACCTTAACTGATTTGATTAATAAAAATATTGGTGTTTTCAATATAGAAATAACTAGCTTGGAGGAGGCCCACATTTATGTCCAGCATTAGATGTTTTTCAACTGAATTGATTGATCGACCACTAAAGTTATTCAAACGACTTGCACAATAATATGCAGGTACATTTAAAGCATGTATGTAATTACTCCATCTCGTGTATTGGAATGTCTTCAAAATATTTCCGATGATAAATTTTAACGACGTTAAACGAACACTTTTTTTTAAGGATAGGAAATCATCAAATTACTCCTGCTCTTGGCGAAGCGGAAGGGAGTGTCATCTGTCACTCCCTTCCGCTGATCTCCTTCTTACTGACTTAAACCCATCCGTGTTCCTCCAAATGCTGCACTCGTTCACTCGTTCGATCAAAACGATATTTTGGTATACGCTGTAGTGGCGTTTATGTGAGTGTAGATCATACGAGTAGGATTTGTAGTAGTAGCTAATGGGTAAAAGAAATTATAAAAATATGTTTTTAAATTGTTTCATTTTACTCCGAATGCTATTGTCGTGTAGGTACGTCTTTCTAATTTTACCACAACTTACTAACAATTTGTTGATTTAAAGAGTGTCCGTGGAGTTTCCAACATATTCTTTTCCAAAGAGATCTGCGCTTTGGAACGTGCAAATAGCTTCACCTCTTTGAATGACCGACCTTAAAAATTCAAAAGTGCCTGCAAATGTTTTAAAAGATATAAATGCTCAGAGTTTGAGTTCATTATAGAACGTTAACAAAACGTGTCTTTTCCCAAAACCATAATATTATTATATTCTACCAATATAAACAGTATTTCGACTCTAAATCCTATATCAATACTATTGTCCCAGTTGATATACCCAAATGTTATTGTTCACTATCAGGGTATTATGCAAACTGTTTAGCGAACGGCCTATCGGTAATCTTTGGGGTTCATTCCGTGAATATAATATCAGTTTTGGGGGCAAAATTTCAATAATGGTTGAGTCTCATACTGAAGTAATTTGAAGCAAAGGGAAAGAAGAGCTTTGTGTATTATTGTGGTCAGATTGTATTTGGTAGGTCAGAGTATTGTCCTGGTTCATTATTTGTTACCTGAAAGGTTATTGGACACTGTGATAATATTAATGTATTGAACTGCCAGGCAAATGCCTTTTTGTTTACCTAAACCCCCTTATCACACAGGTTTGGTCATTATATTTTCGTTTCTACCTCACAGAGTATGAGTATGGTGTGAGTAGTATGGGTTCCGTATCGTGTCGGACGAAAAGAAAAGCACCATCCATTCCCGTGGGTGTCGTAAGAGGCGACTAAGGGACTCACCAGAGAATGGGCAGCAGCATTCTCTGTAGGTATATTGCAATAGCTACACTGCGATCGCCAACCCACCTGCCGATTATGGCAAACACCCGGTATTGGGGGAGGCATATGTCCAGCAGTGGACGTCTTTCGGCTGGTATGATGATGTTGATGACTCACAGAGTAAGATTCAAGTAAGCCAAGCGTTATTGATCTACACATAACAACATATTTCTGACCTATGTCTGATCACTAAGCTTACATTTTTTACCGCTCTTAAGCACGTATGTATTGTACTTGTGCGGAAAAGTGCGGCTGGCTCCCACCCGTTCCAATTATTATTTAAAATATCAAGCTAATCACAAGGTGCATACAAAATTCACGAGCCATTTCTCAGAATAATTTGATACATGAATGGAAATGTCAACCAACCGTTTCGAAATGATTTTATTATATCCCTCATTAGATTTATAAGCTTGGCAAGATTTAGTAGTTTCGTTTTCGTTTTCAAATTCGTCTCCTAACTTTTCTAATTCGAAGAATTGTAAATTTTAATGACTAGAACCTTTCAAAAAACCTTACATTACCTTACAATCAGAAAGCAGCTCACAAAATACCGTTTGCACGAACTAATAAGCTAGGTAAGATTGAAGTCATGCGGGTAGAAAATTGCCATGCGTCTTGTTCATTCAATTACTTGAATACCGTATGTGGCGTCTCGGGACATGACTTAGATGGCTGGCACATTAGGTTGAAAAAGAGTATTAAGGATAACGTTTAATTTATAGTTTCAATAACTGTAAAGAAAAAAATAAACGACCATTGAAAATAGTGTACCTATTTCATCGGTCGTTTATTTTTTTCTTTACAGCTTGGCAAAAAAGAGTTTGGAAAAACTGAGGGCGCCACTATCTCACTTAACGCACCATAATATGGGAAATCAGTAATAGAATTTAATGAAATCGATAAAAATAAATGTGGAACAATAAACGTTACTCAAAATGTCGGCCAAGTAGTGTCGACACCATGGGTTTCCATTTAGTAAAATATTTAGTTCCACTTGTCACCACATCATACTCTTTTTTGCCAAGCTGTACCTCAAAAACTGGGCACAAGCCAAAGATGTTGATGGCGGCACGGTAAATCGAAAAAACCGGTCAAGTACGTGTCGGACTCTCACACGAAGGGTTCCGTACCTTAAACTGAATAAAAAAGGTTTTATATTTGGCCCCTTTAATTTGTTTTTTTTTTTTGTTATTTCGACAATAAAAATACACTTTGTCAAATTTTTAACGGTCTATCTATTACGGTTCTTGACACCCAATAAGGGGTTCCGTTGTTTACCCTTTGGGTATGGAACCCTAGAAACACTAATACATAACATCACCCCTGTCCTCACCAAAAGGTTAGTAATGAAAACTTAGTTGTTAACAAATACAGTCCAAATTATTAACAAACACATTTTATTAGAAATAACTTTAACAATCTGTCAAAAATGTATGAAAACTTAGGCTTTTTTGACAGTTTGCGACTGACACACGAATTCGAAAGTTGCTCAAAATTAGTAGTATTCGCACTCAGAGCTTGATATAAAAATTTCAACAAAAATAACCTTTATCCACTCAATGTGCAATCACTTTAACTCGTACCGTACGAACATTGAATACGGTGAGATGAAGTATTTAATAACACACGTGAGATGGCAAAACTAGAAACGGAACGAAATAATTCATTAAAAGAGTGTTGACCTGACGATTTATGATGTACAGTACAACTATTTTGACGACACGGTTGGCGCAGTGGTTGAGCGATTTGCTGCGGCGCTGCGTGTCGCGGGTTCGATTCCCGCACACAACGAATATTTGTATGGCCTACAGATAGTTGTTCCGGGTCCGGCTGTTTGTGTATATGAGTTTGTATGTTTGTAAACGCACCCACGACACAGGTTGCCCCACACAGGAATGTCTTTCCTGTGTGAGGCAACGGTTTAAAAAAAAATGTCCCTCGGCAATCATTGCATTTCCGAACGCAAACGAATGCTTATTTCCATGTCCATCAATTATTAGACTGGATTAGAGTGTATACAAAGCGGACAGGTTGGAGTGAAGTCAAAGGAACGAAATATAGGTACTTAGTGTCGCGGACGCGCGGCCATACTCCATACATTTTTGTTGCCGCGCGCTTGCCGTGCGCCCCGAGCATTTTGTATATCAAGTCCCTTAGTAGAGCCCCATTAATTTGACCAATAATGTCAAAACACCTTTGAAACATAAAAAAGCTGAGCCTAATGCCTTTAACCGAGAACACAAGTCCAATCATCAAGACAGCATTTTACTGTAAAATCCAAAAAAGAACCAAAGAGTTTGAGCTCCAATTTCAAGAACATTACCCTCTTTCAAGAGCAACCGGGTAAAAACAAATCAGCCAGCAAAAGTCTATTCTAAGTCCAACCAAAATAAAACAAAATCCTAAAACAAGTATAACTGTTGGAAAAGTAAATACGCCAACCAAAAAAGCTAAAACATCAACCGTTGGTAAACAGTAACAGAGCGTTGTCCGTAGTAATCAATTAGAGGATTTTTATTAGTGATGTTACGACTCGATCTAACAACCCGGTTAAAACCGATTTGAGCTACAAACCGATCTGGACGAGCTGAGCGAGTTTGTAGTTCGCTGCCCCTCCTCTGCTCGCGTAAGGCGCGCGCGGGTCGCGGGCTACGGGGGATGACGGGAGTCACCGATTTTGAAAAAATAACGAATCGAGCGAGTTGTGACTTGCAGTTTAGCAAGTGCAGAAGAGTTTTTTTTCAGTGCGTTTAGATAAATTGTTATACGTACTATTTATAATAATGAAACTATTAGTCAAACAAAATCATTTCATTTTATGCGAGGATTTTAATTCGTTCTTGGTCTCTACCAGACGCGTACAGAATGAGTTAAATTTGTATGTATAATCCGGTTCCCTTATCATAAAATTCTAAAAAAAAGCAACACAAATTGGTTTGTCGCATTGACTTTGTAATTTCGGTTTGTAACTCGATTTCAAACCGATTTACATTGTTTTTACGGTTTGGTTTGCAAGTCGGACTGTTTGAATCTTCAAACCGGATCAAGTCGATTTGAAAAATTTGGAAATCGTTACATCACTATTTTTTATTGCGGCGCGAACCGTGGGCATGAATAATATAAATGTGACAACACCCTGCACGGTGAAATTGAAACAAAATGGTGGATTTGTAACGGAGTCTTTCGTGTTTGACGTCAATTATTAATGGGTGTGAATTTCTCGGATAAGGGTGTTAGATGTTATCTTTGCCTCTACAAGTGACAATCCTCTATTTAAAACCACGTCTATTTAAAACGAGAAATAATAAGTCGAGCCACACTTATATTTATTAGCCACGTGATCAAACTTCTCATTTTATAACTAAGCAACGGGAAAATGTGATAGCCTCTAATAAACTAATTCGTCTTTTTTACAACGCCAACTAAATATTCTAAGGAAAGCGTCAAGTAAAGATCAACAATTATATTAACTTGTCCTTTTTATTTATACATTGCCACCTAATTACTAACTCGGGCACGGAATGTATATCTCATCACCATTTTACAGCGAGTTCGGGATTTGGGGCACCCCTACTCGGACAGGTTAGGTTAGAAGGGGATGGCGGGGTCAACTGAGCGAGCGAAGCGAGCGAACAGACCCCGCCATCCCCTTCGTGGTTTTTTTTTATGATACTAATGAAATAGAAGCTAACAGAATATCTTTTTTGATGTCATTTAATAGTATTTTAGAAGTTTACTGCTTGAATGCATGTTACAAATTTAGATGCTGAAAAATAACCACCATGCTGAGTTGTATTTAGAGTGGCTTGCATAGAAGATAACTAGTGGCTAAGATAGTATCATTCAGACGTTCGTTAATTGTGGCTGACTTAGTAATTTAGAAGGCAATGTAGATTTTTAGAGGCAAATAATGCTATTAAAAAGATGTCTGTTTAATTAGCACCCATTTAAAACTACTAGCAAAAAGGTGCATTGGTAGACATACTGCTTTAGACATTCTTCACCAGTCAACGATGAATCAATTAGAGGATTTTTATTGCGGCGCGAACCGTGGACATGAATATTACAAATGTGACGACACGCTGCTCGGTGAAATTGAAATAAAATGGTGGATTTTTAACAAATTCTTTCGTGTTTTATGTCATTAGTTTAAGCTAGTAGCACTTGAATTTAACTGAAATTATGTGCACTTTTGTGGTCAGTAGTAAATAATTGTGTCGCCTCTACAAACGGCGATACTGAAATTCATAAGCCTTGTTTGTACTCTGGGGATTTCGAAACGCTTACTGACTGTCTAATATTTCTAGCTATATTATAAGGCCTTCTTTTACACTATGTGGCGATGAAGAGGTTAAGGAATGCCTTAATTATCTTAGCTTTATTAAGCAATGGATGTTCTGACATTTGTAGATACTTTCGGTTGTTGTGACACAAGATTAACCAAATAACCCGTCTGCCTTCAAAGCAAGAGTGAATCTTCTGGGCACGCTCGCTCCATCATACACCGCGTCTATCGCTTTCCATCAGACGTGATCGAATTCAAGAGCATGCTCATTCCTAAATAAAAAATAAAAAAAGATTATTTCTCCAACCCCTTAGGTAGTACCCCCTTTACCAAATATGTAGATTTCGTTACGATTGCTCTCACTGAAAAGTGCAACATTTGTAAAAAAATCATTTTTCAAATTAAAGTGTAAAGTAGACCAACTCAAACATGTCTACACCTTTCATTTTCAGAACGCCACACTGAAAAAGCAAGTGCAAGATTACTTACAAATAAAAAGACTCGACAATTTTTAAAATTAAAACACATTCGTTCCAAAATCTCGCTTTTCATAAAAGTGGGACGTTTCATGTATTTTTCACGGCTTTCCCTGAAGGGGGGAAATGTAAAATGAGGAACTAACGATGCGAGGCAAAGCCGAGTGAAATCTGCAATTTCTTTATAATGTTAAGTTTACTTGTTGTATTGGTTGACTACTTTGTTTGTGGCTTTTCATCATTTCTCTGATAGGTAAGAAATGTCCATGTTGGACACGAGGCTGGATCTTTTTAGAGTACCTTCCCCGTAGTTCCATCTAATTCGTGACATTACGATTTTTTTTGTACTTAAATGAATCAATTCACTAATACACTGAACATTCAGCAATATATTTATACTAAAAATTTATTGAAATCACATGCAAATATGGAAATAGTCTTCAATTGTCACGTCACGAGTTCTAAAAATACAATCTTCTAGACCTATCAAAACATCAACATCCTTTGTTTCCTTTCCAGTGTGGCCACGCGAGAAACATTCTAAACGATAGCCACAATCGCTGCAACGCAGTTTGAAACCACATTCAACCAGCGAAGCGCTCCTACCAGAGTTGTAGTGCTATAATATTAAAAGTTTCACAGACAAAATCGGCGTTGGTGCAAAATTTATTTGCAGTTTCCCGTTTTTGATTTAGTTTTCAACATTTGTACGATTGTTAAATCGGTATGCAACGATTTATTTTCGTGATATTCGAAAATGTTGATAAATTTAACAGCTGTGAAAAGCTTTTGTACATAGCTGTCCAACTGTCACGCACAGAGAGTCTTATTTATGATATTGATTTGGAGTTTTGACCATTTCATTTTCTATTTTCTCATTTTTTTATTTAAGAATTAAATGTTACTAAAACTAAATGGATAGCCCAGTAAATGCTAAATACAAAGATATATGTTTATTAAAATTATATGCATTTGTGTAAAACAAAGTAAAGAATTACTGGTAGAAGGCGTTTTGCTCGCCTTTGTACAGTCCGTCAAACGCGGACTTAACGCCTTCTACCAGTTGACCCGGGACCGAACTGACAAACGTCAACATCCTATAAAATACCTTTCTATACTAATAAATAATCGAGTTTTAAAACGCGTGAATCGTTGTGCCAGAAGCACTTGACAAGTTAACAGCGAAATAAAAATATATTATTTTACTCATTAAATTAAAAAGGTTTCTTAACCTCAAATCGAAATTCAAATTCACACAATACAGTACCACCGTTCATAGACATAGATTCAATTTAAATTTAGAACGAAACAATACGCGAAGCCCACTATCCATTCATTCATTGAATTCAAACGTAGAATAAGATGTTAATCGCCTTAGTTCAATTCAATTCATTTAAACGACCGGACAGAGGAAACAGTGGACCTGTCGTTGGAATAAAAAAATCTGATTAAAATCCGCTCGGAAATGACGATATTTGTTCGTGGCTTTCAATGTTTTAACTTATATTTTTATACAGCTTTGTAAAGTGACAAAGGTTTATAGAATTTTGAGAATTGATAAATTATTTGGTTTGGTTTGTTCAGATCAAAAAGTGTGTTTGCGATTGCTGTCTACTTTCAATTGAGTCATACTAAGTTATGGGTACTTACACTGTATATCGTCAATATGTAAACACTACCCTTTCTTATGGAAATTCAATAATTCTTTCAGTAAAATAAATGACATTATAGAATTTGAGGGAAGTTCTCTACAACAAACAACATTTTCATAATTATCTTTTAAAAGTAAAAAATAATTACAGAATAACACTTGTGAGAACGCTTTTCAAGGAAAGCTGTTATGACCCAACTAAGATTATTTTTAACACAAAATACTTTGAGGTTTGTATTTTTAAAGCTTTAACGGAACGTAGACCTATGTACGTAATTCCACGCGTTCCTGAGAAAAAAAGGGGCTTGACAGACTGACCGACGGACAACGCAGTGAGCCTTTAAGGATTTCATTGTTTCTTTTGAGGGACGGAACCATAAAATCACTGTCGTGCCAGCGACACAAATAAGAAGAAGCTCAGCGGCCCTTCTATGACGTGCGAGAGAGCGAGAAGGAGGGATGGAGCTATACACCCTATATAGCTCCATCCCTCCTTTTCGCTCGAACGACTCACGCTTTAACACGTCATGGTAGGGACCTAGATAACATCTTAAACGAACTACGCAGTCAGCACAATAATAGAAACAGCATATATGCAAAGAGAAAATCTCCAAAAGCGATGAGAATTTTGTAAGACATTGTAAATAGAATTCTAAATTCGGGCCACAGACCTGTTTACGTATTCTATAGAACACGCAAACGTAAATTTATTTCCTACAAACTTTCCATTGTTTGTCTATTGGCAGACTTTGCGACATAATAGAAAATAGAGGTGGAGGAAAAAATATTTTCTATTCGCACGCAAAATTATGTATTTACGCAAATTCTTGAATGTGGCGTAGTTTGTGGAATGGAAGGTAAAATCATATTTTGACTGCTCAAATAGACAGTCTATTTCGTGGTTCCTCTTCAAATAGTGGTCCACTGTGTAGATAGGAACTTTCATTGCTTATACAGGCTATTAAAGTTTATACATTACAGCGAGAGTTTCGCTCGCTCGCTTTGTTTCTAAACGGCGTGTGGTTCTACCTATCCTTACATCATTATGTAAAACAAAACGAGTTTATCTATGTACTACCTTTACTAAATGTTTGAGCAAGTAACTAGAAGTAATTCCAGTTTTTTGATGTCAGTAATATCAGTTGTCACTGTCGGTGTAACACACACGTGATGTCAACTGCACCCATTTGTGTGCTGTCAATGATGTAACCAATATCCTATATGCCGATAAATATATATTTTTTAATGACTTACAACTTTTTTGTTTTTATTTACAAGTAGAATGTGCGTTTCGGTCCTGCAGAAAAAAAACTTATTTTCTTAATTTAAACGCTAATTATCTATCTATCTATCTATATATATAAAAATCAACTGCTGTTCGTTAGTCTCGCTAAAACTCGAGAACGGCTGAACGGATTTATCTTATCTTGGTCTTGAAATGTTCGTGGAGGTCTTGGGAAGGTTTAAAACATGCTATGGCAACTTAGAACAAAATAAAAATTCCATTTTTTATTGAAAACAGCGCCATCTAGTTTTTAGTTAAGGGAAACAAATTGCGGTGTTGCTACGGTTAAATATTTTTTTTTTTTCTGTGAGTTACTTTATAACATTAATTAAGAAAATTAATATAGTTTCATGATCTTCTTATATAAAAATAATAGAATGTATGAATTAGGTTTTTATTATGAGCTTTAATAGTAAAGAAGTTATATTTTGGTATTTAAACGTGCAAAAGTTTGTTTTTGAGTGGCCACACTTGAATTGCAAATGGCTGCGTGAGAGTGTAACTACTCGTGCGCATTTATTTTCATTTTGCAATACAGTTTTTGTTGTTTCGCTAGTGCATCTGCAGGTTGAGTTGAGCTTTCGTTTCTCCATGTTGTTGAGCCGCGTTACAATTCGTTCGTACGTTCGAGATGTGTAGTGTTGTGTGTGTTGTTGTTGTAAACAACTGGTGCAAAGATATCAATAATGTTCTCACTGGATAAATAACCTTTTGGGATATTAACGATTCAATGAAAGAAAAGGCTAATCGGCACTACCCTAATCATAAGGGACGAAAAAGGCGAACATAAAATTTTATTGTAAATGTGTGATGTTTTCTAAATAAAATGGTTTAATCTTCAATTATGTGGTTTTTTTTCCTTTGTGTAGTACGTATGTTTGTAGTATATAGCGGATACACTCATCTCTCTACCTAATATCATAAAGGATCAGACAGCAGCTATATACCTACCATTACCTATACATTTATTTATATAAATTAGTTCCCTTAACTAAAAACTAGATGGCGCTGAGTTCGACCACTTCCTAATATTAAAAAATAAGGTAGAGTTGCCTGTCTATAGCCAGTATACTATTGTAGTCTTTGGTTTAAAAGGTAGTGGTGTAGGGTAGGTGTAGGGTAGGTGTAGGGTATGTGTAGGGTAGGTGTAGGGTAGGTGTAGGGTAGGTGTAGGGTAGGTGTAGGGTAGGTGTAGGGTAGGTGTAGGGTAGGTGTAGGGTAGGTGTAGGGTAGGTGTAGGATACGTGTAGGGTAGGTGTAGGGTAGGTGTAGGGTAGGTGTAGGGTAGGTGTAGGGTAAGTGTAGGGTAGATGTAGGGTAGGTGTAGGGTAGGTGTAGGGTAGGTGTAGGGTAGGTGTAGGGTAGGTGTAGGGTAGGTGTAGGGTAGGTGTAGGGTAGGTGTAGGGTAGGTGTAGGGTAGGTGTAGGGTAGGTGTAGGGTAGGTGTAGGGTAGGTGTAGGGTAGGTGTAGGGTAGGTGTAGGGTAGGTGTAGGGTAGGTGTAGGGTAGGTGTAGGGTAGGTGTAGGGTAGGTGTAAGGTAGGTGTAGGGTAGGTGTAGGGTAGGTGTAGGGTAGGTGTAGGGTAGGTTTAGGGTAGGTGTAGGGTAGGTGTAGGGTAGGTGTAGGGTAGGTGTAGGGTAGGTGTAGGGTAGGTGTAGGGTAGGTGTAGGGTAGGTGTAGGGTAGGTGTAGGGTAGATGTAGGGTAGGTGTAGGGTAGGTGTAGGGTAGGTGTAGGGTAGGTGTAGGGTATGTGTAGGGTAGGTGTAGGGTAGGTGTAGGGTAGGTGTAGGGTAGGTGTAGGGTAGGTGTAAGGTAGGTGTAGGGTAGGTGTAGGGTAGGTGTAGGGTAGGTGTAGGGTAGGTTTAGGGTAGGTGTAGGGTAGGTGTAGGGTAGGTGTAGGGTAGGTGTAGGGTAGGTGTAGGGTAGGTGTAGGGTAGGTGTAGGGTAGGTGTAGGGTAGATGTAGGGTAGGTGTAGGGTAGGTGTAGGGTAGGTGTAGGGTAGGTGTAGGGTATGTGTAGGGTAGGTGTAGGGTAGGTGTAGGGTAGGTGTAGGGTAGGTGTAGGGTAGGTGTAGGGTAGGTGTAGGGTAGGTGTAGGGTAGGTGTAGGGTAGGTGTAGGGTAGGTGTAGGGTAGGTAGGTAGGTAACCAGTTGACGGGAGCGAAGCCGCGGGGGACAGCTAGTTATATAATATTTTTTGGCAATTTTGGTACCTAATGTAAATATTTATAAGAAGAACGTAGACTATATTGTTTTAATAAAACCTCCATTTTATTTTGAAAATAAATACGTTATATTTAAACACAAAGACCGGTATTTGCATTTAATCAAAAATCAACATAACAATGAATCTAAAATATTACTAACCAAGACGTATGTATATTAAAGCCATGTGTATTTTAAGGGTAACTGATATTTACGACTTGTTAGCAATAAATAACAGTTATTATTAATATGCCTCATCAATTATAAGTTTAAGGGCTGATAGCAATGAACTATTACCCTATTGTTAATGCAGGCATATTACCGAGATTTCAAAGGTTGCATTGTATTATGAAATAATAATAAAATATGAAGCGAATTTTATGATGCTTAAGTTTTGAAAAATCTTGAAATATTCTAAGTGCATGAAACTGAATCATCCTATCAGCCGAAAAACGTCCACTGCTGGGCAGCCTCCCCCAATTGTCACCATAACAACCGGTCCTGTGCGGTTTGTATCCATCGGCTCCCAGTGACCCTCACCGGGTTATCGGTCCATCTTGTGGGAGGTCTTCAAACACTGTGACTTCCGGTACACGGTCGCCACTTAAGAACTTTTCTGCCCCATCTACCATCTGTTCTGCGAGCAATGTGCCCTGCCCACTTCCAATTCAGTTTGGCGATCCTTCGAGCTATGTCGGTTACCATGGTTCTCTTACGGATATCATCAATTCTGATTCGATCACGCAAAGAAACTCGAGCATTGCCATTGGCTTTTGTGGTTTAAGCCTTCTGATGAAGCCCATTGTGAGCGACCTAAAACCTAAAACTGAATACCTACTTATAAATTGAGACAGCTATATTTTATTTTTATTTTTCAATATAAAACAATTTGACGAACGACAGGATAATTTAGAAAAAAGAAAATTCAATGGCGCTGATGAGTAGAGAGTTTTATACCATGAGGTCGTTTTAATTACTTCATTAATCATACTTGATCATCATCTTATCCTGTCCTTTTCCCTTGTTATCAACCCAGAGAGAGACGGAGCTATAGAGGACATATAGCACTAACGTTCTTTTACAATATCCGTTGTATTTGCTATAATGATTAATAGAAGAGGCTATTCGGATTTTGTTCGAGGAGCACGGATGGGCTTTAGTCAGTAAGAGTCTGACACTCCCTCCCGCTGCACCCAGAGCGGCAAAAGTCATTCAAAGATGATTTCCCATCAATAAAAAATAAAAAAGGGATATAATAGGTTAATGTTTCCTGAGTTAAAAAAAATATGATTCTATTTAGTCCGTCAGTTGGTTTATCGAAAAATGTTGGATACGTTTTTTAAACATTTTTTTTTAAATAAAACGCATCAAAGATCAGGGGTGGGGGCTTATGACGTCACTTTCCAGTAAAAAGTGTATCGGTCAGTGACGTCACACGAGCTTTCAACGCACTGTATCGTTTTCATTTTTTGTTTACGTGAAAAAAAATAAGTACATATCCAATATTTTTGGAAATCGATCTGACTAATTAGATTTTTTCAGGAAACATCCCTATTGTAGGAGCTGGGGTCGGCTCAAAATTTTTTCTTCTTCAGTTCTTAATTCTTTCCTGAATTACTTATACTCGGCGACATCCAGTTCTAAAATAAACAATGAAACAATTCCTTGTAATATAAACAAAGGTTTTTGCCGTCATTAAAAAAACTTGAAAGCCAAGGGAAATCAGTTAGGTATGCAAACTTCTATAAACAGTTATAAGTTTTGTTAGCGAAATCCCTGAAGGATTGACGAACCCCGAGTTTTAATGTCTTGTGTGTTTTAAAACAGGTCTTTTACAATGTATGTCGCGAGCTTTTTTGATGTCGATTATTCATTTAGGTTATGGCAACGTTTCTTAACCTCGTGTTGTGACCCGAAATCGGGTCGCGGGCTGTTTTGAGCGATTAATTACAGGGAGAATAACTTGAATGAAAAGTATCCTACGAGTGCGCCAAGATTCATCCAAATCCTTTCAGCCGGACTTGAAGTAGTATCAAACAAACAGACGTACATTACACGGATTATTAGTTTAGATTTTCGGTGAAAAACTTGTCCCATCCTGAAAATTACGCCACCGTCGTTTGAAACTGTCAAATTCGAAATAACAAGCGACAACAGCACCAATTTATTTCTTCAGTAACAGACCGTAGTTAGCAGGGCTTTGTAAAATATTTTGAAGACAATGGGTAATTAGCTGCCGATTCGACGTCGGGTTTGTTCGACGTCAACCCTTTCTGTAAGTTTTGTTTCTTTCAATGTTGCCTTTTGAGTTATTTATTTTTTTTTTTTATTTTTTTTATTTTTTTTTTTTTTAGAATCAGAAATCATTTATTTGCAAAGAATGTAGGTAACAAAACAAAGTTTTGATGTCGTAAAAAAAGAAAAACAATTGGATCCATTACATTCTACCTATAAGGCATGCAACATTAAACACTATTATAGTACGTAATCATAAATATTGCAAATCTATATTATTCAATAATTGTCAAATAATCAAATATTTTATAATGTCATATTCATAAAAGTCAAATTCTCCGAAAAAACAAAAGTCATACATGTTAATAAAATAAGAATATACCAAATTTAATAAATTGAAATATTGTTGAGCAATGTCATAGGGTGTTATCATTTAAAAATTCATTGACAGCGTAATAGCATTTATCAACTAGTACTTTCGTTAATTTCTTTTTGAAACAATGAGTTGACTCATTTTTAATGTCGTTAGGTATTTTATTGTAAATAACTGGTCCCATATGCATAATATTCCTTTTCAATAATGCTGTTTTGAAGCTACCTGTATGTAAAAGACCTTTGTATTGGGATCTCAGTAATCAGGATCTCAGTATTAGTTTTGTTTATCTATGATAGAGGATGTTTTCAACTGACTTTAAAAAAGGAGCAGATTCTCAATTCGGTTGTATTTTTATTTATTTTATTTGTTACCTCATAACTCCGTCATTTATGAACCGATTTTTTTTTTCTTTTATGTTAAAGGATATAGATCTAGTTATACTTCTGACTTGGTCCCATCAAAATTTCATCAAAATCGGTTCAATAGTTTGGTTTATATATTGTTACGAGCTTAGGGTTCGTGACAATAAAAACAGCCGATAAAATAACCAAAATGACACTTTAATTAATCAACACCAATTACAACTTAAACTCACTAATTATAAATCACAATTGCACTACTGATCACTTTGATTCGCAGTCGAAGTTCGCTCTCGAAGTTGTCGCTTGTATCGCAAATTCAATACTGACTCGGTCGCAGGCTATGCGGGCCTTATATAGGTCGGCAGATAATTCCAGAACCTTCTAGTATAGAAACATCTAGAAAGTTCGAGTACATACCGGTCCGGACCAACCAGACATCGAAAACTCTAGAATGTTCTAGCATGGAAAAGTCTAGAAGGATCTTGACTCTACTAGTTCTGCTACTCAATACTAGATGGCGCTAGTAGTAACTTTTATCTTTATGTGCCCGGCATTAATTCTGGCGCGTAACACTGCCCCCTCCTAAGACATGCTCGTCCCGAGCATTATCAGCCCCATAATAACGCGCCAGTCGATCCACATGAACGATCTTAGGAGCACTTCTTGTACCTCTCTGTATGCGGTAGGTTACGTCATTGATTTTTGTCACAATCCGGTACGGCCCGTCCCATTTAGCTTGAAGCTTAGGAGATTTCCCTTTGCTGCGAACTGGATTGTGCAACCACACTAGTGAACCTTCGTCGAATCCTTTATTGTTCATTTTGCGGTCATAACGGGTTTTCATCTTTTCAGACATTTGCTGACCCGATTGTCTGACGTGCTCATATATGTCATTCATTTTGTGACGCAAGTCATTCGCATAATCGGTTATACTGCGTGGGGCATCAGGTGGTATTCCGGTAATCAGGTCTGCAGGCAGCCGTAATTCTCTACCAAAATTTGCGAAAGCTGGTGTCACTGATGTGCTTTCGTGAACAGCACTTCGATATGACAGCAAAAACGGTTGTATATGCTTGTCCCAATCCCGTTGCCGGTTCTCCACCACTTTTGCCAGGTATCTCTCCAATGTCTGATTAAATCGTTCCACCATTCCATCCGATTGTGGGTGGTAAGAAGTTGTTCTCGTTTTATGAGTACCCATAACTCGGAAAGTTTCCTGGAATATTTGGGACTCAAAATTCCTTCCTTGATCGCTGTGAATCTCCAAGGGTACTCCAAAACGACAGAAGACTTCATGAACTAGTTTATCTGCAACTGTTGAAGCTTCTTGATTTGGAATGGCGAAGACTTCCGGCCGCTTAGTGAAGTAATCCATTACAACCATGAAATACTTGTTACCACTTTCACTTTCCGGAAACGGTCCAGCAACGTCTAGGGCTATCCTTTCCCATGGTGCACCAACATTGTACAACTTCAATGCGAGGTGCATTGAAGTTGTACTACGAGTCTGTGGTCCTTTTACAGCCGCACAAGTTGTACATTTACGACACCAGTCCTCGACATCGTCACGACAGTGGACCCAGTAAAACCGTTCCCGTATATTTAGTAGAGTCCGTTTAACTCCCATATGGCCTCCTGAACAACCATTATGGTACAACTCTAGAACATCCGGTACTTTAGCTTTAGGGACAACCATTTGCAAATGACAGCTGTCCCCCCGAGCATTTTCCCATTTACGGCACAGGACTCCATCCTGAATCACTAAGCTGCCCCATTGGGCCCAATAGCTTTTGTGATCGAACTCATCGCTGAGACGTCGCTCCACGTTGGCTTAGGAGCACTGGCCTTCATCCATTCCAGAATCGGCTTAATGTCCAAATCTTCCTGCTGTGCAAGTTGTAGGCTTTCCTTCCACTCGTTGCAGAGATCTGTCTTGAGCATTCTCACAGGTACGACTTCTTTACCCTCTTGCCTAGTACAATGCTTGCAGTCTTCAGGGCAAGGTCTTCTTGACAATGCATCTGCGTTGCCATGAGTTCTTCCGCTGCGATGTTCAATCTCAAAGTCGTATTCCTGCAGTAGTTCAATCCATCTCGCAACTTGTCCCTCTGGATTTTTAAACTGCAATAGCCATTTCAGTGCAGCATGGTCAGTTCGCAAGTGGAACTTCCGACCCAGCAGATATTTGCTAAAATGCTGCAATGACTTTACTACAGCAAGCAATTCTCGTCTTGTTACACAATAATTCCTTTCAGGTTTCGACAACGACTTGCTAAAGTACGCTATCACAACCTCTTGATCGCCATTCCGTTGAGATAATACACCGCCAAGTCCTATGTCACTTGCGTCTGTGTCAACTATAAATTCCTTGCCCGTATCAGGATACCCCAAAATAGGTGTTTTGCACAGACGGTCCTTTAGCTCCTGGAAGGCGATGTCGCAACTTTCATCCCAGCAGAAATGTCGCTTCTCCTCGGTTAGCTTGTGCAGGGGTTTGGCTATATCTGCAAAGTTCTTGACAAATCGCCGATAATAGGAGCACAAACCCAAAAATGCTCTGACCTGCGTCTTGTCTTTTGGAACTGGCCAATCCTTGACAGCGGCAATTTTCTCTGGATCCGTGCGGATACCTTCTTCCGACACGACGTATCCCAAAAAACTTACTTGCCGTTTGAAAAGTGAACACTTCTTAGGACTCAACTTGAGGTTGGCACTCTGGATCTTCATGAGCACACGTTCCAGGTTTTGAAGATGTTCTTCAAACGTACGACCTACGATGATGATGTCATCCAAGTAGACACGACAGGCATCACCAATTAACCCGGTTAGTACAAGTTCCATCAACCTTTCAAACGTTGCCGGAGCGTTACACAATCCAAACGGCATAACTTTAAATTGCCACAGACCCTTTCCTGTCGAGAATGCAGTTTTCTCTTTATCCTTAGGGTCGATTTCAACTTGCCAGTAGCCACTTTTTAGGTGTCTAGCGTGCTAAACCACTTCACTCCAGTAAGCATGTCCAGCGTGTCATCAATTCTTGGCAAAGGGTAGCTGTCTTTCTTTGTCACGTCGTTCAGACGACGATAGTCAACACAAAACCGCATGCTACCGTCCTTCTTTCTCACCAGCACTACAGTCTCCTGTAGTGCTGGTGGATAGAACCTTCAGCAAGTCCATGGTGTTCTTACACCATGGACTTGCTGAAGGTTCTATGACACCGTCCTTCACCATTCCCTCAATCATGGTTTCCACTTCCTTTTCACGTGCTACCGGTAATCTTCTTGGCCGCTGACGGATAGGCAATTCTTCTCCTGTGTTTATTTTGTGTTGAACTAAGCCAGTCTTTCCAATGTCAGCATCGTTTGAAGAGAAAACATCGGCGTACTTGAATAACATCCTCTTCGCCTTGATCATTTCATTGTGAGACAGAGCACTGCGACAGTCTTCTAAAAGTGAGGTCACTTTTGTTTGTGCCTCCTTGCTAATAATGGTCCCAGTTGATTGATATTGGCATTGACGCAACCAATCCACTTCCTCGAAAGTACCAATCAGCGAGCCTTTTTCTATCATCTGTTCCGTATCACAAAGGTTCAGCACACGTACCTTTGAGATTTCAGTGTCTCTGACCAAAGTTCGTGCCACTTTCCATGGAAGATCATTGTCAACCCTTTCCACGAGTACACAACGATGAGTCTGCCCAGGATTCCGAGGAAGACTAACCGGCACAATCGTTTCCGATCTCGGAGGAAGAACAATCTTCTTCAAGCTGTACACATTTCCTGGTAAAGCCCCTTCCATGAAAAGTTCCTCTTGTCCACATTTCAAAACTCCTTGCTTAACGTCGATCTCACAACAATTCTTCCTCATAAAGTCTAGGCCCAGGATGCAATCGTCCATTATGTCAGCCACGACAACATTATGCAGGTATGTTCTGTTGCCTAACTTCAACTCCATCTCTTTCTCTCCTCGGACGGGTATGCGCTGACCGGTGGCTGTTACCAAATGTATGCGCTCTCGATTGCATGCGGAGTCCCCAAGGAACCGATTTACAAGTTGGGAACTGACAACCGTGCGTGAGGCTCCAGTGTCTATAGTCAGCTTACATGGCGTTCCGTTGACCTCGCCCTTGATGATTAGGCTATTCCCATCGTGGGTTTGTGAGATCGAAATCCTTGGGGCTCTTTGAACATCAGCCAGCACCCGCCCCGCAGTCCTGGCTTTTACTCGTTTCCCTGCTGTTGCTGGGCGGTGCTGTTAGCCGCCCTACCTTCTGGAGATCGGTTATCTTTCCTATCTGCAGTTCGCTTAGGGCAACTGGATCGAAGGTGGCCCCTTTCCCCACAGCCATAGCACCTAGGGCTGTATCCTTTAACACGTCGCGAACTGCAGCCGCTGCAACTTCTCTGACGCGATGGGAACGGTGATCCTGCCGCACAGCTTCCACCTCCAGTGCATGAGCTAAGGCGTCCTTAAGCGTCCCGTGGTGCCCAAGCCTCACAGCAGCTCTAACCTCAAGGTCGCGGATGCCGTCGATGAATGCCTGCACCAGGTTCCCTTCAATGAGCGCAGTTACAGACTGGTATGCTTTTCGAACCAGCTTTTCCACTTCAAGGGCCCACTGCTGCAGGTTTTCACAGCTACGTTGCACGCGATCCTTGAGCTGCGCACGAAAAACGTGTTCCAGATGAGCGTCGCCATACCGAGCTTCCAACGCCTCAAGGAGCTGCTCGTAAGTCACTTCCTTACCGAGAGCTTCCAGGACAGTTAAGGCCTGGTCGCGCAGGCCTAAGGTGAGGGCAGTCATGGCCTGATTTTTATTCCAGCCGTTCGCCTTCATAACAGCCTCAAACTGTATTTTGTAGGCCGACCAGGAAGATGTCCCATCAAACGGTGGCACTTTGAACCCGCGTAGCGAAGGTGTAGTAGCTACGGGAGTTGCAATTCCATCCCCTACTTTAAGGTTGTCCATTGCTTTTTTCATTTCAGCAATCTGGGTTTCAGCTTCTATCAGGCGGTTCTCGTGCTGAACCACCTTCTCTTTTACCACCTTTATTTCTTTGCCGAAAGTGGCATGCAGATCCTTCATGAGGACCATTTGTTCTTCCTGGCGGCGCGCCTGCTCTTCCTTGTCACGCTGGAGCTGTTCTTTCAACCGACGGGCCTGTTCCTCCTGTCGGCGGGCCTGTTCCTCCTGTCGGCAGGCCTGTTCCTCCTGTCGGCGGGCCTGTTCCTCCTTATCATGCTGGAGCTGTTCTTCCAACCGGCGGGCCTGTTCCTCCTGCCGGCGGGCCTGTTCCTCCTGCCGGCGGGCCTGTTCTTCCTGCCGGCGAGCCTGTTCCTGCAGCATCATTATCAGAGCTCCAAAGTCTGGTGCTGCAGATGCTGGAGCTGCTGTGGATGGGCCGGGCTCCATGGTCGGCAACTGGCCCTCCAACGTCTGCGGCGTTGCACCTCCAAAACGCCTCTGGTCCGTCTCTTGCTGGCGTTGACTTCGGGTACGAATACCCTCCGTGTCGTCCTTCGGTAGAATCGGCATAGTTTAAATATCCACTCTTCTGACACCAATTGTTACGAGCTTAGGGTTCGTGACAATAAAAACAGCCGATAAAATAACCAAAATGACACTTTAATTAATCAACACCAATTACAACTTAAACTCACTAATTATAAATCACAATTGCACTACTGATCACTTTGATTCGCAGTCGAAGTTCGCTCTCGAAGTTGTCGCTTGTATCGCAAATTCAATACTGACTCGGTCGCAGGCTATGCGGGCCTTATATAGGTCGGCAGATAATTCCAGAACCTTCTAGTATAGAAACATCTAGAAAGTTCGAGTACATACCGGTCCGGACCAACCAGACATCGAAAACTCTAGAATGTTCTAGCATGGAAAAGTCTAGAAGGATCTTGACTCTACTAGTTCTGCTACTCAATACTAGATGGCGCTAGTAGTAACTTTTATCTTTATGTGCCCGGCATTAATTCTGGCGCGTAACAATATCCAAATAGCTGGAAAAAATATGTCATCCAAGTAAACGAAATTACCTACGTATTTTGCTTTCCTGTGACTTTCCAGTGGTGTTGTTAGGTGTAAGTATTTTTTTTTATTTCTCACTAAAAAGTGAAAAATAAAAAAAAAATACCACCGACTTCCAAATAAAAAGATACACTACAAGTTACAAAATATGTTTAATTTCGAAAGTCGTTGTTAAATTAAGAAGAAACAACCAAAAACACCGACTTCCGAAATTAAAGTTATTTTGTACTTTGTAGTGTATTTTAGAGTATTGTTTTATTAATTTTCCTTGGGAGTTATCTGCCCTTAAATGTAAGTTACGTAATAATATCTTTTTACCTATTTATGTTTGAAAGTACACATTATAAGCTGTCCTGAGAGGATCGAAATTGTATTGTTTCGATTGACGTCTCAACAATCATTTAATTGTTTTTTTAACGTTGTCCCACACTAGGAGTTTATCCTGTATCGTGGGTGCGTTTACAAACACATAAACTCACATATACAAACAGCTAGATCCGGAACAACTATCTGTATGCCATATAAATATTTGGACCGAGGGGGAATCGAACCCGCGAAACGCAGCACAGCAGTCAATCGCTAAACCACTGCTACAAACGCGCCACTCATCATCATTTTAGCTGTTTGTCATGTCATTAGAGACGTCTACTGTTGAACATAGCCCCTCCTGAGCGTCAAAATGCCGACCGGTCCTGTATATCTGAATTCCAGTAGACTGATCATTCCACTAATTAGTCTTACTTCTATCAGTAGCTATTATAAATATTTATTGTGTCTACTTATAAAATTGCCGGTTAATTCTTCGGCACATTTTGCACTATGTCATCTTCGATTAGACTTTTTGACGTTTCATACAAAATGAGGTTATAAATGGCATGTATTTAAATCGATATCTGTATATTCCCTTTTTTCGATCAAAATATTTCAAAGTTAAACCAAAAATACTGACTTGCACTCAAATTATGCACACTAAATAAATCAAATTCGATATACTGTTTAATGGTATTTGCAGAACTGTTTTACTGAACGAATATTTGGCTAATGATATTTCTGGGTGGTTTAAAAAAAAATAACCACGAAGGGGATGGCGGGGTCTGTTCGCTCGCTTCGCTCGCTCACTTGACCCCGCCATCCCCTTCTAACCTAACCTGTCCGAGTCGGGGTGCCCAATGACCGGCTACTATTGTAACCATGATAACCACCTGCTATTAGTGCAATTTAGAGTGCAAGTTAGTATTTTTGATAAACAATTCGTATTTTTGTTTTATAAATCATAAATCCGATGTATGAACCACATTTTTGGTGTGAATTCGATAAAAAGGTCATCTCGTTTTGGATGATTTTTTTAGTTTTTTTGTAAGACATGTTTTCTAATCAATTGGGATTTTTTGCACAGCATTATTTTTTCTGGTATGCATTAAATTATACAGATGTGCATTTAAAAATATCCCGTTATAAATATGGCAATATTGCTGAAAAACAAAACTCAAATATACAAGTAAATAACTGATTTAGATAAATAAATGTTATGGCTTCTAAATAAAGTCTATTTAAATGTATAAATCCAAGTGAAATCAAAATGATCATAGTACAAAACTGACTTGTTATTGTATATTTTTGCCTAAAAAGGCTTACCAATCTTTACCAAAACAACGTTGCTTGACCTGCTACGTTCAACTTTAATCTCCCTGAAGCATATTCTCTGTTATCCTTATATGCAACGGAAAAGGAGGGCTAGAGGCAATATCAGAAAAGTGTAACCTATAAAGTGTATCTCACACAAAAGCCTGTGGCCAGCCGGATGGCGAGGGATTATCTATGGGGCAACTCCGGCCCCGCGGCATTGCGTGAAGTCCTCTAGAAAATGGTGTATCATGTATGGAAACTCGAGCACAATGGCGTACATGCCTTGTTCGCTTCCGCTCGCTCCACTTTTGCTGTGACGCGGGTTTCACGTATAGGAGTGGTTTTAAGGTTTAAGCTTCCTTCCACGTTTTGAAGATCTGAAATTCTAGAATTTTTTGTGAAGTGTAGTTTGTTAAAAACACAATTCAGGAAATGCTGTCTCAAAATATTTTATATTCTATTTATCTTCCTCCATGAAAACAAAATTGAGCATGAAAATTATAATTCAAAACTTTACTAAAAGTTAACGGGGCAATTTCGTCGGGCCGCGCCGCCTAATCCGGAACAAAATGGCGAAATTGTATCCGCCAGCCGGTACAGTCCAGTATTTACCGGATAGAATCTGTTTTAAATCGCATGAATCCGGTTCTAGCTGGAGTGGCTAGGGCTACGAGGCTTTTGCATTTGCGCCATTTCATTCGTAGTGAAATGCAGTCTAAAATTTTATTTCTGTTTTACTTTATTCAAAGACTGATCTGCTTTTAGTTGAGGGGACTTATCACGAAATAATGCTGCTTTGGACTTAGGGTTAAGTTCAGTCACTATAAGGCTAGTTTGTATGTTCCCTATCTATTGCATTAGTTTTGCTTTACACGACCGTTGGGAGCGAAACGTTATGTTATGATAAGAACAGTATTTGTAGCTTTGCAGTTCTGAAACTGATAATAAAGAGCATCAGGCTCCGCATAGTTTGTATATGTTGCAGACAACTACCTAGTTTAATCAGCCGTTTCATTAAAAGCCTAGCCTTTTCATTTGAATGCGCCGATTTTTCAACGACACGTCTTTTGTTCAATAACGTTTATTGACTTCTCCATGGAACTTATGTCGCTGATTAAACGGCGCAAATTAGAAGGCTAGGCTTTTAATGAAACGGCTGATTAAACTAGGTAGTTGTCTGCAACATATATGAATAACGTACTCGTCATATGTGGAAAGTTAAACTAAAACAAGACAGTACCGTTATCATTTTCTTTCAAACCAAGCTCTCAAAAACTTTTGGTCCATTCATGCGCCTTATCAGCACAGAATGGCGCTAGAAACCCCTTAATTCCTAGCTTAAAACTTAAACAACACTCACAGCCTTATCTCTATGCTGTGAACATTTCGCTAAACTGAAAAGACTTCAAAGTTCCAAAGTAAGTTAAGAATGAAAAAGATCTACTCTCTGCTATCTTCATTTAGAACTGGCTAACTTTCTTGGGCGCTAAATAGTATGTTTTTACTTTGGCTGCCTGTAAGGAAAAATACAAAGTTCTACTGAAAGTCTTCATGCATTGCTTCCTACTTTTTATACTTACGTACCTTTATGTGAAAGTTCAATAAAATCTAACTTTAGAGGTAAAAGGAACGGGGCTTCGAGCAAGAGGGGTTGACCACTGTGAATTTGGAGTTAGGTACATTTTTCATCTTTATTTTAATAAGTCTGTGTAATAATTTTTAATTTACAACGAGAATGTTGAGATGGATGTATGGAGTAACGAGAACGGATAAAGTGAGAAATGAGTACCTACATTAGAGGTAGTTTAAAAGTGGCGCCAGTGGTGACAGAAAAGTGAAAAGGTAACCGCTTGTCCTGGTATGGTCATATGAAGAGGAGGGATGAAATGCATGTAACTAAAAGGGTTATGAATATAAATGTTATGGATGGAGAGGAAGAGGGAGGCCGAAGAAAAGATTGATGGATTGTGTCAGGAGCGATATGAAAGATAATAGAGTTGTGTGTCGGCTTATAGGACAGAATGGAAGAAAAAAGGTGTTGCGCCGACCCCAAGTAACATGGGACAACGCTCTGGGCGGAGTGGAAGGGAGTGTCAACCTCTTACTGACTAAAACCCATCCATGTTCCTCCTAATGCCCTTTGCGTTCCAGGGCCGTGGTGACTCTTTCGTGCCAATTCCGCAATGTGGTCACACGCTACGCTTGCTGATACGCGGTCTCCACTCTGCTCTTCAGCCACTTCAGCTTACATCTGTGGTGAAAAAACCATACAAAATAAATCGAACTTAAAAAAAAAAACAGAAGTCCATTGCTAGCGCAGTGTAACTTTGATCTCAAAGGCTCTTTATACAGAGCGCAGTGGAATTCCAAACGGAAGCTGACTGCTTAAGAGTCGTCGTGTCCATGCAAGACCATTGTTTGTCTAGAACAACTTGCTCCGGAGCAGTCGAGAGTCGCGAATTACATTGAGATAAGGGGTCGGACTCACTGGATGTGTACGATATTTTAGCTGATGTTGTTCCTATGTATTTTGGTTCGGTATTTCTGGATAGTACCTTCTGTGATATAAAGAAGTTTATGCAACAAACAGGTACAAAGGTGGTGGCGTTAAGAGCCTTTACGCCGTATGGCTTTTCATACAAACTTTGAAGACCTTATTTTTCGAAATGAATGAACTGATTTTATTGAAAGTATGCATACGCCATCCAACCAGGTCTAAAAAGTTAGTTGAGAACATTTTCGAAAAAGAATTCAGGGGGAAAACTTAAAATCGCTCTCTCTCCCTCTAAACTCTTTGTTTGGATCAATAAAATCGGCTCATTCATTTCGAGAAATAAGGACTTGAAAGTTTGTATGAAATGCCGTACGGCGTAAACGCACTTAATGCCTGAGACATTATTAACCACTCAAAGAAAAAACGTGGCAGGTGCAAATTTCTGCCTACACCCAGTAACCTAAACCGTAACTGATATTTAAAAAAAAATCAATGATGCAGTTGTAGATTCCCGGGCCCGATGTTGATGAAAATTAAAACTGTATCATAGATTTTTGAATAAATCACCTATTACTTGATATACATATTTTTTAATGTTAAAAGTATTTTGTTAAAAATTAGCTCTTTCCTAAAGTTTTCCATGTAGTATTACTTCCCAGAATTTGATCCTTATTAGCGACACTTTTGGATGGTTAATACAGGATATTT
Organism: Melanchra persicariae; assembly: GCA_947386135.1. NCBI lineage: Eukaryota > Metazoa > Arthropoda > Insecta > Lepidoptera > Noctuidae > Melanchra > Melanchra persicariae. Next base: position 2,889,807 of record OX376657.1, on the reverse strand, counting down.
TTTTTTTCAAAATCAACCTGTTCGATTCCTGAGTTGGAAAACCAATTTTTCAAAAATCCAATGATACAGTTTTAGTTTTTAACAAAATCGGGCTCGTGACTCCTTTCAGGGTTTTTCAATATTCCTCATACTTAAAAAAATCAGCCATATGTATATTATATAGATTTGGCAATATTATAACCGTTAAGCTAAAATACCTAACGGTTACATTGTACAGTTCTACAGTTACAGAAGACAGTCAATTTATTTTGAAATTCTAAACACAGAGAGGAATCCATTTATTATGAGTCCGCTTAATATGAAGTAAATATAGTGCTAAGTTTGGTTTTCATATAAAATTCTTTATAAAAAGTTCTTATATTATGAATTCGCTTATTGACATGTCGCTCATAATGACCTATTTTGAAGAAATTATGTTCGGTTACATGCGACATGATTCTTAACTCTTCCGCTCGTTTTCGAGACCACCACGCCTTTTAAGTGACTTCAAAATAGGAGGAGGTTCTCAATTCGGTTGTATTTTTTTTTCTGCATTAATGTTGTGTGTATTTTTTTATGTGTCTTTGTATTACTCCGTTGGTCTCGTGTTCGCAAACGCGACTGCCAAGCGTGGAGTCCTGGGTTCGATTCCCAATTCGGTCAGTAAGAGTAATTAGGTTGGTTCCATTAGGAATTTCTCTGTGACAGCCCGGAGTTTGGAAGTTGTTGGTGTGACACCCCGTGCCTCGAACAGCACGTTAAGCCGTTGGTCCTGGCCAGATCTCTCTCCGGTCGTGTCGGGTGGTTGTCCCATCGGACTTATGAGAGTGATGAAAGAGGGACTGTACCTAATGTTTGTGCACACACTTGTGCACTGTATAGAGTATTTCTTAGGACTATGCTTAGTATGACGTGTTTGTCACTTCCCTTTGATGTTATTTTACTGTACCTACCTAGGTCATAAATCTGGTTTACATCATCTACATAATCACTAGAATGTTTAGGATGCTTTCATACTAACATAAATAAGTAAGTAGCTAACGCATAAAATAATTCCTACACCTATTTTTTCTTATATTCAAACAAAAAAAAAAATATAAATATAAACATTTATGTTTATTTCTATTTCTAAATCAAAGGGCCAATTTGCACTCAATAAAGCATTGGTTAGTTCCAATACGTGCTGGAGAGTGAAGCAAAAAAAAAAACAAAACCACAATGTGAATCAAACGTGAATTGAATACTTAATCATTCAGTCCGATTGATTCCGGCTTTTGTACGGATTTTCAGATTGTTGGTACCGAAAAACCAAAGGAATGAACATTGAAAATAGTTGGGATTTTGATTTTGTTTGCAACATTTAAATAATAGTTTAATTTTCTGTCAGTGTCAATGTCAATATTTTATAATTATGATGACAATGACAGCTCTGAAACGTGGTTTAGATGAGCTGATTATGTTTAGTTTTCTTTTGTTTGTGCAATTGGCCCTATAAGTTATTTTCATAAAAATGGATATACAAGTAATATTTTACTGACAGATTCATGACAAAAATACATAAATGTTGTCTCTGCACCACCCTAAGCTCGGCTGGTAGAAAATGCCTATGACATTAAGTCCGCCTTTGTACAGTGTTTACTAGTGCATAGAGTTTTAATAAATAAATAAATACTTCTACTTATCTGTCACATAGCAACTATAACCTTCCTTTTGATTCGCAGTGGTCGGGTAAAAGTTCAAATGATTGGTTACAAATGAACAAAACAAGGATGAAAAAAACCCTGTTTTAGTTTGAATTTCAAGTACCTAACAAATAACAATTGCCTGTATTACTAATAGCAAAACTAAAAACAATACTATTTACTCAGAAAAACTAAAGGCACTTTACCAGAAATAATTTCACAAATTTTTCAAGACCAATTTTTATTCTACAAGTTCAATTACTTCAAAACGTCGAGTTGATAAATCGATTCAACTTGACAGCTCAAGCCTAGCCCGGAAAGCGATATAAAGAAGTCGCCAACACTAAAGCTGAAATCGTTAATCATACGCAGTTTGGAGAACAAACTAGATAGTGTCAAAATTGAACAGTTTCTATAGACCTCGCTATAGACATCCTCAATCTTAATAATTTTAATGTAAAAAATTATAAAGAAGGTTGTTGGTTACTCTATGGTTTTTTTTTAAGAATGGGAAATCATCAAATGACTCCTTCCGCTCTGGGCGGAGCGGAAGTGGGAGACTGGGAGACTGGGAGTGTCAGACTCTTACTAACTAAAATCCGTTTCACCCGTTTTCGTTCCAGAACCATGGCGACTCTTTCGCACAAATTCGGCAGGCTCTGATCCTAGCGGACCCCGTCAACTATGCTGACACCTCTTTTAGGTGCGCCTGGAACTCAACACGCCTTGGGCCCGGGCCTACGTAGCCGGAAATGGTCCTGCGTCTCCCTCACGCGGCCTGCCTCATCCTTTGCTTGCATCCGGGTGATCCACAGAGTGGTAACCCGAAATCCGAAACGGGTAGCTCCCGAAACAATCGTGTCCGGAGAGTACCTGCGTCAGGCTGATAAGTGGCTCACAATATGCACAGAAACGAACAGACAAATAAAGAGACGTACCGTTTTATAACATGTGAGAAAGAAGAATAAAAAGCTTCCTCAATTTGTGAATATCAATCACCGTTTTCATCCATTATTCGGTTAGAACTCGGAAAAGATTAAAATTAAAATGAGGAAAACTAAAGCTTTGAACTAAAGCTGTGCTTAGTTAATACCTTCATTAGTTTGAGTGAATAGGTAGATACAGTTTTTTTTTAAACTTATGTCACGGAGGTAGCTTTGTCTGGGACTTTTTACAGGCAAGTTGATTTTACATTTTGTGGAAAAATAACTCTTTTTTCTGGTGGGTTTGGTATAAGATAACTATCTGTTCTGTTCTATCTCCTGCTTGATAAGGAGGGAAGTGGAAATTATATTTTTTCCTACACCTCCGCTGTTCTTTTCTAATTAATTTCATTGCTGGATCCAAGACTGTTGAATCGTTTCTCCGGGACTCGTCGAGCTTCATTGACTCGGCGTTCTTCTGGTGGTCGCCACTGTTGATTCTGGCTTTCAGGAGTTGCAGTGGTTTGTGAATGTGTGGCGAGCTTGCCCCAAAATGAATAAAATAACTACTCCAAAGGACAAGAGTGGATTGTTAATATTTTTTAGGAGCTTCCGCCAGTGGTTTCGCCCGTGTGGAATTTGAAAATCATCCGAAGTAAACATAACCCTGGGATGAATGTATTATAATACACTTTTTCAGGACATGGTCCATCCGTATGCCAGTGTCATCTTACAGCTGTTAAGACGAAAGGAGGTAACAAGCCCGCCGGGGTTGCGGAATTTTCTCGAAAGAGTCACCGCGGCCCTTGAACGCAAAGAGCGTTAGGAGGAACACGGATGGATTTTAGTCAGTAAGAGTCTGACACTTCCTTCCGCTCCGCCCAGAGTGGAAAAAGTCATTTGATAATTTCCCATCCTTAAGAAAAGGAGATAACAATCAGACAGTAATTTTCATATTTATAATGTAATATTAGTACGGATAATAACACAAAGAAAATAGAGGCCTCAGTAGTGAACGAAGTCGGGCTGTGAATGATAATCATACATATTTTGGCAAGCATAGTAATACAAATAGGTACTTTTTAAATAATATTCAGTGTAACGCGAGCAAACGATATGATTACTAAAATTACAAAGAGTGAGAAAATCTGAAAAGTATACTAGCTAACTTCTATTGAAAAATATTTCCTTTAGTAGCTCCTAGTGTAAAAATCAGTAGGTGGAAGTCAGATTACCGGTATCCGGAAACAATTCTCAAGCTATGAGTTGGTGACCGACTGAGTATGACGCGAACCAAACGTCCGGGAGTGCCAGGTGCAATAAAATTTATATAGAAATGTTCGCTTTTGGAAACGTGTGCAAAAATACCACTCGATTTACTGTTGAAATTACTATTGACGTTGCGTTTTGTTTTAAAACTCTTAAGACCGCGAAATTATTCTATTTCTTTGCAGCTTTGTCTTAAAAAATAGTAATTTCTTCTTCACCAGCATGCTCTTCATTTTGTTTTTATTTGAATTCTGTTGACTCGTTGATACTAGTGATGGTTAATTTCGTTTGTTTTAAGACTGGCATTAAAATTATGCTACTAATTTGAACCTTTGTCTTAAAACACAGTAATTTCTTCTTCACCAGCATGCTTTTCATTTTTTTTTTTTTATTAGTGATGGGTTTGCTCTTGACTCTAGTCAATGTCAGAGATGACAGAGACAAAGTCTACGATGGAGCGAGCTTACCCAGAAGGAGCCTGTTCACTCTAACTTTGAAGAGATTAGGGTTGTAAGCTTTTGGAAACACAGACGCAGGCAGAGAGTTCCACTCCTTTGCTGTGCATATTATAAAAGACGTTTGGAAGCGCTTAGTGCGTGTGGTTGTGTTATTTTAATTTGAATTCTGTTGACTTTACTAGTGACAGTGCATTTCGTTTGTGTTTTAAGACTGTCAATGAAATTATACTATTACTTTGAAGCTTTGTCTTCTTCTTATTTTTGAGTCGATGCACGATGGCTAACTCCTTAGATTTCTTGGGCCTTTAGACAATTGCAGCGTTGGTCGTTGGCATTCATCAGATCCCCCAACTAATAGCTGCATGGGCTTTGTCTTAAAACATAGTCAATTCTTCTGTATCAGCATGCTTTTCATTTCACTTTTACTGTACACTAGGTACAGGTACTATAAAAAGGAGACTAATGGAATTTGTGTGTTGATTTGGTTTAGTCTTGAACCCCATAGGTAATTTATTTTATTTATTTTATTTATCTTAGGAAATCTTACAGCTAAAGTAAGTAATAGTAGTAGTAGTATATGTCAAAGTCAAAGTCAAAGTCAAAGTCAAAGTCAAAGCATTTATTTCAATTAGACCATTTACAGGCACTTTTGAATTGTCAAGGTCGGTCGGTCAAAAAGATGAAGCTATTTGCACGTTCCAAAGCGTAGATCTCTATGGAGAAGAACGTGCAAGAAACTCCACGGACACTCTTTTAAAAATGATATTTTGTTACAAAATTATGGTTACATCATTCATATTGAAATTATACATATATGTGAGAACGATGTAAAAGACGTGCAGGATAAAAGAGTCCGGAGTAAAAAAAGAAACAATTCAAAGAAAAAATTAAAATAAACCATGGCAGCCGAGAGATGACCAGTCTCAGCTGACGGCGCCCGTTCACGAACATGACGCATACGCTAGCACCATTCGGCTCTACCATTTTTTAGGGAGCCAAATGATCCAACGCATGCGCCACCATCAGCCAGACTTTTGAGTGAGCATGACATCCCCAATCGCCAGGGTACATTCAAGTCAAAGACCTACCCAAAATGATCATTATAGTTTAAAGCTACACAGTACTCACACATGTGCATGAAATTATACAATGTTAAATAAGTTGCATCTATATAATGAAAAAGATTTGCATTCTTACAATCTTCAGCCGGTCCAACAATATTACGAAATGCTAACAGATTACTTTGAGCCCTTAGTGGCTACCTAGTGGCGTTGTGGAGCAGGACCAGCATTGAGCCAAGCATTTTTATCTTCAATATACTCCCCTAACTTATAATATGCTTGCCTGCATAGTGTGCGTTTAATACAAGATTTAAATTTTGTCTCATTTAATTCTACTATATGGGGAGGTATTTTATTGTAACATTTTAAACAGTACCCCATGAAAGATGTTGCTACTTTAGCAAGTCTGAAACCTGGTTGAACTAATTGGTTCCTATTTCTAGTGACATAGTTATGTCTGTCACCTCGTTTACTAAAAAGATGTAGATTCTTTCTAACGTACATGATATTTTCATAGATATATTGACAAGGCACCGTCATGATGTTAATTTCTTTAAACAGTTCTCTTAGAGAATCGCGCCGGCGAAGATTGTAAATGGCTCTGATGGCTCTTTTCTGTAGAATAAAAATAGACTCGATATCAGCAGCCCGTCCCCATAGTAAGATACCGTAAGACATTATACTATGAAAGTAACTAAAATAGACTAGTCTCGCGGTATCAACATCTGTATACTGGCGGATTTTCCTAACAGCATATGCTGCTGAACTTAGCCTTCCTGCAAGAGATGTTAAATGGGGACCCCATTGTAGCCTTGAGTCAAGCGTAATCCCCAGGAAAACTGTTTCATCGACGAATTCTAGTTTCTCCCTGTTTAATACTATGTCACAATCACTACGTTTGACATTTGGTAAAGTAAATCGAATGCACTTCGTTTTTTTTCCATTTAATACTAAATTATTAGCAGTGAACCAATCATGTACCTGCAGTAGGGCGTTATTTATATCGTCAAGATTATTAGCATGTCTATTTATTCTAAAAATTAAAGATGTGTCATCAGCAAATAACACCATATTAAGTTTATTTTGTAAAATATAGGGCAAATCATTTATATAAACTAGAAACAAAAAAGGACCCAAAATTGAGCCCTGAGGTACCCCCATTTTCACGTTTAATCCTGTTGAATTGTTGCCGTTTATATGAACTAGCTGCTGTCTATCATTCAAATACGACTTTACTAAGTTCAAGGCTGTTTTGCCTAGTCCGTAATGCTCCAGTTTTAGGAGTAATGTTTCATGGCAGACACAATCAAACGCCTTCGACAGGTCGCAGAAGATACCTATGGCATCTTGCGCCTCTTCCCACGCATTATAGATATGTTTTAGTAACGTAACACCAGCGTCAGTTGTACTGTAGCGTCAGTTGTGTGTTGTAGGTGTATGTTTCTACATACTCGTTTTTTCAGAGCCTTTGCCAGCAGCTGCACACTCGTGAATGTTAAGAATCATTCCGTGGCTTGAATCAGGTATATTATAGGTCTACTACCTATCTATCTACATACGTTACCATCAAAATCCGTTTAGTCGTTGATGTGTAATGGATAAACATATAGATATTCACATTAAGTAGCATAGGATACTATTAATGATATTGATCATTCAAAAATACCAAATAACCTTGACGAAAGATTTTTATGATAAACACTTTAAATATCAACACTTCAATCGTAAAATTGGAAAACATGAAATAAACTTGTCTTAGTTTATAGGACTATTTTTGTTGTTTGTTTACACTTTCTAGATTATGCGGGTTATAAAAAGAACGGTTTATTCATTCGGTCATCGTAGGTGAGTCTAAATTGGGTAACTGTTGTCTGAAAATATTTAGTTTTTTGTACGAATTTTAATTATAATTTTATCTAAGTCCAGAACATTCTAGTTTTTCATTCCGTGCTTTACTCGTTTATGTTAATGAATCATAATGCACCCCAATATGTTAAAGCGATTTAACTATTTTTTATGCAATGCTTTTTTTTCTATTTCTGAGCATCTACTGTGACAAAAATACCCATGATTAGTCACATAATACGAGACAAAATGTAGATAGGTAACACGTTTGTACAAAAAAATCCAATATAACCTTATTATATTAATTTGACATTATTTTGAAACCCTTTGAGAGATAATTTAGGTATTATAAGTCCTCTTTAGTACCTGTGTGCTGCATGAAGTTTGAATAAATAAATAAATTTCGTCAGACAAATAAAAAGGTTCTAAAGCAATTTGTATGACACTTAGGAATCTCGTGAAATTCTTTAGCTTACAAAACGATTTTATTTCCGTTTTTCCATGTCATTTAACGTCTATTTCGCGTAATTTTATTAAAATTTATTCAAGATTCCAGACGCATAAAATGCAAAGGAATGATATAAAACCTGGAGGATTGCTTTAAAGTTTGTCATAAAAAATAAAAACATTTCATTCGACTAACGTTGAGTTCTAGTAGAAAATTTTGAATATTTATGAAGAAAACGCTTTCTTGATGTTGTTGTAACATGGTAAACAAAAAAAAAACTTTGGTGAAAATCGTATTTAAATCATCGATTGTTAGGTACAAATAAATAAATAAATCTTTATTGAACTAAAGCCTAAATAATAAATAACTAATTCAATGGTATAGTAGTGTGTATGTTATACATGTCTATAGAGGAATGTGGCACAGAGAGTAAAGTCCCGCAAACCTTTATTGAAAAGAGCGGATCCGCCGGCCGGACGGTTGTTGTGTCCGGTGGGCAACTGCCCGATTGTTGATATTTGGACTGTTGTATATATTCAAATCGCACGGAAAATTCTGATACCGCGATGCGTGATTTCGTAAGTAGTTCGCTGCTTTCCTCAAAGGGTGTCTTGTTGTGGAGTAATTGGCATGTAAAGGTCAGATAGTCGCTGCATGTAAAATACTGGTAGTTGGCTGCATCCGGTTAGACTAGAAGCCTACCCCAATATAGTTGACTAAAGGCTAGGCAGATTGATTGATATTAAAAGATTTTTTTGTAAAACAATCTTCATCACCATATCAGCCGAAAAAAGTCCACTGTTGGACATAGACCTCCCCCAAAATGGGGGCTTTACCATAATCGCCACGCTTGGCAGGTGGGTTGGCGATCGCAGTGTAGTTGTTGCAATTTACAGATAATACTGCTACTCATTCTCTGGTGATTCCCTAACGGCCGCTTCCTATAATATATCTCAATCCCAATCTTGATCCCGATCCTTGTCTGTAACCAATCAAAGGAATTGAAGGACACAAACTCGGCCGTTGATTGGTTACAGACAAGGATCGGGATCAAGATTGGGATTGAGCTATGTTATAGAAAGCCGTAAGTCGTCACTTACGACACCCACGGGAAGTGATGGGATTCTGCTATTCTTTTACGTCCGACACCAAGCGGAACAATATTGAAACAATATTTTTCATCAAACTGTGACCAAACCTTTCATATGAAAACCACGCAACAAAATGTCAAACCCCAACAGATAACTACCCACATTTTTTACATGGCAACCTCACATACAAGTACAGACGATAAAACAAGTGACCGAGGGAAGGATCCCGTAAAGAATTCGTTGCATTATTCAGCAATGTTCAGCTCTTCACTTTGCCAAATGAAATAAATTACCATCGCGCTATCGATACGTATTTCACACGAATACGGTACAACAGTTTGCGTTGTCAATTTTGTATGTAGATTTTTTCGTGATTTTGATAGTGTTTTGTTTTTGGAAGAAAATCTGTTTTTTTTTCTTTGTTGTGTTGTATTGTGATAAATGTAGTTATGTGGATAGTTACGGCAGAAGTTAGTGTTATTAGTTTTATGTTACCTACTGATTGAAAGTGTAAAATTACGCATGTAAGGGACTTTTTATACAAAGCGATCCCGGCGTGCGGCGACAAAAATGTATGGCGTCTGGCCGCGCACCCTCGACGCTAAGTATATTCCGTTTCTTTGACGCTATACATTCTATCTTATCAGTGTCCTGTCCGCTTTGTACATCAAGTCCCTAAGCATGCGTCGCCTTTTAAATTTTTAATCGGAAAATACACCATTTCATCATATCGCTATATCTTTGAAATATTGATTTTTCCTGCCACAAGACCGGTTGACGCACAGGACCGGTTGTTGTGGCGACACTTGGAGGAGGCCTATGTCCAGCAGTGGACGTCTTTCGGCTGATATGATGATGATGATGATGATGATGATGATGATGATAATTGATTTTTCAGTGGATAAGTATCGCCGTTTATTGCTGTGGTTATTGTTTTCCGCTATTAAAGTACGTCTTATGGCGCAATCTATTAGTGGGCTTTAACGTTTTAAGAATTGCTGGTATTTGGCTCCTCGTTCAATGGGAAGTCAAGTGGTGATGTATAATATTTGACTTTATACAGTTTGCCTAGAAAACTTACCTTCAGCTCCAGCCAAGGTCACATAAGTACTTAACAATAAAATTGTCAACAAGTTTTTAATTTATTATCGAAAAAACAATAAGTCACACGCTAGCCAATCTAAATAAGAGCCGATTTTTTAATAGTCGTATAACTTTTACATGAAAGTTAAAATAGCGGCTTGACAGTTTTTACTCAGGAAATATATTTTGTTTAAATTTTTTAACCAACGAACTAACAGTTAAAAATCACACAAACAAGTTATTGGTCTATAAAAAAATAAAAGTATGTGTAAAGTTACTTTTTCTTCAGTTAAACATCATCACATCATTGCTTACCAGCAGGTGAGATAGTGGTCAAGCGCGTGCCTATCGATAATAAAAAAGAAAAATGTCTGACAATTGAAAAATCAGCTCCAAAACGGGAATGTTTCATTTTGTAAAAGTCGTGTAAAAATATGTAATTTGTCATTCTTTTTTTTTATCGAAGTCAACCAATTAACCAATTAAAGACAGATCAATCGAAACCCAGCCAGACTAACAAAAATACAGCTACCCTCCATTTGCCACCAATCCAAATGCCCATGCTCCATTAAGGTGTGAGGCAGGGAAAATACCGTTTTATACTCGTTTTTAACCCTCAACCGTCGCGTCGAGTGAGCGTTTACTCCTGTTTAATTGCTTGCAAAATCCCGCTTCTGGAATGCTGTTGAAGCAAAATTTTAGAATATTAAATACAAATTACATACTCGCTGTGCATTTTAGTTTATAGGCTTCGGGTATTAAACGGAGTGCTGTTAATGCGTTTATGTTCGTTTTATTTTGTTCAGCTATAACGGGTTAGTCGATATGATATCGCTTTTGGGATAGAGTCAATATAGGATAATACTAATCATTACTATTCCGCGGCTTTTTCCCTATGGTAGTAAAGAATTACTCCATGTAGAACTACATTTAAAAATGGTTCTATTTGTGTTCTATGTGTGTGTGTATACGGGCCATAACTTATCCGTCTTTTTAACAAAATACGTATCGCCCCGTTTAGACGTGATTGATTGAAAATATCCAAAGTTATGAACTTTCACATCATACATACTTCATACAAAAGATGAGAAATAAGATATGATAGAATAGGAGTTTGAGAACTAAGTAGGAAGAACTCTGAGAACTTAGCATAATCGTACCGCGTCTGTCAATCAGTAATAATAAGTAAATCTCTTTGATACGAATGCAATTCACTAAACAAAATCTTTGGACGAATAAAGCATTACCTTTAAAAAAAATATCCAAGAAGAGAAAAAAAAACAAAAAGATACAATCCAAAATCAAAACAAACAAACATTTTTGACGCCGTAGTTTAGTTAGAAGTTTTTATTTTTATTTTAAGTTTATATAATTAAATCAGTATAATATTATAAATACATTATCAAATGTTACAATAAAACAGCAATATCCTGAATATTTGACCTTGAAGCAAGACGAGTCGTAAATAAGGACAAACAGGTAAACCAAAAAACAAATTGTTATTACAAAACAAGTTCTAAAAGTAAAGAAAAGTTCAAATAAAAGTCAACATTCCAAAATCAAATAAAACAAACAAACGTTACAATAAAACAGCAATATCCTGAATATTTGACCTTGAAGCGACACGTGTCGTAAATAAGGACAAAAAGGTAAACCACAAAACAATTGATATTCAGAATTGGGAAGTAATTCTCAACCCGTTTGCCCATAATTCAAGGCATGCGTGACCCGATTGTATCTGTTGGGTATCCGGGTTCAGGATTTCATTGGTAATGTATAAACATTGGTTTCAGGGGTCAAGGTCATTCTTCGGTTTGGCTTTATTTGTGTTGTGATGGTTTTTACTTTTTTATGATTATTGTTTAACACGTTTACATTATCAATATCAGCCGAAAGACGTCCGTAATCGCCACGCTTGGCAGGCGGGTTGGCGATCGAAATAAAAATAATATTAATAACTTTCTTTGCTGCTCAAGCGTATAGGTCGCGTGTACAACTCCAATAACTCCGCCCCTAAGAGGAACAGCTGACCGAAATATACAAGAAATTAATGTGGAAGCATTTCTGTTTGCCGTTACCTTTTCATGTTAACGGCTGAACAGACTTAGATGAAACTGGACACAAGAGTAGTAGTTCATGACTTAGAAAAGGACTTAGGATACTTTTTGACCCGGAAATATGTTCCGTTGTATTAATTTTCGACTTTGACACTGGCAGAGCTTCTGGCAAAGATAGTTTGACAATGAATCACCAAACTGCAAAATGTAACCGTGATCCCATGAAAGCAGTAGGTAAGCTTAATTTTTTGCAGCTTAAAACTTCGCAAGACAGAATATAAAATGTACAATATGTTGTCTGTTTCCGATCAATATATAAATGCCCTGTCTTTTCAACAGAAAAATGCCTTACTAATTAATTTTCCCGTCTTTTCAACAGTTTTATTTCTTCAGTTCTTCTCTCATGTCTCCGAATGCAATGTGGTGTTATTGAACCTACCGAGTATTTAATACGTCTAACGTTAAAGAAACTTTTAAACTCCCGTGTTATAAGTAAGTGGCCACATTTGCTTACCACTGAAACTATGACCGCTTCTAAAAGTCAAACCACACCGGTGAACCACTTCTAGACACAAACTCCCCCCTCGGACCGCACTCAAAAGCGGTTAGCCCATTTCTACCCCAGCTTCAAATCTCCCCAGTAACTTCTAACGATTTGCATGCTAGATTTTATCACTTCGTAAACTTGGATGGATGGACTATCTGTTGGCAATAACTCAGGGTGACCACATAGGTATATATCTGCCAACGCCTTCTGCTCGCCGTATTTCAAACTCCTAGATAAACTTCGATTAAACCAGGGCCGTTCGGTTTGGGGACGTTTAAGTGTAGCGATACGATTGTCGTGGTGAGTGCTGAACGTAGGTATATTTTTTTCTATCAGGTAAACTATAAAATACTCTCATTATAGTAACAGTATTTTATTTATGTTTTATTTAGCAAGATATCTGTATTTGAATGTAAAGATCTGTGGATGTATGACTGGTACCTATACAAACAGGTTTTTAAATTCAAAGTTTTTTTCCTGATCCAACAGAAAGAAAATCTAGCTGTGTGCGTACAGTTCAGGTATAGTCGCCATCGCCAGGCAGATCAAGCTACAACAATCTGTTCAATTTCTTTAATTTTCAACTTTATTGCTACAGCATTAGGTTCTAGGTTTATTGGGAAAATTACACAGTTTTCGGTTGCTTGATGTGTCTCTGTACTATTTTTTTTGTTCGTTTTTGTTGTTTTTTGCAAATTTTCAGGAAGTAATTTTCTGAGTGAAATGTTAAGATGTTATACAGTCGTGTATTGTAAAACCCCATTTGACCGTTCCTTGAAGCAGAACACAGTTGATTACAGAATCTCAGTCGATTGGAACTATAGCCTACAGTTAATCTGACCAATAATAATATTACACAAGAGTTAGATTTGTATCTTATCTTTTTAGTTTACGACCTTCTACAAGATTTGGCCCCCATATTATTTTGTTTGATATTTAGAATCCCCTCTTTTTTTCCTGTATTTTTGATTCGTGTTTGTGTATATTTATTATTAACAGTTTATACGAGTTCAAACTGTTATACTGTCGCACTCGTATAAACTGTTAACCTTTCAGTAGATGCACCCACTGAAAGGTTGTTGGTGTTTTACAAATAAACCTGTATATTACTAACTTCCGTTTCAGAAATGAACCCAAAGCAAACAGACAAATCGACATAACATCGTACCGTTTGTTGGCTCACTATTATAAGGTTCTGTTATAATTTTAGTACTAACTGAGTTAAGAACGCTACAAAGTTCTATGTGTTTTTTAATAAAGGAGATAAAACCTTTGTGGTATAGCTCCTCTGCCACCATTTTGATTTTTTTTCAAACTTGCGGTGCACGATCTAACATGCTTATGGCAAATTTTCCTCTACATGTATCAGCAACGTGACATTTTGGGGCAACATATGTCTTACATTTTTTAATTTATTTGTTTAAGTGTCCTCTACCCAATATGGGTAGAGGACACCACATAATGATGATTTATCAAGCACCGCTATTTTGAAAAAAAAAAAACCAAAATGGTGAGAAAAACCCTTTAGTAGCGTTCTCAACTGAGTGATTGCTAAAGTTGTAACATAGAACCAATAATATTGGGATTTTTTTTCTGGCGCTTACGTTAATATCGTTATATTAACGTAAGCGCCAGCAAAAAAATCAATAATCTACATTGCCCTTTTCTTAATTTCTCTGCATAGGTACCCGGACAATAAATATTATGAATCCTTTTTTTATTACTAGAAAAAATAAAGGCTCACGATTGACGTCGATTCAGAACAAAAACCGTTATTGCAAATTGATCTGAGGGTCAATTCTACTAATTTTTACACAACTTTTGCAATTGCATCTCAGCCGCAATCTGTCAAAAAAGCCTCAATTTCCATACATTTTTTACCGATTGCGACTCACATTGCGAATGCAAACGTTGCTTAAAATTAGTAGAATTGACCCTCAGATCAAATAAATGCTTTGAAAAAATGCTTTGACTTTGACTTTGACTTTGATACCAGAGTTGGTATCAAAGTCAAAGTCAAAGCATTTATTTCAATTAAACCATTTACAGGCACTTTTGAATTGTCAAAGTCGGTCAGTCAAAGAGGTGAAGCTATTTGCACGTTCCAAAGCGTAGATCTCTATGGAGAAGAACGTACAAAAAACTCCATGGACACTCTTTTGAATCAATTAATTATTACAAAGTTGTGGTTACATTGTTCTTGTTGAAATTATTCATATACATGTGAGAACGATGTAAAAAGACGTGCACGACAAAAGCAAAAAAGGAACAATTCAAAATACTAACAAATTAAAACAAACCATGGCAGTTGAGAGATGACCAGTCCCAGCTGACGGAGCCAAATGATAAATGAAACACAAACTGCACCATCAGAGAGACTTGGGTGAGCATGACACTCCCAACAGCCAGGGCACATTAAAGTCTTACCCAAAAATGATAGTTTGACTTGAAGGTACACAGTACTCACACAAATCTGCCGTTAATGCATGAAATTATACAATTCAAAATTAGTTCGAGTCTATACAATGAAAAATCTATGTTCTTTCAATATTCAGCGGGTCTCACAACTGCTAAAAATTAAAAAATAAATAATTAAATAACTAATTTGTGCGCCCTAGTGGCTGTAGAGCAGAGCAGTTATCGTCCATAGTATGGATGAAAGGATACCCAACACAAAAGACTTTTGGTTCGTGTGTTGATGGCAGTCAAATTCTCTGCTCCTGTCGCAAAATCTAAAACACCTTTTAATCAGTCGCAGAGCTGGCACGAGACAGTTGATTAGAGCCTCTCGAAACTGTTCTACAGAGGCCGATAATGAGGACGCCGGTGACCAGTGGTTTAGGCTTTACTAATCTTCTCGCTTTCGATTCGGACTGGGATTTGCAGGTCAGGAGATTTTTTGGTGATATAGTGAGTAAATTGTCGGTGTGCAATGATAACCAGCCGGTCGATTCTGTAAACATGTCGAAGTGAAGGCTTGGGTGAAGTGACCTGTCATTCTATTTTGATTATATAGATTGACATCTCTCTTCGTGATCACTTCACCCAAGCCATCTTCGACATGTTTATAGAATCGCACTGCTGATGTATGGTGAGGTGTTTGTTTCTCAGTAACTAATTATTTAGAGACTTTTATGTGAAATTCTAAATACCACTGTCTGTGGTAATGCTAATACACTGCAAATAATGAACCTGGAGCAACTTTGCTGGAAGATAAAAAATACTCACTGATTATCATACACATTCTATGCAAGTTTTTATAAATAGCACTCAACCAATTTAAAGAAAAAAAAACTTGTTTGGAACAAATTTACTAACCACTTCACGTTGCGTATTTTTTTTCAGGAGATTTTGAATGAAGGTGTACCAAAACCTACTAGACAGTGCAATATTTTTCCACCAACTTAGAATGTAGGTAAGGTAAGCCACCAGAACGTGAACCTTGAATAAAATACAAAATTCCAGCCCCAAAAAGCAACACTAAAGAATAAACACCATTCAACCTAATTCAGTTTAGTTGAAAACGTTTCACACACTACATTTTGGAAGTTCCACACTACCCAACTGAAAACAACCCAAGTCACAAAAACTTGCATTGAAAAAGCAACCTTATTCAGTGGTTTCAAGGTTTGGTTTCATTTGGTTATTGTTAATTTGAGGGTAATTCCGAATTAGGTTGGCACCACTTTAAAGAAACAGTAATGAAGTGGTGGTCACCAACTAAGTTATAAACAATGTTTCGCTAACTAGTTCTTTTTAACTCGTTTTTCTCTGAAATGTTCCGGAAAATTTCCTAAATGTTGTAATAATGTTTGTTAAGAAGGGAAATTTCCTCGTTTTTTTTTCCGTGGCTTTACTCCTGTGTCCCACAGAATCTATGCATTTTTCAAGGTCAGTATTCAGTAACAGCATAGCTTTCTAGCAATGAAATAATTTTCCTCATAGGATCCACTTCATCATCATCTGCCTAGCTTTTTGGCCAACTTTATTAAGGTCGACTTCCAGTCAAATTGGATTCACCTGTATAACAGTATTTTTTAAATATTTTCTGTTTAAGTGTTTTTTTTTGTAATAATAATAATGGAGGTGAGGTAGTTTCTCCCCCAAACTAGCTCCTTTACAAGAAACTCTACTAATACTTACTTGTTCTAAATAAATATTCGATTCGGCGTTACTGGCTTAAAGCCCTGGATTGAAATGCTGGATCAAAGTAAATCAGCCTTCGAAGGTAGCTAATTTAGAGGCACCTTCCTGACGTAAGCAGAACATCTAACTATGATTAAACCACTGTCACAATACGCGTCTATACCCAGTTGCATATAAACGTAATTAGTTTCAACTAGGGATGTGCCTCAAGGAGGCCATCTTGGCGAAGACGGAATTTAAAAAAAACACAGGGTGAAAAAAAAAGAAATATTGACATTGGTAATCTGCAATAGCTTATTGATATTGGTAATCAAAGGAAGAGGCAAAGTACGTTTTATAGATTTCTTGGAGATTAATAAATAAACGTGTGGTATAGAAACTCCTCCGTAGCCTTTTGGGCCTATGTGGCGGGCTGCCACGAATGTAACCATCTGTCATGAAAACTTTTGATACTATTCCACTTTTGGTGTGTTGTTGTGCGACTATAACGGTTGGTGAAAATAATTATTTATTTTATTTATTTATTTATTTATTAAAATCTCCCTTACAACTATCATTACAGGTGTATACCTAATGCGATAGCGCGGTCTTAAAATTAACTTTTAAATACATTGCAATTTTAAAATAAAATAAAAACTTAAATCAATCTAATCATTACTTCTACCCTAGGTTCATTATACATACTAAAACAAAATATTTGAAATATAAAAGCCTACTCTAATCTCCACAATAACATAAAATAAACAGCAGTATTTTTGCGAATTCACTCAAATTACATGTAAATACATCGATCTTGATGTGAAGATCGTTAATAACCCGAATTGCACGAGTCAATGGAGTTTTGGCGAGAAGATTGGTTCTGGCAACCGGCTCGGCCAGCAGCAGCGGGCGGCGCCGCCTCCACACATAGCGGTCCGGTACACACAAATTCAGGTGTAGCAGTACTCCTGGGTTATGGTCAATGCCACGAAGTAACCTAACTAAATACGAAACTAGCGTGAATTCTCGTCGCACCCTCAGTTGGTTGTACCCGACCATACCGAGTACAAACAGAGTGGGGTACATCAACGGGTAACGGCTTTCCCATATAGGAAGCCTTTTAATCCACAAAACCCACACGACGATAACCCATGACCTGGGGCCCCCAGCTCATGGGTTATATATGGGTTATATGGCGTCATAAACCTGTCAGGGTTGCGGATTTTGTTCGAAAGAGTCACCGCGGCCCTGGGACGCAAATGGCACTAGGAGGAGCACGGATGGGTTTTAGTCAGTAAGAGTCTGACACTCCTTCCCGCTCCACCCACAGTGGAAGGAGTCATTAGATGATTTCCCATCAATAATAAAAAATGGCGTCATAAAACGATCATGATTCCGTGGAAAGGAGACGGAGCTATACAACGTGTAACAGAATTAACGCAATACCTTTTATGAGTTTATGTACGCATCATCATGAACAACTTTTACAATAGGACCAACCCGAAATCGCGAAAAAAAAATCAGCTGTTCAGTAAATTTCGTCAAGATTTATGCGCACATAAGTGTTGTGTGTGTGCAGTTGATTTTTTTCACGATTTCAGTGTTGGTCCCATAGAGTAAAAAGTTGTCTTGCAGAGGCATATGCAAAAGCGGAGGAACATTTTGATGTGGTTATTCTTTCGCATTACCGAAGACGCGGGCAGAGGCAAAGTCCCGTTACAACCCTAGCTTAAACTGAGGATGGATCGAGCTCTACTCCTCCAAGACTTGATTAAGTAACAAACAGACGGTTCATTTATATTATTAGTTCAATAGAGGTAGATCTGTGGTTCGCTGGGATTGAAATGTAGGTCGATAATAAACTGAGAGTTTCAATTCGTTTGTGATTTAGTTTAGAGGAAATGAACGGAGAAACTGTGTAGCTCTTGGGGAGTAAAAGATCCGTCGTAGATTTAGAGTCGTAAAATGACCAGAAAAACTCGCACAATGGAAGGTTTAAGACAGACGGTTGTAAGTTAAGTTCTATGTGAGTACTATGCACCGTGAAGATTTAAAGATAAGGTTGGAAATCTGGGAAGGTTATTTGGGACAGGTCATAACTTTTGATAATTTTATTAAAACATTGATAAATTTTGCGTTGAGTTTAGTTTTGAGACTTTCATTTTTAATAACTGTCATGGATTCGTATCCGAATGGGGAAAAACCCACTTTTTACCTCAGAGAATATGAGCAACCCTCGTGATCTGTAGGTTTTTCCAAAGATTTCCTCCTTTAAACAAACAAATGACATTGCCTTTTTCATATTGGAAAGGATAGGGCCACCAAAGGATGTATGAATGACAATGAATGATAGAGTCTAGAGCTTGAGAAACTACTCGAATAGCAATGCGAGGTATATAATGGTAAAGAGCAAGGAAGGCCGACTGGGAGAAGAACGTCTGAGCTGGTGAGATCGAGATACAAACCAAGTTATAAAACAGTGGGCCTAGCACAAATGTTTTGACGTATAGTAACGTATCGTAACATTTTAATATATTACTCGTTTCGCAAATTTATTTGAATTGTATACCATCATCATCTACCTAGCCTTTTCCTAATTCCTAGGCTTCCAGTCAAATCGGGTTCAGCTGAATTTTATTTTATTGAATTGGATACTTAGGTACATAAATGTGTGATACAAAGTTGTGTTCGTTGCATAAAATTAAAACAAAATAATTAGAGGTTGCAGTTTTTTTTATTCAAAATTCACTTACGGTAACTATACGTCAAAACATTCGTGCTAGGGGTCTACTCTCTAAGCCTGAAGTTAGACAATTAGTCCCGAATCCGAACTAAGAAAAACTGACAAATCGTGTTGTAATTCATTCTTATTTCGGGTTCAGGACTAATCGTAAGTTCGTAGGTGATACGGAGTAGAAAACGCCCCGCACTAAGGCCGAAACTACGGACTTTGTGCTTAGACAGCAATATAATACGGCTACCTACACTACCTTACTAAACATGTAGACTTACACTGCGCTCAGACTGTTTATTAATCGACTACGAAATTCAATATTAGAACTCCTTTGAGAATTACAGCAAGCGGAGGGTTCCAACTAGTGTTGTACTTCGGCGTCCTAATTAATGTGTGTTTAATAATATATTTTGTATGTAAATGGCACGGGGATAATGTATGTAATGTTGGACGAAATATGAAGAGGTTTTGGGCCGATATTTGAATACGAATTAGGAGTAGAGAGGTTTAGAGTTTGGACTTGAAGTTGAGCTTCTTGCAAAAGATGTTTAATACCTTTTTTTTTTTTTTTTTTGGGATGGGAAATCATCAAATGACCCCTCCCGCTCTGAGTGGAGCGGCAGGGAGTGTCAGACTTCTACTGACTAAAACCCACCCATGCTCCTCTTAGTGCCTTTTACGTTCCAGGGCCGCGGTAACTCTTTCGAACAAATCCGCAACATGTTTAATACCTTTCAAGTAGATTTTTTATTAATGGTTGGTACAGACGTTCTCATGTGCGTGTCGTGGGTTCGATTCCCGCACGAAATCAATATTTGTATGGCCTACAGATAGTTGTTCCGGGGATAGCTAGTATGTTTGTAACAGTGTGGGGAAACTTTTTTTTTTGTTTAGGCTACTGGCGTAGGGTAAATCCAATATATAGGTATTTTTTTCTTTTTTTTGTCAACTCAAATGCCAAACAGTATGCTTTGAGCAGTTTGACATCATCATCATCATCATCCTATCAGCCGAAAGACGTCCACTGCTGGACTCAGACCTCTCCAAATGAAGGGAGTTTGGCAGGCGGTTGGCGATCGCAGTGTAGCTGTTACAATATACAGAGAATGCTGCTGCCCATTCTCTGGTGAGTCCCTTAGTCGCCTCTTACGACACCCACGGGAAGTGATGGGATGGTGCTATTCTTTTACGTCCGACACCATATGGAACAGCAGCAGCAGTGAGCACTTTAAGAAAAAGAAAATTTTAAATGAAATAGGTACTGGTATTGAATTGAAACCACTTCAATGAAACAAAACAGAACAAGTCGATGTTTTCTTAATTTCATCGTTCTGTGCATTCTTGAACTTTTTTATTAACAGAAGTAATATTTATTTTAAGTTCCTACCCAGATTCTGATATACTACCGCTGAACATTAAAAAGTACTAACTCAAAAAGTTTGCCAAAGTTTTCTCTAGAGGTTATCGCCCTAGTTCGCTTTAAGCTGAACAAATAAACGCCTGCCCTTAAGAGGCAGCGCTTTAGCAGTCTGCCGTAGCGTAGGTACCTACTTCAATTTACCTGCTTTCGTTAGACTGGGAAAACAAAGTTCATGTTAGACGAGGAGACCGGGTCCTCGAATTTTAGTTATTGCATTTTTTTGGCATTTTATTTTAAATTCACTTCATAGGTAATAGTCGGATATGTCAAAATATTTGTAAAAAGCTTATGTTCAACAAAATTTGCGATTTGGGTTAAACAGATTTTCGCAAAAAAATTATCAAAATTGGTTCACCGATTTATGTGCGAAAGCGTTATATACAAACAAACTAGATGTACAGTATTACCTTGAGGTTAAGAGAAGTTCGGTAATATTGTACTTTGAATGTAGTTCTAATAAGACACCCTAAAAACTTAAAAAATGCTTTCATCGTTACATTAATAGACAGATTTACCAACACAAAAATATACGATTTTTAGTTGTTGATTTATTAGGACACAATGAAACCTGGTACGAAAAACTAAGGTTGATTTATTTGTGAAAGTGTTTATAAAAAGGTTTTATTTTTAATCCATTTACCCTTAAAGTTGTGTCCCGCGTAAATTCGTTGTAATAAATACTAGTTACTCCACGTTGAGTGATTTACGCGAACAGCTAGACTTGTAAATCGTTAAAAGAGCCTTTTTAAATGCTTAAATAAAATATTTTTTCTTATTATTTTGGGTAAGAATAAGTCGATAGACTCAGGCTTCAGACCTAATCCATATGTTTTTGTTTGAATATCGTAAAAGGGTCTAAAAGGTTCGTTTTATAAGGATAAGGGACAAAATAATAATGTAGACATTTACGTTTCCTGGAAGCTAAAAAACATTATTTTATAAATAGGTAGACAGACAAAGTGAAATGAAATAATTTCATTTTGATTTGTCTGACTCGTTATTGTATACTCAATAAAATTATTATTTACTAGCTGTGCCCGCGACTTCGTTCGCGCGTGCATTTCGTATTTAGGAAGATATTAAGTACACAAACTCACTAAATGTATATAGGTACTCATCGTGATTATGACATGACTTACAAAATTACGAAGAACGAACGAATATTAACACTTAAAACATTTCTGCGTAAACAGTATTACTTGTTATGTGATATTCATCAGTACGTATAAATAGGCTTTGCGCGCTGCTTACTTGCGACAAAGCGACATACAACCTGGGGGTCGAGTCTGCTATTGCAATCGTGTCTCAATGACCGGTCAATGATCGATTTTTGACGTATAACGTCAAAGTTATGACACATTACCCATACAAAAACGGTCAAAGTTGTCAAATATTCGATCAATGACCGGTCATTGAGACACAATTGCAATAGCAGATTCGAGCCCCAGACCGTGCGAGATACAGGACTACCGCAGATCCACACCAACACGACTAATAGTTTGTCCCTGAGCTTGATTAATGGTCATGCCGAAACTATCAGAAGATAAGTCTCCGCAGAGGACATGGTGGAGTATACGGTGGATGTCTGCCCTGCTTGGGCGGAGCATCACCGTGTCCTCGTCGAGGCGATCGGCTGCGGCGTCCTGGTTTACTCCATGGTCCGGAGAAGAATATAAGAATGAATGACAGCACGATTTGATAGTTATTCCTAGTTCGGGACCAATCGTAAGTCCGTAGGTGATACGGAGTAGAAAACGCCAAACACTAAGGCCGAAACTACAGACTTCGGGCTTAAGAGAGTAGACCCCCTCAGCCGCCGCAATAGAAAAAGACAACCCGGACGTTGCGTCGGGAGTCGCAGGGCAATTCCCAGCCACCCTAAGCGCGGGCCCGCAGATGGCGAGCGTAGGTTGGCTCACTGTCCGAACACTAACTACTGTTGCGGAATTTGTTCGAAAAGTCACCACGGCCCTGGAACGTTAAAGGCATAAGGAGGAATACGGACGTGTTTTAGTCAGTAAGAGTTTGACACTATCTTCCGCTCCACGCAGAGCAGAAGAAGCCATTTGATGTTTTCCCATCCATAAAAAAACCCACAACGGATAGAGTAGAGTAGAGACTCCGTTGTCCTGGCTAAGTTTGCAAGCCTAGCTCCGCCCAAATGTACAAAAGCCACCAGTGTGCTTCACAGGTTGAGCGGAGAGACGACCGATAATACTTAAGGCGAGCCTGACTTGAGCGCGTAGGCATCTAACGCTTACCCCAGGCCCCGCAAGGAGTAGCAATACGTAATAAGTTACGATGCGCGGGAGACGCGCGCACCAAGCGCACCGCTCGCTCATGAGTTCACGGACTCGGGTAGGTACTAAGTTCCGTCACAGGATAAAGTAATGCAGTAGATCAACTTGAATTGATTAGTATAAGTTTATTTTGTTTTATTTTTCTATTAAGTATTTTTTAAGGTTATAGATGGATTAAGTACGTATTGTACAAACTTGAATCCAATTACTAATCATTAAAAATCAGTAATAATACTTATTTATTTTAGAGTATATGGTGGATTTAAAATTGACTGACACGAAAATTATGAATACGAGTACGATACAAAAATACGCGTCGCGCGCTATTTGGCTTTGGTGCGATACCTTCGTAAAAATCAAGTTGTAGGTAGGCACACTTACTTTAGGAAAATTATGTTACAATTCTTGAATATTATAATTCAAGAAAGCTTAGAAGTATAAATGGTTTGGAATTTGCCTAGATGCTATTTAAAAAAAAACAAAAACGTTTTTATATTTTTTAATCAAATAGTTAACATAATAAAAGTTACCAATGCAACTGGCTAAAATTCGTTGAACTGTAGCTGTCTCGGTTTGCATGGACCTAGCTGAGTAGATTGACACGGAATATGGTCCTTGGATTTGCTTGGACCTGGCTGCACAGGCTTATCATTAACATTTTCTTTGTTTTCTTTCAATATTATGTCTCGTATTGGCATACCGCGATTTTGGCGCGGATCCACAATCTCTGGCAATATACATTTCAAATAAAAATCTATAATTTTTTTCTCCATATGCACCCGCCAAAATTCGTCATCTCTTGAAATATTTTCTACTACTAGTTTTCACCGAACCATATTCCAAAAATGCATTGGTTCCTTTCTGTTACATGAAGTTGACCCTGCACTTGGTAATACCAATTACTTTTTTTGTTTATAACCCTGGTATGTTTTATTCTATCGAATTTAAATATATGTATTTTACTTTCTTCAATAGCAGCATTTCCCTTTTCTAAATGCCGTTATTGGACATTTAATTTCAACAATGGTGTCGTTCCCAACTATACCGTCGGGGGTAACCCCAATAAATGAGTATTATTTTGGAGACAAGTCACGCCCTTCCGCATGCTCTATTGCCCTGTAACGCAAATTTTGATTTTGATTTGTTGGTAATTAACAAGTAAAATTTTAAAAACTTACAAAATATCCCTGTTCAATAAAGATAACGGAGCTACAGTGCCAAAGACAGATACACAGGCACACAGACGCACGTACACAGAAACATAGATAGCAAACAGTTATAAATAAATAGGATAGAATTGTAATATGGTGTGTGTTTAATTTCTTTATGTATTTTATGGTGTTACAATAATGATAATGAGATACTACTTTATTCAAATCTATACTAAATAATATTATAAAGTGGAAGTGCGCTAAGTACGCTGTGGTAATAGCTAATTATACGTAAGTACCATGTACAACAAAGATATTGTTTTTCATTCGATCTAAAAAAAAGTCCGCGACGTTACACCTATATCTATCTCTTATAAATATGCCACACTAAGGCATTTTATGTCAAATAATTTATTTAAAAATTAAAGGTGGTTTTTCAGCATTAATATTAGGCAGGCATATTAATCCTTACTAGCGAAAGTTACTTCATCATCAAGATAATTTTATGAAGATAAACTTTGTCTTTTACAGCATGTTATTTGAACTCACCGTTTAGGAGATAATGTAAAATTAAAATAATTCAACAATATTATTAAATCGAACGGGCGGTGCGCGAGACGCGGCCACCAAACGAGAACGCGTCGAGCCTGCGTGACTGCGTGCGACGCGGTGCAAGAATTTCTTTTTTGTATTATGATTATGAATTTATGATAGTTACATTCATGGGGAAGGCTGTACGGCTATACGGGAACGGGAATTCCTACGGGAATGAAGAGTTCCGTTACCTGTCTCCGAAGTTCTTCATCAGATCTTCACCAAATTGAAATGGGATCAGTCCGGGAAGATACACTTCCAAGAAAAATAGAATCATCAAAATCGATTGACAATTGGCAAAAATATCGCTGAGCAAACATACAACAAAAAAAAACAGTCGATTTGAGAACCTCTTCTTTTTTGGAAGTCGGTTAATAATATACAATACAATAGTCAATTAAAAACAGTTTAGTGTATGTAATTTATAATTTCTATACATTTTTCCTCTTGCCAATAAACACCGATAAAGTAACGCATTGGATTGGAAAAACTATCCAAACTGACCACATAGTTTTTTGTATGTCTTGTCATAACTTGATACATTGTTAGTAATTAGTAAGAGGATGGACTCTAGTGTACAGCGCATAAATGAGCTGGTCCGGTAGCCTAAACGTTACCAAAAGTATGTTATTATAATATTTTCATAGGAAATGGTCATACTGTAACACTTTTACACTATGGCACGCGACTCACGAGTGCGCTGCGCGTATTGTTTGGCATAGACGAGACCTACACAAACGTTGCGGACACCATAAATATTATTATTTGTTGTGTTGTGGTGGCTGTGAGTAGGTACCCACCTAGCGTATAACTACACTTATATTTCTTCTCTACATGAACACCACAACATTATTGCACCGATATTCAACTCTCATGTAGGAAATACGAGCTATTATTTTTGCATTTGTTTAGGAGTAAGATAAGTGAAAACGGACCTTTCTAATAAATAACAAATATTATAAGACTTATACAAACTCTCCGAAACCATCAAGACTAACGTAGCGGGGTGAACTACCTATTTGACATTTGAAAACAGTAAATCATTGTATCATGTGCGCGCGAGGTGGCTTTATGCACTCTGAAATAGGTTCAAATTCAATTGTTTTACATACTCGATGCGGTTGGTAAATCTATTCCGCGCGAAAACTAAACCACTAAAGCGCACGTCTTTATGCGTATTGAAATAAGGTTTAAATTAAACTGTTTACACACATGTTTGCGGTGTGGAAATTTATCTGTTTCGTGTCGGTACTTACCTAGTTAGTAAAGTAAATTATGTATATACCTTTATACCTTTTTGTTTATTCAGCCAAAGTTTATAAAAAAAAGTAGTCACCGCTGCAACGAAGAGCCGTGACAACTTTTTTTCCCCCATTTTTTTTTTACAAAATTATAGCTACATCTAATAAAAACTAACTATATTACAACTGTTTGAACACTAAATTGTATACAAGTATTATTATTTAACCACTCGACACGTGAAAATTCCAAAATAAAAAATAAATCTTACGTAAATAAACATAAACATTAAATTCGCGGCACACTGGTGTGCCGGCAGTGCTAGAGCGGTAATCAATTTAGGCTTAGCCAGTAACAGAACTTAGCGGGGGTGGCGGGATCGCAAAAATTTGGCACACGTCCGACCTCCAACACGTTCCGCTCGGGACTAAATGACACGGGGCGCGCTCATGAAACGACAAAATCACTTGATTTTGGAATTAGTGGGATACGTATTTTCATATTTCACATTATGACGGCCGATTTATATCACATTTTTTACGACCTTTATTGTGGTATAAGTTTTATTACTCAAAACCTTATACAGGGTTACTGGTAATTCGACGTATATCCGTCAAGGGCTGATAAGGGGGCCAAAATGCAACAAATTGAACCCCCCATATGTATGGCCGAAATTCAATAGTTTTCGAGATATTTGAATTTTAAGGGTTTTTCGAAATTTACCCAAAATTTGACATTTAATTCCAAATAAAAGAACCCACATACCCATTCAAGGGTACCATTAAAAATGATGTTGTAGCTGGCACTTCAATTAAGCTATGGGCATCATTAAAACTACTTAATTTAACAAAATAATTAAAATAATGACCGAAGTAAGAATAATATCTTACCAATATTTTCATTTTACGCTTCAAAAATGTTGTCTCGTCAAAAAAAATTCTATGACATTAATCGTACAAATAACTAAAACAACTTGCCTATTCAGTAGGCTTTCCAAAAAGGTATAAAAGTCAATTTTAAAATACATAATTCGTGGCATGGCATGTGTTTGAACCGGCGTGGGGAGAGAAATCATCTGTGTTCTTAGTTTATCATCCTCGCTAAAACAACCGATTTTACTGGCGAAATTCTTCCTGATGGGGCGAGGTGTGCGGGCCGGGGAGTACACGGCGTTTGCTGCGCTCGCGTCGCCTTCCTTAGTACAGTTCGCGTCAAATAACTATGCCCCTCTGAAGTTAGCCATTTGCAAAGATCGCGTAGGTGCAGTCACGTAGACGGGAGCAAGCGGGACGCAAGCATGCATCGAACGTAAACGAGCGACTGAGACATAAAATCGCGCCGTCATAATCCCCGCCCGCGCATGTGCAGTTGCAGTTTGTTCGTTTTTTACAGTTCGTGTCAAATAACTGTGCCCCTCTGAAGTTGGCTACGAGTGGCTGCGTAGTAGTCAAAATTATGAACAAACTGCAAGTGCGCATGCGCGGGGCGGGGATTATGACGGCGCGATTTTATGTCTCAGTCGCTCGTTTACGTTCGATGCATGCTTGCGTCCCGCATGCTCCCGTCTACGTGACTGCACCTACGCGATCTTTGCAAATGGCTAACTTCAGAGGGGCATAGTTATTTGACGCGAACTGTACTAAGGAAGGCGACGCGAGCGCAGCAAACGCCGTGTATTCCCCCACCCGCACACCTCGCCCCATCAGGTAGAATTTCGCCAGTAAAATCGGTTGTTTTAGCGAGGATGATAAACTAAGAACACAGATGATTTCTCTCCCCGCGCCGGTTCAAACACATGCCATGCCACGAATTATGTATTTTAAAATTGACTTTTATACCTTTTTGGAAAGCCTACTGAATAGGCAAGTTGTTTTAGTTATTTGTACGATTAATGTCATAGAATTTTTTTTGACGAGACAACATTTTTGAAGCGTAAAATGAAAATATTGGTAAGATATTATTCTTACTTCGGTCATTATTTTAATTATTTTGTTAAATTAAGTAGTTTTAATGATGCCCATAGCTTAATTGAAGTGCCAGCTACAACATCATTTTTAATGGTACCCTTGAATGGGTATGTGGGTTCTTTTATTTGGAATTAAATGTCAAATTTTGGGTAAATTTCGAAAAACCCTTAAAATTCAAATATCTCGAAAACTATTGAATTTCGGCCATACATATGGGGGGTTCAATTTGTTGCATTTTGGCCCCCTTATCAGCCCTTGACGGATATACGTCGAATTACCAGTAACCCTGTATAACTCAAATGAAATGATAATTACATCTTGATTTTGACTTGTCTTTGCGATTTAATTGGATGCAGTAAAGTGCAAGTAATCGTGTATCGCACGGCCGAAATCGCAAGATCGAAGTGTGAAATATGTAATATATTTTTTTCAAAATTTAAATCCGTGTTGTTTACGAATAAAACACAATTTTACACAATGCAAAACAACGTTTTTCCGGAAAACCTGGCCTTAAGCCGCAAGGGAGTGATAATCTGAGATAAAAGTCAGCTCAATCACTTAGCACTCACAAACCTATATTTACTACCTGTATGTGTACATTATGGATTGCAATAAACGATTTGATTTGAAACCCGCACCTCACCGTCCCTAGGATTTTTTCACGTCGGAAAGTCATGGCCAGGATGACGTAGCCGGCGTCGAAACAACCTCCGCAAATTGGGCTGTCTGTAGTGTATAAGTTAAAAAAATTTAAGGGCAATGATCCGTAATAATAATCCCTATTATTACGGAGGTAATTTTTACTGAGAAGTCATTTAGTTAGTCACGTTTATAGACTTGTCATTACCATTTTTCACTTTTTTCACCATTTGTTGTCATGAAGTTCAGTTGTTCTCTGGCAAATTCATGCACGAAACTGTGTGAAAGAAAAAAAGAAGGAGGAGCGAGTACGGGTCCAGCACTACCATCTCGAAACCTATCTTCGCGAGTTCTTCTGTGGCGTCATTGCCCAGGGATCCATAGTTCCCCTTGAAG
This sequence comes from Melanchra persicariae, assembly GCA_947386135.1. Lineage (NCBI taxonomy): Eukaryota > Metazoa > Arthropoda > Insecta > Lepidoptera > Noctuidae > Melanchra > Melanchra persicariae. The sequence goes on along the minus strand of OX376657.1, from coordinate 2,860,799 downwards.
CTCTGGAGTGTGAAACCCGCTACTGGTAATTTCTGGCCCTAGGCTGGTCACGACGAATCACCAGCTGACTGGGAATTGAACAGTTTTGTTTCAAAATAAACAGAAAATAATTAGGAATGAGGGAGATCCTGGGAAAGAAATTCAAGAGGTGAAAGGCTCACCGATTCGAAGCTCAAATGTCTTGAGCATCGAAGCCGAGTTTTTAGCCTGTCGGTTTTGTATCGGTTGCATTTTGGGGAGTGTGCGACGGAATTGCATAGTTTAATTCTGCCAAGCTCGTTCCATCATCGGACCACAAGACGTACGGCGGTACGCCACCGGTACACGGTGGACCTCACACCCACATGAACAAAACGTTTTGGAAACACATGGCGTGGAATTCCCTGACTGAGTCCGTGTTTCCGGATAGTTACAGCCTGGGAGTCTTATCAAGAGTGAATAGGTTACTTATAGGCAAGCGTGCTCCATCTTCGATCACATCATCGTTTGCCATCAGGTGAGATAGTGGTCAAACGCGTTCCTATCAAAAGTAAAAAAAAATGAAAACAAAGTCAGTGGAGCAATTTTTTTTTTGCATCAAATGCGTAACGCTTGGTAAGTATCAAAATAATCTTTAACTAAAATATACTTTTTGGTGTAATTCTCGTACTGTTGATGGTAAGTACAGTTTCGCTCAACAGATGGCATTGCAAGTGTCATTAAAGGTACTTACCCCTACTTACTATGCATGTAGATAATAAGTTGATTTCTTCTAGATTTCCATAATCCTATCAGGTTTATGTGAATGTTTTCTACATTAGTTTTGTATTTTTTATCTCGATGCAAACGAAACAGAATACATATTAACCGCTGCGGCCCCGACATGTGAAAATTCCCAAAAAAATATAAATCTTATGTAATAGGTAAATAAACATTAAATTCGCGATTAATTCGCGACACACCGGTGTGTCGCCGGGGCCGGAGCGGTTAAACAGAAAATAGGTTCTGCTTGTCATTCTAAAAAGATATGCAAAATACAGCAATAACATATTATTAATATTTGAAAATATTGGGTTTGGTAGGAATAAAAAAATAAGGAAATAAATAAAATAAAAATAATTCAAAAATAATTACAAAATTTGTGGGATTTCAACCCACACCTAGTCTTTCGAGAGGCAGGCTTTAAACCAACGGACTATGAGATCTGTTGACAATTGATTAAAATAGCCGATAGCTTAGCTCCCTGAAAGGGTTCCACATCAGGTGCTCTAGACCTTCATTTTTTTTATGTCGACAGACAGTACTCATCATGTTGACCAACTATTCCTTAAGCGGTATATTAATATCTCTTATAGATTAGCCGGGCTGCTAAGGTTCCACGTCTTGTATTCAGATCTTTAAAATAAATTATAGCCTATATGTTGGCGAGGACTTATAGCTATACAACAAAAAAGTTTCATTAAAATCCGTCCAGTGGTTTTTGCGTGAAAGACGAACAACAGACAGACAGACAGACAGACAGACAGACAAAAAAATAAAAAAAAATATTTTTGGCTTCTACTGTTTGTATAAAGCACCCCTGGAGTATTTTTTTTACTTTATATTCAATGTACAGAATTGACCTCTTCTACAGTTTTATTATATGTATAGATTGGTCTAAAAATGTTGTACAATCAAACACTTACGAACAAATATTAGGTATGCAAAAATATATTAGAGTTTAACAATCGTGTCATTTGTATCTGGTACCCAAGGAAAGTTTTAACTTGTGGTGCGATAGCTATTACCTACTATACGTCCGTATGGTGTAAAAGAATAGTACCATCTCATCACTTCCCATAGGTGTCATAAGAGGTGACTAAGGACTCACCAGAGAATGGGCAGCAGAATTCTGTGTAGGTACATTGCTACAGCTACACTGCGATCGCCAACCGGCCAGCCAAGCGGGGCGATTATGACAAACCCCCTCCATTTGGAGGAGGCCTATGTCCAACAGTGGACGGCTTTCAGCTAATATGATGATGATGATGACCTACTATACCTACACTGAAAGAAGAAACAATACGTAACACACATAATCAATCTGCCTTTTACCAGTGTAGTCGCGGTCGGTTTCCAGTCTAACGTCTAAGTCTTGGCACGAGTATTCTGGTGTATCCGCACCATAATACTCGTGCCAAGATTTTACTTGGACCAACTGCCGGTCTGACCTCCACAATCCAGTAACTGAAATACAATATCCCTTGGTATACTGCTGTTAGAGTATCTGGCTTCTGACTACTCTCTAGCTTCGTCTCTCTCTGGCTTTATAACGAGGGAGAAGGATAGGAAGATGATGATCAAGTGAGATTCATCATCTGCCTAGCTTTTTCCAAACTCTATTGGGGGCTGCTTCCAGTCATACCGGATACAGACTTCCACAACCCATTAACTGGAGTTAAGACAAGCCAAGACTGGACTCAGATTTTCTGGCTTCTCACAATCCGTAACGACTGCCAAAGGTCTACAAATGACAGCCGACACCAAAACGCTTAATTAACGTGTTTTCCAGTAGGGAGGAAACCCGCCATGTAATGGATGCCAGACTTTACACATGAGATATAAAAAAAGTAATTTTAAAAACTAAACCGACTACAATACTGTACTTTATTAATAAATAACTAAAAAAAATACATAAAAAAAATCTTAAGTAAATTTGACAAATGTTTTTTATATTTGGAATTATCGTTGTCACTTGGTAGTCGTATATCGTATGTCATTTAATGGTATACCCCGCCCACCGCAGTTAGGTGGACATTTTATACAAATCGTTTAGTTTTTGAAAAATGCGCGAACAAACATGCAAACATACACTGATATCATAAAAACTGTGCAATTCTGGCAATATTCCATACTTACGGGTCGAATTGATAACATCCTTTTTCGAAGTCGTCGTTTAAAAATTTTGACTAAAGAAAAACAGTACGACAACTACGACGACATGGTTGGCGCAGTGTTTGAGCAGTTGACTGCTGCGCTGCGTGTAGCGGGTTCGATTCCCGCACGGAACAAATATTTGTATGGCCTACAGATAGTTGTTCCGGGTCTGGCTGTTTGTGTATGTGAGTTTATATGTTTGTAAACGCACCCACGATACATGAGAAATTCCTAGTGTGGGGCAACGTTTTTTTTTAAAAACAAAGAAAAGAAAAGTAGAAAAATTCTCCCTGTCTCTCGGACTAGGTGAAACGTGCCTCAACGTGCATTACCGTACCCATGTCTACAGAGTTCAATTACGGCCGTCTCTGAAATTAGGCATTTTTCTTTGCTAAATGTGTCGTGAAGTGAAAAAAGTTTCAGGGTCCCTTTCACATCTTATGTAACTTAAAGGCATTCTTTTTCGTACTGAAAAAAAAATATCGCACATTTTTTGTGAAAAGTTTGGTGAAAATTGAGAGAAAAGCGTCGTAGATAAAAAGATTTTTTTCTTTTGTAATTTTTTTGCTGACTGAAGTAGTTAGTTTTTCTTTATAGGAGTTGTGTATTTTTCTTTTAGGAGCCTAAATAGAATTTAGGTCTTGTTAGTAAGAATGTTGTTTTACATAAAAATGTTGGCATTTTTACTACCAAGGATGATAAAGACGACAAACTAGCTATCTTGAAGTTTCTTTTTAATCTTTTTTATTTAAAAACACAGTTTAAAAATAAAAAGCAACTAACCAGTGTTAACGATAACGATTACTAAATCAATTAAACCATTAGTATAAACTACAGTTTATTTGTTTATTATGTGTTTGTGTAAAAAGTCACAAGAAGAAGACCTTTATTTAAATACATTATAATTTCTAGTATAGAGTCTATAATGATATAAGTAATGTTTTGCACTGTATTTAAAGTGATTTGTTGTCCTTTATGTAAGATTCTTATAGGGTCTAAAAGGGCAAAGTAATAATGTGACATTTTGAGCACATGTACAATACAGGAGCGTTGGGATTGTTAATAGAAATGAGGGGTTCGGGCGGAGTCGAGCTGAGGAAGACGATGACAATTTCTGTTGGTGTTTTTTCTTTTTTTTTTGTGGGTGGGAAATCATCAAATGAGTTCATCCGCTCTGGATGGAGCGAAAAGAAGTGTCAGACTATTACTAACCAAAACCCATCTGTGTTCCTCCTTATGCTTTTTGCGATCCAAAGCCGCGGTGACTCTTTCGAACAAATTTCTGTGAAGACTTTTCTTCCGTGAATGTTATTGCAATAATACTTATTGCGATCTCAATTAGAGTACCGAGTCCTGCATCTATTCATTCTCCATCCTCCTTCATCCATTGCTGGGCACAGGTCTCTCTTTTCTCGTGCCAAACTCCACGATCCTGTGCCACATCTTTCACCCCGTCCTATCCGCGATGGCAACCATTTCGTCTGCCCATCTCGCTGCCAGTCGACCAACATTAATTTCCTTCTACCACTCATTGGAAGCCAATGATCACCAGCTATTCTCAAAATGAAAACATTCTAAACATGAATTCCACTCACGAAATTCACGAACGCGGAGCGTGTTTGATAATTTCGTTCCACCGTCAAAAACCTACACAAAAAAACCTAATTTATTATTCGCTAACATTTCGTAATTTCACACGCGTTATGTCATTAAACAGTTATATAAATATTCGTGCTGACACTCTCATAACGCAACAGGTGAGGTGAATTACTGCCAAAAACACCGTTGTGACGTCACCACTCACGTTACAGTTTGTAATAACATTTCGAGATGTAGAAACGTTTTTAATGTTGCATTAGGGTTCTGTAAGGTGGAATATAATTTATTTTTGAGGGATTTGCTTTTTTTTCTTGGGAACACAGATGGTGCCAGAGAGAAATTTTTCTGCTCAAAATGGTTTAGTTTTGTATATTGGAACAACCTGTAGATATTTTTAGGTGTTATTTGTGGTTGTGCTTTCGGATCTCGTGGCTTAATAATAACAGCCGCACGGTTAAGCAGCGCTTGCCGGGGTCAGTCTGTGGATGGGTGACCATCTTAACATTCCGAGACTCCTTCGTGCCTCGGAAAGTACGTTAAGCCTTTGGTCTCGGCGGTCATTTGTAGATCTTTGGTCTGTCGTTATGGATTGTCAGAAGCCAAAAAATCTGACTCCAGTCTTTCCAAGAAGTACCTAACAAGGTACTTCTTGGAAAGACTGGAGTCAGATTTAGACTGGACTTAGACTAGACTGGAGTTAGACAACCAAGTAAAACCCAGTTACTTGGTTGTGAAGGTCTCGGAGGCAGCCGCTCCACGTAAAATACTGGTATTCAGCTGAATCCGGTTTGACTGGGAGCCGACCCGAATATAGTTGGGAAAGGCTAGGCAGTTTTGTGGCTGTGATTGAGGAGCGCATAGCTTAATAATAACAGCTGCACGGGTCGTTCTTCCAGGTTAAGCAACGCTTGCCAAGGTCAGTCTGTGGATGGGGTAATTATCCATTACATTACATTACATCGTCTTTGGCAGTTGTTACGTTTGCTAGAAGCCAGAAAAACTGACACCAGCCTTGCTTGTCAGACTCTTACTGACTAACACTCATCGTGTTCCTCCTAATGCCCTTTGCGTTCCAGGGCCGCGGTGACTCTTTCGAACATATTCTGCAACCCTGGCAGGCTCTGGCCCTCGCCTCGTCTACAAGCCTGGGAACTTATTAAATAAAATGAATATAAATCCAGTTTTCAGTGAACCTAGGCAGGTATTAAACCCTCTTGTTAAACCAGGTGCCACTGAATACCTATGTTACAAGTTAGGATGACATGCGTACTAATATATCATGACAGGTTTAATCTGGCTTAATCATTATTAGTAGACTGTGTCTGTAACTCAGTACTAACTATCTGTAGTTAGAAGCTTACAGACATCATGTTATGTCACTCAAATTCAGTTAGTTGTTTGTAATGAGTAAACGATAATGTGCCATGTTGTCGGAGTATTATAGTCGTCAATTAGGTATGTTTAGCATCTAGGTACGAGTATAAGGCTACGTTTCCACCAGAGATGTGCGAGGGATTGCTTGCGCTGTGCGAGGTTCGGAAAATTAAGCGATTCTTTTGGATCTTAATAAACACGTCTTTCGCATCGCTTCCTCGCACATCTCTGATAAAAACGCAACCTAAGGGAGATTGCTCGTGGCTCAATAATAACAGCCGCACGATTCGATCTTTAAGGTTAAGCAACACTTGCCGAGGTCGTTCCATGGATGGGTGACCATCTCAACATTCTCAGTCGAGATTCCTACGTGCTTCGGAAAGCAAGTGTAGATGTTGGTCCCGACAGTCATTTTTTTGTTCTTTTCGTTAAGTTAAGGAAAGCCAGCAAATCTGGCATCTCGGCATCAGTCTTGCAATGGAGTATCGTGTTACCCAGTTACTGGGTTGTGGAGTTCTGATAGACAGTCATCGGCTCCCAATCAAACCGGATTCAGCTCAATACCGATAGACAGTCGTTAAATGTAAAATACTAGTTAGTATTCAGCAACGTAGTTAAAAAAAGTTTTTTTTTATTGTTATTTATGTACACACAATAAACTTAAAAAAAATTGAACACAGAAAAAAGAGCACAAAGGTACTGCTTATATTTTCAAAGATATTTACAACCGAAGCCAGTTACACTATTTAAAACGTTTAATTAATTTAACATAGACATGCATTCTTCTCACAAAAAATCAAACATTCAGACAGCATCATCTTCCATTCAGTTGGAAACATATCAAGTTCTGATTTTGATTGATCTAGGTTTAAGGGATTCGTTTGATTATTTTAAGCCATCCCTCCTGTTTTAAAAACACATCTACCTCGCTTCCTTTTTACGATTTGGAGCTGACATAATAAGAATCTCACCTTGATTGACTTGAAAAATGTAAAAGAATATCGAGTCAAAGGATCTCATTTGGTAGAGCCACAGAGTTTAGAAAAGATAGACATCTTTTAACCATCCATTATGCGCACAGCTAAGGAGTGAGATTCCCTACCGGAATCGGTTTCCTGATAGCTATAACCTGAGTCTTTAAGTCAAGAGCGAATAGGTTACTTCTAGGCAAGCGTGTTCCTACGTTGACCACATTATCCCTTTCCATCAGGTGAGATTGTAGTCAAACACAAGCGTACCAAAAAGAATTAGAAAAAAAACTGATGCCGCTGACTCGCTGCACGACATAAAAAACTAATTCCACTCTGTCATAACAAAATCAACATATACATGACACCTATATTCACCAACGTAAATAAAACTCCCACATTTCGTATAAAATAAAAAAAGTCCAATAACTCGCCTGCCTACTGCAGTAAAATCCCAATAGTCGTATTGTGTACTGCAGTCAAATCCTTATATTATTTGCACTACGTATGATTATTGCAATCGTAAAGTTTAGTTCACTTCAAATAAACAGGACACGTACTTTTTTACTGATATTGTGATCATGCAAGCCAAACAGCGGCCAAAAAGCTGAGCATCAAAGCGATACTTCACACGGACAGCTTTTAAACCTTTACAAGGTACAAGTACAATCCTGCATGGAGCAACTTGCCGCGCTTGGCTCGGTGGATCGCAGAGCTAAGAGGTTCATTGGCGTCGTAAAACTAGCGGATGACAAGCTTCACAGCTTGACTCATCGCCGCAAGGTTGCCTGCTTGTCAGTCTTCTACAGACTGTACTTCGATGAGTGTGCCCAAGAACTCCACGACCTCATCCAACCGCACCGGCTCCCTTCTACCATCGGACATCTAGACGCACTGCAACCACTTACCATCCCTACCTTTTTGCTCTTCTACTAACTACAAAACCAAGCGTTTCCAAACGTCTTTTATAATGCGCACAGCAAAGGAGTAGAACTCGCTACCTGCGTCTGTGTTTCCGAACGCATTCAACTCTAATATTCTCTAAGTTAGAGTGAACAGGCTTGTTTTGGGTAAGGTCACTCCATGGTCGATTTTGTTTCCCCTTTGTGTCACCTATGACCTAGACTAGAGTCACAAGCAAACCCATCTCAAATAAAAAAAAACAGTGATTGCTTCGACCATCGTTACGAGTCACCCGAAAGCATGAATAGTTTGCCATGGGTATCGTCTTGAATCAGTAATGCTAGTGAAGGAGGAGGCGGGCCGCGTGAGGGAGAGACAGCCCTCACGCCCCAATCGCCGCAACATAGGAGACGCTCCGGGCGTCGGGAGTCGCAGGGCGATTCCGGCCACCGTAGGCGCGAGCCTGCATACGGCGAACGTTGAGTGGCTCGCCGTCCGATCAAAGCCAGGTCCGGGTCGACGGTGGGTTCTGTTCCACGCCCGCCTCAAAGAGATGTCAGCATAAGGAAGGGGCCTGTTAGGGCCAGAGCTTGCCAGGGTTGTGGATTTTGTTCGAAAGTGTTACCGCGGGCCTGGAATGCAAAGGGTACTAGGACTAGGGAGTCTGACACTCCCTTGCGCTCTACCCAGGGGGCCTAGACAAAAAAAATCTGTAGCGTTACCGTCAGACGCTGACGGTAAAATGTATGGGCATGACATTAGGTGTGGAAAGGAAACGTCATCACCTAACGACATTCCCATACATTTTGTCGTGAGCGTCTGACGTTAACGCTACAGAAAAGTTTTTTGTCTAGGGGGGTAGAGCGGAAGGAGCGCGTACCGGAAGACGCAGCGTTGGAAGGCCTCCCACAAGGTGGACCGATGACCTGGTGAGGGTCGCGGGTAACCGATGGATGCGAGACGCACAGGACCGGTTGTTGTGGCGACACTTGGGGGAGGCTTATGTCCAGCAGTGGACGTCTTTCGGCTGTTACGAGTATGATGATGATGATGGAGGTCTCACAGTAAAATATAGGTATTTCACCACAAAATAGTTACACAAAAGCTAATTAGTTTTTTTTTAAATTTCCCTTTCGTTGTTATAGCATATAATTCTCGCTCACACCTAAAATACTGGCATATCTATCTCTTTTAATACTCTGTAGTAACCATCCTTGCGCGTCGCAAACAAAACGCCTTTTTTTCATCAGCTCAATCGCCCCAAAATGGGAAGTCATCAACAAAATAGCCTTAACTTCGGCCTCCTGGCTATATTGTAATCCTGAGACTGATTTAATGGATTCAAGAATAGGGTCCTGTCAGTCTTTGTAATTAAGGGCCTGATTATGCGGAGCCTTTCGGACACCTTTGCTTAAGTAATTATGTAAAATTAGTCGGTAAACGGGTTAGGGGAAGTTGCTTAAGTGTTTTGGTGCAGTTTTAGTTAATTCTGATACTTAGTTAAGTTATTTGGTTAATAATGAAAGATCTTCATGAAGTTTTACTCTAACTTAAAACCATTTTCGGTAACACATATCAGGCAGGTAGGAACACCTAATGGTGCCTGTATTAATGTATCAGTAATTGTCTAATAAAATAGCATTATACGGATGTCGCAGTATTAGGTATAGTTGCTTACACCGCACTATGTAGTGAATTCTGCTTTGAATTTTACATGGCAATTTTTGTTCTTTACTATAGACAAATGTCTGTATCAACTTATATGTAAACATGGTCCATCGCCGATCACGAAATTGCTTACCATCACGTAAGGTAGTGGTCGAACGAAAGTCTAACAATAATAAAAATGTTAACACCAATCTAGTGTCTATTTATACAGGATCGAAGCTTTAAATTATCTTGTAGTCTTCGATCTTCAAAAACGGCCGGAAAAATAAGACTAAATATTGTGGTCTTATTTCAAATCAGCGTGTTCCAATTTTTTCGAATTTTAAAATAGTGTAAACCAGATTTGTCATCGTATGTTTTGAAACTTATTTGTTAAGAGTTAAGTATTATTTCAGAATTAAATTAAGATTGTAGTTATTTTAAAATCACTACATTTTAAGCCTCTTTATATCCGATAACAGAAGGTCTTACATACAAATATATTGTTGTTGTAATTAAACTATAATTATGCTCGAGGATTATGGGTTATTTTAGTTGAGTTTTTGATGAATTTAAGCTGTTTTCTACGATTCATAGTGTCAAAACATAAATTATATGTGTGTGCAAACGTGGACAATTTTGCGACATGTTTTTGTTCCTGATCCTTAATGTAGTGTACTCATAATCGATGCTTGTAGTAAATAGTCTTATAACTACTCCCCTCCTAATCTACATAGATTGCATCCCTTGTCAAAAACACTATTTTAAATATCGGCTCATTTCCCAGGACTTCATAATCTGAAGTTAGGGCCCATAAGGGTCCATAACGGTCCCTCTATAGGAGGCCGGAGATAGGCCTCAATCTGCTGAGACCTCGGGCGTCCGTAATGGCTGGTCATTTTAGCCATGTGCCGCTCCATACTATTAAAGACTCTTTTGTTAGGGATGCTTTATTCTTTGCCCAACGGTTTTATCTTGATGAGATGGAGCTGGGCTCTAGAATTTTTAATGAAATTAGATCTTGAGACAGCCTTTATGTAGAATTTTAAATATTTGAAAAGTATTTTGAATATGGATGGCGTCGTAACGCGTTTAGATTTTATGTAGTTCAAGAGATTTAAAAGGTTTACGCCGACGAAGGCCATTAAATTGACAGAATTTAACTTTCGTCTTGGATTTTCTCTACTATTCTTTATTTGTTGACAATCCGTATCTTTATTATCCTTACTGATATTACAAACGCGAAAGTTTGTATGTTTGTAACTCTTTCACGCAAAAACTACTGCATGGATCTTGATGTAATTTAGCACAGAAGTAGATTATAGTCTGAAATAACACATATGATACTGTTTATCCCGGGAGTATGTTCCCTTGGGATAATTTAGCAACTAGTGCCATATAAATTGACGGTGCATCAAACAAATGCAAAAAACTAACTTTGACATGGCATCGTCAAAGAAAAAGTTTGACATAGTAATAATTGTTCATAATGATGAGTACAATGACCCCTTAAGAGGTATTGTGTTTACTCTGTTATACGTTGTATAGATAAAAACTATTTCATATCCTTCTCCACAGCCAGGGTTGCGGAATTTGTTCGAAAGAGTCACCACGGCCCTGGAACGCAAAGGGCAGGAGGAACACGGATGGGTTTTTGTCAGTAAGAATCTGACACTTCCTTCCAATCCTCCCAGAGTGGAAGGAGTCATTTGATGATTTCCCATCCAAAAAAATAAATGCCCTTCTATGTGATGTTTATATTCCAACGCAATGTAATATTTTTACCGAATAAATTAACTGCCTCCGTGGTCGAGTATGCTTCCCGTGAGTTCGATTCCCACGGGAAGCAAACTTTGTAAAGTTGTTTCCAGTTTGGCTAGAACATTGCTTATATCACCTAATTGTCAGATAAAGAAATGATGCACGTAAAAGCCCCGGTGGTCCCGGCCGCCAAATGGCGGTCGTCAAATAAACCATGTCCGAGGCCCTTGAGGCGGTTTAGAAACTCTGACACTAGGGTGTGTGGGGTCGTTAGACCTTACTGCCCACACGATTAGAAGAAGAATACTGAATTAATTAAATTGAATTGGATATCGCAAAAGTAGGCTACTAACATTCCCTTGGGATAAATTCCGAACTTCACGCAAATGAAGCCGCTGCCACTTGAGATTTAGCACAAACAAACGTCTTCAAAACAAGTTTTCGTTACCAAGTAACACAGAAGGCGTCAAAAGAACGGAACAATAAACCTAGATTTCACCAAAACGTACCGTACTAGCTTTAAGAATGCTTTATAGCTACTTCAACACATTCGCTTGAATTCAGCAGCTTACATTCGTAACACTAAAGTAAGCCATAATTTTCTCTGGAGCACGCAGTTCCGTTTACGTGGTCTCGCTAAATGCTTCTAGTTATGTGTTCCTACATTGTAGGAACGGGAATGTTTCCTGAAAATTCGAAAGATAGATTTCCAAAAAATATTAGAAACAATTTTTTTTTTCAAGTTAACAAATAGGTATGTAAACGATACAGTGCGTTGTAAACTCGTGTGACTTTAGAGACCGATACACTTTTTACCGGAAAGGGACGTCACAATCCGCCACTCCTGATCTTTGAAGCGTTTTATTTTCGTTTTTTTTTATTAATTTGATAAAACAAAAAATACGCATTAAATATTTTTCGATAATCTCACGGACGGACTAAATAGAATCATATTTTTTTACTTAGAAAAAAAAATCCAAGTTTGAAATGTAAAGAAGTCTTAGGGCCAATTTCACCAATGAAAGTGAACGCGATCAGCGAATAAATCACGTTTATGAGCTGTCAGTGTCATTATTTTTGTATGGAATATTTACACTGACAGCTCTTGAACGAAGTTTAGATGTACTGATCGCGTTCAGTTTCATTGGTGAAATCTGCTCTTAGTTAGCATGCCACTTACTAGTGGCTTATTTGTAACGTTGCTCACTTATTTATTCTTATCTACACAAAAAATTGTCGAATTGAGAAACTCTTCCTTTTTTTTAAGTCGGTCAAAATACTTAAGTACGCTAAAATAATAAACTAATGAATATGATGTTTTATAACAAACTCTTTGATTAGGAAAAAGACCAAACTAAGAATGATAGGCTTATGTTTTTGGTATTCGGATTTAAGGAAAATGTTGTGTCGGCCTACTTGATATTAATTCTTGATAAGTCTGAGTTTCAGTGAAAATTTTCATAAGTGCGCAAGAGTGATACTGTAACTTTATTTGCAGAAATTTGTTTAACAATCAATTAGGCGTATGTAACTAAACCCATAAGATTAATAAGCTCTCGAAACACTTAGCTAAAAACATGGCACTTGACCTAAGCTAATCGGCACATCTAAGTAAATTAACTGTTCCAATTACATTCACTAACTGCTCTAAACTACAGTTAAAGTTCTAAACTCCTTACAAGTATAGTAGCGTTTTCACCTACTGATCTCTGACGCTTAGTATCTAAGATTTAAGTTCAAGCAGGAACAGTGGATTGATGAGTAAATAATTTTGAAGGAAATTTAGTCATTATCTTGTTTCCGGATTCCTTGTTTTAGGATGATAATGGGTTTGTAATCTGTATGTGACGTGAACGTCTAAGTTTAGGTTTCGGACTGACTGTTAAGACAAAGTTGTTGACACTATAGTTATGGTATTTCCTTCCTGTTGCGTTTCATTCATCTCCATCTGGATGGAATTTCAAGGAGTATTTTTTTTGTCAACCTAAATTGTCCCACTGCTGAGCAAAGGTATATATCGCCTTCCACTCTTCCTTGTGTGTTGCTCGTTCCGACCAAACCGTCATGAACGTCTCCAAGTCATCACGCCAGCGTTTCTTAGGCCTTCCTTTTTTCTACAAATATAATGTCTTAAAATACTTTGCGTACTATTGTTTAATTGAAGTTCTTAAAACGTAACAGACAGATGTGTTGCTGGGGAGTTTGTTGCGCCACTTCTTCTTCCCAGCTAAAACACTAGGAAGTGGTGACGGGCGGGCGTTTTGGGGGACTGTCTTTATGTAAAATTTGACGTTCAAAAAGTGCTGGCTCTCAGCCTAATTTGAATAAATGACTTTTGATTTTGATTTTGATTTAATATATTTTTTTAATTCTCAGCTAGTTTAATAACGAACTTTATAATACAAATTACAAATGTGTTTTTAACACACTCGTCTCAAAATTTGATCGTGTACTAAAAGTAATGAAAAGGAAAAGAAAATAAAATAAGTCTTTACGATGAATGAAATCATTGTACTCATCATTATAGGCAACTTTTACAACAAAACTCAAAATCTGCAAAAAAAAAAAAATCGACTGCCCGATACATTTGTGTGCGCATAACTCGACAAAATGAACTGATCAGCAGATTTTTTCTCGGAGTTGGTCCCATATTTGCTCATAATATTATATCGATAAGTACAATGACCCCTTTTTAGATATTTCGTTCATTCTGTTCCACGTTATATCCTCTTCACGGTCCGAGCGACTCGTAGAGTCGAAATCGAATACCTCGTGTCTGTCCATCGACTCCTAGAGTCGACGCCACTGCGACATCACGTTTTGGCTCATAATTCAATGAAAACTATATCGATGTTGCTCTAACATGCACAACGTGTAGTGTAAAAGACGAGGATGGCATAATATCACACACGAAGTCTCTAAGTTCCTCATCTGGCGGTGCGTACGTGACTAAACCAGTGCTGTTTTAGACCGCGCGCCGGCCAGGCGACGTACTTTTAAGTGTTCGTAATGTTAAGTGTGTGTAGTGTATATATCGCTGTGAACATAAAAACAGGATGAATATGTAAGTAATAAACAGTTTTTAACTTAATAGATTGTGTATTTGATAAAGATTTTGTCCAGAAATAGTGATTTGATCAAGCATCGGTAGGCATTTTGCGCGCCAAACCGTCGTCATGCCGGGTACATTTCCACGTATTACGAATACTAAACAAGCTAATTGTAGTAAACTGTAAATTGTAACAACATTGCGGTACGTCACAGCATACGTTTTAAGCATTTAATTTAAGTATTACTATTAAATAATTTACGTAATAGTTAAATGAAAAATACGCAACATAAACAACAGACTCTAGGAGTCGAGTGGACAGACAGGCAATTGAGGTCAATGACTCCAAACCGCCATTATTTTCGATTAGTGTGGAGAAGACTTCCGTGGATTTCAATTCAATATTATTGGAAAAGCTATTTTTTCCAAAAGATTCTTATCTATTGCAATGCTACCTTTTTTAATTATTTTTATTTATATTTTTAATTATTTTTTTATTTATGTTCACATTTCAAATTCAGATGTGAAAGTTAAGTCTTCTCCATGTTATGTTAGCATGAACATTTACATTTAGGTACATTTTGGAATTAATTGACCGTTTTGTTTGTTGATTTGTGGGATGTTTTTGTTTAGCAACATACCCTTGTGTTATGTTTTTCCATTAGTTAATATCATTATCGTGTGGTTTGTAAAAAAAGATTTCAAATAAATGCAATAGTACTTGCTCTCTGATCCAAATGATGAAAGGGTCTTTTTAGGCGCCCTCTTTCAAGTGTTTGCTTTGTGACTCATGTTCGTAAACTAAACAATTCTAACTGCAAAAACTTTGTCTGCGATAAGATTGTGTACCAAACTATGTAATAAAATAGTAATCTAAGCCACTTGGCTTACAGAGTTCCCAGAACTAAAGTGTAAACATACCCAATTTTTTTGCCGGCGGCCGGGTCAAGTACCTGAGACATGTTTTTGTAAAGCTTGTGGTATGAAAAAAATGTATGGGGAGGTGTGTTATTTTAATTGATTATTGTGAAATAGGGTGTATTCATGTAAACAAAACAAAAACTTTTTGAAATAATGGTTAATTTTTTTATTTCTACCTACTTTTGTAGAGTAAAATGGAAATATTTCGCTCACACTGATTTCAAAGTAGAATTAACAATACATTACAAGGCAAAACTGGACAAATACATTTCAAATGTGATAGTTTATTCCATTAAGATTCCAATAACACACGTTTCATAGGGCTCACAAGCAAAATTTTAGAGATATCGGCATTTTAATCACACGCGCCGTTATTGCGCGAAACTTTGACAGGTGATTTTGACATAAGTCAAATTTAAAAAAAAAATGGCCGGACCCTGAAGAGGATATAAGCCCACTGGCTTGGCCCACTTATCAACAACACCTTTTTACCCAACCATAACATTATCAACGTTCAAGCCTCACCAGACACCCCCCACCCCCTTATCTGTCTTTTACAACTTCCTTGAGGAACCGAAGGTCATTCTCCATAATATTGGTGACATGACAATTTATGGTTATTACGGTACCGGAACAAAGAGGATGGTCATTACTTTGAATTGAGGTGCATCAATGGGATCGAACACATGAGGTTATTGGACCCTGGTGTATGAAGATACTGTGCTGTTAGATTTTATTTGACCCGTGGCCGTTTGATAGGTAAGGTCGAATGTGATCGCTGGGAGATGTCTTTATGAAAAATAGATTAGTCATGTGGATGTTTAATCGTAAGTATTTATATATAATGCATTTGGAAGAGCGATAGAGGCAGTGGCTCTGCAATTGAAAGAAAGAAAAATGTTTATTTAGAACCCGCAAAAGACAAACAAAAAAGTAAATTTAAATTTAAAAAACCAACAGTAATAATGAATTACCAAAAACTTACAATATAAAATTTACCAATCGGTTACTACTACACTTATCGTGCGTTCATTGGTCTAAAGAAGAAGTTATGGATGTTGTCAAATATAGTACCAGTATTCCTAAAGCCCAGTTTCTAAATTAACTTGATAGTCTGATAGAAATCCGACAATTTTGTGGTGAGATCACGCATTTCCGAAGCACGCAGCACGCAGTCACTACCAACTTCCAAACTCCGGTCTGCTACTGAGATATTCCTAATTATAATAACCTGTCGAAGTTGGCGTAACGCAGCTGGGTAAAGATCCTAATACAGAAGGCAGTACTCCTCAATACAGCTCGTAAAGTGAGAAGATTCCTTTCTCTGGAGCCCTAACCACCGGTAGCTTGGACCCTGCTCCAGACATCGGCGGGCTACTATTTTATTTATATTTTTAAATGTTTTTTTTAAGTGGTGACGGGCGGGCTATTTTGGAAACTGTCTTTATGTAGAACTTTGATGTTTAAAAACTTCTGACACTTTGAATAAATGACTAGCTTTTTTTTATATTGCCCTCAGTTTAATTCGGCAAGTTATTTCAATATTTGTATCAAATTACTAACGCCAAGGTCTCTTAACCTGTGCCACAATATCAGTTCTTCCGCCTATTGCATTCAGTCTATCCTTACCATCTTTTTAAAGTTTAAATAAGTTTTTACATTTTATCTTGTGTTTAACAACACCCCTTCATCATCATCATATCAGCCGAAAGACGTCCACTGCTACCAAAGGGGGGTTGCCATAATCGCCACGCTTGGCAGGCGGGTTGGTGATCGCAGTGTAACTGTAGCAATGTACCAACAGAGAATGCTGCTGCCCATTTTTTGGTAACTCTCTTAGTCGCCTCTTACGACACCCACGGGAAGTGATGGGATGATGCTATTCTTTTACGTCCGACACCATACGGAACCAAACACAACACCCCCTAAAAGAACCAAAATAACCGTTTCTTCTAAGCATTTCCCCAAAATATTGCACAAAACGAAATATTCAACAAGTTGGACGAAAGGCGCCGCCAAAAACACCAAACAACTAAACGTTTATTCACTACACTTAATAAACTTACGCAGTAGGGTAATTCGGGGTAAATATATCGCACCGTAATAGCTTTGCCTTAAGTTAAATCGCGGGGGATTACGCGCTTTATATTGTTTTAGTTTTTGATACTCTCCCGGCGTTAGTTTTTATCGAGGTAGCCATTTTGTTGGATGCCTTGTTCGTTTTCAGTTTTTGTGATGTTTGTGCATGTATGATGGTGTTTTGAAAAATATTATTACGTCTTCTTTGCTAATAGAATGGGAGTTATTACTTGTTTATGTAGTAAAAAACAACGGGTTGCACTCCGGGAGTGGGCAGAAGTGAAAACTTGAACATTATCAGTATAAAAGTACTATAATTTATGTGGTTAAATATAATATTCATTTATCGCGGTATCGTACACAAACATGACAATTTATATTACCTACTTATTACATTATCCGTCTTACGAATTTTCGATCAGGTCACCTGTCCTGACGGTCACGTGTCCATTTTACTACCAAAACATTTTACTACGGTTTTCTGTATGACTGTAATTTGTATAACTACATATCCAGTAAAAAGACCTTCATCTTTCGGATTGCACATCAGCACCATGTCAGTCAACTAATCTCTTTGCAACACAATTCAAATCACAATGTCATCCACTTATTTCATCCGAACCATCATTATTATGGCGGAGATTTTAGCCCAACCCTTGGATGTCTTCCTAAAGAATTGGAAAAAAGCAATATTATAACCGTTGGAAGGAATTTAGGGTGGCCTATACCCAGAACTGCGACTGTATGGGCTAATAAAATTAATTAGTGGGAATATACCTAAGTAGGTACTACTATCTCAAAAACTAACCGATCATGCATTGCACCAAACACCAAGCCCCAATACGCGGCCACTGGCCACTGCAAGCCTCGGACAACGGCAATAGAATCATTGTATTTCTGTACAGGAGGATATGGTAAATCAGTCGCGTTATTTTGTCGATGTCAGCCGCTTCTTGGTTCTTAGCTTGACGAGACATGGTCGGTACTAAGTGCTTTATCAAGCTTAAACACAGCTGCTCTTAAGTATATTACATTTTTTTTAAGGATGGAAAATCATCAAATGACTTCTTCTGAAGGGAGTGTCAGACACTGACTACTGTCTGACTGACTGGCACTGACTAAAACCCATCCGTGTTTCTTGCATTGCCCTTGCGTTCCAGGGCCGCGGTAGCTCTTTCGAACATATTCCGCAACCCTGGCAGGCTCTGGCCCTAGCGGGCCCCGTCTCGTTTGCTGACTGCTCTTTCCAGCGCATGGAACGAAACTCGCCATCGACTCGGGCCTGTACTGATCGGACAGCGAGCTACCCATTGTTCGCCGTCCGCGGGCGTCAAGTATAGTACATATTGATTGTCCAGTGATTTCTGAGAAGTGGTAGCTTAGTTGCAGTGGCATAATAAGGCCGTTTTTTCCGGTTCTCGTAGGAATTTGGAAAACCCTTTTAGTGCTACCCTGCACTACCCAAGGAACCTACATGCCAAATTTCAGCTTTCTACGACCAGTAGTTTCGGCTGTGCGTTGTCTGTCAGTCACTCAGTGAACTCATCACTATCGGAAGAGTTTTATTTTTATTGATTAGTACCGCTCAAGCACCGGCAACACACCGGTGTGCGCCGAATTAATCGCGAATTTAATGTTTATTTACCAATTACATAAGATTTATTTTTTACTTGGCAATTTTTACATGTCAGGGCTAGAGCGGTCGGTTCTATTATAATATTACGACAAAATCATTTTTATATAAAATTGTGCATTATATTCACAGGACTTCAACCTGTAAAGTATCTGATTATACTGTGTTCATCGTTACTCATGTAATTAATCAATTTAATCTTACGGGTTGAGTACATCTGAGCGAACTTCTTTGTCTGTAACACCAATGTTACATTTTCGAACATATTCCAGTATATTACATAAACTCCATTACAGATAAGCTTGAAGATAATACCGTATCCAAACAATAGATGAAGCTGCTCAGTGCTCATCTCCATTCAAGAATGTACCTCTGAGAGCGAACCATCGAGCCGTGTCGTTTAATATCCGCTGTTGACCGCCCGGCCTCCTTGCGATCGATATGCAAACTAATATCACACAAAAATGGACTATTATAAAGGGGATTTTATTTGGACGTAGTGACGAGAATAGCAAATTGTGTGCTTAGATGGTTTGGCGAGTTAATCTTTAATAATAATAATAATATAATATTCTTAATATAAATACATTCTATGACATCTGATTACATACGATCACATTCGTTTACATCCGATCATATTAGATTACATCCAATTACATCTGATTACATCCGGTTACATCCGATTACATCCGATAACATCCGATTTATTCAATTTATCCGATATAATATATTCGATTTCATCCGCTTTTTCCAAGTTATGTTTTCGAGTTTCATTCTTTCGAGTTATTCTTCCGAGTTATTCTTTCGACATATTCTTTCAAGAGTTATTTTTCCGAGTTAAATTCTTCCGAGTTATTTTTTTGAGTTCATTTTTTGAGTTATTCTTTCGAGGATGAAAGGCGACTAATGACAGGATACGAAGCAAGCATGAGTGGAAGTTGCGGATTTTGTTCGAAAGAGTTGCCGCGGCCCTGGAAAGCAAAGGGCACAAGGAGGAGCACGAATGGGTTTCAGTCAGCAAAAGTCTGACACTCCAATCCCGTTCCACCCTGATCGGAAGGAGTCGTTTGCTGATTTCCCATCCATAAAAAAAGTTCGAGTGGAAACGCCTGGAGTGGAGATGGAAGGACATCATACACAGATCTTATGGCTAAGTCAAAGTCAATGTACCTATTTATTTCAAGTAAAATATCAACAGATACTTTTAAATTGTCAAAGTCATTCGAACTTTCTTTTAAACCATTTTATGATTTACAAAAATCCTGGTTACGTTATCCTTGTTGCTTTTATTTGCAAAAACTGTGCCTTTTTACGCAGTGCGAGACAGATACTCGGGTTGTCTACTGTAATGTCAATTGTTCGCCTTAGTCTTCACGGTGGTAATAGTTGCCCAATCTCTTGCGAGTTCTCGTGATGTTGAGTCAACGTTATTTAATTAAAAAACAGTAACGGGCCGTACGTAAGTCCATCTGGAGTTAAAAACTATATCACACACCGGGCCGGGCCGTTTCCGGGACGTATCAGACACGTTTTGGTCATTGCCCTGATTTGTGGATAAGCCTTAAACGCCGTCTGGTGGCCTTTCCTTTGTAGGGTTCCGTTTTTTCCTATCGAGGTACGGAACCCTACAAAGGAAAGGCCACCAGACGGCGTTTAAGGCTTATAGGATCACTTTGTTGTCCGTCCGTCCGTCTGTCTGTCAAGACCCTTTTTCTCAGGAACGCGTGGAGGTATAACTACTGTCCCTTGGAGCTGTGAAAAAATCAAACTTCTAAGCCAACGGAATCAAAAGATACAGCCGTATATGCCGCAAATTTCCGCAAATTTTCGACACTCGCAATGGAATCAAAACCTACAGGGTACTTCCCGTGAACTCAGAATCTTGAAATTTGGTACGAAGCAACGTCTTATAGCACAGATAAAGGAAAATTTACAAAAACCGTATATTTTTAGTTACATCATGTTATAAACATATCTACACTAATATTATAAAGAGGAAAGATTTGTTTGTTTGTTTGAAATGAATAGGCTCCGAAACTACTGGACCGATTTAAAAAATTCTTTCACCAGTAAAATTCTACATTACCGGTGATGGACATAGGCTATAGAATATTTTCAAAAAAGTTAGGGATCCGTATGAAAACTTCGATAATGTGACCCAAGGTGTGAGAAAAAATCCTTATATCGCGTACGCTGCGGAATCTATTGACAATAGAGCAAAGTGATGTACTACAGTTTTATAGAAGGCATCAATATCTACAAAAAAGTCCGCAATACCATATGTCTAACTACTATGGATAAGTCACCATGACCGCTTTTTGTTAATATTAGTCAAGCAAATCCCATGGTGAAATAAAAAATGGTGATTTTAGTACCATGATATTAATCCTTATCCATTTAAATGGTTTGATAATTAAGGATGATTATGTCCGTGTAAATTACACTTTAAATCATTCAAATCGGACCTTTCGTTCAAAAGTTACGACGGTAATAAACATGCTCGGAGTAAGAAAAATGTCGCGGCTTGAGCGAACTGGGGAGAATCGTATCAATGCTTGGTCCGATGAAGTTGAAACACCACGGCATTTAAATGTTTTCGATAAAACAATAAGAATAACAAATGTTTGGATTTTTCGAAAATCAACTAGGTACATACATAGTAAGGGGTGAAGCAGGAGTGAATAAGTTTTTAGTGGAGGAAATTATAGCTTGCTTCAATTTACGTCGGAATTCTATGAACAAACTTAAAGTGGGATAATTGAAACAGATCATGTACCTAACAATTTTTGCATAATCAAACCCCGACGGGCTGAACGGGGTGAACAGTTGCGCTGAACCAATAATGAGAATCGTTGTGCTTAATTTTCCAAAACTAACCTTTATATAGGGGATATGTATAGGGGGCGTTGCAGTTTGTGGAGTACCTACTATCCCCACGTGGACGAAGTCGCGCGCGAAGTGCTAGTTTTTAATAATTTTGTTTAAAAATACCATAACTGACTCGATTGTCGTGATGGGTGAACTTTTACTTATACTCGTATACCTACAGGTTTGTACGGAAACCTCGGTGCGCGGGTCCGACTCGCACTTGGCCGGTTTTTTTTCATTACATTTGACTTAGGCGAACGTTTACGAGTAAGTATATAAACGCGCACCAGGCTCCCTGTTAGTTACTTACCGATTTATTTTTCGACTGTACCTTTACCTAAACATTTCCTGAATGGAAAAATCTACATTGAACTACTTTACAGAAGTCGGTTAAGCCGTCCAATCTAAGAATATTACTATCTATCTGGGTCCCTAGACCGTAAAGACTAGGCAAACCGAGGCGGCTTAGCGCCCAATAAGAATAGATATCTTAAGAGCTATCTTAAGTGTCTCGATAAGAAGCTTTGACGGCTGAATACTTCCTTAAAATATTATACAAAGTATAACAGAATAAACGCAATGCATCATATGGGGCCACTACTCATCATTATGAACAACTTTTCAAACTTTAGCGAACAAAAAATCAGCTGTTCATTTTGTCGAGTTATGCGCACATAAATGTATGGGGCCGTCGATTATTTTTCCCGATTTCAGTGTTGGTCCCATAGTGAAAACTGTTCATAATGATGAGTACAATGACCCCTTGAGAGGTATTGCGTTTATTTTGTTACACGTTGTATAATAATATTGTAAATGTGACGAAGTCTGGATGTTTAGTTTTTCAACGCCCGCTTGGCAGAACATCGACAAGTAGACAGAAGTTTTTAAGAAATCTGTGGGATTTTTTTTGCAGAATGCACCGTTTATAAGTTATGTTTTATAACATAATTTCTAAACGGTTCCGGTGGTTAGACCCGAAAAATTAATGAAAATGTCGAGCATCACGCAGTTACCATAAGTTTTTCAAAGCTTCAATCTTGGGATAACACTGTCGATATATATGCGTGTCGCTATCCTAAAAACATTTAAAAAAAACAGTATAGATATTATAGTGCAATTTATAGCGTTTAATCTGTCTACTGTGACTGGCTTATAAACACCTAGGTATTCGAACTTCTAAAGTGTACCTAAGTAAAGTGTACCTAAGTAATTCAATCATAGGATCGACGTGACTTAATTTGTCAGTTAAATAATTGCAGAATTGAATTGACAACAGTTAATTGATTGAAAATGCAACATATAGCAATCATGTGCTATATGTTGCATTTTTTGAGAAAAGCAGTTTCAATCCATTTCATCATCATCATATCAGCCGAAAAACGTACACTGCTAGATATAGGCCTCCCCCAAAAGAGTAGGTAGGGTTTGCCATAATCGCCACGCTTGGCAGGTGGGTTGGCGATGCAGTGTAGCTGTTGCAATGTACAGAGAATACTGCCGCTCATTCTATGCTGAGTCCTTTAGTCACATCTTACGACACCCACGTGAGACCATTTATTAGGCAAAAACTCTTCACGGTAGAAAAAATACATGAAAGTAGTCTTAACTCCTTGTCTAAAGAATAGACACTTCCCCGGGCTGACGTCAGTAATCTCAGCTTAACCTCGTATATCGATCGACTCCCTTGTCAATCTCGCTAATGTTTTAGAACAATCCTTCACACAGCATTCGATAAAGAGTGTTTTAAAGCTTATGCTGAATCTTTAGCTAAGTTCTACGTATACACATCAAGTTTCTGAAAGAAGTACCTACACCTATCGCAGTATGTAGGTAGATATAAACATACCTACATGATGCCACTTATGCCAAACTAAAGTAGCAGTGGGCAGGGCATATTGCTCGCAGAACAGATTTTCGATGGGACCGGAAGACGCAGCGTTGGAAGGCCTCCCACAAGGTGGACCGATGACCTGGTGAGGGTCGCGGGTAGCCGATGGATGCAAAACGCACAGGGCCGGTTGTTGTGGCGTCACTCGCGGAAGGCCGATGTCCAGCAGTGGACGGCTTTCGGCTGATACGATGATGCCACATTTACATAAGTCCCGTGTAGTTGAATGTGAGCGCATTTCCTGTTAAATCAGGTGAAATTGAATTTTGAATTGAGGTGAAATATATATTTACAGTAAGTAATTATATATAAATCGTGTTTCTGTATAATTACTACAGTGTTCAAGAATATTTAGAGGATAAGTCGTTACTGACATAATACAATTTTTATTCATTATTAATCACTACAATTTTAATTTAATACAATTTTTATTCATATGTAATTATAATAATTTCAAATCAATACAATTACAATTCTTATTTATTGAGCAATATAAATTAATTTTGCATTCTCTATTCCACTTTGCTTTGTTTATATTGTTAATTTATAAATATTTGTACGCCATATTATGGCAGGATATGCTGGAACCATTATCATACCACCTATTGTACCATATTCTGATAAATAAATATTTGATTGATTGATTGATTGATTGTATTTTTTTTCTTTTCCACAATGCACCTACCACTATTTGTCTCTGCATCACCCAAAGGTTGACTGGTAGAAAATGCCTAAGGCATTAAGTCCGCCTCTGTACATTTGTGTGCATGAAGTTTTAAATGAATAAATAAATAAATTGTAGGTAACGAGCTGCTACTACGAATGTCTTATTGGAAACGCTTGATGACTCTGCTACACTTTTGATAAAACCTTCGTACTTTTGCACTAGATTAAGGAGACAGGTAATTGTTATTCCACTCCTACTCCTAAAATCCCTACTATAATATTATAAATTTCAAATCGGTTATGGTTGAATCAACCAATAAAAAAAACCATCAGATAGTAGGTACTCGTCCTTATAAGTACTTATGGGTGGTACCCAACATATCTTTATCCCAATAAGTAGGACAGCCAAGATCCAGCGTCCATTCTCAGCAACCGACGTCCGTTGTACTCCCGGCATCAGGAAATGGATTCTTCTGAAACCCTCACTGAATAATACGCTCTGCCTTATACACATCACGTTACATCAAGGAACACTCTTTTTACCACCGAAAAACAATCGAAACTACATCTTAATGTTGAACGCTAAAGTTGACTTTGCAGTGAGGAGGAACTGTCTTAGGATGAACACGGCTTCTAAAAGAAAATAGACTTAGACTTTGGTGTAATAGAGTCTAATTTCGAGTGGAGGTATGAAAGGGTGTCAGTATCTTGAAAATGCAAAAGGAATGGAAATATCAACTTGTCGCAAATAGATACAATCTGTAAAACTGTATAATGCTAAAGAAACGCTCGTTGTTAACTTGTAAAGTAATCTTGCGAGTTATCGTCACGAACATTTCATTATTTTGAATAGCTTCTGCCAGCGTCTTCGCCCGCGTGATTTTCGAAAATTATCCCAAGAAACATTGTTAGGGATGCATGAAGGAGCCTCTTCGTGTAGTGCAATTTGTTCCATCAGGCACTCAACTTAGAACTAACTTACCTCAGGAACTACCTTAGAATTGACAATTACAAAATGGCATCATTCTTCTCACGGTCAAACCAGCGCCGAGGCGGTTCATGTATCCTGATAAAAAACAACATACAATACAAAGAAATTGTTAACCTTATCCCCCCGATTCCCCTCCAATTCGAATATTGTGCTATAGAAATTCTTAAACATAACCTAATAGTAGTATGCATTTATAGAACACCTACACATAATGCATCGACATTTCTGAATAGTTTGGAACTCCTTACAAACAAACTATGTGTGAAGTTTAAGAAAAAAGTCATCATATGCGGTGACTGGAATATAGACATCCTAAAAAGAAATAAAATATCCAATGACTTAAACGCCATACTGAATAATAACAATCTAAAACACCATATTACCCTACCAACGAGGAAAGCCTCTTGTTTAGATTTAATTGTAAGCAATATACATGACGCTAAGTCTGCATTGCACTGTTTGGCACTCTCAGACCACGAAACAGCACAATCACTAACAGTTAACCTAGAAACTGATAATAAAGTTAAGGACATTCCCAGTTTCTGGTTTAAAACTATAAGGGACCTCAGTGACGAAAATATATTCAAATTTAGAGACTGTCTGTCAAGCTTATCTTTCTCTGAGGTTTACGAATGCCACTCAACAGACAACGCCTTCAATTGCCTTCACGATACAATTACTCTTTTTTACAATTTATGTTTCCCCCTAATAAAAGTTAAAAATAGTAACAAACAAGTAAAAAACCGATGCCTAACAAAAAATTTAAAACGATGTTGTGTTACAAAACGAACCCTATATTTAAAATATAACCTATGTAGAGATAACAAAAAACAAAATAAAAAAAAATATAACGATTACACTCGAATATTAAAAAGATGTATACAAAATGCACAACAAATTAATAGTTTACAGTACATCAGCAAAGCAAAAAATACATGTAAAGCAGCATGGAACTTGATTAAAAAAGATGTTAATAATACGACAAATTGCTCTGACATTGACACAATACAATTCAATAGTAAAATTTATGACGACCCTAATCTTATTTGTGACTTATTCAATAACTATTACATATCCCTAACCAATACGGCCCAAAACCCACGAGACAATGAACAGAATACCAGCTTTACAATTCCTCAGAATCCGAAAAGCATTTTCCTAACACCAACTGTTGAAACAGATGTGTTTAAAATAATACATAGTCTAAAAAATACGAACTCTACTGGTTATGATGACATAAGTACCAAAGTGTTAAAAAGATGTGCATCGAGTTTAGTCCGGCCTTTAAGCTACATTATAAACTTATCCCTAAGTGAAGGAGTTTTCCCAAGACGACTGAAAATGTCGATTGTGAAACCTTTATACAAGAAAGGCTTAAAATCGGATATGGGTAACTATCGACCAATCACTTTAATCCCCATATTTTCGAAAATATTTGAGAAGGTTATGTGTAATAAAATAGAGAACTTTTTAACATCTTGTGAAATCCTTAAAAAAGAACAGTTTGGATTTAGGAAGGGGAGCTCTACGGCTTCAGCGTGTTTCTCCTAAATTAAACAAATAACCGAAAGTATAAACCAAAAATCCAAAATAGGCTGTGTCTTTCTAGACATGACGAAAGCCTTTGACTTTGTTTGCCATAAAACATTACTTTCAAAACTTTCTCACTATGGAATGCGCGGGAAGGCCAACGATTGGATCAAAAGCTTTCTTTCTGACCGATTGCAATGCGTAGAAATAACAAGAAAATGTCAAAACCAACAAAAAACATACAGATCAACATACAGACAAAACAACTTCGGCACACCTCAAGGAGGAACTGTATCCCCTCTTTTCTTTCTAGTATACATCAACGATCTACCAGAGGCGATTAATGAAGAGTGCGTACTATTTGCTGATGACACAACATTGATTATTAAAAGCGACGATAACAAAGATTTAGAAAAACGAATTGTTAAAGCATTAGACAAGACAATTAAATGGCTAGAAAAAAATAACTTAAAAATAAACATGACAAAAACAAATATAGTAAAATTCCAAGCACTCAACACAAACACAAGCACAGATAGTCTAGATATTCAGTACAACAATTCCCCCTTAAACACTGTTGACGAATGTGTATTCTTAGGTATAACCGTGGACAAAAATTGCAGTTGGAAACCACATATAGATAAGATACTAAAAAAATAGATCGCTTTGTGTATGTTCTGAAAAGAATAAGACAAACTGTTAATTTGAATACCGCAATGGTTGATTACCATGCCTATGTAGCATCTGTACTCAGATATGGTCTTATAATTTGGGGTAACTCAGTGGACGTGCAAAGAGTTTTTAAGGGACAAAAAAAATGCATCCGGGCAATGTGTGGAGCCCACTTTTTAGATAGTTGTAAGCCATTGTTTAAAAAACTGAAAGTACTGTCGTTGCCGTGTCTTTATATTTATGAAATATGTATTTTTGTAAAAAAACAATTATCATTTATTTGAAAAAAACAATTACAAAATAAATAGTAGAACGAAACACAAAGACAAATTGAAACTTCCTCAAATAAAATTAATGTTATTTAAAAGAAATGCGTACTGCATGGCAATTATTATTTATAACCATCTACCAAGTAATACGCAAGATTTGCCATTGCCGTTGTTCAAAAGGGTATTGTTCAGAATACTACTAGAAAAAAAATTACTACAGTGTTCAAGAATATTTAGAGGATAAGTCGTTACTGACATAATACAATTTTTATTCATTATTAATCACTACAATTTTAATTTAATACAATTTTTATTCATATGTAATTATAATAATTTCAAATCAATACAATTACAATTCTTATTTATTGAGCAATATAAATTAATTTTGTATTCTCTATTCCACTTTGCTTTGTTTATATTGTTAATTTATAAATATTTGTACGCCATATTATGGCAGGATATGCTGGAACCATTATCATACCACCTATTGTACCATATTCTGGTAAATAAATATTTGATTGATTGATTGATTGATTGAACTAAACTGAGCGCTTGGCACAACCTGGACAGTCTCTCGTAACACCTTATTAGACTGGTCCTTCCCTTGCAGTGGTAGGACTAACGCCCGCCTGGTTCGCGACCATCCTCCCACTGGAGTCCGGCGTCAGGTAGCCTGCAGTGCTGTGTTTTGTCGACGTGTTCCATCGGAATCCGTTAGGACGTGAAGAGGTAACAAACCAACGGACAGAGTTCCTTTCATCGTTATTATCATATCAGCCGAAAGACGTCCACTGCTGGACATAGGCGTCTCGCATTTTCGTTCTATAAGTTATAACGATCCTAGAAATATGATGCAAAGTGACTAAGTATTAAATAGGCAGTATTAAAAGATTTCGTTAAATTAAAATTAAATTAATTAATTATTACTAAGGTAGGTTTTAAAATTTCGATCACCAACTTTTCAAAAATTCACTCCTGATTCTTCCAATGACCAAAATAAATTGTTTTAATAGGTATGCTAAGCAGGTGAATTAGTAATCTTAATTGGTTGTACTTTTAACATAATTATATTAGAATGCTGCAGCCTTTTGAAGAGTAAAAAATCTATAACTTTTTGGATGAATTATCAAGGTTAAAGGCCAAAGGCCGTAGACTAGGACAAAAAAAATTTTACTTAAAAAAAAACTAATTAAGCCGTCAGATAAGATTTCCAAATAATATACGTCTCTGTTAAAATTGTACCACCATAGTGACGTCACACGTGTTTTCAAAACACTGTATAGTATTAATGATTTGTTTATGCGAAAAATGAAAAATATGTGTCCAACATGTTTTGGGACTATATTTGACGGACTGTTTAGATTTTTTCAGCAAAATACTTACCCTATTTCACTATGCTTTTGATGCAGCAATTATTATTTCTGAAATCATTTATGATGAGTTCAAAAAAATGTCTGGCATTATTTTTAAAACAAAACACCACGAATTTTCGGGCCCACCAACTCATTTTCCAAAACAGTGTACTTACATACAAAATGCTACCAAATGCAATACAAGCGACATCTAATTTAGTGCCTT
The DNA here is from genome assembly GCA_947386135.1 of Melanchra persicariae. NCBI lineage: Eukaryota > Metazoa > Arthropoda > Insecta > Lepidoptera > Noctuidae > Melanchra > Melanchra persicariae. Next base: position 2,831,508 of record OX376657.1, on the reverse strand, counting down.
TTCTAACACAAAGGAACTGAACACATTTCCAATTTAACAGGTTTATACCGTTCGTATCAAGGCTCATATATCCAGAGGAATTACACTTGGATTACATAACAAACGTGTGGATTACAATACGTATTTGTGGTTCAAATAAACTATATAACGTTTGGAGAAACTGTATTTTATATGTGAAATAGGGGCTTGGTTAGGGAAAGAATGGATGTTTCGAAGAGTGGGTTGGTTTTCTTTGTAAAAATCGTCTGAGGAAGTAACTGATTATATAATCATCATCATCTTCCTGCCCTTATCCCATGTTACTTGGGGTCGGCGCAACAAGTTTTTTTTCCCATTCTGTTCTATCAGCCGTCACACTATAATTAACTCCTTTTTTTTTCATATCGCACCTCACACAATCCATCCAGCTTTTCTTTGGCCTCTCTCTCTCCCTTTAATTAGATGTACCTACCTATAATCATTAAATACTCTCAATTGATGCCTATGCATATTAGGCCTTGTGGGATGCATGAAGGAGCCTCATCGTGTAGCGTAATTTGTTCGCTCGCCGCATCCTGGACAGTCTCACTTAACACCTTATAAGACTGGCCAATCCTTCCCTTGCGGTGGTAGGGCTAACACCCGCCTGGTTCGCGACCACCCTCCCACCGGAGTTCGGTGTCAAGCAGCCTGCTGTGTTTCGTTGACGCGTGGGAGTACCAGTGCCTCAAGGCATCTTCTGGGCACGCTCGCTTCATCATGGACCTCATCTATCGCTTTCCATCAGGCGTGATCGAGGTCAAGAGCTAGCTCATTCATAAAAAAAAATGCGGCCTAATGTTTCCTCTGCACACAGGTCTCTTCTTTGTGACTTGCCTGAAATCCACCAGGCTGGTCCAATGCGAATTGGTAAACGTGACAATATGATTGATGTTGTATGTAGCAACCTGATAATACTTTTCCTTGTGATAGTAAAACACAGGTGCAGGCGGGTGCCGCGGGAAAAACCTAATTTATATTAAAAACCGCCAGAATATGTTTCAGAATTTACTTTTCAACGAAGCAAAGGTATTAAAACGTTCCAACCTTAATGAGAGTAAAGACCAAACGAACAACACTAATAAAGGTAAGAATAAAGTGTTTTTTTAACTTGAAATTAATTACAAAACAAATTTCAAGGGTTAAAAATTGTGGGTAATTTGCGAAAAAAAGAAATAAAACACTTTTTCGTGTTTTTTTGCATTAGTAGTCTGTTGCGGTGTAAGTGGGAAGGTATTGGACACAAGGATAAGACAAGCGATTTTTGCTAGAAATCCACCTAGCCTTTGCAAAGCATAAAACATAAAATGGTTTAAGAGTGTCCGTAAAATTCCCGACCGTCACACGGGCAAAGCTGTTTGCTGAAGCTAGGCGAATATAATTTCTTTCGCACTTCAGGGGCGCGAATAACTCAGTTACAGAGAAGTAATATAATCCGCGCCTCAAAGGATTAATAATTCTATCAAAACTTGAACAAAGCCGCGCGAAGCGTGTAGTTAAGAGATAAATCTTATTTTATACGCCTTTGGAATATTTTATTGGTAGGTATGTGCAAATGTTAAGTTTTGCAATTGTGCGTCTTAAAACGGATTTCAGCAATGAAACTGAACGCGATCAATACAGCTTGGCAAAAAAGAGTTTGGAAAAAATGAGGGCGCCACTATCTCACTTAACGCTCCGTTAAACGGGAAATCAGCAAGAGAATTTAATCAAATCGTTAAAAATAAATGTGGAACAATAAACGTTACTCAAAATCTAATACTTGTCGGCCAAGTAGTGTCGACATCATAGGTTTCTATTTAGTAAAATATTTAGTTACACTTGTCACCACATCATACTCTTTTTGCCAAGCTGTACATCTAAATTACGTTCAAGAGCTGTCAATGTAAATATTCCATAGAAAAATAATGACACTGACGGGAGCTCATGAACGGTGGTGATGGTTTATTCGCTGATCACGTTTACTTTCATTGGTAAAATTGGCCCTGAATATTTTGAATAGAGTACTCAAACCAGTTTAATATGTTTAAAAATAAATTATATAAATGTATGTTAAAATGTAAACTAAAAAAAAAACTAGATTTTATTGATATCAGAGCAATAAATGCTTTTGAAAGAATCTTGGCCCCGAGTACGAAGATTATAGAATTCAAAGACAGATAAATTCATTGTTCTTTTTAAATGCTCCTTTATTCATTGTTCAGTACATATAAATTACGTTTTTAATTACTTCAAAAAAAAAAAATTAAGTGCTTATTATTATGGAAGCTCTGAGAGCTTCCATCAGAAATGGGCAATCAATGGGAATTGGGAACAGGTACATGTAAGCATCTACCTCTTAGAAAAATTTTCCATTCTCCACTTGTCAACTCTCGCCTTGAAATTGAACAATCCATGTTTTTATGGCCTGTGAAAGATTTTCCGAGAATATTTGTACTTCAATGAAAAAAAGAGCAAGAAAGAAAAAAAGGAAACAAATATATTTATTTGGCACACACAGTATACTTAGGAACAAAAACAAAGGAGACTTAATTTAAAAAACACCATTTTGTGCCTCACGGCTGCACGAAATAGGTTCGGTTCCTCACTGTTTATCATACACTAGTTTTGCCCGCGACGTCGTACGCGCATATCCCATTTTTTCCTATTCCCGAAGGAATTTTCCGTAGCCTTCCTCATGTGGCTATCATATAATTATGCAAAAATATTTTTTCAAATCCGACTGGTAGTTTCAGAGATTAACGCGTTCATACAAACAAACAAACTCTTCAGCTTTATCACATTAAAATATAGTATAAATAGTATAGATAGATGTAGCTTTATAAGCACTAAATAATCCAAGATGGAGTTCATAACTTTATTCCATCAGAGTTCACCCCCTCCCCACCATCCCATACACAAACTAGTTAACAAAAAAAAAGTACTATACTAACCGAACTAGCAACTAGCATATCCCGAGCCCCCGAACAAATCTCCAAGTATTATCAATACCACTTTTAGCCACTGCCCGGCTGCTTATACAGTTGGTGAAGGGTGTTAAATTATGTATGAAGCGAAGCTTTTTCTAACAGGATGAGCAGAAGCGTAAGCGGGTACACCACTAATTAAGCGACGTTTGGCTGCTTCAACTGCTAAATGTTGAATTATTTATTAGGCTTAGTAGTTTTTTCAGGGTTTCAGAGATCTAGGATTGAAATAGAGTTGAGTTTGAGGCTTTAGGATGGAGTTTGTGAGTTGGTGTCTCGCTATTTTGAAGTTGTGTTTTAATATTGAGTAGGGTAATGGTATAAGTGGATGGATGGAGAGGAAGGGGGAGGCCGAAGAAAAGATTAATGGATTGTGTGAGGAGCGATATGAAAGAAAAGGGAGTTAGTGATAGTGTGACGGCTGATACGACAGAATGGAAGAAAAAAACGTTTGCGCCTACTCCAAGTAACATGGGATAAGGGCAGGAAGATGATGATGAGGGTAATGGGATAAGGTTCATGGTAGATGTTTATTCTTTGTAGTAAACGATAGCTACTGACAGTCGTTGAAACATACAAAGTTTTTTTTTACGCACGTTATCACTTTTCAAACAATTTCAATACTGTTGTTGCGACATTAAAATTTTTCAGAAGTGGTAACATCCTGAAAAAAGCTGATGTCGTGTCGCGGCCAGTTATTGCATGTAACAATAGTGTGTGACTTTGGCATTTTGAAAGAGCAGATAAACTTTTAGATGAATGGTTGAAAACTTGCGATTGCTGTTGAACCTTCCCAGGTTTTGAAAAATAAATAATTTAAATAAAACGCGCCAAGTACACTAACTCACGGGTGTGCAATTTTTATAGATAATTGCAGGACGAACAATTTTCGTCTAGCTATTTTTATGATAATTAATTGTTTTTTTTTGCAACATTTGACATACAATATTCTTTTGCACACGACGGATCGATGGGAACTTTTAACAATTTATTTTAATGGTTTTCCAACATTCATACCAATTTTCAGCTTTATGCGAATTAAGGTAAGCTTGCCCTATTTTTTAAGCTAATTTGACCAGGCGAGCATTGATATTGTTTATCACTTACAATTTCTTTCTTTTCCAACTGCATTTCTAATAAATAAATAAATCAGTCGCTCCGCTTATCCAATACGCCCCACCCCAAAAAACATCTGCCATACCTGCAGGTACAAGCAAAGCAATTATAAACACGAAAAATGTTCTATTTAACAAGCTTTTTTCATTTAAGTTTAGTATTCTACACTCCAGAACTAACGTTTGTAAAAATAAATGAGTTTTTTAATTGAGTTCAGATAAATGTAAGAACGGTGACTGTTAAGTTCTGAAGTGCAATCTAAGTTTAGTTTTAGGTTCATTGTTATATTTGCACAATAGTTGGTCCGTGATTTGCAAATGTTTGTGAATGAATGACAATAAAAGATGACTTACTGAAACTAAAATGGCTTTAAGTGATTCTCTATTCAGAATAATGGTTTTGATGGTTGCGACTAGAGATGAGATAGGATATTATGGAGTTTGTATGTAAAGGTATTTGATGATAATTAAGTAACAATTACACACCTAAAGCTACTTGCAGAGGAGACTTTAAATACTAGCAGTTTTTAAGTTCAAATTACGATGCGCGACGTTAAAAACCCATGAATTGATTGGATGAGAAGCCTTTCGGTATTCTCTGCTAAGTAACGCCTGGGTTTCTTTTTAAGTAGAACTTGTTAAATATTAGTTAATCTAAGCATATATGGTGAAAAAGTTTTTATTAATCAGGCGCATACTTCCTTACTGAGCTGCTGCAATTGACAAATCTAACCACCAAACTATAGATAGTTCGACTACCTTGATAATCATAATCATTTTTATTCAACATCATCATTATATCAGCCGAAAGACGTCCATTGCTGGACAAAGGCCTCCCCCAAGTGTCGCTACAACAACCGGTCCTGTGTGTCTCACATCCATCGGCTAGCTGCAACTCTCACCAGATCATCGGTCCAGTTTGAGGAAGGAATTCCAACGCTGCGTCTTCCGGTATACTCATAATACTAGTCTCTAATTGTTTCCTTTCCCGTCAGGGTTAACGGGGTCTTAAACATCTTCTTCTTCTTCTTCATGTGGGTAGTTAGGTCTAACGACCCCAGACATACCATAAATGCTACATATTATAAACAGTTAAAAAAGTGGACCAAAGGACCAATACCGGTTTAATATATCTCTTTCGTAACATCAACTCAAACAATGACGATTCCAATTTTGATTTTGACACTACGAGTATCTCCTACAAAAATAACGATCACCGCTCACGACTCAGACAATATGTCTCCAAATTCAAAAGTTCGCAGTCCAAAAATAAAATGACTGGCAATCGAAAAATACACCGGATCGAAATTCAAATAGTACGGAACTGGGAAAAATGGAAGGCGTTCCGTTTCACCGAAAGACTTTGATAAAAGTTTGTCTAACTTATCAATTGGAGGAGGGTATCACGTGCCAACGACCAGTCACTTCCTCGCTACTTCGCTAACAAGATTTATTTTAAACTACCTTCGTTCGTTCGGATTTATCTTTTATGGATTTAGTAACACGGTCACTCGATAATTCTCCGGTATGACGCAATTATGATTTTCGCATAGTAGGTACTATCTTTCAAACGATACGACGTGTCAAAATAATAATAATATATTGTTTGCTAATGGGCATGGAAAAGTTGGAGGTGCGTTGGAAATAATTAATGTGTCACCCGTGAAGGAGAGAATATTGATGATTAAAAGTAAAACGGCGGGCTGTGCCGGCGCTGCCGCTGCGACTGCCCTCAAGCGGCGCAAATACTGTAACCTTATTGGTAATTACAGTTTTGAGCCGTTTGGGGTCGAAACGCTTGGGTCATGGGGTCCGAGTGCACGTCTCCTTTTCAAGGATATATCTCGCCGACTGATCGACACTTTGCGTGACCCGAGGGCTGGCTCTTTCTTTGCCCAAAGAATTAGCATTGCCATTCAACGTGCACCAGCCTTCTGGGCACGTTTCCGGATGACGGCGATGCGGAGGAATACTTCGACGCTTGAGTGTATTTTATTTTTATATGTTACTTATTTTGTTTGTCTTTGTTTTGTTTCAATGAATAAATATTCCAGATAAAATGTAAGTCTATCTAAAAAAAAAAAGTAAAATAAAAATCAAGGTAGGTTGAACAGTTATTGAGCCTCGCCATGTAGAAGTAGTATTTGAGTCTTTATATATTTCTGTAAGAAAAATACTGTAAAATATAGTTAAGTATTATCAGTATTCCTCAAAACCTGCAAGTATTCTCGTCACGTCCACTACAATATGATGGTACGATAACTTTCTTACCACAAACCCTTTTACGTGACCACAGGGGGAACTGTCAGGATTTCTTTGCATAGAAATAACAGGGGTAAATGAGTTTTCATAGTGGTAAGAATAAAAATATGCGCCAATATTTTAGTTATTAGTTTTATTTTTCTATTTCTTTGTTTTATTATCTTCGTCAGAAAGTAAGACGTGAACATGATACAATAAGTGACAAACAAGTGTCGGGATCCAAATAATTTATGCGTATCACACAGTTCTTCTTGAATATTATATTGCTGACCTTGTTAAGGTTGAGTTTATAGACACGTTGATGTACCTAATATTATTAACTTTTTTTTTTTTTTTAGTGGCAGTAGGTATTACTTTTGTTCACAATCTCACATGGTGAAACGCGCTGATGTAGGCGACGATGAAGCGCACTTGCGTAGATTTTTTTTTTATTTCTTGACTTTAAATTACTTTCAAGCAGTCTGATGCAGTTGGTGATCAAATCTGTGATTGAACTAAAGTAAATGCCACCAACTGTAACAAACTGCTTGAAAAATCATTTCTTCGTAACTTTAACTGATCATTTTTTTTATTTATGTATATATATATCAGGATCCCAACATTATAATCAAGCGCTTTAATCTAGGCCTAAAAAGGAAGCGGCGGTCGGGCTGATGATAATGGCTTTGTGATGGGGTAAAAGAAGCGGCTAGGCTCGGAGCCAAACGAAAAACTGCGTGCTGCAAAGCCGAATACCCCGGTTTATATTTCCCGTCTCCACCTTACCATTGATGAGGAAGACATCGTGAAGTACGTGCGCCAGAGGCTGAAGTACGCGCCGAGAGTGCTGGAGGCGCATCGCAACGTCAACTTAAAGGCGTTTGTGATGCACGTACCAACATGGTACCTGCATAAGGTACCATGTTGACGACACGGTTGGCGCAGTGGTTGAGCGGTCGACTGCTGCGCTGCGTGTCACGGGTTCGATTCTCGCACGGAACAAATATTTGTATGGCCTACAGATAGTTGTTCCGGGTCTGGCTGTTTGTGTATGTGAGTTTATATGTTTTTAAACGCACCCACGATACAGGAGAAATTCCTAGTGTGGGGCAACGTTTTTAAAAAAAAAAAATTAAAAAAATCAGGTGATGGAAGGAAAGCTTTTGGCCACAGGATGTGGTATTCCGCCGCTTTCGCGAACAATTAAGTGGAACTAACATAGTTTTTAGTATTTATTTACTAACACATTACACAATATATATTTTTCTTTCCTTATTCTTTATTGTACACCATAGTAACTGAAATACTTTACAGTGAAGAAAACTTCGTGTACAAAGGCGAGCTTAACTCAAAGTTGAGTTTTCTCCCAGCAACCTTTGAGTGATAGAAAGAGATCACAACTTTGTAACCTGAAAATATTTTTTTTATTATTATTATAGAAGGCAACATTCTTCATATCACAAACTAAAACTCTTCATACAAACATTAACAATAGCTTTGATCAAGCTCCCGTTAGACTACATATATAACCCTTATCCCGGTCAACTGCCAGCTTAACCAAAGTTTAACTTTGGAGAAGTACTTCACTGCAGCTAGGTGCAGTCTACGTGGCTAGTATGACGGTAGTTCGGGGTTACGGTATGGCTCCAGGGATAATTAAGTGGCGACGGGATTAATTTAACTATTTTGTATCATATAAGTTTCTTGCGCGTTTCCTGAAGGAGGCTGATTTGGTGAAGTTCTTAATGTTGCATTATTTACGAAATTGCATGTAGACAGGCACTAAAATGAACAACACACGAAAATGGCTTTTTGTTTTACCGTGGCATTGTTTTCAACTGTTAGATTTTTAAAAAATAATTATGATAATTATGTAATGTTTTTTGTCGTGTAAATGTTCTATGTTACTTTAAAAAAATACCCACTGGTTAAGGGCATCTAAATTTCGATAATATGCGTTAATTTTTCGATCAATACTTTCTTGATTTCGTTTGACAATAGTCGAATAAATAATCCATCATCATTATCATATCAGCTGAAAGACGTCCACTGCTGGACATAGGCCTCTCCCAAGTGTCGCCACAACAACCGGTCCTGTGCGTCTCGCATCCATCGGCTACCCGCAACCCTCACCAGGGCCTCAAGTCTGCTATTACAATAGTGTCAGAATGGTCTATCATTGGTCGGTCAATGGTCTCGTAATAGAATCGTGCTTCTAAATATTCAATGTCTTTGAAAAGCAATGACTGCACAAGGACGTTCTAATGGTATGTCACTGATCAAATGAACTGTCAAAATTTTAGCAGATTACTGCATACGTCTATAATTCATTTGTCATTATGTACGAGATTATCAATATATTCTATGCCACTTCTTTCAATGGAGTGTCAGTGGTTGACCATTGGAAAGTCATAATGACGCTTTTTTATTAGTAGATTACCAAACTTGTTAAAATCAACAATTATGAAATCAATGATAGACCATTCTCAGACCCTATTGTAATAGCAGACTTGAGGCCCTGGTCACCGGTCCACCTTGTGGGAGCTGCGTCGAATAAATAATTATCTACTAGTTAATAACTAACAATTGGTCGAAAACTCATTTTAACGTGCCCTATATTTATAAATATCCAAACGATCATTGAGCTCATTGACACAAAACCTTGTTATACACATGCTACCTGGTAATACAACCGAAATCACGAGTAATTTTAAAATAAATGTATTTCACAATGAAACCATTTCACGCGGTCTAGGGTTGTCGCGAATCATGTAATTAATTTTATGTTTCTCGTTTAACCCTGCAACCACCGCCGTGCGTCCAATATGTACCGAGGTATTTCGCTCATAAAATGGTCGAAATTCATGTTAATAAGTAGGTAATTTTTGGTTGATGTTTGATTTTGTCTGTGTTGTTTTACTTTTCAGTGAAAATTGTGATTTTACACAGCATATGCATTAAGCGTTTAGCAGTTGTACCCCATCGTAAAAGTTGTTCATAATGATGAGTACAATGATCCCTTAAGAGGTATTACGTTTATTATGTTACAATTTCTATATAACGGTCGTAATAAAACGCAGTAAATTTTAAGCTTTCTTATTACTTTATTTTATTATTATCCCTATAATGTGACAAATGAAGTCTTTTAAAATGCTCCTATACAAGATTATTTCCGTTGAATTTTCTGTAAATTACACTAACTCATTAACCAATTACGGAACAAATAGCTAAAAAAAATATACAACCGAATTGAGAACCTTCTCCTTTTTTTTGAAGTCGGTTAAAAAAAGGATTAGGTTGGTACAATAACCGAAATTGCCATAAATCAACATTTCTTTTTCGTGTACCAACAAGTAAAGTTACAATTCGGTAGTGACCCATATCCCTAGAGGGCGAGTCAATTTTGTTAGGAGCCTAGCTATGTTGTAGACGGCCACCCATCCACGGACCACCTCGGTCAGAGCTGATGAACCTCTAAGATCGAACCGTGACTATTCTTATTTAGCTACGAACACATGAGTGGTCATTCACTAAATATACATCCATCAAGGCAGCCAAATTCCAGCTTTATTTTTTTTTTAATGTCCAGCATGTAGTATTTTACTACAGTCACAACCAAATTAAATTAACTAATCGACAGATTGACGAACAAATAGCAAAAAAAGAATGAGATACAATACTGAAATTGCCATAAATCAACATTCGTTGGAACAATATGACTGCTTGTACCAACAAGTAAAGTTCGTACAATTCGGCAGCGACTCATATCCCTAGGGGGTGAGTCAATTCCGTTGTACGTGGCACCACGTCAGCTATTTTATTTGTTCCACACTCATCCCCCCAATGAGTTGATGTTCGTATGTTTTGTTTGAGCAGTTTAGGGTTAATTTGTTATAACCATTTGGTGGTATTGTCTAGTGTTTAGCAGTTGCCAAATTGGATTAACGGCTGCAAAATAATTGGGTGCAGTGGATTAATATTTGGAGGTATGTGGTACAGAGAGTAAAGCCCCGCATACTTCCGTTGAAAATGGAGGATCCTCCGACCGGACGGTTGTTGTATCCGGTGGGCAACTGTAGTTGATATTCGAGCTGTTGTATCCGTTCAAATCGCACGGTGAACACTGTTATCGCGATTCAGGATTTGGTTTAGCTAGTTCGCAGCTGTTGGGATAGATGGTGCTGCGTGTCTCAGTGTTGCGATGTAGATTCTGCTTCGTTGATTTTTGTGGTGGCATCGATGCCTGCTACAAATATGTGAAACATTCATGGTAAACCAGAATTTTAATGATTACTTTGTCATAAATAAAAAAAACTTTTGACAAAACCCTGATTTCTAAATTCAGAATTTGAGTTGAGAATTTGTCAAAAGCGCTAAATCTTTGGCATTATAGAAGGGTTTGACAAGTTCTCATCTCCAAATACTCCATTCGAATTCCAAAAAAATTCAATAAACCCAACCTTACTTTTTCGTTTTGGTGTTTACTACATCTATTTTGTATACAGGTTGTTCCAGAAATGCGAGGTCATATTTAAGGTTGGTCTTCTGTAGCTGTATACAGTAAATCAATAATATAAAGTAAAGAAATATTGAAAAAAAAAACAAGTAAAAAAATAAAACACTTTTCAAACAGTCTGATGCAGTAGCTGGCATCGAGTCTGTGTATGTGTGTTACCAATTTTAACCGTTTTCAGCGGTCGTGCTTTTATATTATTAGACATATATATTTTAAGACAATACTTTTCATTCTGATTTTGTTTCTTTACTTCATAGTAGCTACAGAACACCACCCTTCATTAATATGACCACGTATTTCTGGAACACCATGTATTTTCAATCTAGATACCAGTAGCAGTTACAGACCTCCATTCACTACACGTCTCCCTATTTCAAAACCAATTTTAAAACAACAACTTCTAATTAAGTCCTCCTTGCTGCAAGATATTGCACGTCCGACCTCCTTAGTGCATTTGAGCGTTAAAAACGGTCAAGTCAGGGCAGCGTCCGCAATATCAAGGCTAATGTAGACGGGCAGGCTTTTAAGTCAGCCTTCCATTTTATCGGCAGTGTCGTGTGGCAGGTGACTCTTATTTACAAAATGGTAGGTAGAATAATATACTTATTTGAACTATTTAGTTCAGCCGAATTCCCAATTAATTTAAATTGATGAGGTGTTTTGTATTTGAATTATTTTAATTTAGTTTATTGCCTCTACTTTATACGTAAATTACAATATTGTGAATCAGATCGTTTTGGAACCTGAAATTATTGAAACTAGTTTACTTACACATACTGTACAAATTAAAGATTTATTTTTAATTGAATTATTCCTTTCATTTTTTTTTTAAATATCCTGAAAAGCAGACAGACAGCAGACATGTATTAAAGTGGAGACCGCGTATGGACAAACGTAGTGTGGGACATGCTGGACATGCATCAGGCGTAAGTACCAAGATTTCATGAATAACCTTTTATAGGATTCATATCATGGGTGTAGATAAAGTCTTGTATGCAACTGTACACAATTAGATGTGATACTTTTATCATGAGAAATAAAATAAGAAAGTTGACAGAGTTGGTATCGGATCTGCAATGATAGGCGCCAGATAAATGTGCAATAACGGTAACTGACCCACATACATTTAATGACTTTTTTAAAATCAATGTGATCTTTAACGTTTTCAAGTACTGAAAAACGGTTCATAATGTATTGTTCGGGTATCTACGAAGGGATATTAGGGAAAGATCAATGTAATTTATTGCAACCTTATCCGACGTCTACCATACATATTTAATATATATATATAAATTATTTATTCAAAATGACTCATTTTGTTAGTAACAGAAACTTAAGCTATGTTAGAGAAACAATGAAAACGAAACACACAAAATTAAAAGTACGGAAATCACCGCTGCACCATCCCATGAGAAAAAGCACAGCAGTGATTCACATAATCTGCAGATATAAACATAATGTCAGTATGTTGTTGGAGCTACCTCTCACTATGCACACCAGGGATGCACACCTCTTACGCATTGTAGTATAAAAGGAATCCACCCTCATTCCAGCGAACATCCCCGATGCGCTACAAAAGCGGGGAAGCCCCAACAGCACCCTGAACGCATTGTTGTACTGGATCCGGAGGCATTTTAAGCTTTCTAAGTATATCTAACACCACACACAACACCAAATACCAACTCTGTATTTCCTTCTCTTTGCAATAATAACGATCCTCATTAATAAACCCCAGCTAAACTTAAAAAGAAACCTTTTTTTTTCAATCACAGTACAGTAGGTATGCAAAGCTTTTGGATCCGGTTCGCTGTGAATTTAATTATTAGTTACGCCGCAAATTTAAATTGGATTGATCTCGGATAATCTCGTCCATCCGAGGCGGATTAACCCCCCAATGTAAGGTATGAGAGGTGGACGGTAAGCTTTAACTATTGACTTGTCGGTGAAGCGTTTTAGGGTTATTTACTGTAGAGATATAAAACTCTATATATAAATATTGTTATAAAACTCATGTTTCTTGAACCCCAACTGTACTACAATGAGAGAATGATGAGAATGAGTGAATGTTGGTAATTTTTTTATTTCGTTTGTTGGTGAGGATCTCAAAAACATTGTTCTGTTTGAAATAATACAAGCAAAATTATACATTTAGTAGTTTCGGAGATGAGGGGGAAAAGAAATACTGTTAAAAGTTTTTTCCATATAGATAACAGGAAAACCTATACGCAGATATAATTTTAAACGGGTGCCGCTCATTTAGTATCACACATACATACGTAAGCTCTATTTTCAAAAGCTATAACGCTCAAATGACATAACGTATACTTCATCTAACAACACATTACATAATTTTCATTTGATATAACGTTCAAAATACAACGTGTAACAGAATAAACGCAATACCTCTAAGGGGGTCATAGTTGACTGGCCTGTTGGTCTAGTGGTTAGTGACCCTGACTGCAAAGCCGGAGGTCGTGGGTTCGATTCCCACCCAGGACAAACTTTGTGTGATGAGCATAATTGTTTGTTCTGTGTCTGGGTGTAATTTATCTATAATATGTATGTATTTATAAATTATATATAAGTATGTATATCAGTTGTCTGGTTACCATAACACAAGCTCTGCTTAGCTTGGGATCAGATGGCCGTGTGTGAGTTGTCCCAAGATATTATATTATTATTATATTATTGTACTCACCGCTCAGAGCGGGAGAAGTTATTAGATGATTTCACATTCATTACACACCCTTTAATATGCGACTAATCTTTCGAGAACCGACGAACGAAAAGAAAAAAAAACATGTTTGTTTGTTTTTACGCTTTCCACCTAAATCGCTTCACCGATTTCTATAAACTTTAGTACAGAAATAAATGGGACCCTGGAGACGGTTATAGGCTACCTTCTTTTGCAAAAAAATATATCAATACGAGCAATGCAGTGAACAAAAAGCTAGTATAGAACAAAGCCCATGCAATTAATAACTAAAATATATTTTCTACTCGGTTTTAATTAATTAAACATATATTACATGATCAATAACAGTACCTATCAACTTTAGTCTAATTCCATTGCTAAATACAGCGTGATTGCAATTTCAATCGCTATCAATTCCAACTAAATTAATGTCCGTAACGAGTTTGATTTACAAATTACAATTGAACGTGATTTGACCACAATGCATTGGTTAAAATCAAATTCCACACAATGTTGGTTTAAATTTCTTATTATCATGCAGTTATAGTGTAATACATAACTCGCTTTAATGCTCGGAGTTCCCTTACGTGATCGAATCAGGAATGATGATATCCGCCAAAGAACCAAGGTAACCGACATAGCCCGAAGTATCGCCAAACTGAAGTGGCAGTGGGCAGGGCACATTGCTCGCAGAACAGATGTTCCGTTGAGTAAGTTCCGGATTGGCGACCTCGTACCGGAAGGCGCAGCGTTGGAAGGCCTCCCACAAGATGGACCGATGACCGTGAGGGTCGCTGGTAGCCGATGGATGCAAGACGCACAGGACCGGTGGTTGTGGCGACACTTGGAGAGGCCTATGTCCAGCAGTGGACGTCTTTCGGCTGATATGATGATGATGATATAACATAGAATGATGAAATTGCATTGCCGAGTCAATGTTTCCTGATAGCCATTGGCGGATCCAGGGTGGAGGGGGATTGGGGGGACCTAAAGATCAAGCCCCCCAAACGACAATCCTAGATCCGCCGCTGCGGATAGCAATAACCAAGGCGTTTACTTTTCACGATATTTCATACAATCTCGCGAGATCCTCGCGATTCATGGAAATATGTGAACCGTTTTTAATGAAACTTGATACGCATACGCTAGGTACTTACTTCTTACGATATTAGAGACATATTGAGAGCAATTTATGTTTTTCTATAGAAAGTAAACATCAATATATATAAAACTCTTCCGTTACTGACTGACTGACTGACAGACAATGCACAGCCGAAACTAGAACTAGAAAGCTGAAACTTGGCTTATAGGTTCCTTGGGGAGTGTAAGAGAGGATTTCCCTAATTTCTTACGGAAACGGGAAAAACCGCTATATGCGCGTACAAAGACACGGGCAAAAGCTACTGTATATTTCTGTGTAATCTCTATGTATTTTTTCCTATCTCCGAAACTACTTCGTCTACAGTTTTACTGTAATATGCTAAAAAATATTATTTGTTCGCGAGTCACATTAGCACTTGGCCGGTTTTTTTTTTAGATAAATTATGATTTGATTGATTTATAATATTTTTTTTCATAATATATTTTGATTTTAATATGATATGATTGAAGATGCCTTGCCACCTGTGGGAGAAAATTGCATAATGAAGATTTCCAAAAGCATCTCTTGTCTGCCAATGAAAACATACTAAGACCAAGTAGTTGCTTATTTATCTGGCAAGAGTTTTTATTTATTCTTGTTGTGTAGGATACAGGTAATTAATTCTGGTCAAGGTATGTGGAAGATTCAAACATAATCCGTCCATCACCATTTGAAATGCAATTTGTTAAATTATACAATGAATTATTAATCTTGTTTAATGAATCTTGAAGGAGGAGCTCGTGGCTAAATTATAACAGCTGCACGGGCCGATCTTGAAGGTTAAACAACACTTGCCAAGGTTGGTCTGTGGATGGGTGACCATCTTAACGTACTGGGACTCCTCCGTGCTTCGGAAAGCACGTTAAACCATTGGTCCTGGCTGTCATTTGGAGATCTTTGGCAGTCGTTACGGATTGTCAGAAGATAACAAAAACTGACACCAGTGTCGCCAAGAAGTACCGTGTTACCCAGTTAATGGGTTGTGGATGTCTGATAGGCAGCCGCTCCATGCAACTGCGGACTGGCATTCAGCTGAATCCGATTTTATTGGGAGTCGACCCCAATATAGTTGGGAAAATGTGACTTCAGTGCAGGAAAATCAGAATCACAATGTACTATGTCTCGCCTATAAGCAGTTTCTTTATAGGCGAGACATAGTACATTGTGACTCCGTCGTAAAAAAGGGATATTTCTACTCATCCTGTATATCTGGCCTGTTGGTCTAGTGGTTAGTGACCCTGACTGCAAAGCCGGAGGTCGTGGGTTCGAATCCCACCCAGGACAAACTTTGTGTGATGAGCATTATTGTTTGTTCTGTGTCTGGGTGTAATTTATCTATAATATGTATGTATTTATAAATTATATAAGTATGTATATCAGTTGTCTGGTTACCATAACACAAGCTCTGCTTAGCTTGGGATCAGATGGCCGTGTGTGAGTTGTCCCAAGATATTATATTATTATTATTTTCTTTATTTAAGTCACATACATATAAAATACATTTTTAAATATTAAAATACAAAGATATCAAATTATTTAAAAATGTAAAAAATAGTAGCCCACCGGTATCGGGAACAGGGTCCAAGCTACCGGCGGTCAGGGCTCCAGAGAGAGGAACCTCCTAACGATGCGAGCCGTGTCCAGAAGTACTGCTCTCTGAATCAAGCCCTTGATCCAGCTGCCTAACGAGAGCCTCCTAAGATGTTGGTCGAGGCTCGTGGCTATTAAGCCGTTGGCTGACACGACTATCGGTACAATGATTGCCGAATTCACATCCCACATGTCGACAACCTCGCGAGCCAAGTCAAGATATTTGATTTGTTTATCTTTCTCGGCTTTCACGAGGTTCTCGTCATGCGGAACGGTGATATCTACAATCATTGCACGCCTCTCGATTCGGTCCACCACCACTATATCAGGCTTATTTGCAATTTATTATTATTATTATTATTATCTCTATCTCTCTCTCACAGTGGAATCATGATGGGATTGGAACGTCATATTAGGGGGCCACATTAACTCCAGCGTATTCTCAACAAAAATATGCTGAGCATTTTCTCTTCAATATGTTGGGGCCAGCTTTCTCTCTAAACAGATACAGCTAAATGTCAGAACTTAGATGCCAATCTTAGAAGCCAGATTTCCGGTTTCTGACTACTCATAACGACTGTCAAATGTCTGCAAAATAATGACAGCTGGATAAAGCGCCTTAACATGCATAGTACCAGGCACTCTCATTCTTTAGGTATACTTTCAGTAAATTGAGCAGGGAATTACTACACAATAGGGTATATGCATGAAAAAAATATTTGCTACCTATCTACACAGTTAATCTCAAAATATGCAAAAATAAAATAGTGACAGTGAAAATAGGATCAAATTTGATAGAAAACCCAACGAAATGAAACAATAAATTTAAACAAAATATATCTGTTCCTCTCGCGAAAACTCTATTTTGTATGGCAGCTGTCTACGCGTCAGAGACGTCAGAGTCCATTTCGAACTTCTACTTCTAATTGCCTACATCGAAGCTTTAAAACTTCATCGCCGATGAAATTATTTTAAAAATTATTTCATAAATGCTATCTAAAACAATTAGGTATTTCATTTCTAAAATAAAAAAAAATTGCATGTATATTCCCTATTACCCGTGAACAAACAAAACTCAACTTTCACGACCACGAATTTACCCTATCTGTAACACCATTGTTTCAATCTAAAATAACTACGTCACATGGTCGTGCGTGTCGCAACGTGTGGAACGCCACCTATCAGCGACCAGTGACTATAAATCTATCAGGAGAGGGTTATATATATGACCTCGACGAGGCTGTTTGAGGCATATTTATATACTAACTTTGCGACGCTATTGAAGCCAAATTTAATTTACAATGGATAATTTTTTAAGTGTGACTTTTAGTGCTTTTCGAGCCATTTTAGGGATATTTTTGAAAAAGCAATTGATTCAGATGAACTAAAAATTATAAGAACAATAATAATAATTATTAGTTCTTAAAGAGCTTCGATTATATTTATGAAAGTAAAATTCTTCTCTATTTGACGAAATATTTTAGTCGTCCCATTAATTAATGTTAGCTCTGAGGTATTTTAATTATTTTGATGCACTCTTTCAAATTAGTTTTTTTGTTGGTTTAAGTCAGTCCCGTAATGCCTTTACAGTAATTAAACGCATACTGGTTTGTTCCTTATGATCTCTAGATTACAGTGGCTGTAATATTTTTTACGGGCAAAAACAAACTCGACGCGTGCCTACGTGTTTCGTTTCTATTGCTCGTGAGTAAATTGTTTTGTAAATCGAAGAAGTACCGTGTCGGTGTTACCCAGTTGAGGGGTTGTGGTCTGGTAGGCAACCGCTCCACTTAAAATACTGGTATTCAGCTGATTCCAGTTTGACTGGGAGCCGATTCTAATATAGTTGGAAAAAGACTTGGTAGATGTTGAAATTTTCCAGATTTAACGCTACATCATTCAAAATGATCTTCATAAAAAGTAACTTCGCAAGTATCGGTAAAAAAAGGCAAAACATCATAATTTAAGTACATGCCACATTTTTCACAACACGACTTTGAAAACGAGAGAAGTATCTTTGAAATGGGGACGATTTATAAGCTTTAGGAAATTGAGACATAAATCCGTTGGCTTGGCAAGCGTGTGATAAAAAGTGGACGCTGTGTCAAAGCTGTGTCGTGTAGCATTTTCTTTTTTTTATAATGGTCGAGTGAAAATATCGTGTTTCTATTTTGTAGGTGTTTCTTTTAACTTGGGTTCGTTGTTGAGCAAATTTAAATATTGTAGGCAGGTGCTTCACGCTAATTTTTTCCAGCCCTCTGATGAGGGTCAATTTTACTATTTTTAAGCAACGTTCGCATTCATCTCATTCGCAATCTGTAAAAAGCCTTAATTTTCATACATTTTTAACCGATTGCAACTGATGTGTAAATGCAAACATTCGCTGAAAAATTTATAGAATTTGCACTTACGTTATTATTATTATTATTTTGCCGAGTGATGCGAGTAAAAATGTACTTTTCAACACATTTGCTCAAAAAATGCATTTACGAAACCTATAAACATTGTTCGAAAGTTAAATAATACTCACCGCACAATGGAAAGTGCGGTAAAATAGGTATTCTCACCTAAGTACCAATTTTATCGCAAACTCTCTTATATAACGCTGTGCGTATCCTTTACGGTTATTTTTAATTTCTATTAAAAATAAATAAGAATTCCACCAAGGAGTTTTACATTACGAGAATAAATACGCTGAATGATCGCGCCTACTAAAAAGAAAATGAGAAGAAAGATGTAGTTCTAATTTTCACCGCTCGCATGCGGTGCCATTTGCAAATTAATTTGCCTCAAAGAGATGTCAGCATAAAAGTCGGGGCCTGCTAAGGCCAGAACCTGACAAGGTTGCGGAATTTCTCGAAAGTGTCACCACGGCCCTGGAAGGCAAAGAGCATTAGGAGGAACACGAATGTGTTTTAGTCAGTAAGAGTCTGACACTCCCATCTGCTCCGTCCAGAGCGGATCAAGTTACTCGATGATTTCCTCATCGTTAAAAAAGGATGTGGATTTCATATAATAGAAACAAAGAAAAGAAACAAAGTTTATTGGTATTATGAAAAACAGAAATACCTTATATTTCAACAAAATAAGTAAAAGCTTGGCTCAATGCTGGTCCTGCTCCACAACGCCACTAAGTAACCACTAAGGACTCAAAATAATCTGTTAGCATTTCGTAACATTGTTGGACCGGCTGAAGATTGTAAGAATGCAAATCTTTTTCATTGTATAGACTCAACTTATTTAGTGTTGTATAATTTCATGCACATGTGTGAGTACTGTGTACCTTTGAACTATAATGATCATTTTGGGCAGGTCTTTGACTTGGAATGTACCCTGGCGATTGGGGATGTCATTCTCACTCAAAAGTCTGGCTGATGGTGGCGCATGCGTTGGATCATTTGGCTCCCTTAAAAATGGTTGAGCCGAATGGTGCTAGCGTATGCGTCATGTTCGTGAACGGGCGCCGTCAGCTGAGACTGGTCATCTCTCGGCTGCCATGGTTTATTTTAATTGTTGCTTTTTTACTCCAGACTCTTTTATCCTGCACGTCTTTTACATCGTTCTCACATATATGTATAATTTCAATATGAATGATGTAACCATAATTTTGTAACAAATTATTATTTTTAAAAGAGTGTCCATGGAGTTTCTTGTACGTTCTTCTCCATAGAGATCTACGCTTTGGAACGTGCAAATAGCTTCATCTTTTTGACCGACCGACCTTGACAATTCAAAAGTGCCTGTAAATGGTCTAATTGAAATAAATGCTTTGACTTTGAAAGCTGATGAGCCCAGATGGCACTGATGGCGCCGTATTTTTTTTTTGGGTTGACAATTTTACTGTATATTTTCACAAATTAATGTAGGACTACCTACTCCCTAATTATCTCATTCTAACTTCCTTCCCACCATATGTCAACCATCATACCACAAGCCAAAGTAAACAAACACGTCTTGTTTACATTGGCCAATTTTCTGAATGCGGTGACTTCCTACCACAGAGCTCGGAGACACCTCGGCAACCGCTGCTTGAGACGGTGTTGTCACAGTATAATTATCTAATTTCCCATGTTAAACAAGCGTGTAAAAGAGTGTCACTGTGTAGAAACTATCGACCATTTACGACAGTGAAAAATACCATAAAAATCTAATTAGATGGATTTGCGTCAGCTTTACATAAAAATATTGGACACGGTGTATTTTTAATCTTTCACATAAACAAAAATGAAGACGATACAGTGCGTTGAAAACTCTTGTGACGTCATATTTGAGTACACTTTTTACTCAAATGTGACGTCACCAGCCTCAACTCTTGAACTTTGATGCGCTTAACCTTCGTGAATTTTTATTGATTTGATAAAGCAAAAAATACGTATCCTATATTTTTTGATAATCTAACTGACGGACTAACTGTTTTTTTTTGTCTTATATCGCTGTCCCAGTTTATTTATTTTCGTCGGTCGGCGCAACATGTTTTCTTCATCAATACTTCTCTATGTTATCGTCATCTCGGTAGTCAGCCATCATTATTATTTCTTTGGACTTCTCCCACTCTTATAATAATCCAAATTCATACGCAAAACTTTCTTCAAGATATTTCAATATTATTTTACTAGCTTCAAATTTTTTACTTGACAGTTGCCTGTAAATGATTTATTTGGGTTTTAATTTTGCAGTCATCATCATCATATCAGCCAAAAAGCGTCGGTCCTGTGCATCTCACATCCATCGGCTACCCGCGACCCTCACCAGGTCATCGGTCCACCTTGTGGGAGGCCTCCAACGCTGCGTCTTCCGATACGTGGCCGCCACTCTAGAACCTTCCAGCCCCATCGATAATCTGTTCTGCGAGCAATGTGCCCTGCTCTCTGCCACTTCAGTTTGGCGATCCTTCGGGCAAAGAACCTCCGAGCATTGCCCTTTGGGTGGCTTTAAGCCTTCTGATGAGGCCTATTGAGAGTTTGCAGTTGCCCATTTAAAACACTGGTACAGGGTACTCAGCCGCAAGTGGTTAGACTTGAAGCCAAACCCTTTTTTTGTGGATGGGAAATCATGAGATGACTCCTCCCGCTCTGGGCGGAGCGGAAAGCAGTGTCAGACTCTTACTGACTAAAACCCATCGGTACTTCCCCTTTGCTTTCCAGGGCCGCGGTAACTTTTTTTGAACAAAATCCGCAACAAGCCGAACCCTGCATAGTTGGGAACAGGCTAGGCTAAGCTAAGATTGATTTTTGTGTATCTAGCTGCTGCATTGAAAGGCACCAATTCCGAACTCTCTGGAAGACTTCCTACAAACCCACAACAATATTATCAAGCACCACTAACGAGCCGTAACAGAGATGTATGAACGAGTCGTAGCTCGTCGAGAGGACTGCCAACCGCTCAGTAAGAATGACAGGTCATTAATTACATGTCTATTTGGACCACTTATCATATTGCTGGGATTATTTATAGCAATCCTATGGAGTGTACTGAGCTCGACAAATGTTCGATTCATTTTATAAACGGCAGTATTGCATAAGCGATTGTCGCACTTGGGTAGTGTCAAATTACTGTTATACTGCACCAACGTAGTTTTACACTGCTGAATTACACTGCTGTCGCACAATTGTTTGTCGCACTACCGTAGTGTTGAACTACTGTCTCACAATCATTTGTCAAATTAGCGTGATGTCGAGCTTCAGTGTGTCCCACAAGCTTGCATTCGAACCATGGTGAGTCGCAATAGAGTTTTGTCGCACAAACGTTAATCGCACGTTCATTTGTCGAACTCACGTGGTACACTCGATTTTGTGTAGGTAGAATTATTTTGATATCTTGTCAAAGTTGCTGTGAGATTGAAGAAACATCTGATGCCAATTCTACATTTATCAAAAATGAATGGAAATGAGCCTTTTTGGACAGATTGTGACTGACATGCGAATGCGAATATTGATTAAAAGTTAGTAGAATTGACTCTCTTGTGTGGGGTAAGAATCCCGAGCGGAGCCAACATAGATGATTTGCCAACAGACGGAATTTTTTCAACGGTCTATTTTCGAGGCTCAGTTTCCTTTTATAACATAAGAAAGCGAGATTAAATGCACATTTCCACTGTCCAATCCAAGATGTAATAGACTTGCGACCTTTTCAAGTACTTAAAAATCGGCTTACCTACCTATATCATCAGAATGTCTTCGTAAATTACAAACCAAAGACACACTTAATCAGGGCCCCAAGTCTGCTAATTTTTATGAATTCATTCCAACACGATCCCATTGCCATTTTGTTATAAGTTCGTAATCTGCTAAATTCATAATGGTCGATCATTGGTCGGTCAATGGTCTCGTAATAGAATCGTAGTTCTAAATATTCAATGTCTGAAAAGCAATGGCTAATTATTTTTGAGACGAATAACAACTTATTAGGCGACTAACTAATTGGTTACAAAAAATAATGACTTGGCGGCTAATATTAACAGTGGGATGTCATACGTATAGGTGTTTTAATTGGTGTAAGAGCGAGCAAAGCGAGCTCGGGACTTGGGGCACCCCGACTCGGTTTTTTAAACCACCCAAAAATATTTATTTATTTATACTAGAATCACTGAACGGCATATAATTAGGTATTAAAACACTCGTGTGATAAACCCACACTCGAATAACCCTATCACTGCCAATTTAAATTTAAACAGAGCTCACAACTTTATATAAAGCTGCTACTTTATACTTAAAATGCTACTTCACTGTAGCTGCCAACCTATTATTTTTGCCACCCATCTTAATTATTTTTAAAACCCTATAACAGATTAGTTTGTCGCCGCGTTAAATACATGCCAAAAGCAATGACTGCACAATAACACTCTTATGGTAGGTCACTGAGCGAAGGAACTGTCAAAATTTTAGCAGATTACAGCATACGTCTGTCATTCATTTGTCATTATGTACGAGATTACCATTATATGCCATTTCTTTCAATGGAGTGTCAGTGGTTGACCATTGGAAAGTCATAATGACGCTTTTATATTAGTAGATTACCAAACTTGTCAAAATCAACAATTATGAAATCAATGATAGACCATTCTGACAATATTGTAATAGCAGACTTGAGGCCCAGCACCGGTGAATGGAAACCAAACTGTCAAAACAATGCTAATAAAAGACATACACATTCTCAGTTTTACCTAAAAGAAAATAAATTAAAATCTACAAACTTCTGGATTCATTCCAAAATAATATCTTCAACGAATCTAAAATTATCAGCATTGTCAAGTGCATACTGCATTCAAGGCTGCCTATTCACTGCCAGACATTTTGAGGTAACGAGGTACTACAAATACTCCTGTCAATTCTGACCAATCGCGTCGCAGAAATAGTTTTAAATTTAGAGTTGTACCATGTCTTTGTTTTACGAGGAGTTTACACGTTTTTGGGTCATTAAAGTTTGTAATTTACAATGCTTTGTTTGGGAAATAGTTTCCTTGGTTAAATTTTTTGTTTACGTTTACAAGAATACGCAGCAAATAAATTCCGGGTTCCGTCAGAAACATGCGATTTCTAATCTCGCTACACACATTGTTATCATTCTAAATGTCTGGATTTTAAAATAATTTCTAATAGTAGGTTTAGAAGTCACGTGCCAGAAGTCTCTTTTTTCAGACCAGAAATCCATAACATACGAGTAAAAAAGTTGGTAATAACTGACTAAAACAAATTTCATAAACTTACCATCTCACATACAATTATTTGAATGACGGTCTTTGTTCCGTCATCCAGTGACACATTATTAGGCCATCCACACTGGCGGCTAATAGTAGCCATGAGCCTGTGGGGGCTGTCGCGCATTTGAGACATCAGTGATGCTTTTTGAACTTGTTTGCTATTTCGAACAAGATTTCGAAAGGTTGCACTTCACAAAATGTTGCTGCGACTTACCGACTCATCCCCCAATTGTTGCATAAAATCCACCTGTACATTGAACAGGCCGCCTTACTAGGCTTACCGGCGGAGTGGCTCGAAGCAGCGCGCCTGCAAGTGACTCTAGAAGATTTTAATAAAAGATTATTTTAATGCATACGTTCGGCCTCACAGAACTCCGTGTGGAATTTAATAAATAATGAGCATGACATTTATTTAAGAACTCTTGAAGAGAATATTTAATGTTCTTTTGTATAAAAAACATTTGGTTGGCAAATATTTTTTACTTTATACACAGAGATTTTTAACTCATTTGCACACTTCAAGTACTTCGTAATGAACTAATTTTACCATGGGTCTAAACCTGATTCACGAAAAATATGTCAGTTATTTCCTACATTTAGTAAAAATGAGGTGATGGTGATGATGGTGATTGTGGTGTGTGATGTGGTTGGGCTGAGTAGAAACAGCCGCTCGGGACGAAGTTAAGCAACGCTTGCCGAGGACTTTGTAGATCTTCGACAGCCGCTACAGCAGTTGGAAGTCAGAAAGTCAGACACCAGTTATCTTGGGTACCGTCTTACCCTGTTACTGGTTTGTGGAGCTTAGATAGGCAATCGCATAATATAAAACACTACTCAGCTGCATGTTGTGTATGTGGAAACCAATCCCAACATAATTGTGAAAAGGCTAGGCAAAGGGGATAGAACCTTTGTGGCATAGCCCGCCCCGCTGCCATTTTGATTTTTTTCCCAAAGTTTCTGCGCACGATTTGACATGCAAATATGGGTAGAGGTTACTTAAACTTCACTATTATTAAAACACAATCTACTTACTACATTTAAGCACGTGATTAGTTAATTTGTAATGATTTTCATTGTTCTCACATGGCGACTTTACCTCTAAATATCTCAGCAACGTGACACTTTGAGGAACCATGTTCCTAACATTTCTTGTTTGTTTAAGTGTCCTCAACTCATAACTAAATATTTCATAGTGCGCCGCGATTTTAAAAAAAAAATCAAAATTTTAAAAAAAGAAAAATGGTTAGTCCCCTTTATCACAGGCACGTTTGGTCGAGTTACGCCTATGTTGTTTTTTACATTTCACTGTTACTCTCATAGATTGCAAGAGTTATTTCACCCCTAAAATACTTCCAAAATGAGCCATAGAGACATATATCTCCCTCTATAATTGAATACTATACCATCAATGCTTGCAACATAATATTTTCTATTAAGAAACTAGCTTGCAACTTTTACCTGTATGACGTAGGTAGGAAGTTAACAAGGAACTCACTAACGGGAGAGAAACGTACCATGGGGACATTTTATGTCCTAATTCAAGTCATTGTCTACGCGTGTTCCTAAATGTTTCCAAATGCGGTCCATAACTGCGCTCATGCATTCATTCTTCATTCTGACCTTTATCTTTACAATATTAGTAGACTAATCTTAAAATAAATGTTATCATCATCTGCCTAGCCTTTTCCCAACCAAATAAGGGTCGACTCCCAGTCAAACCGGATTCAGCTGAATACCAGTATTTGACGTGGAGCGGCTGCCTACCAGACCTCCACAACCCATGAACTGGGTAACTCGGTACTTCTTGGCAAGACTGGTGTCAAATTTTCTGGCTTCTGACAATCCGTAACGACTGCCAAAGATGTACAAATGACAGCCGGGAAGCAACTGCTTAACGTGCTTTCCTAGGCACGGAGGAGTCTCAGTATGTTAATATGGTCACCCATCCAGAGACCAACCTCGGCAAGCGTTGCTTAACCTTGAAAATTATTCCGTGTGGCTGTTATAATTTAGTCACAAGCTCCTCCTCCTCCTCCTGAAAATAAATGTTATATTATTATAATTTATTTGAATATTTATCCCAACTCATACTACGAGCAAACAAACACCCTATCACGACTATATTGCTGTATTGATTTTGATGAATTTTGGTTCAGGGATAGACAGGACTCCGGAAACGGTAACAGAATGATTTTTTTGCAAAAACCTGTATTAATGCGGGCAACGTTCCGAGAAAAAGATCGTAAAATAAGTATAAATATAATAAAACAGGCACAAAACCAACAACCTATAAAAGTCATCTAGTTATCGTATTTCTCTTGTTCTTCCGAGACAAATTCCTCAAATTCTATTACACCGAAAAAACCGTAAATCATCCTGGGTACTGGGTACAAAAAAATCTTTGTATTAAAATTTAATTTCCTCCCCGAAACGAGCCCAAGTCATTCGAATGACAGAATGACGTCTTTAACTGTTGAAATGTAGTTACATTTTTTTCAATTTACAGTAAAAAGTCTTGGAGTTAATTAAATTGAGGACCAAGTTACAGGCGGCTGTATTTATTGGTGCTGCAAAAATTGAGTTCCAAGTTTTGCTTTCGGACTTGTTTTTGGGGTCCCAGAAGATATCCGACGGCATCGTGAAAGGCCCAGACCAAAATGGCGGAACGTGTTTGATGCCTATCGACAGGATTGGTCTACACTAACCCAAAGCCAGAAAAAATGCAAGAGGTGGAAGCCTTCGCCCTGCAGTGCGACGGAAAAGGCTAAATATGTAAAAAATAAACATTGTTTTGCCGAAAAATTCTGGAGTGGCGACCGCGTACCGGAAGACGCAGCGTTGGAATGCCTCCCACAAGGTGGACTGATGACCTGGTGAGGGTCGCGGGTAGCCGATGGATGCGAGACGCATAGGACCGGTTGTTGTGGCGACACTTGGGGGAGGCCTATGTCCAGCAGTGGACGTCTTTCGGCTGAGATGGTGATGATGATGATGAAACATTGTTATACTATAAAGTTTTAATGCTTGTCTCTTTGGATAAGTATTAACACTTTGGGTAAGTCCATATACTATTTTGGTGTACTAAAGAATGCAAGCAAACACAGTAAATGTTGAAAAAACTAGAAAGATGTTGATATCGAATGTTGATTATTTAAGTTAAAATTAGAATACATAAAAATTAAGTAATTGATGTTGAATGTTGTCTAAGAATTCTGATACCCACACCCTTTCTATCTGAAGGCCAATTCTACTAATTATTTAAGCAACTTGCGCATTCGCAAGTCAGTCGCAATCTGTCAAAAATTGTGACTGCGAATGCAAAATGAAAATTGGTAGAATTAGCACTCTGAATTTACTAACATAACCATAATGCAAGCGTGTTACATCTTCGACCACATCCTCGCTTACCACCAGGTGAGATAGTGGTCAAACGCGTGCCTATCAATAGTTAAACGAGTAGCATTATTGGCGCTAAAAATATATCTGTAAAAACCTTCATAATAAATCCACAAGTCTTCTGGACAAAGTTCTTCTCTGTTGCACACCACTAAGCAATACTCAGCCACGTTCATCCATCTGAATAACCTCTTGTTCTATTGATTTATAAATTCCCTTTTAAAACTAAAAGCAAACGGCAGTTGAGCGTTTAAAATGCATGAGCCCAACACTACAGCTACTCCGTTTACGCTCATTTTACTTTATACGCCTCATTGGACTTTAACGAAAGTATATTTAGGGTCGAGATTTGCAATACGCTTTTCGATTGACTTTTAGGGCAAACAAGACGCTGTAGGACGTATTACTGGATGTTCGTTGAAGTATAATATTTAGTAGTAGGAACCTCATTTACGATTTCATCACTTACTATGGCACAGGTTGGTGACATACCTAATTAAAATCGGGGAACTGAAAACTGATTGGTTTGTATTTGTATTTTTATTTGTATTTATTTGGATCTCCAACAAAGATTACATCTTACATGCTAAATTAAACAAATTATAAATAGGTACAATTCCTTGTGCATCTTCAATTAAAGAAGACCACAACTTGCGTTAAAATAGCAAACAAACAATAGGTAAATCAAATTAAATTAAGTTAGACATGTGAAAAGAACAATGAAAATTTAATAAAAAAAATATTGAGGTGGATGGTAAGCCTGTTAGGTCAACACTTACTCAACGTTAAGTTTTGAGTGTAAAAGCAACTTAAATTTACCTAAGGTGTTGGAGAAAATGTCTATGTCGTCAGAGGAACATGATAGAGAGTTGTATTGATTGGACATCCTAACTATTGGCGAGTGTGTACCCAGATTTGTTCTGCATTGAGGGGCTTTCAGTAGTGGACGGGGATATCGAGGAATACGAGAAGGGACATTAATGCATAATTTGCTAAGAAGATCAGGACAGTCAATGCCATTGTTAAATAATTTATACAGGAACATCATGTCGGAGATAGTGCGGCGAGATTTTAGATCTATAAGTTTGAAGTGACTTAGTCTATGTTCGTAAGATCTGCAATTTCTAACCTTAAACCGAAACGCTAAATGACGGACAAGTCAAGTGGTTCAAGACAGGGATGATTTTTTTTTTATTGAGGAGCTTGTGGCTAAGTACAGTCGCACGGATCGATCTTCAAGATTAAGCAACGCTTACCCCCAGTAAGCGTTGCTTAACCTTGAAGATCGGTCTATGGATGGGTGACCATCTTAACATATCGAGTTTCCTCCGTGCCTCGGAAAGCACGCTAAGCCGTTGGTCTCGGCTGTCATTTGTAGATCTTTGGCGGTTGTTACGAAATGTCAGAAGCTGGAAAATCTGACTCCAGTCTTGTCAAGAAGTACCGTGTTACCCAGTTAATGGGTTATGGAGGTCTGGTAGGCCGCCACTCCACGTAAAATGCTGGTATTCAGCTGAATCCAGTTTGCCTGGAAGCCGACCCCAATGAAGTTGGGAAAAGGTTAGGCAGATTGAGGAAAGGGCTAAGCTCTTGACCTCGATCACGCCTGATAGAAAGCGATGGATGAAGTCTATGATAGAGCGAGCGTGTCCAGAAGTGCCTTGGAGCACTGGTACCCCCACGCGTAGACGAAACACAGCAGGCTGCTTGACGCCGGACTCTGGTGTGAACCTGGTCGCGAACCAGGCGGGTGTTAGCCCTACCACCGCAATAAAATGTGTAAAGGTGAGGATGTTTGAAGATGGATTATAGGCAGTAAATGGGAATCCGTATTAACGTTATAAATATACACCCTATCTATTGTACTCTATCGATCTGTCATTCTGTCTGATTGTTATCTCTCTAGTCTTAGCGGCTGAAAGAATTTGGACGAAATTTAGCACACGGGTAGAACATGCCGAGGGATTGGACAAAGGGTACTTTATCCCGGGAGTGTGTTCCTTTGGGATAATTTTGAACTTTTATGTGGCCGAAGCCACTGGCAGACGCTAGTAATTAATAAATGATCACAATAGCAGTATTCGGTACTGATAGCCACATTGAATACAGAAATGAGTCTGGTACTATCCTATATAGGGCCAGACTCATGAATCATGTTTCAGAAATGCGTGGTCATATTTAAGGGTGATGTTGAGTAGCTAATAAATGTTAATGACAAGAAAGTCTAAATTTCATAGTTTTTTCCATAATGTGTATAATTATGTTGCACCCAATTAACTTAATTAGCCGTTTAATTGATGGCATAGCCTTTTCATTTAAATGAGCCGATTTATCAGCGACATCTTTTATTCAATATCGTTTGATGACTTGTCCATGTCACTTGTGTCACTTATTAAACGACGCAGTTCAATGAAAAGGCTGGGCTTTTAATTAAAAGACTGATTAAGCTGGTTGGTGGCGACATACGAGTATATATCTGCTCTAAAATTCTAGAAAAACAGTAAAGGTTACTAAAGGTATCCAGTATAACAAAACGATATTTCATCAAGTTCGTACTCGAGCATAAAGAAAAATGTAAACCGAACATTAATTTCATACAGTCAATATTTACGTCAGACCCTCCAATCTTGGCCCTCAGAGGGTAATAAGAAATGTATAAGATGGTGAACAAGAGAAATGGATAGAGAACATTTTGCTCAATTCTCTAACGATTTCAGTGAAGATCATTAATTATTAAAAATCTAAGTTTTTAATACAAATCTAGGAGAGTATCAAGATAACTGACACAGCCTAAAGAATTGGCAACCTTAAATGGCACTGGGCAGGGCACATTTTCTCGCAGAGCGGATGCCTGATAGGACCTTCTAGAGTTGTGACCGCTTACTGGAAGACATAGTTCTAGATGGCTTCCCACAAAGTGGTACGTACACCCTGGACATATCATATTATATCGCACGATAAAAAGTCTATTGTTCCAAATTGTACGGGATCGACAAGCGCTTCCGAAATGTCACGTAGCCAATCTTTTAAATTTTGACATTGAAACAATTGTCATCGCTAATGAATGTGACTTGTCAAAAGCATCTGGTGAGGCCTGTTGGAGTCTGCGTGTGAGTGATGTCATGTCAGTCATGAGTACCTATTTCATAGCCCATCTTTCAACCAGGGCAAAAGACGCAAACAAAATTCGCATAGTTTACAATTGCATTATTATATTACACTGAAATATCTCAAAACATTTCCTCGACTGACGTGAAGGAATTATGACAAGATTTGATAAATGTGTTATAAAATATTAATGTCTTACCTCTTTTAGATGCAGTCAGAGTATGCCAAGATTTTTGCTGGAGTTTAGACAAATGCACTCTCGGAAATCAGATTTCTCGTACTAATATTCTTGACTGTGAGTAAAGTTTTGAATATGAATGTGGACCAATATGAGTCTAGCTTAAAAGAAGATTGAGATGACAGCAAATATATAATATAGCATTAATGAAGAAAATAAAAATAAAGAATGATATTTGATGTTTTTTTTTTATACAAGGTTTGGATATTAATAATTACGCTATAGAAATGAAAAATAAACAACTAATTACTACTCTATGGTCTACTAACTATAAAAAGTTCAGAAAAATATACAGATTAATAATTTGGCTCAGAATACTGATGACCTTTGTTGGCAAATTATATGTCTAGATTCTTACTGGTATCAATTCAGATCTAACCTTAAATAAGAACATTTTTGTACTATTAATTAAATTTTCTTTATTAATTTTATAAGAAAACCAATCATCTAAATGTAATATGAGAAATGAACTGTTCATTTAAATGAAACAAAATATCAGCTCGCCATTTCACTTTAATATTAATTCCTCTCAAATTAATCTTAGCAAAAGAGTTCTGTTTTAAGATTTTACCAATATGCCGTAGAGCAGTGGTTGGCTAATTAATAGGGAGATCTAAAGCCTTGTCGTCTAAAGATTAAGAACGTTCAGACGATACTCAAGGTCTACGTTCAAGACGCATTATGGACAATTTATTTTTGATACTAACTACCTTAGAAGCTGGGTAAAAATTAGTTAAATATTTTCTGTTTTAGGATTTTTATGGAATATCTTAAAAAGAGCTATTGTAATCTGGCTGTTTAAATTATTTATTGTTTTTATCAAACAAATATACTTACAAACAAATGTACATAACTAACAACTATTTATATCTACTAAACCTAACTATATACAAACTAGACTAAAAATTGCGAAATTATGTACAAACGTGTAAAAAACAAAATAAATCATTGGACATCAAAAAATTCATCCACATCGCAGTCAATGACAAAAGTGCCCAGAACACTGGCAGCATTGTCACGTTGAATGGCAATGCTGATTCTTTGGCCAAAGAAAAGCCCAGCCCTCTGGTCACGTGAGCAGTCGACAAGTTGTTTGCTGATGTCCCGAAAGACTCGGTGAGCACTCGGACCCCATTGGCTTAATGTTTCAACCCCAAACGGCTCAAATATAACTCCCAATAAGGTTGTCATATTTGCGCCGTTTAAGATTTTCTGCACCTGCAGCAGCCGCCCCAGCGCAGCCCACCGTGCAAAGAAGATGGGATGGCGCAAGGTTACCTAAAATAAAGACACTTACAAACAAAAAAAATTGACCCCTATGATATTCGTCCCAAAAAGATTCTACTTTCCATCACCCCAATTCCTCCCAAATTATTTCAAGACAAACTTCTAACGAAATGAATCACAAACAGCAAAAAAGTAACTTTTCACCGACACATCAAAAGTAGTAAATGACACAATAACTTACTTACAAAAGTTGGCCTATTTATTAGCTCCCATATTAACATGCGACACGAGTCTTGACCCACAAATACTTACAATCGATATATCACAAGTCGCCAGCAGGAGACAAACAAAATTATATCTGGAAGGCGAATGTCACATTCATGACGAACGTGGATGTGGAAAATGGAGATGGGGGCTTTGATAGGTGATGCTTCACTATGAGCAATATTAGAAGAGATCAAAAGCGTAGAATAATAAAAAAAAATATACAGGGTGTTCCAGAATTTCATGGTCAGATTTTAAGGGTGGTGTTCATCACCTTCCTGCCCTTATCCCATGTTACTTGGGGTCGGCGCAACACGTTTTTTTCTTCCATTCTGTCCTATCAGCCGTCACACTATCACTAACTCCCTTTTCTTTCATATCGCTCCTCACACAATCCATCCATCTTTTCTTTGGCCTCCCTCTTCCTCTCCATCCATCCACATTTATATTCATAACCCTTTTAGTTACACACGTTTCATCCCTCCTCTTCATATGACCATACCAGGACAAGCGGTAACCGAGTAAAGAAACAATTTTAAAATAAAAAAAATAACGACTTTCTCAATTTAAAAAAAAAAAAAAACAATAAACACTTTTCAAGCAGCCTGGCGCTGACAAATCTGTGATTGAACTAAAATAAACACCACTAACTGCATCGGACAGCTTGAAAAGTGTTTTTATTTTCTTAAAGTTTTGGCCGTTTTTGCGATCAGGGATTTTTCCTAATAATTGTATGGCAGACAGAACAACAACATAAAATTTGACCACACTCTTTTTATTATTATAATAGGCTCTAAGGCTCTAGACAAAATGTAATTTCATCAACGTTATCAAGTGCCGTGAAGTCAGAATGTTGGGACCAAGAGACATTTCCTTAACGCATGTCAATTCCATTTTTGAATTTTTTGACTGTATATCACTATGTTTTAGGGGTCTTTTAAATAACTTTTTCAGAGGCATAAACCCATGCAACCTCTTTCCAATAATGGCATTATATCTCTGACATATCCTACGAATTTCTTCAATCTGTGTAGTCGATAATAAAAAAATACGAGGAAAAGTTCGGCATTATATTATGTCCGATCGAGATGGCTCTACTGTAGCGAATGAATATATTAGCGATATGGAACACATGCCACTAAATAAAGCTAATCTGCTGATGCATTCACGTTGATGTTAGAGACGAAAGGAAGATGTTATATATTTGATCAATCAATTATTTATATTTTTCATTTCATTCATTTAATTATTGTATAGATATTTATAATTGTAAATTGATAATTTCATAATAATTCAACGACATTACTAATTTCTATTTTATATTTGACTAATTTCATTTCTTTTCTGATTAACTTCTTGTTCAGTCTGATTTCTAATAATTGTTTGCTTTTGATTCTTGTTTATTAGTTATTCGACATTTTTAGTATGATTTAATGACATGTATAATTTCTATTTTTCTTTTTTTTTAATATTTCAAATAATATGACAATTTTGTTTTGCACTGACCAATAACTTGTTTGTGTGGTTTATCTGTTAATTCAAGTTGGTTATAAATAAATAAATAAAAATTATGTATGGAATATCGACTTACCTGATTTGATGGAGGAAAAGGTAAAGTGGAATGTGATTGTACCATTAGCTGTATTTGTATATATACCTAATTATCTAAAATGTACGAGTATGTACAATAGTGATACACAGGCGGACTTACATATACTGACAATCTTTTTCAGTTAAGTCTGCACTGTTACACACAGGCCGTTTTGTTGAAACCAGAGAGGCATTTCTCGTATTTTTAAGGATCGTTCGCTTTTTGTAATCGAAACAGTTATTTCAGAGGTCATCTTAAACAAACAATTTTATCATTTTATAATATTACTTTTGTCCACGGCTCCGCCCGTGTGGATCTTGGTTATCGCGTAAAAAATAGTCTATGTCCTTTTCAATATTTATATGAATATTATATCTGCCAAAGGAGAATGACCACGACAATATGGACCACGGTACAGAGTTGCGTCAATTCCAAAGTTGTTTTAGATGGTTTATAAATTAACCAAATAACCATCTACAATTCCCATTTTGGAATCAAAACTCGCATTTCCAAGTTTTTTTAGAAAACGTAACTTAACCTCAAAATAGAAATATCCGTTGTGTATAGAGGTAAGTTTATAGGTCGTAGTTTGGAGAGCAGATTAATTAGCATATCTGATGGGATAGAGACTTAAATAAATCAGTACCTTGCCTTTATATTTCCTGTTAAAACAGTACAACAAAATACGAATCACACACAACTTCAAACAAAGTGAAAACTTCCTATGAACTATTCTATTTTTATATATGGCAAACAAAGCCGATGTCGACTATTCTGCCAATGTCCAAAGTAGATTGGAGAAGCAAGTGTGCATTGTTTTACTAATGAATAGAGGGAGTTCCTATGAACTAAATCGCTATGAACAAACTTAGCATGCACCACGCGTAATTGACATTGGACTTTTTGACAATGACAATTCAATTTGAGACACCAACACCAATGTTGCCACTTTAGATTTTAAATGAAAATTGATTATTCGAATAAATTCACTCGACACAATTATTTCAAATGACTGATTTAGTTCTATAATCATTAATTTATTAAAAAGGTTCGATTTATATCAAACCGAAGCAAGATAATTAAAAAAAAAAAAAAAAATCTATGCAATCACTCATAATGTATCGTTAGCCAACAAAGTGAAATTGCTTTAAAAAGTTTTGAAAGCAAAATAATACGACTACTGTGTGTGTGAAATACTAATTATTTCACACCACAGTAGTATCATCTCCATCTCTCAAAAACCCCGCGATTTACCTTTCCAATGACTTTACATTTATATTAATGTGTAATCGTATACAAAAAAAAAAAAAAAAAATCGATTAGAGTTGTCAATACATTTACTTATTTTGATTATGGCAACACTTTGACGTAAGAATAGCCGGCAGTAGGTAATTCATTTTATCAAAAGAATTTCATAACTTATTAAGTTTACAAAATAAACCCCTATACAAAATTGGCATTCTAATTGCAGAATGACTTCAAAAATAAAGAAAATAATTGTAATATAATTTTTATCTTGATGCATGAGAAAAACCAGTACCGTTGATGGTCATGATTCTTTCACGACGATCCGTTCAGCCGTTTTTGCGTGAAAGCGTCAAAGTCAAAGTCAAAGCATTTATTTCAATTAGACCCTTTACAGGCACTTTTGAATTGTCAAGGTCGGTCGGTCAAAAAGATGAAGCTATTTGCACGTTCCAAGGCGTAGATCTCTATGGAGAAGAACGTGCAAGAAACTCCACGGACACTCT
Organism: Melanchra persicariae; assembly: GCA_947386135.1. NCBI lineage: Eukaryota > Metazoa > Arthropoda > Insecta > Lepidoptera > Noctuidae > Melanchra > Melanchra persicariae. The sequence goes on along the minus strand of OX376657.1, from coordinate 2,795,952 downwards.
TTTAAAAAATAATATTTTGTTACAAAATTATGGTTACATCATTCATATTGAAATAATACATATGTGAGAACAATGTAAAAGACGTGCAATAATTAAAATAAACCATGGCAGCCAAGAGATGACCAGTCTCAGCTGACGGCGCCCGTTCACGAACATGACGCATACGCTAGCACCATTTGGCTCAACCATTTTTAAGGGAGCCAAATGATCCAACGCACCCGCCACCATCAGACAGACTTTTGAGTGAGCATGACATTCCCAATCGCCAGGGTACATTCAAGTCAAAGACCTACCCAAAATGATCATTATAGTTTAAATTTGGTACATAGTACTCACAAATGTGCCGTTAATGCATGAAATTATACAATGCTAAATAAATTGAGTCTATACAATGAAAAATATTGCATTCTTGCATGCGTAACAGACAGAGTTACTTTCGCATTTATAATATTCGTAGGGAAGTAGGGATTAGATACCTATATCCCATAGCTTATACTTTAAGAATAAATACCTACCTACTCAACTGACAAAATAAATAATAAAATAGCTCACCAGAACGGTTTCAAATGCAATCTCACTACAAGCCTGTTTAGACCCTCTCAAATAACGTCCGAAATTCAAAGTTGGAACGAGTCGGTGCCATATTTCATTTAAGCTGACTCTTAGTTTTTATTTATTTATTATTTTTTATTACTGGCAAAGTTTTGCAGAGTTTATTTTTAATACAACTGCGGGGAATACATGCTTTTATTTGATTCAAAAGTTTTTAAATTTTGGATCTCACTTCATTTCGTTAGACTTTTTCAAAAAATCAGTCAAAGCGGAATGTTTAAAGTTCTACCACTTTACGTTTATATTTTCACAGAACTTTGGTACAGTCAGTTTTTGAAAAAAGAGCTTCAGAAAATCCCTTTGAAACGATTCTGGCAAAAACGATTTCGTGAAAATTAAAATCATGATTTTAATTCTATTTTCATTACAATTTTGGTGAACCAATTTAAAAAGTTGTTCATGGCAGAGTTGATTGTCCAGTTTATTTCGGATATACTAAGTTATAGTGACAGCTATTTTGCAGTTATTTGCTTTGTAAAATAAGTAATGTCTTTCATGAAGGCTCTTTTAGTGCACCTCAAATAGGAAAAATTTGCATTGAAACAAAATTGAGTCAGTTAATATGCCTAGCCATTTCGCAACTCTTTTTGGGATCCACTTCCAGTTCTTCAGCTTCTAATTGGATGCAGCTAATAACAATCATTTTACGTAGCCCAACTGCTTGTCTGGTATCCACAACCCAGTACCCTGGATAACACAAAATCCCTTGGTTTTAATGGATGGTCCCCCATCCAAGTGCCGAACCGCGCCAAGCGATGTTGAACATCAAAGATCGATTCGTACGACTGTTATTACTAAACCATAAACACGAGACAGAAAAAACTCAGGAGGTACCTAGCTAAATATAAAATGTACGAGTACAACATACAAAACACGACATAACGATGTAGGGTCAGACAAACAAGGGCAGCTCACGGACCATTAATAAGGGGATTAATGACGATAACGTTTTTTGCTGACGCTCACCTATCTGTGACAAAGTGTGGAACGCGGACATTAATTACTTTCGTACGCATTAGGGTTTCAATGTCGATTATAATTAAGTACCTATATGTTGGTAATTACATTAGTAGTACCATGAATATGTGAGGAATTTATTCATTTGTTAATTTATGTAATTAACTTAAACTTGTTTAAAGTCATTATCAAACCTACCCAAAAGTGTGACGGAAAGAAACTTATTATTTTCTTTTAGTATCCGTACAAAAATTACTTTGAAAAAAAAATCTACAGAAATGATTTAAAAGAAGAAAATAATTTTCCTGTAGGTACGAAAACAAACTACTATGTAATAGAAAACAAAAAAGAAAGACTTGAATTAAAAGTTCCATTTTTAAAACCGATTAATGAAATCCCCGCGCAAAAGTTAGAGCTACGCCTGCAGCGTCAAAAGTCGAAGTAAAAACGAATTTCCGTTTGCCAGAAAGGAAAATAAACTAGAAAAATTAATAGTAGCAACTTCAATACACGCTTTCGAGTATTAATCACAGGTGTGCCATGGAAGTCAGACTAGTATTCCTACCACCCAATAGGATGAGCCGTGAGTTCCTTATTTCAAATCTGTGTTCTCTATGCACGGGCCTCGAAAAGAACAACTCTGCTGATACACCTAGAACAGGCAAATATGGACTTTAGTGCAAGAGTGTAAGGGTGAGTGTAGGGCGTAGAAGTAAGGCGGCTAGCATAAAAATCCGCTTAGGAGGTGCGCCAATTCCAATTTTGAAATGGTTTTGGCGGAATGGCAGTGGATTTTGTTTATAGGGTTCCTTAGAGGCGTAAGGCTTTTGGCACAAGCCTCCTTTAAAATAGGTAATATTTTATTTTGTAAGCTGTCGTAATTTTTATTTAATAAAACAATGAAGTCGGTGGTTACATTGCTGCGATTTATGTAAGCTGCACTCGCGTAAAGAGTCCAAGATAAATACGCTAACGCTTTTACATGGAGTTCAAAATACAAGCATTATGCAAAAAGTTAATTAACCAAGTTTTAAATTTTTGTTGACATCCCCAAAACGTGTAGTTACTCACCACATTACCACTAAAAGGCATTTGCATCATCTGCCTAGCCTTTTCCAAACCTTATTGGAGTCTGCTTCCAATCAAACGGGATTCAGCTGAATACCAATTTACCACTAAAAGTTAAGCGGAAAAAAACATCAAAAGCTACATAAAAAACAAAAATATATTTAAAATATGAAAACCACAGCCTGCAGCATCAAAATAAATCCGAACAATAAAAACATACCATAGACACAATGCAGTAAAAACGGCCAACTCTTTCAGCTTTACGAAATAAAAAACCTACAGATCCCTTTACGCCTGATAAAATGCTGGCGCGTTTTTTTTTCACGCTAGAGCTAAAAGTTGTTCGCTTTCAACTTCGATAGTGAAATAGAAATCGAATCGTATCGCTAGATGGCGCCACTGAGCTAAGCCGACGTCTGAAATACATGAAATAATTTTTCGTTTTGCTACAAATTCCGTAGTTGATTCGAGGAATAACTTTTAGGAGCTGTTCCTTAAGATAAGCGTTAGAATTATTGGAGTGTATTTATTTTAGAGTTAGTTTTAGAATTGATTTTGAGATCTATAGTCTAGTGGGTAAAGATATTATGTTAACTTTGAAAGGAGTAACATCTATCAGTCGTCTATTAAGATTTACATATTCTATGGTCAGTATGTCAAACATTTGGGTTGCTCCAGCCAGAAGTAGGTATTTTATTTATTTTTATTTTAAACTAAACTATATAAAATTGGCGGCTTTACGTCAAAATGTATGGGATTGACAGACGCTATCGAAATGTCACGTGATCAAATTCCTACATTTTGGCATTTCGACAGTCGCATTCGCTAACTGAATAGCTCATTGTCTATAGCGCCTCAGATCTCATAAGTATAAGTTTTATAATGTTTTTTAAGAGTGTATGAATGATGTTGTTATTTATCGAATCTATGAATCACCAAAAATAAATGCCACCAACTACAAACTGCTTGAAACGTTACTTTTTATTAGTTTTTTTATTAAGTCGGTCTTTTTTCTTGCAGTTTTTAAATGGAACTGAAAGTTACATTATGAGTAAGTATGTAGTCTAATCTGCGTTTTAATTAATTGCTCGCTAAGTATTATTAGTACCTACCGTCGAATAACAATATTTTCTTGTTTCTTTGAATATTTTAAAGGCCCAAAATCCGAAAGAGGAGTTGTCTAATATGGACGCTTTCAAATTAACCTGGCCTTAATGAGAATTATTCCAGTAAGTAAAGTCGCAAAATCGCATTATAACGCATCACTAACTAAACGAAGTTAAATTGACTAGACTTTTGGCTTAACGGGTTGCCTGAGACTAATTCGTGATGAAAGCCCTTTTAATGTTTATTTAGAAAATTTTCAGAAAATGTTCTCCGATGCAAACACTTTTTTGTATATAGCTCACAAATGTACTAATTCAGAAAAGTCAGAGTCAAAGTCAAAACGTTTATTTCAATTAGGCCATTAAACGGCACTTTTGAACGTCATCATTTACATTTAAAATAATATTTAAAATTCGTAGGTTTTTCTGTAATCTGTGAACTACTACATTTCCTTGAAAAACAAAGCAAATTAATTTAAATTAAGACAGTTATCATCATAACCACTTCAGACATTACCCCTCATACTTTTATACATTAGTTTAATCTCTTAGACCGTGAGCTCATGTGTTATTTAAAACGCTTAGTTGAAACTTCGCGTATCCCAAGGGCTGGCTTTTACCTCGGACAGAAGATAAGCATTGCCATACAACGTGGCAACACCGCCAGTCTTTTGGGCTCACTTGCAGTCGACAGCGATGTGCACGATTATTTTGACGCCATATTATAGTTAGGAGTATTTTTATTTAAAGTGTATGTAGTTAGATTAGTATTTGAAATATAAAATACTAGCTTTTGCCTGCGGCTCCGCCTGTGTGGATATCGGTTATTATTCCATGACGATCCATTCAGCCGTTTTAACGTAACAGATACACAGACAGGGTTACTTTCGCATTTATAACATTAGTAGGGAGTAGAGACTGTTTGGAAAGGATTCTGATAAATGTGATTACCCCTCATAAATAAAATCTATATGCAAATTCTCTAAACAAGGCATTAACAATTCCCATCTCATCTCGATACGTTTGTTAAACATTTGTTTTAAAATAATCAGCTATAAACACACAATAAAGTTTATTTATTGGTCCTCCTTTATCAATTTGCGGTCCCAATGTTTGGCCATATTTTCTCTCTTAAAGCTTCTAATCGTGACTTGAGAACGTGGCTCGACTCCCGTGAATGTTTGCGGTTTGGACCCTTTAAATTCAAGAGGATCAAAATACTGCCTATTTTACAAGAAATTTATTTTTTTCTTGTAGGATGAGGAACGTGATACAGTGCGTACAGACACAAGGAAGGAAACTTAAAATGGACTATTGTTACTTAAGTAAAACATTTTTCTGTACTTTTCTTTAAAAAGTCTTGATTGGGGCTCAAAGTGATACAAAATGTGTAAATTGTAACACAGTAAATTACGCTACGCAAAAAACGCAACTCACAACTTTCAAAATTACGTACGTTTGGTCGCACACTTGAGATACTAGGTCACTAAAATGATCGTGATGCATGAAATATCAATTGAAATAAATAATTCAATATTGCTTTCCAGTTACAGTCATAATAACTACTTGTGTAAGGTGAGACATTGAACATTCACCCAAAATGGCAAAATATACTTTACAGAAATTAACAAGTGGCATTTACCAATAGTGTAGAGATGTCCTTTAAGTTAATTGATGCTTCCGACATCGATATTACACTATTTAATTTGCCATCATTTATTGAAAATCCATGTGAAAAAAAAAAGGAGAAATTGTGTGATAGTTGCAAAAATCTTTGTAAGAAAAGAGAAAAAAAACACTATAAAGTCAAAGTCAAAGTCAAAGTCAAAATGTTTATTTCAATTAGGCCATTAAACGGCACTTTTGAACGTCATCATTTAAATTTAAAATAATATAAAGTGACTACTGTCCGTTCACAAGGGTAGATTCTTATGTAGAAGAATGGCCAAGAAACTCCATAGTTGCTCTTTTCAAATCAATGTTTTACAATATTTTGAGTACAAAAAATAATTATATTTTTAATAGTAACAACTTCAACCAACCTAAACGCGAGGACCCGCCAGCTGCTAAGGCGTTTACTCTAAATAACGTCGGAGAGGAGACATGCCGCAAATTTATCGCATCCGACGGCTTCGCGAACAAAAACCTCTTTAATGATATTGATTCCTTTGTAGGGATGAATACTACGAACTTGGAAGTAAGGTGATCAGACTGAATATTTTGAAAATGTTTAGAATGCAATAAAAAACAAAAATACAAAGATATTTATTTCATCCCAAAAAATTGTGGCCATGTAGGTACATGATTGTGGCAGCCGTTGTAAGTAACAATAGCATTTGTTTTGGGGCTGTTCCCTTAAATAAACAACAATAAAATATCAATCATCTGCCAAGCCTTTTTTCCCAACATGCATATGGGACCACCGGCTTATACGTGCCTTCCGAAGCACGGAATCATCTTTTTATCAGACAATCAGGTGATTCAAGCCTGCAATGTCCAGAATGTCCTAGCCAAACTGGAAACAACTTTACAAAGTATGCTTCTCGTGGGAATCGAATCCAAGACCACCGGGTCACAAGGCAAACGCCCAAACCACTCGACCACGGGGGCACAATACAGTCTTAAAAATCATGAATCTTGTCTTCGTCGGCTAGAAATAATCCTATTCAAACTAAATTGATTCCAGAACGGAACAGGCCATTTGGCGGGTGCCAATCTAAATTCTTATTTTCCTGGGCCATATATCGTGTCTATGTCCAAAAGATCAGGGTCCCATATGCATAAAGTTTGTGTTTTAATAGCCGATTCTGTTGAAAAGGGTAAGAAGAAATTTTTCGCTTGATAGCTTTTGGATTTTGGCGTAAGTCATAAGAAAAACTATTAGATTTAAGCATTTTTGAACATCAACACTTACCATCAGGTCAGATAGTAGTCAAAGACGAGCATATTAATAATAAAATAAGGCTCTCGTTCGGCAGCTGGATCAAGGGCTTGATTCAGAAAGCTGTACTTTTGGACACGGCTCGTATTCTTAGGAGGTTCCTCTCTCTGGAGCCCTGACCGCCGGCGTAGCTTGACCCTGTTCCCGATACCGGTGGGATACTATTTTTTTATATTTTTACAACTTTTATGCATGTTATTTTTTTGGTTATTTGTGTATGTATTGTATCACTCATAAAAATATTTCAATTACTAAGAGCACATTAGATATCATTTTGGTAGATACATGCGGTGCTTACCTATGAAAAATTGTAACACATGACAACCTAGTTTTAAGCAAAGTATTTTTGTAATGTTTTAGTGTTAACAATTGTTGGTGAGCCTAATAAATAAATAAATAAATCTAATCTCATCTAGATTTGCAAATCAAAACGTTTCTTGTGATGATAATATAATCTCGGTTTTATCTTCGATATAAAATGTATAAAATGAAAATCTTTATTGACAATTCATTAAAAACACATACAACAAAACCAAACATGTAGTCTTATAAGACAATAAATCAAAATTAAGATTTTATTATATTTTATCTTCTATAGTCAGTTTTAATTACATTGCAGGCCACGCTCAAGTAATTGTTCACACTATGTTTCAAAATCAAAAATAAAAACTAGAGTGTTGTGAGCGTATTGAAATCTGTGGTGTACAGAAACGGCGCTTATGTCATCTAAAGTCACTCGCGAGTCATGCCATATTGAAGCAGCCTTCCCCCCATCCATGATGTTTTGTGTGACATACATCATTGTCACGTTAAGAAGAATAACTTTAAGCACGTGTCTTTTTCTGTTAACTTTTCTTTAATTTTACTAATTCATGTAGATTTTTGATAGTAGTAAAAACGCCATCTCTAAGTCTTTTCCCTATTTCAGGTAAACAAGTGGCTCGACAAACATGAAAAATACTTCTCGGCATCCTCTCACGTCCCGAAGCCTAGAAGCTTCGCTCAGGACGTGTATAGAACCAGTCCGGTCCTGCCCTCTTTTCAGGACGTGTTCGGCAAGAAAAAAAATCCCAGTACGTCCCCGTCTTGAGCACGTGTTGTACATAAAAGGAGAAGAAGTTCTTAAATAACTCGTTCTAACATTAGATTTATACGACAAGAGTCTGTATTTGCAATATGTAATTAAATAAGTGTTTTTAATAATTTATTTCAAAAAAAATATTTTGTGTAAATATTTGTTTTATTGTTTTTCATATCCACAAATGTTTCGTGAAGTTTCTGTCCGTATAAAGGCTCGTTCCCAGTCAGACAAACCGTCTGTTTTCCCAGTTCGTCTAAAGACACAGATATGCCAGTAGCAATACAATTTATATGACACTGTTCACATTTTTTATTAAACCGAGATAAACAACGGGTTCCGGCTTTTTACACGAATATTTTGCCACTGCGAAGAGCCGTCTAATAGCCCGATCGGATGTTTTAAGAAAAAATCCTCTGATCGTTGGCCGCTGTCTTACGTTTAAGTAGACGGTCCGTCTAAGTGTGAACACGTACATCCAGCGGCCGGCTTCCGTTTGTACAGACAGTGCCTCTTAATGCGAAATTGTGAACACTCAAGTCGTGTTATTCCATAACCCGTTGGCAAAACTTACTTTTAGAATGAATTTCGAGTTATTGACAATATGTACTCAATTCAATTCAATTCAATTCAATTCAATTCAATTCAATTTATTCAGATAACAATTCTCATTGTGTTTGAAATTATACATCTATACAAATAACAAAACTATACTGACTTCGAAGTAACCATTCAATGATGATCATATTACCCAACAACGTGCGTTTGCATAAAAAGCGCAGCGGATCATTAGTCCTTGTTATAAACAAGTTGAAATGTAAACAACGATCAGAGTGCCAATCCTACAAATTTGTAAGCAACTTCGCGTTTGCATGATACCGATACCGGTGGGCTACTATTGTTTATATTTTTATAACTTTGTATTTTAATATTTGAAAATGTAATTTATACGTACATACCAGTAATAAAAAAATATGAAACATACAGTGACAGAAAAAGAGATGTTCCCTCGATTCCAAACCAATAAAATTGAACTAGGAAGGGGATTTTTAGTTGCCTTTGCTATAAATCATTGGTGTCACTTTTTGTTTAATCAACCTGTATTGTCCCACTGTTGTGCAAAGGTCTCTCACATATACTTCCATTCTTCCTGGTGTGTTGCACTCTCCGACCAATCCGTCGTGAAGACCAGTAAGGCCCTTCCCGGGGACATAGCTCGTCCTTTAGCTCCCCTGCGTAGTGACTCTGTAGAAGTAGATACTCAACACGCTCAATCCTATGACAGCCTGGCAGTGGCAGTGGCATCCTAATTTGTCTTATATCTAGCAAAATGTATACAGTTATTTCTACGAGTATTCGCTTCTGCTCGCTTCTTACGCCATCCACCAAGTCAACATATGGGTCGCGAGGGTACCTCGTCTTCATGTCTTTCTGACATGGTTTTAGATTTTCACGTACAGTTGACCATACCAGTTGTCTCTATATGCCAAAGATCCTTTTATTATATACATTTTGTAAGATAGAAAAGAAGAAATGTTTTATTAGGGCAGAAATATTAACGTTAAAATTCTTTATAGTAGTTAGAAAATATTATAATTTTTTTTAAGGCGTTACACAGAGCAAATAATAAAAAAACAAAGGCATATCGTAAATTAAATGTTACAAGTAAAATATGCACAATCTATTCCTTTCTGTAAAGCGTCGTATCCACTAGGCAACATTTGACGCACGACATAATGCACAACATGTTGCTCATCATGTTGAACGGCAACGAGGAACTTTTATTTAGTAACATTGTCAATGGTACGCGCATGCTGTTGTTGTTGTGCACGATGCTGAACATGTTGGGCGTCATGTGTCGCCTAGTGGATACAAGGCATAAATAATGTAAATTTCGAATACGTATTTCACCTACACATGAGGAGCTCGTGGCTAAATAATTACAGTCACACGGGTCGATCATCAAGGTTAGGCCACGCTTGCCGGGGTCGGTCTGTGAATGGGTGACCATCTTAACATATCGAGTTTCCTCCGTGCCTTGGAAAAGCTTGTTAGGCCGTTGGTCCAGGCTGTCATTTGTAGATCTTTGGCAGACTCTGATCTCTTTGGAGATCTGACTCCAGTCTTCCCAAGAAGCACCGTGTTACCCAGTTAATGGGTTGTGGAGGTCGGGTAGGCAGCCGCTCCACGTAAAACACTGGTACATATTCAGCTGAATCCGGTTTGACTGGAAGCCGACCCCAGTATACTGGGGAAATGGCTAGGCAGGTGATGACTTAACCTGTACATATCAGTTCGTTTTAAAAATAAAAACTTTTTTCGCAGTACTGCTTCAAAAACCGATTGGATAAACTAGATGTCTTTATGCTATTTGAAACACACACATCAGCTTAAAGCTGCTTTTGTGTCTTACGGCCGAGTTTGTGTCCAACACCACTCAATCCTCACCTTTGACTGGTTACAGACAAGGATCGGGATCAAGATTGGGATTGAGATATATTATAGAAAGCGGCCGTTACCAATAATAATTTTGGAAGCCAAAAAAATTAGATGTCGCAGATCTGTGCAATTTTTTAGTAGACTTCCGATCTTTCATCAAAGCCTCACTTACTACTGGATAGTTCTCTCTTTGTTTACGACATTATTACCAATCGTGAGTCATCTAATCTTGTAAGACAACAAATCAAAACTAAAAAGCAAACAATCACTGAGAGAAAATAGATTCCGTCGACTGCGGTTATAATAAAGTTCAACGAATTCTTCATTTACTAATTATTACTCTTTGATAATAATCCAATTAGGAACTACAATCTTTCTAAATTATTCTGTAGTGATAGCGATTAAGTTATTGCTGCCTTATATTTAAGTACCTACATTATAGTTTTACCGTCATTATGTATTACGAAGTGCGAATAATGGTCATTATGATCGATTACTGTTAATTACTTCAAATAAATACTTTAGTTTCGACAAAGTTTTGGTCATTCACAATAACGTACGCATATTGGAAGTTACTAACTTGATTGTGCTTCGTAGGATTTGAAAAAAACTCAGATTTTACCAGCCAGAAAAGTTTATTCGTTAATTTGTCAACTATAATGGATTCTCCTTGTGAAGTGCACAATTGCCGATGTGATTTTGTAAGTGATTTATTATATTTTATCTTCTATAGTCAGTTTTAATTACATTGCAGGCCACGCTCAAGTACTTGTTCACACTATGTTTCAAAATCAAAAATAAAGACGAGAGTGTTGTGAGCGTATTGAAATCTGTGGTGTACAGAAACGGCGATTATGTCATCTAAAGTAACTCGCGAGTCATGCCATATTGAAGTAGCCCCCCATCCATGATGTTTTGTGTGACATACATCATTGTCACGTAAAGAAGAATAACTTTAAGCACGTGTCTTTTTCTGTTAACTTTTCTTTAATTTTACTAATTCTTGTAGATTTTTGATAGTAGTAAAAACGCCATCTCTAAGTCCTTTCCCTATTTCAGGTAAACAAGTGGCTCGACAAACATGAAAAATACTTCTCGCCATCCTCTCACGTCCCGAAGCCTAGAAGCTTCGCTCAGGACGTGTATAGAACCAGCCCGGTCCTGCCCTCTTTTCAGGACGTGTTCGGCAAGAAGAAAAATCCCAGTACGTCCCCGTCTTGAGCACGTGTTGTACAAAAAAGGAGAAAAAGTTCTTAAATAACGCGTTTTGATGTTAGATTTAAACTACAAGAGTCTGTATTTGCTGCATGAAATTAAATAAGTGTTTTTAATAATTTATTTCAAATAAAATGTTTTATGTAAATATATGTTTTGTTGTTTTTTTATATCCACAAATGTTTCGTGAAGTTTCTGTCCGTATAAAGGCTCGTTCCCAGTCAGACAAACCGTCTGTTTTCCCAGTTCATCTAAAGACACAGATATGCCAGTAGCAATACATTAATTATATGACACTGTTCACATTTTTTATTAAACCGAGATAAACAACGGGTTCCGGCTTTTTACACGAATATTTTGCCACTGCGAAGAGCCGTCTAATAGCCCGATCGGATGTTTTAAGAAAAAATCCTCGGATCGTTGACCGCTGTCTTACGGTTAAGTAGACGGTCCGTCTAAGTGTGAATACGCACATCCAGCGGCTGGCTTCCCTTTGTACAGACAGTGCCTCTAAATGCGAATTTGTGAACACTCAAGTCGTGTTGTTCCATAACCCATTGGCAAAATTTACTTTTAGAATGAATTTCGAGTTATTGACAATATGCACTGACTTCGAAGTAACCATTCAATGAAGATCATATTACCTAACAACGTGCGTTTGCATGAAAAGCGCAGCGGATCATTAGTCCTTGTTATAAACAAGTTGAAATGTAAACAACGATCAGAGTGCCAATTCTACAATTTTTTAAGCAACTTCGCGTTTGCATGATACCGATACCGGTGGGCTTCTATTGTTTATATTTTTAAAACTTTATATTTTAATATTTAAAAATGTAATTTATATGTACATACCATAAATAAAAAAATTATAAAATATACAGTGACAGACGAAGAGATGTTCCCTCGATTCCAAACCAATAAAATTGTACTAGCAAGGGGATGTTTAGTTCCTTTTGCCATAAATCATTAGTGTCACTTTTTGTTAAATCAACCTGTATTGTCCCACTGTTGTGCAAAGGTCTCTCACATATACTTCCATTCTTCCTGGTGTGTTGCACTCTCCGACCAATCCGTCGTGAAGACCAGTAAGGCCCTAACCGGGGACAAAGTTCATCCTTTAGCTCCCCTGCGTAGTGACTCTGGGTCCCAGAGTATGTAGAATGCATGGAAGTAGATACTCAAAACGCTCAGTCCTATGACAGCCTGGCAGTGGCAGTGGCATCCTTATTTGAACAGAAATGATTTTGATTTGATTTGAAATGTATACATTTATTTCTACGAGTACTCGCTTCTGCTCGCTTCTTACGCCATCCACCAAGTCAACATATGGGTCGCGAGGGTACCTCGTCTTCATGTCTTTCTGACATGGTTTTAGATTTTCACGTACAGTTGACCATCCCAGTTGTCTCTATATGCCAAAGATCCTTTTATTATATTAATTTTGTAAGATAGAAAAGAAGAAATGTTTTATTGGGGTAGAAATATTAACGTTAAAATTCTTTATAGTATTTAGATAATATTATAAATATTTTGTAAGGCGTTACACAGAGTAAATAATAAAAAAAACAAAGGCATATCGTAAATCAAATGTTACAAGTTAAATATGTACAACCTATTCCTTTCTGTAAAGCGTCGTATCCACTAGGCAACATTTGACGCACGACATAATGCACAACATGTTGCTCATCATTTTGAACGGCAACGAGGAACTTTTATTTAGTAGCATTGTCAATGGTATGTGCCTGCTGGCAACGGCGCTCGTTGTTGTGCACGTTGCAGAAAATGTTGGGCTTCATGTGTAGAAACCAGTGGAGGCGGTACGAGGCATAAATAATGTAAATTTCGAATAAATGTTTAACCTACGCATATCGGTTCGTTTTAAAATAACTTTTTTCGCAGTACTGCTTCAAGGACCGATTGGATAAACAAGATGTCTTTATGCTATTTGAAACACACACATCAGCTTACAGCTGCTATTGTGTCTTACCTATAATAATTTTAGAAGCCAAAAAAATTTAATGTCGCAGATCTATGCAGTTTATTCGTAGACTTTCGATCTTTCATCAAAGCCTCACTTCCTGCTGGATGGTTCTCTCTTTGTTAACGACATTCTGTGTCATCTACGGCCATTCCTCGGCTTTGTAAGCTGGTAAATAGTTACAGCGATCTTATGGATGTACATGTGGACTCACTTACCAAGTTCCGCAAATTGACGCACAATGTAATGGCCTGTTTTATTTTAATTTTTAACCGACTTTAAAAAGGAGGTGGTTATTTGCTCGACTGTATCTTTGCATTTTTTAGGCATGTTATTTTTTTGGTCATATTTTGTGTATGTATTGTATCACTCATAAAAATATTTCAATTACTAAGAGCACATTAGATATTATTTTGGTACATGCGGCGCTTACCCATAAAAAATTGTAACACATGACAACCTAGTTTTAAGTAAAGTATTTTTGTAATATTTTAGTGTTAACAATTTGTTTGTAAGCCTAATAAATAAATAAATAAATATAATCTCATCTAGATTTGCAAATCAAAACGTTTCTTGTGATGATAAAATCTCGGTTTTATCTTCGATATATAATGTATATTGTGAAAATCTTTATTGACAATTCATTAAAAAACACATACAACAAAACCAACCATGAAGTCTTATAAGGCAATAAATCAAAATTAAGAAGCAAACAGTAACAGAGAGAAAATACATTCCGTCGACTGCTGTTATAATTAATTTCAACGAATTTTTCATTTACTAATTATTACTCTTTGATAATAATCCAATTAGGAACTACAATCCTTCTAAATTATTCTGTAGTGATAGCGATTAAGTTATTGCTGCCTTATATTTAAGTACCTACATTATAGTTTTACCGTCATTATGTATTACGTAGTGCGAATAATGGTCATTATGATCGATTACTGTTAATTACTTCAAATAAATACTTTAGTTTCGACAAAGTTTTGGTCATTCACAATAACGTACGCATATTGGAAGTTGCTAACTTGATTGTGCTTCGTAGGATTTTCAGAAAACTCAAATTTTACAAGCGAGAAAATTTTATTCGATAATTTGCCAACTATCATGGATTCACCTTGTGATATGCACAATTGCCGATGTGATTTTGTAAGTGATTTTATTATATTTTGTCTTCTATAGTCAGTTTAAATTACATTGCAGGCCACGCTCGAGTAATTGTTCACACTATGTTTCAAAATCAAAAATAAAGACGAGAGTGTTGTGAGCGTATTGAAATCTATGGTGTACAGAAACGGCGCTTATGTCATCTAAAGTCACTCGCGAGTCATGCCATATTGAAGTAGCCCCCCATCCGTGATGTTTTGTGTGACATACATCATTGTCACGTAAAGAAGAATAACTTTAAGCACGTGTCTTTTTCTGTTAACTTTTCTGTAATTTTACTAATTCATGTAGATTTTTGATAGTAGTAAAAACGCCATCTCTAAGTCCTTTCCCTATTTCAGGTAAACAAGTGGCTCGACAAACATGAAAAATACTTCTCGGCATCCTCTCACGTCCCGAAGCCTAGAAGCTTCGCTCAGGACGTGTATAGAACCAGTCCGGTCCTGCCCTCTTTTCAGGACGTGTTCGGCAAGAAAAAAAATCCCAGTACGTCCCCGTCTTGAGCACGTGTTGTACAAAAAAGGAGAAGAAGTTCTAAAATAACGCGTTCTAACGTTAGATTTAAACGACAAGAGTCTGTATTTGCATTATGTATTTAAATAAGTGTTTTTAATAATTTATTTCAAATAAAATGTTTTGTGTAAATATATGTTTTGTTGTTTTTCATATCCACAAATGTTTCGTGAAGTTTCTGTCCGTATAAAGGCTCGTTCCCAGTCAGACAAACCGTCTGTTTTCCCAGTCCGTCTAAAGACACAGATATGCCAGTAGCAATACAATTTATATGACACTGTTCACATTTTTTATTGAACCGAGATAAACAACAGATCCGAAATTTTACACGAATATTTTGCCTTAGCGAAAAGCCGTCTAATAGCCCGATCGGATGTTTTAAGAAAAAATCTTCTGATCGTTGGCCGCTGTCTTACGTTAAAGTAGACGGTCCGTCTAAGTGTGAACACACACATCCAGCGGCTGGCTTCCGTTTGTACAGACAGTGCCTCTAAATGCGAAATTATGAACACTCAAGTCGTGTTGTTCCATAACCCGTTGGCAAAACTTACTTTTAGAATGAATTTCGAGTTATTGACAATATGTACTGACTTCGAAGTAACCATTCAATGATGATCATATAACCTAACAAAAGCGCAGCGGATCATTAGTCCTTGTTATAAACAAGTTGAAATGTAAACAACGATCAGAGTGCCAATTCTTCAAATTTTTAAGCAACTTCGCGTTTGCATGATACCGATACCGGTGGGCTACTATTGTTTATATTTTTATAACTTTGTATTTTATTATTTAAAAATTTAATTTAAACGTACATTACTATAAATAAATAAATATAAAACATACAGTGACAGAAAAAGAAATGTTCCTTCGATTCCAAACCAATAAAATTGTACTAGCAAGGGGATGTTTAGTTCCCTTTTCATTGGTGTCATTTTTTGTTTAATCAACCTGTATTGTCCCACTGTTGTGCAAAGGTCTCTCACATATACTTCCATTCTTCCTGTTGTGTTGCACTCTCCGACCAATCCGTCGTGAAGACCAGTAAGGCCCTTCTTGGGGCCATAGCTCATCCTTTAGCTCCACTGCGTAGTGACTCTGGAGCCCAGAGTATGTAGAATGCATGGAAGTAGATACCCAACACGCTCAATCCTATGACAGCCTGGCAGTGAAAGTGGCATCCTAATTTGTCTTATATCTAGCAAAATTTATACAGTTATTTCTACGAGTACTCGCTTCTGCTCGCTTCTTACGCCATCCACCAAGTCAACATATGGGTCGCGAGGGTACCTCGTCTTCATGTCTTTCTGACATGGTTTTAGATTTTCACGTACAGTTGACCATCCCAGTTGTCTCTATATGCCAAAGATCATTTTATTATACTAATTTTGTAAGATAGAAAAGAAGAAATGTTTTATTGGGGCCGAAATATTAACGTTAAAATTCTTTGTAGTAGTTAGATAATATTATAAATATTTTTAAAGGCGTTACACAGAGTAAATAATTAAAAAACAAAGGCATATCGTAAATCAAATGTTACGAGTTAAATATATACAACCTATTCCTTTCTGTACTCAGACCAACAAAAAAAGGTAGACAGCGCACCGCGAACATCAATAGTGAAGCCACAAAACCGTGCTCCTTCAAGTAAATACACAAGCTCACCCACACACCTACACTAAAACCATGCTCATAGCTGTTAGTACTTCACGAGCCGTCGTCTAGAAAACATTAACAGTAAAATATAATTATGCCTTCCTGTGTAGTAAAAGTTTGTAAAAACAATAGCAAATCACATAAAAAGTCTCACGGAATCACTTTTCACCTGTAAGTACTTGAAATAACATCGTTTTTATTATAAATTAACTATGAATTTTAGGTTACTTGGAACAAAAACGTCAACAAACGAAAGCAGTGACATTAAGTGTGAGGGTTGCCATAATACGATTTAATATTTCCCCATTCGATTAAACAAATATATATATGATTTCTTTCTTCGAGTTATATTCCTATTTTCTTTATAAAATATTTTTGATTTGAAGTTTTTTAACACATTTGCGAGAAAACGGTACAATTGGTAATGAAAAAATTTTTTAGTTTTTAGATAGTCAGAAAGTCGCAACAATCTTTGACGTTTTTGTAGTATGAAAATAGCGCGAATTTGCAAATGGAACTACATCTTTCGTCTCATTTTCTCTTTAGTATTAAATTGAGACAAACGTATTGTGCAAAAGCGGTTCCAAGTAGGTTCAATCATTCAGCTTAATATTTTATTCTCGTACTTATTTGTATTCCTATAAGAAAATTTAAAAAAAAAACTGTAAAGAATACGTACGGCGCTATTCAACGGAGTATGCGGTAAAATATGTACTTATGTGAGAGTACCTATTTTACCGCACGTTCCATTGTGTGAGCAAATGTGTTGAAAAAGACTATTTGTTCATGATAAATAATATTTATTTTGTAAGTATGTTAAACATAACATTTACACGTTATTGTTTCGTTTGTTATGTTTTATCTTGATATTACCTACTTTTTCTTTAGTCAGTGATTTTGTTATGGTGGTCTTTTTTAATTTATTAAAGTTGATTAAAAATGTAATGACCTATTTTATTTTTTTATTTTAAAGCAATTTACATAATGACTTACGCTTGTTACGCTTCGACAACCTTTTAAAACTTAACTATTTTTTATTTTTAAACTTTATTTTAAAACAATTTACATAATGACTTACGCTTGTTACGTTTCGACAACCTTTTAAAACTTAACTAGTTTACATAATTGAATGTAGGTATGTGTGATGTAAAAATTTGTTTTTTAGTTATAGATCTTTCTAAAAAACTAAGTTACAATACCATACTCAACAATATCTTACGTGTGCTGACTTGCACAATATTAGCTTACCCATAAAATATTATTTCCCAAGTGATAGGGAAAAAAAATAAAAAATGGCAACCCTTCGAGACACACATAGATAAAAAGATGGCTTCATCTTTGATATTCGTAGTGCGCCGTCTACCTTTTTTTGTTGGTCTGAGTTTCTGTAAAGCGTCGTATTCATTAAGCAACATTTAACGCACGACATAATGCACAACATGTTGCTCATCATTTTGAACGGCAACGAGGACCTTTTATTTAGTAACATTGTCAATGGTATGTGCCTGCTGGCAACGTCGCTCGTTGTTGTGCACGTTGCAGAAAATGTTGGGCTTCATGTGTAGAAACTAGTGGATACGAGGCATAAATAATGTAAATTTCGAAAAAATATTTAACCTACGCATATCGGTTCGTTTTAAAATAACTTTTTTCGCAGTACTGCTTCAAGGACCGATTGGATAAACAAGATGTCTTTATGCTATTTGAAACACACACATCAGCTTACAGCTGCTATTGTGTCTTACCTATAATAAATTCAGAAGCCAAAAAAATTTAATGTCGCAGATCTATGCAGTTTATTAGTAGACTTTCGATCTTTCATCAAAGCCTCACTTACTGCTGGATAGTTCTCTCTTTGTTTACGAAATTCTGTGTCATCTACGGCCATTCCTCGGCTATGTAAGCTAGTAAATAGTTACAGCGATCTTGTGGATGTGCATGTGGACTCACTTACCAAGTTCCGCAATTTGACGCACAATGTAATGGCCTGTTTTATTTTAATTTTTAACCGACTTTAAAAAGGAGGTGGTTATTTGTTCGACTGTATCTTTGCATTTTTATGCATGTTATATTTTTGGTTATTTGTGTGTGTATTGTATCACTCATAAAAATATTTCAATTACTAAGAGCACATAAGATATCATTTTGGTAGATACATGCGGTGCCTACCTATGAAAAATTTTAACACATGACAACCTAGTTTTAAGCAAAGTATTTTTATAATATTTTAGTGTTAACAATTGTTGGTGAGCCTAACAAAAAAATAAATAAATCTAATCTCATCTAGATTTGCACATCAAAACGTTTCTTGTGATGATATAATCTCGGTTTTATCTTCGATGTATAATGTGTTTAAAAACACATACAACAAAACCAACCATGAAGACTTATAAGGCAATAAATCAAAATTAAGAAGCAAACAATAATAGAGAGAAAATACATTCCGTCGACTGCTGTTATAATTAAGTTCAACGAATTCTTCATTTACTAATTATTACTTTTGATAATAATACAATTAGGAACTACAATCCTTCTAAATTATTCTGTAGTGATAGCGATTAAGTTATTGTTGCTTTATATTTAAGTACCTATATTGTAGTTTAACCGTCATTATGTATTACGTAGTGCGAATAATGGTCATTATGATCGATTACTGTTAATTACTTCAAATAAATACTTTAGTTTCGACAAAGTTTTGGTCATTCACAATAACGTACGCATATTGGAAGTTGCTAACTTGATTGCGCTTCGTAGGATTTTAAAAAACTCCGATTTTACGAGCCAGAAAAGTTTATTCTATAATTTGCCAACTATCATGGATTCTCCTTGTGATATGCACAATTGCCGATGTGATTTTGTAAGTGATTTATTATATTTTATCTTCTATAGTCAGTTTTAATTACATTGCAGGCCACGCTCAAGTAATTGTTCACATTATGTTTCAAACACAAAAATAAAGACGAGAGTGTTGTGAGCGTATTGAAATCTATGGTGTACAGAAACAGCGCTTATTTCATCTAAAGTCACTCGCGAGTCATGCCATATTGTAGTAGCCCCCCATCCATGATGTTTTGTGTGACATACATCATTGTCACGTAAAGAAGAATAACTTTAAGCACGTGTCTTTCTCTGTTAACTTTTCTTTAATTTTACTAATTCATGTAGATTTTTGATAGTAGTAAAAACGCCATCTCTAATTCTTTTCCCTATTTCAGGTAAACAAGTGGCTCGTCAAACACGAAAAATACTTTTCGCCATCCTCTCACGTCCCGAAGCCTAGAAGCTTCGCTCAGGACGTGTATAGAACCAGCCCGGTCCTGCCCTCTTTTCAGGACGTGTTCGGCAAGAAAAAAAATTCCAGTACGTCCCCGTCTTGAGCACGTGTTGTACAAAAAAGGAGAAAAAGTTCTTAAATAACGCATTCTAACGTTAGATTTAAACGACAAGAGTCTGTATTTACAAAATGTAATTAAATAAGTGTTTTTAATAATTTATTTCAAATAAAATGTTTTGTGTTAATATATGTTTTGTTGTTTTTCATATCTGCAAATGTTTCGTGAAGCTTCTGTCCGTATAAAGGCTCGTTCCTACTCAGACGGACCGTCTGTTTTCCCAGTCCGTCTAAAGACACAGACATGTGTACCAATACAATTTATATGTCACTGTTCACATTTTTTATTGAACCGAGATAAACAAGGGATCTGGGTTTTGATACGAATATTTTGCCACTGCGAAGAGCCGTCTAATAGCCCGATCGGATGTTTTAAGAAAAAATCTTCTGATCGTTGGCCGCTGTCTCACGTTTAAGTAGACGGTCCGTCTAAGTGTGAACACGCACATCCAGCGGCCGGCTTCCGTTTGTACAGACAGTGACTCTAAATGCGAAATTGTGAACACTCAAGTCGTGTTGTTGCATAACCCGTTGGCAAAACTTACTTTTAGAATGAATTTCGGGTTATTGACAATATGTACTGACTTCGAAGTAACCGAATCATTAGTCCTTGTTATAAAAAAATAAAAAACTTTTTCACAAAAAAAAGAATTTGACTTTGACACCGACTTCCGAAATTAAAGTTATTTTTAACTTTGTAGTTTTTTTGGAAGTCGGTTTCTTTTTTTTGTGAAAAAGTTTTTTATTTTTCACTTTTTAGTGGTACCCCACACCTAACAACACCACTGGAAAGTCACAGGAAAGCAAAAATATGCAATTTCGTATACATGGATGATTTTTCCAGCTATTTGGATTTAATAACCAAACTACTGATCCGATTTTGATAAAATTTCAATAGGACATTTTAGGAAAAAAGAATTTTTTAAATCGGTTGGCAAGCGACGGAGTTATGCCCGAACAAACATAAAAAAAATACAAACATCCAAATTGAGAACCTCCTAATTTTTTTAAGAAGTCGTTTAACAAGTTGAAATGTAAACAACGATCAGAGTGCCAATTCTACAAATTTTTAAGCAACTTCGACGGAATGTATTTCTTATTTTATTTCTCTCTGTGATTGTTTGCTTCCTAATTTAGATTTATTGTCTTATAAGACTACATGGTTTGTTTTAATGTATGTCTTTTAGTTAATTGTCAATAAAGATTTTTATAATATATATTATATATCGAAGATAAAACCGAGATTATATCATCACAAGAAACGTTTTGATTTGCAAATCTACATGAGATTAGATTTATTTATTTATTTATTAGGCTCACCAACAATTGTTAACACTAAAATATTACAAAAATACTTTGCTTAAAACTAGGTTGTCATGTGTTACAATTTATTATAGGTAAGCACCGCATGTGCCAAAATGATATCTTATGTGCTCTTACTCTTAGTAATTGAAATATTTTTATGAGTGATACAATAAATATACAAATAACCAAAAATATAACATGCATAAAAAATGCAAAGATACAGTCGAACAAATAACCACCTCCTTTTTAAAGTCGGTTAAAAATTAAAATAAAACAGGTCAGGAGGCCTACCACAACCTCTTAAAACAATATTATTTTAATATTACTTTGTAATTTCTGTTGTTGCATTTTCAACTCTCGGCGCTGATCCGAGCGTTGAAAATCCAACAGAGCGGAACGCAAAGTAATATTAAAGTAATATTGTTTTAAGAGGTTGTGGTAGGCCCCCAGTTACATTACATTGTGCGTCAATTTGCGGAACTTGGTAAGTTAGTCCACATGCACATCCATAAGATCGCTGCAACTATACTAGCTTACAAATTAAGAATTAAGGAGAAATTCTCTGAAGTCAGAAAGAAAAATAAATAAATATTTAAGATCCTCCGTCAAAAAGATGCATAGCGTTTGCCCATCATCCTCAAGACTTTATGGAAGGTGATTATACAATTTAGAAGAGAGTAAAAAAGACCCCCGAATGGATTCCTTTTATACCTATTTTGAAAAAAAATCCTGTGACTGAGAAAATTGTCATTTAAAAAGTCATTTAAAACAAAAGCATGGTGAATTTTCAATAAGTTACATAATACAAATAATGCAATTGAGGCGTAGTATGCACGCTTCAATAAAATTATAAAACCCAAGCCAAACTTAGTAGGTCTTCTTAAAACACTACCTACATAAAAATTCTAGTAATTACTTCGGTAAATTGAAAAAGCACGGATAAATAAAATGTCAACGAATTCTACATTAACTAATTACTCCACTTAGGTACAAATCCTTCTAAATTCGTCTGTAGGGATAGTAGTTAAGTAATGGCTGTCTTTAATTTAAGTACCTCATAGTTTTATAGTCATTAAGTATTACGTAGCGCGAATAAGTGTCATTTTGACCGATTACTGTTAATTACTTCAAATAAATACTTCAGTTTCGACAAAGGTTAGGTCATTCACAATAACGTAGGTACGCATATTGGAAGTTGCTAACTTGAATTTGCTTAGATAAATTTGTCAACTATCATGGATTGTCATTGCGATGTCCCAACCTGCCGATGTGATTTTGTAAGTATTTTTGTTATATTTTATCTTCCATAGTCTTTCTAAAGTCGCGTTTTTACCTGCAAACAGCTCGTATTCTAAATTAATTACATTGCGGGCCACGATCGAGTCATTGTTCACAGCAGGTGTAATGGTTCACGCAGGTGGAAATGTGGTCTAAAATAATCGTTTCAAAGAAACTTCAAACAGCTTTACTGCCCTTGACCACTGTACAAAGTGACTAACTACTATCGCCAAAATAATGCAAATAATAAATTCGTAGTATCTGGGTTCATCAATATTTTTCCATATCAATGCGACGTATCACATGTATTTTATCTCCCTAACTCATGTCTCTATTTCAGGTGATAAAATGGCTGGACAAACACGAAAAATACTTCGTGCAATGTTCTCTCATCCCAGAGCCTAAAAAAAGGTTATCTGAGTACGTGTATGGGACCAGCCCGGTCCTGCCCCCTTTTCAGGACGTGTTCGGCAAGAAAAACAATCCCAGCACGTCTCCGTCTTGAGCACGTGTGGTACAAAAAAGAAGAAGTTCATAAATAAGGCTTTTCAACTTTAGATGTAAAAGACAAGAGTCTGTATTGTCTTTTACAATGTGCCGTTAACCGCTCCGGCCCCGGCGACACACCGGTGTGTCGCGAATTAATCGCGAATTTAACGTTTATTTACCTATTACATCAGGTTTTTTTTTTATTTGAGAATTTTCACATGTCGGGGCCGCAGCGGTGGATGAAATTATATAATGTCAAATAAATTGAGTCTATACCATGAAAAATATTGCATTTTTACAATCTTCATCCGGTCCAACCATATTTTCAAATGCTAACAGATTACTTTGTGCGCCCTAGTGGCTGTGGAGCAGGACCAGCATTGAGCCAAGCATTTTTATTTTCAATATACTCCCCTAACTTATAATATGCTTGCCTGCATAGTGTGCGTTTAATACAAGATTTAATTTTTGTCTCATTTAGTTCTAATATATGGGGAGGTATTTTATTATAACATTTTAAACAGTACCCCATAAAAGATGAGGCTACTTTAGCCAGTCTGAAAAACCTGGTTGAACTAATTGGTCCCTATTTCGAGTAGCATAATTATGTTTGTCGCCTCTTTTACCAAAAAGATGTAAATTCTTTCTAACATACATGATGTTTTCGTAAATGTATTGACATTGAGAAAGCGCTATTTACGTTATAGAAAACTTGTATATCCGTATCTACTTTAAGGATAAGTAAGGTATCATCAGCAAACACCTCGTTATAGATTACCCTTTAAGAACAATAGTAGATTGTTTATGTAAACCAAGAATATGAATGGACCTAGTATTAAGCCTACAGCCACACCTAAAGGCACTGGCCCACTATTGATATTAACACATTGGAAACTATTACGTAAATATGAAATAATTTAATCAATCAATTTACGTTTTGAAATTCGCTCTGGAGACCGCAATGACATAGTTTACGTTACAGCGTGTAATGATATACGCAATCAAAGGCTTTAGAGAAATCACAGAAAACTCCAATTGCGTTTTCAATTTCTCCCTATGCGTTAAATATACGTTTTAGGAGAGTAACACATGCATTTGTAGTCGAACTTTCCTTTGTTAAGCCATACTGTTTACTATGAAGAAGTCTATTTAAATAAAAAAAATAACAACTGCTTGATAACATTTTTAAAATATTTTACTAAATGCAGGTAAGATGGATATAGGCTGGAAGTTGCCTATGTAATTTTTATTAACTTAACTTGCTGCAACGAGTTGCTGTATAAGGCCAACATTATATTTTATGCGACTTTTTATTAATGGCATAGGAAAGCTAACTAACAGGTCACAGTGGTCACACTTTAAGTCACGTAACATTAATTTATTTGCGGTATAACAATTAGTAAAAATGTTATCTAGACAAGTCAATGAAGATTCCGTAATTCCAGTTGGATCATAAAACAAGTTTCCAATTTATAAGACTAAAACAGATTTAGAAGTTTGACACTTAATGGAGTAAAAACTATAACATTAAAATCTACACAGAATCCTTAATTAATTATTATTCGAAAGGACCAAAATTACCAGAGGGCGGTCGATAAACGCAAATAATAACGTATTTATTTATTTAAACTTTATGTGCAATAGTGGTACATGGGCGGACTTAATGCAACAAGGCATTCTCTACCAGTCAACCTTTGGGTTAAAAAGACTACACTGTGGCAGGTGTACAACAAATAAATAAGATTTAAAATAGAATTTTGTTTGTTGTTTGTTTTGTTGGTTTTGTTTTTTTTGTTTTGTTTTGTTTTGTTTGACGTATCGCTCGAGTTCAACAAAAGACTAGTCACCAGTGCGCTCGAAAGATAGATTAAAATTAAATCTAATCATAGTTTAAAACAAGGATGCTTTTTCATACAAATACACTTTTTACGGTAAAGTGATCATCATTGGATGGTCACTTCAAAGTCATAACAGATTGTCAATAACTCGAAAATCTAATAGTAAGTTTTGCCAACGGGCTAAGGAATAACACGACTTGCGTGTTCACAATTTCACATTAAGAGGGTTTGTCTGTACAAACGGAAAACGGCGGCTGGACGTGCGTGTCCGTCAGAAAACGCGGATCCGTTCTTTATGTCAGATCCGTGTAAATGTGAACAGTGTCATATAAATTGTATTGCCACTGTCATATCTGTGTGTTTAGGCGGACAGAGAAAACAGACGATTTTTCTTAGTAAGAAAGGACAAATGCTTCACGATACATTTGTAGACAACAAAAACAACAAATCATATATTTAACAAAACATTTTATTTGAAATAAATTATAGTAAACACTTATTTAATTACATATTGCAAGTACAGACTCTTCTCATTTACAACCAAATTTAGAAAGTTTTATTTTAGAACTTCTAAAACTAAATAACTTATTGAATAATAAATCGGTCTAAAAGATGACATTTGAGGAGAAGCGGTCGTGCTAGGATAGTTGTTTTTTGTTGTAGAAGTGCTCATAAGGGTGCAAGACCGGGCTGGTCCCATACACGTTTTGAGCGATGCTTACTGTACGCTTCGGGTTGTGAGAAGATGGGGTCGTGCTTATATAGTTTTTCTTGAAGTAGTAGTGCTCATAAGGGTGCAGGACCGGGCTGGTCCCATACACGTTCTGAGCGATGCTTACTGTACGCTTCGGGATGTGAGAAGATGGGGTCGTGCTTATATAGTTTTTCTTGTAGTAGTAGTGCTCATAAGGATGCAGGACCGGGCTGGTCCCGTACACGTTCTGAGCGAAGCTTGTTGGCTTTGGGACGTGAGCAGACGGCAAGATGTATTTTTCGTGTTTTTTCAGCCACTTGTTTACCTGAAATAGGGAAAAGAGTTAGAGATGGGGTTTTTGACTACTATCAAAAATCTACATGAATTAGTAAAATTAAAGCAAAATAAACAGAAAAAGACACGTTTTTAAAGTTATTCTTCTTTACGTGACAATGATGTATGTCACACAAAACATCATGGTCATGCCATATTGAAGTAGCCCCAACTTCAATATGGCATGACTTGCGAATGACTTTAGTTGGAATAAGCGCCGTTTCTGTACACCAAAGATTTCAATACGCTCACAACACTCTCGTCATTATTTTTGATTTTGAAACATAATTATTTATTACAGCGTTTTGTCTTTTTTTTTAGATTTTGAGAAATGTAATAAAAACAACTAGTCAACTACTATGTGGTGACAGGACATGGATGTGCCTGAGGCTCCAGACATATTGACATTATAATACGGGCGATAGCGGTTGTCGGATTTCCAAAATGAAAGCGATTGAACACATTACATTTGGGTAGCGCATTCAATCTCATGCATTTTTGACTCTTTATCAATGATAGAATGTCACTTTCTCTAGAGGCCAAAGGCAGCAACCACCTTGCATGCAAGTTGCAGTACATTGCGGGCTACCGAGGTATAATGTGAACAAATACTTGAGCGTTGCCTGCATTGTAATTAAAACTGACTATAGAAGATAAAATATAATAAAATCACTTACAAAATCACATCGGCAATTGTGCACATCACCAGGAGAATCCATGATAGTTGACAAAGTATCGAATACACTTTTCTGGCTTGTAAATTCTGAGTCTGGTATGAAGCACAATCAAGTTAGCAACTTCCAATATGCGTACGTTATTGTGAATGACCAAAACTTTGACGAAACTGAAGTATTTATTTGAAGTAATTAACAGTAATCGGTCATAATGACACTTATTTTCGCTACGTATAACAATCATCAATACTTAATGAGCATAAAACTATGAGGTACTTTAATTAAAGACAGCCATTACTTAAGAGGGCGCCGACCAAACGTCGACCGCGCAGTGGCGCCCTCATCGTTTGTTTGGTTATTTCTTTTATTTTAGAATGAAAATGCAGAAAATATGCCATTTAAGTTGTGCTCCACAAGATTATACGTTAATATTATTATAAACGGAAGTTTTAAATTGTTCAGTTTTATTATAATCACTAAAACGCATAATGGTGGCCACTATTTTCCGTTTTAGTGATTAAAATAAAACTGAACAATTTAAAACTACCGTTTATAGTAATATTAACGTATAATCTTGTGGAGCACAACTGAAATGGCATATTTTCTGCATTTTCATTCTAAAATAAAAGAAATAACTAAACAAGCGATGAGGGCGCCACTGCGCGGTCGACGTTTGTTCGGCACCCTCTTAATTGCTATCCCTACAGACGAATTTCAAAGAGTAAGTAGTAAATGAAGAATTCGTTGACCTTTATTTTTACAGCAGTCGACGGAATGTGTTTTCTCTTTTTGATTGTTTGCTTCTTATTCTTGTCTTCTAAGACTACACGTTGGTTTTGTTTTAGGTGTTTTTAATTAATTGACAATAAAGATGTTTATTGGCGGACAACGTTGTCGCTATCATAGATAACACCACGATGATACCATCCAAGGAACTTTGTGATTTGCAAATCTAGATGAGTTTAGATGACGCAGGATTAGCAGTGACGGAGTAAAGAAAGATAAATCTATGCCCACTAATACAGTAGTTTGTGAAAACCGGGCTTTGATGGAAGATCGAAAGTCTTCTAAAGATAAATAAAATAAAAAGCCTTTTATTTCTGGCCATAAATTCAATGCCTCCAATGTCAATTACATTATTACAATTTTATGAAATAAATTATACAAATCATTGATAATAAAATAAAATTGAATTTAAAAAATTAATAGAAAATTGCGTATACAATTAACAAATAATTAAATTAATTGATCACAAAATAACATAATTTATAAGTTGGCAAGCACCCCTCTCAGGTTTCTGTTTCTTGCTACTGTTATCCATTTTCGACCAGCTTTGTGTGAGATCTCATCTGCCCATCGTGTTTGCGGCCTACTTCTTTTCCTGTAGCCATCTGGGCCTGGCCTCGGACTCGGTGGCCCGTATTGTCCATCTGTCATCAGTCATTCGTGCTACATGGCCCGCCCATTTCCATTTTAATTTCTCTGCATAATTTAGGGCATCTATAACGTCTGTCTTCTCGCGGATTATCTTCTTCTAAAGATACTTCGATACAATTAATATTATTGATGTCTTTAACTTTGACATATTTGACGTAGGTATTTTAATTTTTGACGTACAAATAAGTACCTACCCATGGTTTGCTTACATCCAATACTTCGTCCCCTAGTTGGGTACGTCTTTCGAATTAACATCGAATCTCATTAGGTCTGCAAACACCACTGAGCTGGAAGCACTTCTATATTTAGTCCAATCTTTTCATAGAACCATGTTTTGATAGAAACCTACTGCTGCTAATAAAAGGAAAAATATTATAATAACGGTTATAATAATAGATACACCTTATATTGAAATATCTAGTGTACCTGTGTAATTATTTTTATACCTTGCGAATTGTGATCGTAATAGCCTTTTTTTCAGAATAGGAATTCATCAAATGACTTCTTACGGTCTAAACGAAGCGGGAGTGCCGGATCTTAATACATAACTAAAACCCATCTGTGTTCTTCCAAACGCCCTTTGCGTTCTAAGGCCACGATGACTCTTTCGAACAAGTTCTGCAACCCTGGCAGGATCCAGCCCAAGCCTAAGGATGGTTTTGTATAAGAGTTGTGCGAGGTTCCGTATGGTGTCGGACGTAAAAGAATAGCACCATACCATCACTTCCCGTGGGTGTCGTAAGAGGCGACTAAGAAAATGAGCAGCAGCATTCTCTGTAGGTAAATTGCTACGGCTACACTGCGATCTCCAACCCGCCTGCTAAGCGTGACGATTATGCAAATCCCGTCAAAGTTTCTAATACACTTAAATAGTTACTTATACTGAGCAGACATAATACTGTCGCACCAACAACCTCGATTTCAGTCATTGTTGCGAGTTGATCAATGAAGAAGTACGAAGGCTGAGAGTGAACACCCAATCGCGTCGTTTTTGCTGCAGAAGTATTTGGGGAAATATTTCCGGCAGCGACAGGAGCAGTGGCAGTTGCTGAGTGTAAATGTGGCATAAGATGCACATTTGGCTCATGCAGCAGTTAGTCGTATAGTGGGGTAACTTCAATACGGATAGAAATATTGGGACTTTACCTATGAATTAACTTATGCGGAAGTTTGGATTGATGGGTGTTTGTTACTCAATCAAGCCAGAAAGGCTGAACGGATCTGGATTAAATTTGGTACAGACATAGATTATAGTTCGAAATAGCTTAGAAGCTACTTGTTATCCCGGGAGTACTTTCCCTTAGGATAATTTTGGGCGAAACCGTTGGCGGAAACAAGTGGACCATAAACATACAGAAATAGTTAAACCGCTCAGGCCCAACATGTGAAAATTCCCTAATATAAAGTAAATCTTATGTAATAGGTAAATAAACATTAAATTCGCGATTAATTCGCGACACACCGGTGTGTCGCCGGGGCCGGACAGGTTAAGGTATAAAAATCAAGTAATCGACCCATTGACTTAACTTTCACTTTGATAACGATTCCCTGTGCTAAACTTCCTTGTTTACAGCGTTCATTATTAAATGTAGGTGGTAATTAACTCATTGATTTGCTTGCAATTTGAAGCGTTAAGTTTTTTTTCTTTTAACAAACGTTGCCCCACACTAGGAATTTCTCCTGTATCGTGGGTGCGTTTACATACACAAAGTGACATACACAAACAGTCAGACCCGGAACCACTATCTATAGGCCATACAAATATTTGTTCCGTGCGGGAATCGAACCCGCGACACGCAGCGCAGCAGTCGATCGCTCAACCACTGCGCCAACCGTGTCTCCGAATTGCAGATAAATTATACTTACGATATTCACTCTTCACATAATTTTAGTCCTCCTAGTGCCTTTCTTCCCAGGGCCGCGGTAACTCTTTCGAACAAATCCGCAACCCTGGTAGGCTCTGGCCCTAACGGGCCCCGACCCATGCTGACGACTGCTGGCTTGGCGCGCGTAGAACACAGCGCGCCGTCAACCCGGGCCTGTTCTGATCGAACGGCGAGCTACCCATTGCTCGCCGTCCACAGGCATCAGTCACTGCGCCATGCTCAGGAGCATCAGTTCCTGGGCGGCGCAGTGGCTGACGTTCAACAGGAGGGGGTGAAATGGGGCCATAACTGGCACTCCATTTCAGCCCCCTCCGGAGCCCGTTGTAGTGGCTCTACTGCGGCTGCTGCAGTAGCTGCAGCCGCAGTGGAACCGGCTTTGGCGGCGGAGGAAGCGGCGGCGGTGGCGGCTTTATAACTAACCTTGGGGTTTGCATGTGACGTCACATTGCTGGTAAAAATTTACCCAATTTTACCATCATAGTGACGTCACGTGTATTTCCAATATTCTTTGGAAATCTATCTGACAGACTTATTAAATTTTTTCAGTCATTAGTAACTGAAAAAATCGATTATGCCTCACACAGGCCATAAAGATCCAGCAGAATAATAAAAACTAAAAATAAAAACATTTTTTAAGATTGGTTTAAATGATTGCACAAACTAAATGTCTTTATGCTATTTGAAACACACACATCAGCTTAAAGCTGCTTTTGTGTCTTACCAATAATAATTTTAGAAGCCAAAAAAATTAGATGTCGCAGATCTGTGCAATTTTTAGTAGACTTTCGATCTTTCATCAAAGCCTCACTTACTGCTGGATAGTTCTCTCTTTGTTTACGACATTATTACCAATCGTGAGTCACCTAATCTTATAAGAAAACAAATCAAAATTAAAAAGCAAACAATCACAGAGAGAAAACACATTCCGTCGACTGCTGTTATAATTAAGTTCAACGAATTCTTCATTTACTAATTATTAATCTTTGATAATAATCCAATTAGGAACTACAATCCTTCTAAATTATTCTGTAGTGATAGCGATTATTGCTGCCTTATATTTAAGTACCTACATTATAGTTTTACCGTCATTATGTATTACGTAGTGCGAATAATGGTAATTATGATCGATTACTGTTAATTACTTCAAATAAATACTTCAGTTTCGACAAAGTTTTGGTCATTCACAATAACGTACGCATATTGGAAGTTGCTAACTTGATTGTGCTTCGTAGGAAACTCGGAATTTACCACTTAGAAAAGTTTGTTCGATAATTTGCCAACTATCATGGATTCTCCTTGTGATATGCACAATTGCCGATGTGATTTTGTAAGTGATTTTATTATATTTTATCTTCTATAGTCAGTTTTAATTACATTGCAGGCCACGCTCAAGTAATTGTTCACACTATGTTTCAAAATCAAAAATAAAGACGAGAGTGTTGTGAGCGTATTGAAATCTATGGTGTACAGAAATGGCGCTTATGTCATCTAAAGTCACTCGCGAGTCATGCCATATTGAAGTAGCCCCCATCCATGATGTTTTGTGTGACATACATCATTGTCACGTAAAGAAGAATAACTTTAAGCACGTGTCTTTCTCTGTTAACTTGTCTTTAATTTTACTAATTCATGTAGATTTTTGATGGTAGTAAAAATGCCATTTCTAAGTCTTTTCCCTATTTCAGGTAAACAAGTGGCTCGTCAAACACGAAAAATACTTCTCGCCATCCTCTCACGTCCCGAAGCCTAGAAGCTTCGCTCAGGACGTGTATAGAACCAGCCGGGTCCTGCCCTCTTTTCAGGACGTGTTCGGCAAGAAAAAAAATCCCAGGACGTCCCCGTCTTGAGCACGTGTTGTACAAAAAAGGAGAAGAAGTTCTTAAATAACGCGTTCTAACGTTAGATTTAAACGACAAGAGTCTGTATTTGCAAAATGTAATTAAATAAGTGTTTTTAATAATTTATTTCAAATAAAATGTTTTGTGTAAATATATGTTTTGTTGTTTTTCATATCTACAAATGTTTCGTGAAGTTTCTGTCCGTATAAAGGCTCGTTCCCAGTCAGACAAACCGTCTGTTTTCCCAGTCCGTCTAAAGACACAGATATGCCAGTAGCAATACAATTTATATGACACTGTTCACATTTTTTATTGAACCGAGATAAACAACGGATCCGAGTTTTTACACGAATATTTTGCCACTGCGAAGAGCCGTCTAATAGCCCGATCGGATGATTTAAGAAAAAATCCTCTGATCGATGGCCGCTGTCTTACGTTTAAGTAGGCGGTCCGTCTTATTGTGAACACGCACATCCAGCAGCCGGCTTCCGTTTGTACAGACAGTGCCTCTAAATGCGAAATTGTGAACACTCAAGTCGTGTTGTTCCATAACCCGTTGGCAAAACTTACTTTTAGAATGAATTTCGAGTTACTGACAATATGTACTTATTTTGAAGTAACCATTCAATGATGATCATATTACCTAACAACGTGCGTTTGCATGAAAAGCGCAGCGGATCATAAGTCCTTGTTGTAAACAAGTTAAAATGTAAACAACGATCAGAGTGCCAATTCTACAAATTTATAAGCAACTTCGCGTTTGGTCTCTCACATATACTTCCATTCTTCCTGGTGTGTTGCACTCTCCGACCAATTCGTCGTGAAGCCCAGTAAGGCCCTTCCCGGGGACATAGCTCATCCTTTAGCTCCCCTGCGTAGTGACTCAGGGGCCCAGAGTATGTAGAATGCATGGAAGTAGATACTCAACACGTTCAAGCCTATGACAGCCTGGCAGTGGCAGTGGCATCCTAATTCGTCTTATATCTAACAAAATTTATACAGTTATTTCTACGAGTACTCGCTTCTGCTCGCTTCTTACGACATCCACCAAGTCAACATATGGGTCGCGAGGGTACCTCGTCTTCATGTCTTTCTGACATGGTTTTAGATTTTCACGTACAGTTGACCATCCCAGTTGTCTCTATATGCCAAAGATCCTTTTACTATATTAATTTTGGAAGATAGAAAAGAAGAAACTTCTTTATAGTAGTTAGAAAATATTGCAAATATTTTTTAAGGCGTTACACAGCGCAAATAATAAAAAAACAAAGGCATATCGTATGTAAATTTCGAATAAGTATTTCACCTACACATGAGGAGCTCGTGTCTAAATAATTACAGTCACACGGGTCGATCATCAAGGTTAGGCCACGCTTGCCGGGGTCGGTCTGTGAATGGGTGACCATCTTAACATATCGAGTTTCCTCCGTGCCTCGGAAAAGCACGTTAAGCCGTTGGTCCCGGCTGTCATTTGTAGATCTTTGGCAGTCGTTACGGATTGTCAGAAGCCAGAAAAGAATATCTGACTCCAGTCTTCCCAAGACGTACCGTGTTACCCAGTTAATGGGTTGTGGAGGTCGGGTAGGCAGCCGCTCCACGTAAAACACTGGTACATATTCAGCTGAATCCGGTTTGACTGGAAGCCGACCCCAGTATACTGGGGAAATGGCTAGGCAGGTGATGACTTAACCTGTACATATCAGTTCGTTTTAAAAATAAAAACTTTTTTCGCAGTACTGCTTCAAAAACCGATTGGATAAACTAGATGTCTTTATGCTATTTGAAACACACACATCAGCTTAAAGCTGCTTTTGTGTCTTACGGCCGAGTTTGTGTCCAACACCACTCAATCCTCACCTTTGATTGGTTACAGACAAGGATCGGGATCAAGATTGGGATTGAGATATATTATAGAAAGCGGCCGTTACCAATAATAATTTTGGAAGCCAAAAAAATTAGGTGTCGCAGATCTGTGCAATTTTTTAGTAGACTTCCGATCTTTCATCAAAGCCTCACTTACTGCTGGATAGTTCTCTCTTTTTTACGACATTATTACCAATCGTGAGTCATCTAATCTTGTAAGACAACAAATCAAAACTAAAAAGCAAACAATCACTGAGAGAAAATACATTCCGTCGACTGCTGTTATAATAAAGTTCAACGAATTCTTCATTCACTAATTATTACTCTTTGATAATAATCCAATTAGGAACTACAATCCTTCTAAATTATTCTGTAGTGATAGCGATTATTGCTGCCTTATATTTAAGTACCTACATTATAGTTTTACCGTCATTATGTATTGCGAAGTGCGAATAGTGGTCATTTTGATCGATTACTGTTAATTACTTCAAATAAATACTTCAGTTTCGACAAAGTTTTGGTCATTCACAATAACGTACGCATATTGGAAGTTGCTAACTTGATTGTGCTTCGTAGGAAACTCGGAATTTACCACTTAGAAAAGTTTGTTCGATAATTTGCCAACTATCATGGATTCTCCTTGTGATATGCACAATTGCCGATGTGATTTTGTAAGTGATTTTATTATATTTTATCTTCTATAGTCAGTTTTAATTACATTGCAGGCCACGCTCAAGTAATTGTTCACACTATGTTTCAAAATCAAAAATAAAGACGAGAGTGTTGTGAGCGTATTGAAATCTACGGTGTACAGAAATGGCGCTTATGTCATCTAAAGTCACTCGCGAGTCATGCCATATTGAAGTAGCCCCCCATCCATGATGTTTTGTGTGATATACATCATAGTCACGTAAAGAAGAATAACTTAAAGCACGTGTCTTTCTCTGTTAACTTGTCTTTAATTTTACTTTCTTTTATTTTCTAAGTCTTTTCCCTATTTCAGGTAAACAAGTGGCTCGTCAAACACGAAAAATACTTTTCGCCATCCTCTCACGTCCCGAAGCCTAGAAGCTTCGCTCAGGACGTGTATAGAACCAGCCCGGTCCTGCCCTCTTTTCAGGACGTGTTCGGCAAGAAAAAAAATCCCAGTACGTCCCCGTCTTGAGCACGTGTTGTACAAAAAAGGAGAAGAAGTTCTTAAATAACGCGTTCTAACGTTAGATTTAAACGACAAGAGTCTGTTTTTGCTGCATGTAATTAAATAAGTGTTTTTAATAATTTATTTCAAATAAAATGTTTTGTGTAAATATATGTTTTGTTGTTTTTCATATCTACAAATGTTTCGTGAAGTTTCTGTCCGTATAAAGGCTCGTTCCCAGTCAGACAAACCGTCTGTTTTCCCAGTCCGTCTAAAGACACAGATATGCCAGTAGCAATACAATTTATATGACACTGTTCACATTTTTTATTAATCCGAGATAAACAGCGGATCCGAGTTTTTACACAAATATTTTGCCACTGCGAAGAGCCGTCTAATAGCCCGATCGGATGATTTAAGAAAAAATCCTCTGATCGATGGCCGCTGTCTTACGTTTAAGTAGGCGGTCCGTCTTATTGTGAACACGCACATCCAGCAGCCGGCTTCCGTTTGTACAGACAGTGCCTCTAAATGCGAAATTGTGAACACTCAAGTCGTGTTGTTCCATAACCCGTTGCCAAAACTTACTTTTAGAATGAATTTCGAGTTACTGACAATATGTACTTATTTTGAAGTAACCATTCAATGATGATCATATTACCTTACAACGTGCGTTTGCATGAAAAGCGCAGCGGATCATAAGTCCTTGTTGTAAACAAGTTGAAATGTAAACAACGATCAGAGTGCCAATTCTACAAATTTTTAAGCAACTTCGCGTTTGGTCTCTCACATATACTTCCATTCTTCCTGGTGTGTTGCACTCTCCGACCAATTCGTCGTGAAGCCCAGTAAGGCCCTTCCCGGGGACAAAGCTCATCCTTTAGCTCCCCTGCGTAGTGACTCAGGGGCCCAGAGTATGTAGAATGCATGGAAGTAGATACTCAATACGCTCAAGCCTATGACAGCCTGGCAGTGGCAGTGGCATCCTAATTTGTCTTATATCTAGCAAAATTTATACAGTTATTTCTACGAGTACTCGCTTCTGCTCGCTTCTTACGACATCCACCAAGTCAACATATGGGTCGCGAGGGTACTTCTTCTTCATGTCTTTCTGACATGGTTTTAGATTTTCACGTACAGTTGACCATCCCAGTTGTCTCTATATGCCAAAGATCCTTTTATTATATTAATTTTGTAAGATAGAAAAGAAGAAACTTCTTTATAGTAGTTAGAAAATATTGCAAATATTTTTTAAGGCGTTACACAGCGCAAATAATAAAAAAAACAAAGGCATATCGTATGTAAATTTCGAATAAGTATTTCACCTACACATGAGGAGCTCGTGGCTAAATAATTACAGTCACACGGGTCGATCATCAAGGTTAGGCCACGCTTGCCGGGGTCGGTCTGTGAATGGGTGACCATCTTAACATATCGAGTTTCCTCCGTGCCTCGGAAAAGCACGTTAAGCCGTTGGTCCCGGCTGTCATTTGTAGATCTTTGGCAGTCGTTACGGATTGTCAGAAGCCAGAAAAGAAAATCTGACTCCAGTCTTCCCAAGAAGTACCGTGTTACCCAGTTAATGGGTTGTGGAGGTCGGGTAGGCAGCCGCTCCACGTAAAACACTGGTACATATTCAGCTGAATCCGGTTTGACTGGAAGATGACCCCAATATAGTGGGGAAATGGCTAGGCAGGTGATGACTTAACCTGCACATAGCAGTTCGCTTTAAAAATATAGTATTTTTTCGCAGTACTGCTTCAAAAACCGATTGTATAAACTAGATGTCTTTATGCTATTTGAAACACACACATCAGCTTAAAGCTGCTTTTGTGTCTTACCAATAATAATTTTAGAAGCCAAAAAAATTAGATGTCGCAGATCTGTGCAAGTTTTTAGTAGACTTCCGATCTTTCATCAAAGCCTCACTTACTGCTGGATAGTTCTCTCTTTGTTTACGACATTATTATCAATCGTGACTCATCTAATCTTGTAAGACAACAAATCAAAACTAAAAAGCAAACAATCACAGAGAGAAAATACATTCCGTCGACTGCTGTTATAATAAAGTTCAACGAATTCTTCATTTACTAATTATTACTCTTTGATAATAATCCAATTAGGAACAACAATCCTTCTAAATTTTTCTGTAGTGATAGCGATTAAGTTATTGCTGCCTTATATTTAAGTACCTACTTTATAATTTTACCGTCATTATGTATTACGTAGTGCGAATAATGGTCATTATGATCGATTACTGTTAATTACTTCAAATAAATACTTTAGTTTCGACAAAGTTTTGGTCATTCACAATAACGTACGCATATTGGAAGTTGCTAACTTGATTGTAAAAACTCAGATTTTACCAGCCAGAAAAGTTTATTCAATAATCTGTCAACTATCATGGATTCTCCTTGTGATGTGCACAATTGCCGATGTGATTTTGTAAGTAATTTTATTATATTTTATCTTCTATAGTCAGTTTTAATTACAATGCAGGCCACGCTCAAGTAATTGTTCACACTCTGTTTCAAAATCAAAAATAAAAACGAGAGTGTTGTGAGCGTATTGAAATCTATGGTGTACAGAAACGGCGCTTATTTCATATAAAGTCACTCGCGAGTCATGCCATATTGAAGTAGCCCACCATCCATGATGTTTTGTGTGACATACATCATTGTCACGTAAAGAAGAATAACTTTAAGCACGTGTCTTTTTCTATTAACTTTTCTTTAATTTTACCAATTCATGTAGATTTCTGATAGTAGTAAAAACGCCATCTCTAAGTCTTTTCCCTATTTCAGGTAAACAAGTGGCTCGACAAACACGAAAAATACTTCTCGCCATCCTCTCACGTCCCGAAGCCTAGAAGCTTCGCTCAGGACGTGTATAGAACCAGCCCGGTCCTGCCCTCTTTTCAGAACGTGTTCGGCAAGAAGAAAAATCCCAGAACGTCCCCGTCTTGAGCACGTGTTGTACAAAAAAGGAGAAAAAGTTCTTAAATAACGCGTTCTGATGTTAGATTTAAACGACAAGAGTCTGTATTTGCTGCATGTAATTAAATAAGTGTTTTTAATAATTTATTTCAAATAAAATGTTTTGTGTAAATATATGTTTTGTTGTTTTTCATATCCACAAATGTTTCGTGAAGTTTCTGTCCGTATAAAGGCTCGTTCCCAGTCAGACAAACCGTCTGTTTTACCAATTCGTCTAAACACACAGATATGCCAGTAGCAATACAATTTATATGACACTGTTCACATTTTTATTGAACCGAGATAAACAACGGGATCCAGCATTTTACACGAATATTTTGCCACTGCGAAGAGCCGTCTAATAGCCTGATCGGATGTTTTAAGAAAAAATCTTCTGATCGTTGGCCGCTGTCTTACGTTTAAGTAGACGGTCCGTCTAAGTGTGAATACGCAAATCCAGCGGCCGGCTTCCGTTTGTACAGACAGTGACTCTAAATGCAAAAATTGTGAACACTCAAGTCGTGTTGTTCCATAACCCGTTGGCAAAACTTACTTTTAGAATGAATTTCGAGTTATTGACAATATGTACTGACTTCGAAGTAACCATTCATTAATGATCATATAACCTAACAATGTGCGTTTGCATGAAAAGCGCAGCGGATCATTAGTCCTTGTTATAAACAAGTTGAAATGTAAACAACGATCAAAGTGCCACTTCCACAAATTTTTAGAATTTTCGCGTTTGCATGATACCGATACCGGTGGACTACTATTGTATATGTTTTTATAAGTTTGTATTTTAATATTTAAAAGTGTAATTTATATGTACATACCATTAATAAAAAAATATAAAACATACAGTGACAGAAGAAGAGATGTTCCCTCGATTCCAAACCAATAAAATTGTACTAGCAAGGGAATGTTTAGTTCCCTTTGCTAAAAATCATTGGTGTCACTTTTTGTTTAATCAACCTGTATTGTCCCACTGTTGTGCAGAGGTCTCTCACATATACTTCCATTCTTCCTGGTGCGTTGCACTCTCCGACCAATACGTCGTGAAGACCAGTAAGGCCCTTCCCGGGGACATAGCTCATCCTTTAGCTCCCCTGCGTAGTGACTCTGGGGCCCAGAGTATGTAGAATGCATGGAAGTAGATACTCAACACGCTCAATCATATGGCAGCCTGGCAGTGGCAGTGGCATCCTAATTTGTCTTATATCTAGCAAAATGTATACAGTTAATTCTACGAGTACTCGCTTCTGCTCGCTTCTTACGCCATCCACCAAGTCAACATATGGGTCGCGAGGGTACCTCGTCTTCATGTCTTTCTGACATGGTTTTAGATTTTCACGTACAGTTGACCATCCCAGTTGTCTCTATATGCCAAAGATCATTTTATTATATAAATTTTGTAAGATAGAAAAGAAGAAATGTTTTATTGGGGCAGAAATGCTAACGTTATTCTTTATAGTAATTCTGTATAGTAGTTAGTATAAAGAATTTTAACGTAATATTTTTAAGGCGTCACACAGTGCAAGCAATAAAAAAACAAAAGCATATCGTAAATCAAATGTTACAAGTTAAATATGTACAACCTATTCCTTTCTGTAAAGCGTCATTGCTCATCATTTTGAACGGGAACGAGGACCTTTTATTTAGTAACATTGTCAATGGTATGTGCCTGCTGGCAACGTCGCTCGTTGTTGTGCACGTTGCAGAAAATGTTGGGCTTCATGTGTAGAAACTAGTGGATACGAGGCATAAATAATGTAAATTTCGAAAAAATATTTAACCTACGCATATCGGTTCGTTTTAAAATAACTTTTTTCGCAGTACTGCTTCAAGGACCGATTGGATAAACAAGATGTCTTTATGCTATTTGAAACACACACATCAGCTTAAAGCTGCTATTGTGTCTTACCAATAATAATTTTAGAAGCCAAAAAAATTTAATGTCGCAGATTTATGCAGTTTATTAGTAGACTTTCGATCTTTCATCAAAGCCTCACTTACTGCTGGATAGTTCTCTCTTTGTTTACGAAATTCTGTGTCATCTACGGCCATTCCTCGGCTTAGTAAGCTAGTAAATAGTTACAGCGATCTCGTGGATGTGCATGTGGACTCACTTACCAAGTTCCGCAATTTGACGCACAATGTAATGGCCTGATTTATTTTAATTTTTAACCGACTTTAAAAAGGAGGTGGTTATTTGTTCGACTGTATCTTTGCATTTTTATGCAAGTTATATTTTTGGTTATTTGTGTGTGTATTGTATCACTCATAAAAATATTTCAATTACTAAGAGCACATTAGATATCATTTTGGTAGATACATGCGGTGCTTACCTATGAAAAATTGTAACACATGACAACCTAGTTTTAAGCAAAGTATTTTTATAATATTTTAGTGTTAACAATTGTTGGTGAGCCTAAAAAATAAATAAATAAATCTAATCTCATCTAGATTTGCAAATCAAGATTTTCTTGTCATGATATAATCTCGGTTTTATCTTCGATATATAATGTATATAATGAAAATCTTTATTGACAATTCATTAAAAAAAACATACAACAAAACCAACCATGAAGTCTTATAAAACAATAAATCAAAATTAAGAAGCAAACAATAACAGAGAGAATACATTCCGTCGACTGCTGTTATAATTAAGTTCAACGAATTCTTCATTTACTAATGATTAGTTTTGATAATAATCCAATTAGGAACTAAAATCCTTCTAAATTATTCTGTAGTGATAGCGATTAAGTTATTGCTGCCTTATATTTAAGTACCTATATTATAGTTTTACCGTCATTATGTATTACGAAGTGCGAATAATGGTCATTATGATCGATTACTGTTAATTACTTCAAATAAATACTTTAGTTTCGACAAAGTTTTGGTCATTCACAATAACGTACGCATATTGGAAGTTGCTAACTTGATTGTGCTTCGTAGGATTTTAAAAAACTCAGATTTTACCAGCCAGAAAAGTTTATTCTATAATTTGCCAACTATCATGGATTCTCCTTGTGATATGCACAATTGCAGATGTGATTTTGTAAGTGATTTATTATATTTTATCTTCTATAGTCAGTTTTAATTACATTGCAGGCCACGCTCAAGTAATTGTTCACACTATGTTTCAAAATCAAAAATAAAAACGAGAGTGTTGTGAGCGTATTGAAATCTATGGTGTACAGAAACAGCGCTTATTTCATCTAAAGTCACTCGCGAGTCATGCCATATTGAAGTAGCCCCCCATCCATGATGTTTTGTGTGACATACATCATTGTCACGTAAAGAAGAATAACTTTAAGCACGTGTCTTTCTCTGTTAACTTTTCTTTAATTTTACTAATTCATGTAGATTTTTGATAGTAGTAAAAACGCCATCTCTAATTCTTTTCCCTATTTCAGGTAAACAAGTGGCTCGTCAAACACGAAAAATACTTTTCGCCATCCTCTCACGTCCCGAAGCCTAGAAGCTTCGCTCAGGACGTGTATAGAACCAGTCCGGTCCTGCCCTCTTTTCAGGACGTGTTCGGCAAGAAAAAAAATTCCAGTACGTCCCCGTCTTGAGCACGTGTTGTACAAAAAAGGAGAAAAAGTTCTTAAATAACGCATTCTAACGTTAGATTTAAACGACAAGAGTCTGTATTTGCAAAATGTAATTAAATAAGTGTTTTTAATAATTTATTACGAATAAAATGTTTTGTGTAAATATATGTTTTGTTGTTTTTCATATCTGCAAATGTTTCGTGAAGCTTCTGTCTGTATAAAGGCTCGTTCCCACTCAGACGTACCGTCTGTTTTCCCAGTCCGTCTAAAGACACAGACATGTGTAGCAATACAATTTATGTCTATTTCACATTTTTTATTGAACCGAGATAATCAACGGATCCGGGTTTTGATACGAATATTTTGCCACTGCGAAGAGCCGTCTAATAGCCCGATCGGATGTTTTAAGAAAAAATCTTCTGATCGTTGGCCGCTGTCTTACGTTTAAGTAGACGGTCCGTCTAAGTGTGAACACGCACATCCAGCGGCCGGCTTTCGTTTGTACAGACAGTGACTCTAAATGCGAAATTGTGAACACTCACGTCGTGTTGTTCCATAACACGTTGGCAAAACTTACTTTTAGAATGAATTTCGGGTTATTGACAATATGTACTGACTTCGAAGTAACCGAATCATTAGTCCTTGTTATAAAAAAATTAAAAACTTTTTCACAAAAAAAGAAACCGACTTCCAAAAAAACTACAAAGTTAAAAATAACTTTAATTTCGGAAGTCGGTGTTTTCGGTTGCTTCTTCGTTATTTGACACCGACTTTTGAAATTAAAGTTATTTTTAATATGTAGTTTTTTTGGAAGTTGGTTTCTTTTTTTTGTGAAAAAGTTTTTTATTTTTTACTTTTTAGTGGTACCCCACACCTAACAACACCACTGGAAAGTCACAGGAAAGCAAAAATATGCAATTTCGTATACATGGATGATTTTTCCAGCTATTTGGATTTAATAACCAAACAACTGATCCGATTTTGATAAAATTTCAATAGGACCATTTAGGAAGTATACCCTTTCCAACAAAAAAAGAATTTTTCAAATCGGTTGGCAAGCGACGGAGTTATGCCCGAACAAACATAAAAAAAATAAAAAAAAAATACAAACATCCGAATTGAGAACCGGAGGAGGTTTTTTAGAAGTCGGTTAACAAGTTGAAATGTAAACAACGATCAGAGTGCCAATTCTACAAATTTTTAAGCAACTTCGACGGAATGTATTTCTTATTTTATTTCTCTCTGTGATTGTTTGCTTCCTAATTTAGATTTATTGTCTTATAAGACTACATGGTTTGTTTTGATGTAGGTATGTTTTTAGTTAATTGTCAATAAAGATTTTTATAATATATATTATATATCGAAGATAAAACCGAGATTATACCATCACATGCAACGTTTTGATTTGCAAATCTAGATGAGATTAGATTTATTTATTTATTTATTAGGCTCACCAACAATTGTTAACACTAAAATATTACAAAAATACTTTGCTTAAAACTAGGTTGTCATGTGTTACAATTTATTATAGGTAAGCACCGCATGTGCCAAAATGATATCTTTTGTGCTCTTAGTAATTGAAATATTTTTATGAGTGATACAATAAATACACAAATAACTAAAAATATAACATGCATAAAAAATGCAAAGATACAGTCGAACAAATAACCACCTCCTTTTTAAAGTCGGTTAAAAATTAAAATAAAACAGGTCAGTTACATTACATTGTGCGTCAATTTGTGGAACTTGGTAAGTGAGTCCACATGCACATCCACAAGATCGCTGCAACTATACTAGCTTACAAATTAAGAATTAAGGAGAAATTCTCTGAAGTCAGAAAGAAAAATAAATAAATATTTAAGATCCTCCGTCAAAAAGATGCATAGCGTTTGCCCATCATCCTCAAGACTTTATGGAAGGTGATTATACAATTTAGAAGAGAGTAAAAAAGACCCCCGAATGGATTCCTTTTATACTTATTTTGAAAAAAAAACCTGTGACTGAGAAAACAGTCATTTAAAACAAAAGCATGGTGAATTTACAATAAGTTACATAATACAAATAATGCAATTGAGGCGTAGTATGCACGCTTCAATAAAATGATAAAACCCAAGCCAAACTTAGTAGGTCTTCTTAAAACACTACATAAAAATTCTAGTAATTACTTCGGTAAGTTGAAAAAGGACGGATAAATAAAGGTCAACGATCTCTTCATTAACTAATTACTCCACTTAGGTACAAATCCTTCTAAATTCGTCTGTAGGGATAGTAGTTAAGTAATGGCTGTCTTTAATTTAAGTACCTCATAGTTTTATAGTCATTAAGTATTACGTAGCGCGAATAAGTGTCATTATGACCGATTACTGTTAATTACTTCAAATAATAGTAAGCGTAGTCTTTCTAAAGCTACGTTTTTACCTGCAAACAGCTCGTATGCTAAATTAATTACATTGCGGGCCACGATCGAGTTCACAGCAGGTGTAATGGTTCACGCAGGTAGAAACGTGGTCTAAAATAATCGTTTCAGAGAAATTTCAAACAGCTTTACTGCCCTTGACCACTGTACAAAGTGACTAACTACTATCGCCAAAATAATGCAAATAATAAATTCGTATTATCTGGGTTCATCAATATTTTTCCATATCAATGCGACATATCACATGTATTTTATCTCCCTAACTCATGTCTCTTTTTCAGGTGATAAAATGGCTGGACAAACACGAAAAATACTTCGTGCAATGTTCTCACATCTCAGAGCCTAAAAAAAGGTTATCTGAGTACGTGTATGGGACCAGCCCGGTCCTGCCCCCTTTTCAGGACGTGTTCGGCAAGAAAAACAATCCCAGCACGTCTCCGTCTTGAGCACGTGTGGTACAAAAAAGAAGAAGAAGTTCATAAATAAGGCTTTTCAACTTTAGATGCAAAAGACAAGAGTCTGTATTGTCTTTTACAATGTGCCGTTAACCGCTCCGGCCCCGGCGACACACCGGTGTGTCGCGAATTAATCGCGAATTTAACGTTTATTTACCTATTACATCAGGTTTTTTTTTTTTGAGAATTTTCACATGTCGGGGCCGCAGCGGTG
Source organism: Melanchra persicariae (assembly GCA_947386135.1). Classification (NCBI taxonomy): domain Eukaryota; kingdom Metazoa; phylum Arthropoda; class Insecta; order Lepidoptera; family Noctuidae; genus Melanchra; species Melanchra persicariae. Next base: position 2,751,441 of record OX376657.1, on the reverse strand, counting down.
GATGAAATTATACAATGTCAAATAAATTGAGTCTATACCATGAAAAATATTGCATTTTTACAATCTTCATCCGGTCCAACCATATTTCCAAATGCTAACAGATTACTTTGTGCGCCCTAGTGGCTGTGGAGCAGGACCAGCATTGAGCCAAGCATTTTTATCTTCAATATACTCCCCTTACTTATAATATGCTTGCCTGCATAGTGTGCGTTTAACACAAGATTTAAATTTTGTCTCATTTAATAGTTCTAATATATGGGGAGGTATTTTGTTATAACATTTTAAACAGTACTCCATGAAAGATCAGGCTACTTTAGCCAGTCTGAAACCTGGTTGAACTAATTGGTCCCTATTTCGAGTAGCATAATTATGTTTGTCGCCTCTTTTACCAAAAAGATGTAAATTCTTTCTAACATACATGATGTTTTCGTAAATGTATTGACATTGAGAAAGCGCTATTTACGTTATAGAAAACTTGCATATCCGTATCTACTTTAAGGATAAGTAAGGTATCATCAGCAAACACTTCGTTATAGATTACCCTTTAAGAACAATAGTAGATCGTTTATGTAAACCAAGAATATGAATGGACCTTGTATTAAGCCTACAGCCACACCTAAAGGCACTGGCCCACTATTGATATTAACACATTGGAAACTATTACGTAAATATGAAATAATTTAATCAATCAATTTACGTTTTGAAATTCGCTCTGAAGACCGCAATGACATAGTTTACGTTACAGCGTATAATGATATACGCAATCAAAGGCTTTAGAGAAATCACAGAAAACTCCAATTGCGTTTTCAATTTCTCCCTATTCGTTAAATATGTGTTTTAGGAGAGTAACACATGCATTTGTAGTCGAACTTTACTTTGTTAAGCCATACTGTTTACTATGAAGAAGTCTATTTAAATAAAAAAAATAACAACTGCTTGATAACATTTTTAAAATATTTTACTAAATGCAGGTAAGATGGATATAGGCTGGAAGTTGCCTATGTAATTTTTATTAACTTGTCTTGCTGCAACGACTTGCTGTATAAGGCCAACATTATATTTTATGCGACTTTTTATTAATGGCATAGAAAAGCTAACTAACAGGTCACAGTGGTCACACTTTAAGTCACGTAACATTAATTTATTTGCGGTATAACAATTAGTAAAAATTTTATCAAGACAAGTCAATGAAGATTCAGTGATTCCAGTTGGATCACAAAACAAGTTTACTAATTTATAAGACTTAAACAGATTTAGAAGTTTGACACTTAATGAAGTAAAAACTAAAATTTTAACATTAAAATCTACACAGAATCCTTAATTAATTATTATCCGAAAGGACCAAAATTACCAGAGGGCGGTCGATAAACGCAAAATAATAATAACGTATTTATTTATTTAAACTTTATTTACAATAGTGGTACATGGGCGGACTTAATGCAACAAGGCATTCTCTACCAGTCAACCTTTGGGTTAAAAAGACTACACTGTGGTAGGTGTACAACAAATAAATAAGATTTAAAATAGAATTTTGTTTGTTGTTTGTTTTGTTGGTTTTGTTTTTTTTGTTTTGTTTTGTTTGACATATCGCTCGAGTTCAACATAAGACTAGTCACCAGTGCGCTCGAAAGATAGATTAAAATTAAATCTAATCATAGTTTAAAACAAGGACGCTTTTTCATACAAATACACTTTTTACGGTAAAAAGATTGTCAATAACTCGAAAATCTAATAGTTAGTTTTGCCAACGGGCTAAGGAATAACACGACTTGCGTGTTCACAATTTCACATTAAGAGGGTTTGTCTGTACAAACGGAAAACGGCGGCTGGACGTGCGTGTCCGTCAGAAAACGCGGATCCGTTCTCTATGTCAGATCCGTGTAAGTGTGAACAGTGTCATATAAATTGTATTGCCACTATCATATCTGTGTGTTTAGGCGGACAGAGAAAACAGACGATTTTTCTTAGTAAGAAAGGACAAATGCTTCACGAAACATTTGTAGACAACAAAAACAACAAATCATATATTTAACAAAACATTTTATTTAAAATAAATTGTAGTAAACACTTATTTAATTACATATTGCAAGTACAGACTCTTGTCTTTTACAACTGAAGTTAGAAAGTTTTATTTAAGAACTTTTAAAACTAGATAACTTATTGAATAATAAATCGGTCTAAAAGATGACATTTGAGGAGAAGCGCTCGTGCTAGGATAGTTGTTTTTTGTTGTAGAAGTGCTCATAAGGGTGCAAGACCGGGCTGGTCCCATACACGTTTTGAGCGATGCTTACTGTACGCTTCGGGTTGTGAGAAGATGGGGTCGTGCTTATATAGTTTTTCTTGTAGTAGTAGTGCTCATAAGGGTGCAGGACCGGGCTGGTCCCATACACGTTCTGAGCGATGCTTACTGTACGCTTCGGGATGTGAGAAGATGGGGTCGTGCTTATATAGTTTTTCTTGTAGTAGTAGTGCTCATAAGGATGCAGGACCGGGCTGGTCCCGTACACGTTCTGAGCGAAGCTTGTAGGCTTTGGGTCGTGAGCAGACGGCAAAATGTATTTTTCGTGTTTTTTCAGCCACTTGTTTACCTGAAATAGGGAAAAGAGTTAGAGATGGGGTTTTTGACTACTATCAAAAATCTACATGAATTAGTAAAATTAAAGCAAAATAAACAGAAAAAGACACGGGTTTAAAGTTATTCTTCTTTACGTGACAATGAAGTATGTCATACAAAACATCATGGTCATGCCATATTGAAGTAGCCCCAACTTCAATATGGCATGACTTGCGATTGACTTTAGTTGAAATAAGCGCCGTTTCTGTACACCAAAGATTTCAGTACGCTCACAACACTCTCGTCATTATTTTTGATTTTGAAACATAAATTATTTATGCCTTTTGTCTTTTCATTAGATTTTGAGAAATGTAATAAAAACAACTAGTTAACTACTATGTGGTGACAGGATATGGATGTGCCTGAGGCTCCAGACATATTGACATTATAACACGGGCGATAGCGGTTGTCGGATTTAAAAATGAAAGCGATTGAACACATTACATTTGGGTAGCGCATTCAATCTCATGCATTTTTGACTCTTTATCAATTATAGAATGTCACTTTCTCTAGAGGCCAAAGGCAGCGACCACCTTGCATGCAAGTTGCAGTACATTGCGGGCTACCGAGGTATAATGTGAACAAATACTTGAGCGTTGCCTGCATTGTAATTAAAACTGACTATAGAAGATAAAATATAATAAAATCACTTACAAAATCACATCGGCAGTTGTGCACATCACTAGGAGAATCCATGATAGTTGGCAAATTATCGAATAAACTTTTCTGGCTTTTAAATTCTGAGTCTCGTATGAAGCACAATCTAGTTAGCAACTTCCAATATGCGTACGTTATTGTGAATGACCAAAACTTTGTCGAAACTGAAGTATTTATTTGAAGTAATTAACAGTAATCGGTCATAATGACACTTATTTGCGCTACGTATGACAATCATCAATACTTAATGACAATAAAACTATGAGGTACTTAAATTAAAGACAGCCATTACTTAATTGCTATCCCTACAAACGAAATGAAGAATTCGTTGACCTTTATTTTTACAGCAGTCGACGGAATGTGTTTTCTCTCTTTGATTGTTTGCTTCTTATTCTTGTCTTCTAAGACTACACGTTGGTTTTGTTTTAGGTGTTTTTAATTAATTGACAATAAAGATGTTTATTGGCGGACAACGTTGTCGCTATCATAGATAACACCACGATGATACCATCCAAGGAACTTTGTGATTTGCAAATCTACATGAGTTTAGATGACGCTGGATTAGCAGTGACGCAGTAAAGAAAGATAAATCTATGCCAACTAATACAGTAGTTTGTGAAAACCGGGCTTTGATGAAAGATCGAAAGTCTTCTAAAGATAAATAAAATAAAAAAGCCTTTTATTTCTGGCCATAAATTCAATACCTCCAATGTCAATTAAATTATTACAATTTTATGAAATAAATTATACAAATCATTGATAATAAAATAAAATTGAATTTAAAAAAATTATAGAAAATTGCGTATAAAATTAACATAAAATTAAATTAATTGATCATCTCAGACCAACAAAAAAAGGTAGACAGCGCACCGCGAACATCATAAGTGAAGCCATCTTTTATCTATGTGTGTCTCGAAGGGTTGCCATTTTTTAGTTTTTTTCCCTATAACTTGGGAAATAATATTTTATAGGTAAGCTTATATTGTGCAAGTCAGCACAAGTAAGATATTGTTGATATGGTATTGTAACTTAATTATTTAGAAAGACCTATACCTAAAAATAATATTTTCATCACACATACCTACATACATTAAATTATAAGTTATAAAAGGTTGTCGAAGCGTAAATCATAACACCTTCGTAGATATGAGTCATTATGTAAATTGTTTTGAAATAAAATAGGTAATTATATTTTCAATCAACTTTAATCAAATTTAAAAAGACCACCATAACAAAATCACTGACTTAAGAAAAAGTAGGTAATATCAAGATAAAACATAACGATATCAAGATAAAACAACGATATCAAGATAAAACATAACAAAATCAAGATAAAACATAACGAACGTACTGTTTCCTCGCAAATGTGTTGAAAAACTTTGTATGACACACGTGCGGAAATTGGTATTTACAAACTCGTGACTATGGTAAGCCTTCGACTTCGTCTCGGGCTTACATTCGTCTACTCGTTTGTAAAAACCAACTTACAGCATGCTTGCAACATGCAGTAGGCATGGTTTCTGTCACGGCTCCGGCGGTCCCTCGTGAGCTTATCGTCGCAGATGATTTTAACGCTCACCATAAGATCATAAATATATTTTTTTTTAATGTCACATGCATAGGTATTTATTTCTCACCCATTAAAAACCTTGTTGTTGAGTTAATTTTCTAAATTGCTGCCTTTTAGATTTTACTGTTAGTGAAATTGTTTCTAGTTTGGAAATGTGGTGTAATCGTATGCTTAAATATTTTTCAATAACACATTTAATTAAATTGACTCTATGCTCATTACCTGCAAAATTATGCTCGAGATCCAAGTTTTCAAAAATTTTATCGTTTCCTAGAAATGTTTCTAAAATTTTTGTTACTATATATTTGTACTGATTTTCTTTAACCATACTAATTTTCTCTTTTATTACTTTTCTTATTATAAATTCGCACACCAAACATATGTTGAATACATCCTTGGAAGGAAAACACAGTCCACCTTTGTTTTTTAGTGAAATTAATTTGTGAAAATCATATCTGTCTGTAGCTAATAAGCTACTAAGACATTTTTCACATTTAATTATTTTGGAAATATAATGTACCGTCCCCCCTGCAATATAGCCTATTATCAGGTTTTTATAATCATCCAGTTCTGGGACATTTAGTCTATTGGCAAGATCTTTTGTATCTTCTTTAATTTCTTGAAGAAACTCAAACAAACTCGTTTCTTCCTCATCTTCTTCTTCATGTCTATAAGAGTTCGCGGTTGTATTAATGACAGCAGTGGAAGATGGACAGTTTAAAATAGCAATACTTTCCAACGGGACACAGTTGCCTGTTGTCAAGCATTTTATTTCCAAATGACAAAGCAATTTTCTGTAGCTCCCTTTAAACTGGCGTACATTTGGGTTGTCGTTGAAACCACCTTGCATTCTAATCGATGTAAACATTATTTCTAAATGGTCTTGGCTAATTTTATAGACAGGAATAAATATAAGTGTCTTTTCGGTTTCTACTAATTTGTGGTAAAGACTCTTCAAACTCTCAATATTAATTAGTATTCCCAAAAATCCGGTTTTACATTTTGCCTCAATCACTGGTTTATACAAGCGTGTTATTAAAAAAATAGGCCGCCCATTTTGTATAATTTTGCGTTTAGTGACTGATTTCACTTTAAGCTCTAAAATGTACTTTTTAAGATTGTCCAAAAAATTGAAAATTATGTTTTTATTGCGTTCCCAAAGCGGTTTTTTAAAGTCAAACTTTCTCATTGACCTCGTATTAAATATGTCAAACATATCGTTAATTTTTTTAATAAAGATTTCTGTTGGTTCTGAATCTTTAAACTTTGACAGCTTTAGTTCTTCCCTACAAGCCTTCAGGGCAGTAGCAACACTTTCACTAAATAATTGAGTTGCGAGTTTAACCTTCATTATCTGGCTTCTAAAATTAATATGTCGCTTCGACAATTTATTGCCCAAATGAATGCCTTCCTCATTCTGCATTTCGTTAAGACTTACCAGATAATGCCAAGCAACGTTATTGTTGTCAATGTCTTGGAACTCTTTTTTGGCCTCAAATTGGTTTCTTATGAGTTTCACAACATGGCTTGGGTCAACAAAACAAACGATATCTGAGTCATCTGCCGGATGTTTAAATGTAATGTTTAAATTTGCCGGATCTTTAATTTTGCACCCAAGCTGCTCGATTGCCGTGAAATTTGTGGTATGTCCATCAAACGTGAGTGACACGACGTCAACTTCAGACTCAAAACACTTAATAAGACAAAGTTTGATGAGATTGGCCTTTTGTTCCCCGATATACTATTTATTAAAAAATATCCTAAAGGAATCTTGAATCTGTGGTTGATTCCTACCAACAGGAACACTAAAGCTTGTGTAGCTAAAGGTGCTGACTCGTCCACACCTGTACCCATATCTACCAATCCTATATACTTTTTCCCATCCCAAATTTTTTGAGACCTAATGGCCATTTCATCAAAAACTAAAGAACAAAGAGGACGATGGTCGCTTACTTGGGATTTGGCCTTTAGGGCCTGAAAAGCCTCCTCTGTGAATCCTGGTTCTCCTTTTATGGATCCATACCACCTACATAGTGTTTTCGGATGAGGGAGGCAAGTATTAAAAGAGTTTCTTACGAACTCATAAGCTTTAGGAGAGTGGTAATTTAAAGTTAGACAGAATTTTTTTACTGCGGGAGTGTATTTGATGTTCTTTTTTAATTTTTTCCTGTTTAAATTATTGAATATGTCTATTATTGCAATATTTCCATTTAATGAGTTGCACAGTTCCGGACTAATGTAATTTTCTTTTTTTAAAATACTTATTATATCTTTAAGAGACTTGTTCCTGTTTTTGAGGCGCCTGACCCTTTGTTGTAGATTTTTAATTTTTTTCTTGTTATAACGTAGAATTTTGTCCATCAAATTCAATTTTTTTTTAATATATTTCTCAATTTATTTTTCCTAGGTGTATCGAAGGTTAATTCCTCTTCATTTGTTAACTTGGATATGGCAGGTGAGACAGGTAAGACCTTAAACAAAAGAATTTAAAAGTTTTATTTTTTAAGTGGTAATTTTTCCACTTAAAACATACAACTTTTACATAATTTTACAGGGGAGTACGTACCGGAGCAAATGCAGAGGATGCACTTGGTAATACCGGGTAATCAACAGCCCCATTGGATAAATCAGGTAAGTCCTACAACAACATTATTACAAAATAAATTTCATATTTGTAATAAATTGTAATAAAAACTAGTTGTAAGAGACAGGAAAATACATACGCATACAAATGCAGACGAAGCACTTGGTGATACCGTGCAATCAACAGCCGTATTGGGTAAATCAGGTAAGGCCTAAAACAACATTATTACAAAATAAATTGCATATTTGTAATAAGTTGTAATAAAAACTAGTAATAAGATACAGGAAAATACAAACGGATACAAATGCAGACGAAGCACTTGGTAATACCGTGCAATCAACAGCCGCATTGGGTAAATCAGGTAATTCCTATAACAACGTTATTACAAAATAAATTGTCAACTTGTAATAAAATCTCGAATCTTAAAAACAAGTAATATGAGGAAGGAAAATACATACCAGAACAGACACAGAGAATGCTCGTGGTAATGCCATTCCGTCAATGGTTACTGTATCAGGCAAGTCTGGTAGGTCCTATAAAAAAATATACGAATAATGGCAGCTTTTGATTTTCCCTTTCAGACTCTTTCAGAAAAATTAGTCAATATTTAGTACATACTTGAACAAACGTAGAATCTGATCTTAGTGACACCGAGTTTTCAGCCAACATCTAAAATATAAAATATAAATGTTGGGACATTCCTAGTTTAATTAGTTAGTCTATGCTGAGCAACTAACTAAAATCATAAAAATACTGCTTGTGTTTAATTATTGTGTTGATCAAAACTTCATTTTAAAATTGTACTAACGTTTTTAGGATATCCGCTTTTGGTCACACGGCAAAGTCCACGATTAGTATGATAAAGGTCGTTATTATCAAAATGATCGGAACACACCACGCTGGTTTTCGATGGCAGCCATTCTGGATCATTCCGACTATTTCTAATAGCTGCTATCCATTTACTTTTTGATTCATTATTATTTGGAAATCTAAAATATTGAATACATTAAAAAAAAAATTAGGAATATAACTCAAAGAAAGAAATCATTTAAAATTTGTTAAATCGAATGGGGAAATTTTAAATCGTATTATGGCAACCCTCGCACTTAATGTCACTGCTTTCGTTTGTTGACGTTTTTGTTCCAAGTAACCTAAAATTCATAGTTAATTTATAATAAAAACGATGTTATTTCAAGTACTTACAAGTGAAAAGTGATTCCGTGAGACTTTTTATGTGATTTGCTATTGTTTTTACAAGTTTTCACTACACAGGAAGGCATAATTATATTTTTTCTATTAATGTATTCTAGACGACGGCTCGTGACGTACTAAGAGCGATGAGCACGGTGTTAGTGTAGGTGTGTGCGTGAGCTTGTGTATTTACTTGAAGGAGCACGGTATTGTGGCTTCACTTGTGATGTTCGCGGTGCGCTGTCTACCTTTTTTTGTTGGTCTGAGTTGATCATAAAATAACATAACTTATAAGTTGGCAAGAACCTCTCTCAGGTTTCTGTTTCTTGCTACTGTTATCCATTTTCGACCAGCTTTGTGTGAGATCTCATCTGCCCATCGTGTTTGCGGCCTACTTCTTTTCCTGTAGCCATCTGGGCCTGGCCTCGGACTCGGTGGCCCGTATTGTCCATCTGTCATCAGTCATTCGTGCTACATGGCCCGCCCATTTCCATTTTAATTTCTCTGCATAATTTAGGGCATCTATAACGTCTGTCTTCTCGCGGATTATCTTCTTCTAAAGATACTTCGATACAATTAATATTATTGATGTCTTTAACTTTGACATATTTGCCGTAGGTATTTTAATTTTTGATGTACAAATAAGTACCTACCCATGGTTTGCTTACATCCAATACTTCGTCCCCTAGTTGGGTACGTCTTTCGAATTAACATCGAATCTCATTAGGTCTGCAAACACCACTGGGCCGGAAACACTTCTATATTTAGTCCAATCTTTTCATAGAACCATGTTTTGAAAGAAACCTACTACTGCTAATAAAAGGAAAAATATATTATGATAACGGTTATAATAATAGATACACCTTATATTGAAATATCTAGTGTACCTATGTAGTTATTTTTATACCTTGCGAATCGTGACCGTAATAGCCTTTTTTTCAGAATAGGAATTCATCAAATGACTTCTTACGGTCTAAACGAAGCGGGAGTGCCGGATCTTAATACATAACTAAAACCCATCCGTGTTCTTCCAAACGCCCTTTGCGTTCTAAGGCCACGATGACTCTTTCGAACAAGTTCTGCAACCCTGGCAGGATCCAGCCCAAGCCTAAGGATGGTTTTGTATAAGAGTTGTGCGAGGTTCCGTATGGTGTCGGACGTAAAAGAATAGCACCATACCATCACTTCCCGTGGGTGTCGTAAGAGGCGACTAAGAAAATGAGCAGCAGCATTCTCTGTAGGTAAATTGCTACGGCTACACTGCGATCTCCAACCCGCCTGCTAAGCGTGACGATTATGCAAATCCCGTCAAAGTTTCTAATACACTTAAATAGTTACTTATACTGGGCAGACATAATACTGTCGCACCAACAACCTCGATTTCAGTCATTGTTGCGAGTTGATCAATAAAGAAGTACGAAGGCTGAGAGTGAACACCCAATCGCGTCGTTTTTGCTGCAGAAGTATTTGGGGAAATATTTCCGGCAGCGACAGGAGCAGTGGCAGTTGCTGAGTGTAAATGTGGCATAAGATGCACATTTGGCTCATGCAGCAGTTAGTCGTATAGTGGGGTAGTTACCAATCCAGACATAAATATTGGGACTTTACCTATGAATTAACTTATGCGAAAGTTTGGATCGATGGGTGTTTGTTACTCAATCAAGCCAGAAAGGCTGAACGGATCTGGATTAAATTTGGTACAGACATAGATTATAGTTCGAAATAGCTTAGAAGCTACTTGTTATCCCGGGAGTACTTTCCCTTAGGATAATTTGGGGCGAAACCTTTGGCGGAAACAAGTGGACCATAAATATACAGAAATAGTTAAGGTATAAAATCAAGTAATCGACCCATTGACTTAACTTTCACTTTGATAAAGATTCCCTGTGCAAAACTTCCCTGCTTTCAACTTTCCATAATTAAATGTAGGTAATTAACTCATTGATTTGCTTGCAATTTGAAGCGTTAATTTTTATTAACAAACGTTGCCCCACACTAGGAATTTCTCCTGTATCGTCGGTGCGTTTACATACACACAAAGTGACATACACGAACAGCCAGACCCGGAACAACTATCTATAGGCCATACAAATATTTGTTCCGTTCGGGAATCGAACCCGCGACACGCAGCGCAGCAGCCGATCGCTCAACGACTGCGCCAACCGTGTCTCCGAATTGCAGATAATTATACATACGATATTCACTCTTCACATGACACTAACACATTCATATTATACATATTGTACACATTTATAATTCACCTTAGGGTTTTCACGTAAACATAAAATGAAGATTATACAATGCATTGAAAACACGCGTGACGTCACATTGCTGGTAAAAATTTACCCAATTTCACCGCCATAGTGACGTCACGTGGATTTCCAATATTCTTTGGAAATCTATCTGACAGATTTATTAGATTTTTTCAGTCAGTAAAATGCCCTATTTCAACTCGATTATGCCTCACACATGCCACAAAGATCCAGCAGAATAATCAAATAATAGCGACAAGTATATTTGCGTGACATAATTGTTGGTCTGGATTCCCATTCGATGCAACCCTGAAGCACACACCACAATATAATTTTTCTTTTCTGTTTTTTTTTTTTTCTAACTGCGTACCTCTGACATAATGCCACTTTCTTTATTTTAACGGTTTTTTTTTATGTTGGCACAAGTAAGCAAACTTGGTAATTGCAGCCGAGGTGAAATAGACGTTATGGAGTCGTGACATTTACGAAAACATCATGTATGTTAGAAAGAATTTACATCTTTTTAGTAAAAGAGGCGACAAACATAATTATGCTACTCGAAATAGGGACCAATTAGTTCAACCAGGTTTCAGACAGGCTAAAGTAGCCTCATCTTTTATGGAGTAGTGTTTAAAATGTTATAATAAAATACCTCCCCATATATTAGAACTAAATGAGACAAAATTTAAATCTTGTATTAAACGCACACTATGCAGGCAAGCATATTATAAGTTAGGGGAGTATATTGAAGATAAAAATACTTGGCTCAATGCTGGTCCTGCTCCACAGCCACTAGGGCGCACAAAGTAATCTGTTAGCATTTGGAAATATAGTTGGACCGGATGAAGATTGTAAGAAGGCAATATTTTTCATTGTATAGACTCAATTTATTTGACATTGGATAATTTCATCCATTAACGGCACATGTGTGAGTAATATGTACCTTAAATTTAAACTATAATGATCATTTTGGGTAGGTCTTTGACTTGAATGTACCCTGGCGATTGGGAATGTCATGCTCACTCAAAAGTCTTTCTGATGGTGGCGCATGCGTTGAATCATTTGGCTCCCTTTAAAATGGTTGAGCCGAATGGTGCTAGCGTATGCGTCATGTTCGTGAACGGGCGCCGTCAGCTGAGACTGGTCATCTCTTGGCTGCCATGGTTTATTTTAATTATTTCTTTGAACTCTTTCTTTTTACTCCGAACTCTTTTATCCTGCACATTGTTCTCACATATATGTATTAATTCAATATGAATGATGTAACCATAATTTTGTAAAAAAATATTATTTTTTAAAAAGAGTGTCCGTGGAGTTTCTTGCACGTTCTTCTCCATAGAGATCTACGCTTTGGAACGTGCAAATAGCTTCATCTTTTTGACCGACCGACCTTGACAATTCAAAAGTGCCTGTTGACTCACGAATAATCGGTTTTAAATGCCAATTAAACGAAATGTATAAAGTTTGCTACGCAAAATTTTAAAAATTTAGGACCCGATATCATCTGTAACGAGGTGCTTGAAACTGTGAATTCGGCTATATTTTTGGGCAAAACTTTTGATCCCAAACTACAATGGGGCCCACACAATATCAAGCTTATCGGGAAGGCTCAGTTCTGTCCTATAAAATAAGTTTACTAATTTATAAGACGTCAAAAGATACAGAAGTCTGACACTTAAAGTAAAACTTTACTTTTATTACTTACTTGATTTTAATTTATTAAGTGAATCCTCAATCACTTATTCGAAACGACCAAAATTACAAAAGGGCGAAGGATAATGGCAAATTATATAACGTATCGCTCGAGTTCAACACAAGACAACTCATCAGTGCTCTCGATAGATAGATTAACTACCTAAATCTAATTATTGTTTACATTTCAACCTGTTTACAACAAGGACTAATGATCCTCCGCGCTTTTTCTTACAAACCCACTTTGTACGGTAAAGTGATCATCATTGAATGGTCACTTCTAAGTCGTTACAGATTGCCAATAACTCGAAAATCTAACAGTAAGTTTTGCCAACGGGTTAAGGAACAACACGACTTGCGTGTTCACAATTTCACACTTAGAGGGACCGTCTGTACAAACGGAAGACGGCGGCGGCTGGACTGTGCGTGTTGACACTTAGACGACCGTCTATTTAAACTTAAGATGGCCGCCAACGATCGGAAGATTCTTTCACAATTCATCCGATCCGGTCGTTTAAACGGCTCTTAGCAGTGGCAAAATGTCCTTCTAAAAACTCGGACCCGTTTTTTATCTCAGATCCATCCAAATTTCAACAGTAATAATATTAATTGTATTGCCACTGGCATACTTGTGTCTTTAGACAAACCGGGAAAACACACGGTCCGTCTGAGTGGGAACGGGCCTTTACACGGACAAAATGCTTCACGAAACATTTGTAGATATCAAAAACAACAAATCATATGTTTAAAAGAACATTTTATTAGAAATAAATTATTAAAAACACTAATTTAATTACATATTGCAAATACAGACTCTTGTCTTTTACATCTAAAGTTGAAAAGACTTATTTATGAACTTCTTCTTCTTTATTGTATAACACGTGCTCAAGACGGGGACGTGCTGGGATTGTTTTTCTTGCCGAACACGTCCTGAAAAGGGGGCAGGTCCGGGCTGGTCCCATACGCGTACTCAGATAACCTTATTTTAGGCTCTGGGATGTGAGAACATTGCACGAAGTATTTTTCGTGTTTGTCCAGCCATTTTATTACCTGAAAAAGAGACATGAGTTAGGAAGATAAAATACATGTGATATGTCGCATTGATATGGAAAAATATTGATGAACCCAGATATTACGAATGTATCATTGTGGTGGGAAGATTTGGACGTGCATTCTTTTGGCAATAGCAGTTGTTGAAATGTCAAAATGAATGGGACTGAACACATGACATTTTGGCAAAGTCACTTTATACAGTGGTCAAGGGCAGTAAAGCTGTTTGAAGTTGACCTGAAACGATTATTTTATACCACGTTTCCGCAACCAGATGGCGTGCAAGTAGCATTGAATTGTGAGCAACCGAGATGTCATGTGAACAATTACTCGATCGTGGTCCGCAATATAATTAATTTAGCATACGAGCTGTTTGCAGGTGGAAAGGAGGAATCGCGGCTTTAGAAAGACTATGGAAGATAAAATATAATAAAAATACTTACAAAATCAGATCGTCAAGTTGGGACATTGCAATGACAATCCATGCTAGTTGACAAATTTATCTAAGCACAATCAAGTTAGTAGTTATTGTGAATGACCTAACCTTTGTCGAAACTGAAGTATTTATTTGAAGTAATTAACAGTTATCAGTCATAATGACACTTATTCGCGCTACGTAATTCTTAATGACTATAAAACTATGAGGTACTTAAATTAAAGACAGCCATTACTTAACTACTATCCCTACAGACGAATTTAAAAGGATTAGTACCTAAGTGGAGTAATTAGTTAATGAATTTTTAAGAATTCGTTGACATTTTATTTATCCGTCCTTTTTCAATTTACCAAAGAAATAACTAGAATTTTGTTGTAGTGTTTTCTCAAACTCAAGCCAAACTTAGTAAAGTTTGGCTTGAGTTTTATCATTTTATGAAACGTGCATTCCACGCCTCAATTGCATTATTTGTTTTATGTAACTTATTGTAAAATCACTATGCTATTTTGTTTAAATGACTGTTTTCTTAGCCACGTTTTTTTTTTTCAAAATAGGTATAAAAGGAATCCATTTGGGAGTCTTTTTTACTCTCTTCTAAATTGTATAATAACATTCCATAAAGTCTTGAGGATGATGGGCAAGCGCTATGCATCTTTTTGACGGGGGATCTTAAATATTTATTTATTTTTCTTTCTGACTTCAGAGAATTTCTCCTTAAATCCTTGTACTTCCGCAAAAAAACAAAAAAACTGATATCGCCTGCATTGTACTAGCCTCGAAACCTGTATTAAATGTATCTGGCTTGAAATCCGGAATGCACGTCTTTATAAAGCAAAGCATGATTTTGTATGTACCTATATTTTAATAACTGAAAGAATGCAATGTAAAACAGGCACAATGCTGTTGGTTTCATTCAAACTTCCAACATCAACGTGTTTTGTTTATGTTTGTGTAAAACGCGGTGTAGCACTTTTAAATGTGCCGTCGCCAAACACATGCTTGGCACTTTTTAAAAGTTTTCTTGCATCAGGACTCGCGAAGAGAAGTAATCTACACCCATTGTAGGAATAGTCCACTAAGAGGAAGTTTAGAGACGTCAAATCTTATATCTTTTAACGCCTAACAATTGATTTCTGTGCTTGGGATTTTGTTTATGAAATTTTGTTAGGCATGATTTAGTTCTTCAATGACTTCCAAGTACAAGGAAGGTATTGGGTTTTTTAAAGAAGAATGTATTCTTTTTTTTTACTTGATTTTCTGCAAATCTATGCTCGTCCTAGTGCCTTTTGCGTTCCAGGGCCGCGGTAACTCTTTCGAACAAAATCCGCAACCCTAGAAAACTTGAAACTTCCTCGTCTGATTTGAACACTACGATGTGCCAACACACATCTATCCAGGAGGAAATTAAATCTATGCTTTATATCATTATAACTTTAATTCCGTCGGACGCGGCTATTGGGTGGAAGAGGAAGAAGGTCACCATCTCATAAAAAGGATTCCTATCATTTGAACTTATTCTAGCGATTAGCATGTGTCTACTAAAGAAAATCGATAAGATTTACATTCAAGAAAGAACAAATATCAACAATGCAACTACTTGCCGTATATTTATTTAAACTTTATGTACAATAGTGGAACATGGGCATGGCATGTGGTGTGTGTTTTTTTTAAGGATAATCATCAAGGTAATCATCAAATGACTCCTTCCGCTCTGGGTGGAGCGGCAGGGAGTATTAGACTATTACTGACTAAAACCCATCCATGCTCCTTCTAGTGCCTTTTGCTTTCCAGGGCCGCGGTAACTCTTTCGAACACATTCCGCGACCCTGGCCGGCTCTGGCCCTGGCGGCCCCGTCTCCATTGGTGACTGCTCTTTACGGCGCGCGTGGAACTAAACGCGCCGTCGCTCGACTCGGGCCTGTTCTGATCGGACAGCGAGCTACCCATTGCTCGCCGTCCGCAGGCGCCAATCACTGCGCCATGCTCAGGAGCATCAGTTCTTGAGAGGCGCAGGCTGTATATGGCTTGCATTCTTTTGTACACTGACAACCCAAAATCTATATCCTTTCGTTTCAGTCCATCCAAAGGTTGTCCGTAAGAGATTGCCTTATGCGATAAGACCGCCTATTGTACACTTATTTTTATAAATATTGTCCTGTTTTTATAATGAGGTGTACAATAAAGTATAAAATAAATAAATAATAAATAAAACTAACTAAATAGGCCACAGTGGTCAGACGTTAAATCACGTAATATTTATTTATTTTCAGTATCACAATTAGTAAAAAAATATTATAGACAAGTCAATGAAGATGCCGTGATTAAAGTTTGTTCAATAAAATAAGTTTACTTATTTATAAGACCTAAACAGATTCAGAAGTCTGACACTTAAGGCCAGGTTTTCCGGAAAAACGTTGTTTTGCATTGTGTAAAATTGTGTTTTATTCGTAAACAACACGGATTTAAATTTTGAAAAAAATATATTACATATTTCACACTTCGATCTTGCGATTTCGGCCGTGCGATACACGATTACTTGCACTTTACTGTATCCAATTAAATCGCAAAGACAAGTCAAAATCAAGAAGTAATTATCATTTCATTTGAGTTATATAAGGTTTTGAGTAATAAAACTTATACCACAATAAAGGTCGTAAAAAATGTGATATAAATCGGCCGTCATAATGTGAAATATGAAAATACGTATCCCACTAATTCCAAAATCAAGTGATTTTGTCTTTTCATGAGCGCGCCCCGTGTCATTTAGTCCCGAGCGGAACGTGTTGGAGGTCGGACGTGTGCCAAATTTTTGCGATCCCGCCACCCCCGCTAAGTTCTGTTACTGGCTAAGCCTAAATTGATTACCGCTCTAGCACTGCCGGCACACCAGTGTGCCGCGAATTTAATGTTTATGTTTATTTACGTAAGATTTATTTTTTATTTTGGAATTTTCACGTGTCGAGTGGTTAAATAATAATACTTGTATACAATTTAGTGTTCAAACAGTTGTAATATAGTTAGTTTTTATTAGATGTAGCTATAATTTTGTAAAAAAAAATGGGGGTAAAAAAAGTTGTCACGGCTCTTCGTTGCAGCGGTGACTACTTTTTTTTATAAACTTTGGCTGAATAAACAAAAAGGTATATAGGTATATACATAATTTACTTTACTAACTAGGTAAGTACCGACACGAAACAGATAAATTTCCACACCGCAAACATGTGTAAACAGTTTAATTTAAACCTTATTTCAGTACGCATAAAGACGTGCGCTTTAGTGGTTTAGTTTTCGCGCGGAATAGATTTACCAACCGCATCGAGTATGTAAAACAATTGAATTTGAACCCTATTTCAGAGTGCATAAAGCCACCTCGCGCGCACATGATACAATGATTTACTGTTTTCAAATGTCAAATAGGTAGTTCACCCCGCTACGTTAGTCTTGATGGTTTCGGAGAGTTTGTATAAGTCTTATAATATTTGTTATTTATTAGAAATGTCCGTTTTCACTTATCTTACTCCTAAACAAATGCAAAAATAATAGCTCGTATTTCCTACATGAGAGTTGAATATCGGTGCAATAATGTTGTGGTGTTCATGTAGAGAAGAAATATAAGTGTAGTTATACGCTAGGTGGGTACCTACTCACAGCCACCACAACACAACAAATAGTAATATTTATGGTGTCCGCAACGTTTGTGTAGGTCTCGTCTATGCCAAACAATACGCGCAGCGCACTCGTGAGTCGCGTGCCATAGTGTAAAAGTGTTACAGTATGACCATTTCCTATGAAAATATTATAATAACATACTTTTGGTAACGTTTAGGCTACCGGACCAGCTCATTTATGCGCTGTACACTAGAGTCCATCCTCTTACTAATTACTAACAATGTATCAAGTTATGACAAGACATACAAAAAACTATGTGGTCAGTTTGGATAGTTTTTCCAATCCAATGCGTTACTTTATCGGTGTTTATTGGCAAGAGGAAAAATGTATAGAAACTATAAATTACATACACTAAACTGTTTTTAATTGACTATTGTATTGTATATTATTAACCGACTTCCAAAAAAGAAGAGGTTCTCAAATCGACTGTTTTTTTTTGTTGTATGTTTGCTCAGCGATATTTTCGCCAATTGTCAATCGATTTTGATGATTCTATTTTTTTTGGAAGTGTATCTTCCCAGACTGATCCCATTTCAATTTGGTGAAGATCTGATGAAGAACTTCGGAGACAGGTAACGGAACTCTTCATTCCCGTAGGAATTCCCGTTTCCGTATAGCCGTACAGCCTTCCCCATGAATGTAACTATCATAAATTCATAATCATAATACAAAAAAGAATTTCTTGCACCGCGTCGCACGCAGTCACGCAGGCTCGACGCGTTCTCGTTTGGTGGCCGCGTCTCGCGCACCGCCCGTTCGATTTAATAATATTGTTGAATTATTTTAATTTTACATTATCTCCTAAACGGTGAGTTCAAATAACATGCTGTAAAAGACAAAGTTTATCTTCATAAAATTATCTTGATGATGAAGTAACTTTCGCTAGTAAGGATTAATATGCCTGCCTAATATTAATGCTGAAAAACCACCTTTAATTTTTAAATAAATTATTTGGCATAAAATGCCTTAGTGTGGCATATTTATAAGAGATAGATATAGGTGTAACGTCGCGGACTTTTTTTAGATCGAATGAAAAACAATATCTTTGTTGTACATGGTACTTACGTATAATTAGCTATTACCACAGCGCACTTAGCGCACTTCCACTTTATAATATTATTTAGTATAGATTTGAATAAAGTCGTATCTCATTATCATTATTGTAACACCATAAAATACATAAAGAAATTAAACACACACCATATTACAATTCTATCCTATTTATTTATAACGGTTTGCTATCTATGTTTCTGTGTACGTGCGTCTGTGTGCCTGTGTATCTGTCTTTGGCACTGTAGCTCCGTTATCTTTATTGAACAGGGATATTTTGTAAGTTTTTAAAATTTTACTTGTTAATTACCAACAAATCAAAATCAAAATTTGCGTTACAGGGCAATAGAGCATGCGGAAGGGCGTGACTTGTCTCCAAAATAATACTCATTTATTGGGGTTACCCCCGACGGTATAGTTGGGAACGACACCATTGTTGAAAGTAAATGTCCAATAACGGCATTTAGAAAAGGGAAATGCTGCTATTGAAGAAAGTTAAATACATATATTTAAATTCGATAGAATAAAACATACCAGGGTTATAAACAAAAAATGTAATTGGTATTACCAAGTGCAGGGTCAACTTCATGTAACAGAAAGGAACCAATGCATTTTTGGAATATGGTTCGGTGAAAACTAGTAGTAGAAAATATTTCAAGAGATGACGAATTTTGGCGGGTGCATATGGAGAAAAAAATTATAGATTTTTATTTGAAATGTATATTTCCAGAGATTGTGGATCCGCGCCAAAATCGCGGTATGCCAATACGAGACATAATATTGAAAGAAAACAAAGAAAATGTTAATGATAAGCCTGTGCAGCCAGGTCCAAGCAAATCCAAGGACCATATTCCGTGTCAATCTACTCAGCTAGGTCCATGCAAACCGAGACAGCTACAGTTCAACGAATTTTAGCCAGTTGCATTGGTAACTTTTATTATGTTAACTATTTGATTAAAAAATATAAAAACGTTTTTATTTTTTTTTTAATAGCATCTAGGCAAATTCCAAACCATTTATACTTCTAAGCTTTCTTGAATTATAATATTCAAGAATTGTAACATAATTTTCCTAAAGTAAGTGTGCCTACCTACTACTTGATTTTTACGAAGGTATCGCACCAAAGCCAAATAGCGCGCGACGCGTATTTTTGTATCGTACTCGTATTCATAATTTTCGTGTCAGTCAGATTTTAAATCCACCATATACTCTAAAATAAATAAGTATTATTACTGATTTTTAATGATTAGTAATTGGATTCAAGTTTGTACAATACGTACTTAATCCATCTATAACCTTAAAAAATACTTAATAGAAAAATAAAACAAAATAAACATATACTAATCAATTCAAGTTGATCTACTGCATTACTTTATCCTGTGACGGAACTTAGTACCTACCCGAGTCCGTGAACTCATGAGCGAGCGGTGCGCTTGGTGCGCGCGTCTCCCGCGCATCGTAACTTATTACGTATTGCTACTCCTTGCGGGGCCTGGGGTAAGCGTTAGATGCCTACGCGCTCAAGTCAGGCTCGCCTTAATGGAGTAAAATATAAAATTTTAGCATTAAAATCTCCACATAAAACTATACTTCAGTGTTTCAAGGACAGTTTGGATAAACTAGATGCCTTTATGCTATTTTAAACACACACATCAGCTTATAGCTGCTTTTGTGTCTTACCAACAATAATTTTAGAAGCCAAAAAAATTAAATCGTGCGCTCAGCCCGGGTATTCATTTCGACATGTTTGCGGAGTCGCACTGCAGTTCTTGGATGGCTTGAGCGTCGGAATGAAAACTACAACCTATTGTTAATTTGTTAACTTTCTCTATAAGTGAACTGTAATTTGTTCTTTGAGAAATAAATGTCTTTAAACCGAAATGTTGCAGATCTATGCAGTTTTTAGTAGACTTCCGATCTTTTATCAAAGCCTCACTTACTGCTGGATAGTTCTCTCTTTGTTAACGACATTATTACCAATCGTGAGTCATCTAATCTTATTAAGATTTGCAAATCAAAATGTTTCTAGGGATGGTAGAATCTTGGTTTTATCTTCGATATGTAATGTATATGTTGAACATCGTTACTGACAATTCATTAATAAAAACATACAAAAAACACCAACCATGTAGTCTTATAAGACAATAAATAAAAATTAGCTATTCCACCAATTCGCACTAAGCGTTTCCAAACGTCTTTTGTAATGCGCACAGCAAAGAAGTGGAACTCTCTGCCTGCGTCTGTGTTTTCAAAAGCTTACAGCCCTAATCTCTTCAAAGTTAGAGTGAACAGGCTCCTTCTGGGTAAGCTCGCTCCATCGTAGACTTTGTCTCTGTCATATTTGACATTGACTAGAGTCAAGAGCAACCCATAAATAATAATAAAAAAAAAAAATAAGAAGCAAACAATCACAGAGAGAAAATACATTCCGTCGACTGCTGTTTTAATAAAGTTCAACGAATTCTTCATTTACTAATTATTACTTTTGATAATAATCCAATTAGGAACTACAATCCTTCTAAATTATTCTGTAGTGATAGCGATTAAGTTATTGCTGCCTTATATTTAAGTACCTACATTATAGTTTTACCGTCATTATGTATTACGTATTGCGAATAATGGTCATTATGATCGATTACTGTTAATTACTTCAAATAAATACTTTAGTTTCGACAAAGTTTTGGTCATTCACAATAACGTACGCATATTGGAAGTTGCTAACTTGATTGTGCTTCGTAGGATTTAAAAAAAAACTCAGATTTTACCAGCCTGAAAAGTTTATTCGATAATTTGTCAACTATCATGGATTCGCCTTGTGATGTGCACAATTGCCGATGTGATTTTGTAAGTGATTTTATTATTTTTTATCTTCTATAGTCAGTTTTAATTACATTGCAGGCAACGATCAAGTAATTGTTCACATTATACGTCGGTAGCCCGCAATGTACTGCAACTTGCATACAAGGTGGTTGCTGCCTTTGGCCTCTAGAGAAAGTGACATTCTGGCATTGATAACGATAATCGAAAAGTTAAAAATGCATGGGATTGAATACGCTACCCAAACGTCATGTGTTCAATCGCTTTTATTTTGGAAATCCGAGAACCGCTATCGCCCGTTTTATAATATCAATATGTCTAGAGCCTCAGGCACATCCACATCCTATCACCACATAGTAGTTGACTAGTTGTTTTTATTACATTTCTCAAAATCTAATGAAAAGACAAAACGCTGTAATAAATAATTTATGGTTCAAAATCAAAAATAATGACGAGAGTGGTGTGAGCGTATTAAAATCTTTGGTGTACAGAAACGGCGCTTATTTCATCTAAAGTCATTCGCAAGTCATGCCATATTGAAGTTGGGGCTACTTAAATATGGCATGACCATGATGTTTTGTGTGACATACATCATTGTCACGTAAAGAAGAATAACTTTAAACACGTGTCTTTTTCTGTTCATTTTGCTTTAAATTTTACTAATTCATGTAGATTTTTGATAGTAGTCAAAAACCCCATCTCTAACTCTTTTCCCTATTTCAGGTAAACAAGTGGCTGAAAAAACACGAAAAATACTTCTTGCCGTTTTCTCACGTCCCGAAGCCTACAAGCTTCGCTCAGAACGTGTACGGGACCAGCCCGGTCCTGCATCCTTATGAGCACTACTATTACAAGAAAATTATATAAGCACGACCCCATCTTCTCACATCCCGAAGAGTACAATAAGCATCGCTCAAAACGTGTACGTGACCAGCCCGGTCCTGCATCCTTATGAGCACTACTACTACAAGAAAAACTATACAAGCACGACCCCATCTTCTCACATCCCGAAGAGTACAATAAGCATCGCTCAGAACGTGTACGTGACCAGCCCGGTCCTGCATCCTTATGAGCACTACTACTACAAGAAAAACTATACAAGCACGACCCCATCTTCTCACATCCCGAAGAGGACAATAAGCATCGCTCAGAACGTGTACGGGACCAGCCCGGTCCTGCATCCTTATGAGCACTTCTACAACAAAAAACAACTATCCTAGCACGAGCGCTTCTCCTAAAATGTCATCTTTTAGACCGATTTATTATAAAATAAGTTATCTAGTTTAAGAAGTTCTTAAATAAAACTTTCTAACTTCAGTTGTAAAAGACAAGTCTGTATTTGCAATATGTAATTAAATAAGTGTTTATTATAATTTATTTCAAATAAAATGTTTTGTTAAATATATGACTTGTTGTTTTTGTTGTCGACAAATATTTCGTGAAGTATTGGTCGACAACATGTCGCGTCCTTTCTTACTAAGAAAAATCGTCTGTTTTCTCGGTCCGTCTCAACACACAGATAGGTATGGCAGTGGCAATACAATTTATATGACACTGTTCACATTTACACGGATCCGACATAGAGAACGAATCCGTATTTTCTGACGGACACGCACGTCCAGCCGCCGTTTTCCGTTTGCCCAGACAAACCTTCTTAATGTGAAATTGTGAACACGCAAGTCGTGTTGTTCCTTAGCCCGTTGGCAAACTTACTATTCGATTTTCGAGTTATTGACAATCTGTAACGACTTTGAAGTGACCATTCAATGATGATCACTTTACCGTAGAAAAAGTTTATTTGTATGAAAAAGCGCGTCGGATCATTAGTCCTTGTTTTAAACTATGATTAGATTTAATTTTAATCTATCCATCGAGCGCACTGGTGACTAGTCTTGTGTTGAACTCGAGCGATACGTTATTTTTTGCGTTTATCGACCTGGTATCTGGTAATTTTGGTCCTTTCGGATAATAATTAATTAAGGATTCTGTGTAGATTTTAATGTTAAAATTTTAGTTTTTACTTCATTAAGTGTCAAACTTCTAAATCTGTTTAAGTCTTATAAATTAGTAAACTTGTTTTGTGATCCAACTGGAATCACTGAATCTTCATTGACTTGTCTTGATAATTTTTTTACTAATTGTTATACCGCAAATAAATTAATGTTACGTGACTTAAAGTGTGACCACTGTGACCTGTTAGTTAGCTTTTCTATGCCATTAATAAAAAGTCGCATAAAATATAATTTTATTTTATTTTATTTATTTGGGAAAACAAACAATTGTACAATATGTATTACAATAGAGTATGGTATAACATATGGGTAAATGTACAATCCACAACGTTTCCACAGATTACTTGTGTACATTATTGATTACGTAGGTAAGTACAATTACACTTAAATAATAATAATAATAGGTACTATCTTAAACATTTAGAACATTGAACACAAACATTGAACAGTTAAAAGCAAAACAAAATCTAATCAGTACCTAAACGTCGCTCAAAACATCAATAATTTTTTTCTTGAAATTGTTTTGAGACAGAAAGAAGATATCCAAATGATAAAAGTGATTATTATAATTTTTTACTAATCGACGGAGTGGAGCTCGCTCACCAGCATTGGTTCGGCTAATAGTCGTTGCAAAAAGCGAGTAAGCACGTACCTCCCGCCTTACAACAGTTCTAGGCACAACATAAGAAATACTATTTATTAGTTCGATACAGTTAAACTTGTTATGAACCAATCCGTGAAGCATCATGGTTTGAAGTAGTAGGCGTCTTGATTGCAAAGTGAGCAACTTAAACTTTTTTAGAGACTCCCCGTAAGACAGGCATATGAGATGACATTTATACTGCATAACTCGTATATATTTACGTTGAACACTTTCAATCGCTTTAACATATTTGTCGTAGTAGGGGTCCCATATTATACAACCGTATTCTAGCTGCGGACGAACCAAGGACTTTAACAGATGCAAGTACGTGGCCGGGCGTTTAAAATCAGTAGAAGCTCTCATGACAAGGCTGTACATTTGGTATGCTTTTGAGATAATCTTATCTGTGTGTAAGTTTAAATGTAATTTACAATCCAAAAGTATTCCTAAGTCACATATTTGAGTTTCATTTGTAAGATTTTCTGTACATAGACTATAATTAAATTGAATTACCTTTTTATTTTTCGTGAAGTTTAAGTATTTACATTTAGATATATTTAATGCAAGTTTATTAATATCGCAATATTCAGTCAATCTATTCAAATCCTCTTGTAGCAAGGCACAATCGTCAAAGGTCTTAATAGATTTAAAAATTTTTAGGTCATCAGCATATAATAAGAAATTACTATTATGGAAACAGTGACCAATGTCATTAATATAGATAATAAATAACAGAGGCCCAAGAATTGATCCCTGTGGTACGCCAGAGGTGGCGATAAATGTATCCGAGTGATATCCATGGGTTACTACTGTTTGAATACGGTTGTTTATATAAGAGTGAAACCAGCGCAATAAATTACCTCTAATCCCGTTGAAAGCTATTTTATTTAATAATATTTCATGGTCCACCCTATCAAACGCCTTTTTAAAGTCCGTGTAAATTGCATCCGTTTGTGTCTGTTTATCCATGTTATTAAATAAAAAGTTAGTAAAAATCAGGAGATTCGTAATGGTTGATTTTCGTTTAACGAAGCCATGTTGTTCTGATATTAAATTTTGTTGAATGAAAGGGTAAAGCTTGAGGTGAATAAGTTTTTCAAAGAGTTTAGCAATGGCACATAGTATTGAGATTGGGCGATAATTCTCTACTTTCTGCCTGGAGCCATTCTTATAAATTGGTATTATGTTAGCCTTCTTCCAGATTGTGGGAAATATACCTGCGCTAATACTCTTGTTGAAAATTAAGTGAAGTGGCACGCATATTGTCTCAGCTGTATTCTTAAGAAAGCTAGGAGGTATACCGTCTGGACCCGGTCCTTTAGTACTATCCAATAACTTTAATTGGTTGAGGACTAATGAGAGGCTGAAGTATATACTATCCAAGGAAACATTATTGTTATGAATTTGATCAGGTGCAGGACACCAGTCATCAGTTAGTGTCGAGGTTTCGTACACTGATTGATAAAATGATAAATGATAAATGATATTTATTTTGTAAGTAGGTTAAACATAACACTTTTACACGTCAATATTTTTTGGTCATTTTAAGCTAGATGAGGCCGGTGTTTCCTAGCTGACTACCCTGAGAAGAAACACCGAAACAAACTCAGAGGTCACAGTCTCTTTTGAAGTCCATACAAATTGTACTGGTCAAATCATACGAGAACCATGTAGGTTAATGTCTGAGGTGGCCTTTTGAGGAAAGTGCCACACAGATTTGAGTGGACCTGTCCAGACAGTGCAAGCATTTGTCAGTTATTATGGAGCTCAAACTTAGAACTTTAAGGAGCTCAACGATTTGACGAACAATACCAAAGTAAGGACATTTGGGTAGGCCGCATAAAAAAAATCTCAAACTGCCAGACATTGTTGACTAACATGAAATGAACCCCTATCATAGCGATCTTCATGGTCCCCACATTCACAATACGATATGAGGATCATGCAGATCAGTGTCTGAAATGGTCTTTTGAGGAAAGAACCACACAGATTTGAGTGGACCCGTCCAGTCAGTGCAAGCTTTGGTCAGTAGTCGCGTAGCTCAACTTAGAACCATAAAGGAGCTCAACGAACCGACGAACATGCCAAAGAAAGGACATTTGTGTAGGCCGCATTTAAGTACTCAAACTGCCAGACCTCGTTAAAAATACTTCAAAGAAGAAGTATTTCAAAGAAGAGAAAAATAAGAAGAAAATAACCCACATGGTCCCCATATTCACAAAATGAGTTAAATAATAATAATAATAAAAAAAAATAATACTTTACAAAGTAAGTATTCATGTCAAACATAATAAATTGAAAAAAATAAAAATAAAATATATTACTTTACAAAGTAAATATTCCATGTCAAAAATAATAAAATAGAATACTTAATAAAGTAAACATTCATGTCAAAATTTACCAACGAGATGAAAGAAAAGTATACAACAGAGCTTAAAAAAAAGAAAAAAGACAATTTCTAAAAATTAAAAAGGTATATAACATTAGGCCATGTACATCATTGAAGCAGCTCAATCCCAAGCCTTTTTGTCTTCAAGATAGTCTTTAATTGTGTAAAAAGCTTTCTGGCATAGCTTACGTTTTATAAATAATTTGAACTTATTCATACTAAGGTCTTGAATATGGCTAGGGAGTTTATTATAAAAACGTATACATTGGCATCTAAATGAACCACCTATTTTTTTGAGCCTGGTTTTAGGAATGACAAAATTGTGTTTGTTCCTAGTATTTACGTTATGGATATCACTGTATCTTTTAAATAGATTAATATTTTTATGTGTATTGAAAGAATGATGAAAAAAAATTGCATATTTTATGTGGATCGTTAGAAGACTGATTACTATGATACATTTGGGATGGAATACCAGACTTGCCTTGTCGATTAGCTATATAAGCCCAAAAATATTTAATATTTTTGGGGATGCTGTCTTCAACAGTCTTTATATATTTTCTATAGCATTTGCTACACTCAATACTAAAACGGTTGCGATATAAACAAAATACCTCGTAATCTGAAATGTTTCCATATTTTTTCCATTTGGTCCAAGTTTTTTTTTTATATTTAAAAATGTGAATAAGGGCAGGTGAAAACCAAATAGGGAAATTTGTATTTTTAGGTTTTGACAGTGGAATACGGTTTTTGATTATGCCATATATGATATTGTAGAATATCTCAATCGAGGTTTCAGTCGGTTCATTTTCCAAAGTTAACTTCCAGTCAACCTCTTCTATGTCTTTATTAATTAACTAGTAATCCGCTTTATGATAACTATATCTAGGTGTGTCCAGAGATCTCATTTGGGTGTATCTTATCGCTATTGACACGATAGTGTAAAATGGGGGGTGGTGGGTGTCCACTTGCAGTAAGTTCTGTTGAGGTGGATAAACATGGCAAATAGAGTTGGAAATAAGGAGGTCAAGAATGCGATTGTTAAGGTTATTCAGGTGGTTAAATTGCTTGACATCATGTATGATCATAAAGTCCCTTAATAGGTTACAAATAGGTGTCAGACCGGAGCAACTTAAATAACTATGAGAAGAGTTTAGTTTTAACCAGTTAGCACCCGGTATATTGTAATCACCTAGTAGTAGTAAGTTGTCAATACTTATTGAATTGATTATATTATTTAGTATTTCAAAGTGTACCTTGTATGCAGCACTCGGTGAGCTGCTAGGAATATAGGCGGCACTAATCAGGTTTTGTTTCGTATTATTAGAACTAGGAATGGTTACTATTACATGTTCATAAAATTTACTTGAATCTAAGGTATTATTTTGGGATAATGAGACACAAACGGGGCTCAACTCACGAAACACAGCAATAAGTACACCCCCTCCGTGTTTGTTTGTTGTACACCGCTTCACGTGTTTCTCTCAGGAGTTGTTTGTTTTTGAGAGTCAGGTGTTCATTGATGAAGATAGAGTGCGATACGCCTGGAATGCCCAACTGAGTAGAGCTAAGTCCTTTTTTTAACCGACACGCACTTATGACGTTGTCCCGCAAGATACGTGTTTTTAGTTTTGCAATTATATTTTTAGGCCTTGCGCTAGAAAAAGCATGTGGAACACGATGCACTGAGATCACCTCTTCTCGAGGGATTGAGCAGTCAATGTGCTTCCCAATATCGTTAAGTATATTAAGAAGATTTTCTCCACGCCTTTCCGGAATGTTGGAAATTTCAAGATTACATTGCCGGGCTTGTTGTTCTAAACTATCAACTTTCGCTTCAAGGGCCAATATAGCATTTTGATTCACTGTCTGGTCTTTCAAATTATCTATTTTCTTTTTATAGTCATCATACTGGTTTGAGATAAAATTAGCTGAATTCTTCACCTCACCAACCTCCGCTGATAATTCGGCGACACGTTGCTTGATTGATGCGTTTTCTGTTCGAAGAAAGTCCATTTCTTTTTTAGTTTCAACGACATATGTTTCTAAGTCGGTTTTAATGGATTTTATGCTATCATTTATGTTGACCAGCTTGGAATCTAAGCTTATTTTCCACTCATCGAGCGTCTTCTTTAGGTCTCTTTGAATAGAGGCAAGCAGATCATTATGTTCGCACTCCGGCTGCTTACGTTTCCTGTTAGTAACGTTGCTCTCGGTGTCAGCAAGTGATGATATGTCCGGATTAGAAGCATAACTTCTGGGAGGTGATCGAAGTACCTTTGCCATCATTTTTTGTAATCGTAGATGAATTACTAACAGATATTCAAAATGTATCATGCAGCGGTGCCAAATATAAAATCCACTAATTAGCAGCGACCTGTACCGAGTGTCAAAATGCAAAACGATATTTATAAAACGCTGTCGCTAAACTGTCGCTGTGACTTAGTACCGGCCGCACGCTTGAACCGATGGCTAATTTCGCCGCGCGCTGCCTATGTTGTGTTGGCCCGGAGGCGCGCGTCGCTACCTTCACACGGCGACGACGCTGGTTCGAATCTCGGTGAGCGGGTTCACGACTTTTAGTTGTAATAAAGTTGCTCACCCACAATAATCCGATGAGCGAGAAAGCACCATCCAAGCCCAGTACAAAATTCAATATGGCGCCCACGGCTTATGGATATGACACCAAGATGAAACGAGAGGGGCCGATAAAAGGCGTCAGTCAACCCGTCAAAAAGCACCAAAAATCTAACAATATTACTCGTAAAAAGCACAAGAAATAGCGTCCGTACACAGCGAAACCGAATGACCGAATGATAATGTTGGCCTTATACAGCAAGTCGTTGCAGCAAGTTAAGTTAATAAAAATTACATAGGCAACTTCCAGCCTATATCGATCTTACCTGCATTTTGTAAAATATTTTAAAATGTTATCAAGCAGTTGTTATTTATTTTTTATTTAAATAGATTTCTTCATAGTAAACAGTATGGCCTAACGAGGGAACGTTCGACTACAAATGCATATGTTACTCTCCTAAAACACATATTTAACGCATAGTGAGAACTTGAAAACGCAATTGGAGTTTCCTGTGATTTCTCCAAAGCCTTTGATTGCGTATACCATGACACGCTGCGGCGTAAACTATGTCATTGCGGTCCTCAAAGCAAAGCTCAAAACGTAAATTGATTGATTAAATTAATTCATATTTACATAATCGTTTCCAATGTGTTAATATCAATAGTAGGCCAGTGCCTTTAGGTGTGGTTGTAGGCTTAATACTAGGTCCATTCTTATTCCTGGTTTACATAAACGATCTACTATTGTTCTTAAAGGGTAATCTATAACGAGGTGTTTGCTGATTATACCTTACTTATCCTTAAAGTAGATACGGATATACAAGTTTTCTATTACGTAAATAGCGCTTTCTCAATGTCAATACATTTACGAAAACATCATGTATGTTAGAAAGAATTTACATCTTTTTAGTAAAAGAGGCGACAAACATAATTATGCTACTCGAAATAGGGACCAATTAGTTCAACCAGGTTTCAGACTGGCTAAAGTAGCCTCATCTTTTATGGAGTACTGTTTAAAATGTTATAATAAAATACCTCCCCATATATTAGAACTATTAAATGAGACAAAATTTAAATCTTGTATTAAACGCACACTATGCAGGCAAGCATATTGTAAGTAAGGGGAGTATATTGAAGATAAAAATGCTTGGCTCAATGCTGGTCCTGCTCCACAGCCACTAGGGCGCACAAAGTAATCTGTTAGCATTTGGAAATATAGTTGGACCGGATGAAGATTGTAAGAAGGCAATATTTGACATTGTATAATTTCGTCCATTATCGGCACATGTGTGAGTACTATGTACCTTAAATTTAAACTATAATGATCATTTTGGGTAGGTCTTTGACTTGCATGTACCCTGGCGATTGGGAATGTCATGCTCACTCTAAAGTCTTTCTGATGGTGGCGCATGCGTTGAATCATTTGGCTCCTTTTAAAATGGTTGAGCCGAACCAGTCTCAGCTGACGGCACCCGTTCACGAACATGACGCCACGTTCGTGAACGGGCGCCGTCAGCTGAGACTGGTCATCTCTTGGCTGCCATGGTTTATTTTAGTTATTTCTTTGAACTGTTTCTTTTTACTCCGGACTCTTTTATCCTGCACATTGTTCTCACATATTATTATATGTATTAATTCAATATGAATGATGTAACCGTAATTTTGTAACAAAATATTAATTTTTAAAAGAGTGTCCGTGGAGTTTCTTGTACGTTCTTCTCCATAGAGATCTACGCTTTGGAACGTGTAAATAGCTTCATCTTTTTGACCGACCGACCTTGACAATTCAAAAGTGCCTGTAAATGGTCTAATTGAAATAAATGCTTTGACTTTGACTTTGTGAGATTGCAATGACAAAAGATCACGTGTATCAAACGACGATTTTCAACACACAATGTAAAAACCCATTAACATTGCCTGATCAAACCTTAACTTCATAGCGTCTCGAAATCACTTTCTAATATCTTCCCACATAAATCACAACACAGTGATAAAATTGATTGTTGCTTGAATTAATTGGTCCAATTTATTTGCTGACAGAGCAGCCATTCGATAATGAACCGACATCGAAGCCGTAAAGTATCGATATAATGGTTATTCTCATTATTATTGAGTTTTCATTGTTATTGATGTTAGCGTTTAATGAGTATTCAATCGCTTTGGGATATTTAGATTTGTTTAGAAATACAGTTTGCATTGCTAACTTTTTTTAAATTGTGGAAAAGTCAAATTGTGTTGCGTACCTAATAACAATCCCTACAAGTCCCTAATAATATTATAAATGCGAAAGTAACTCTGTCTGTGTGTTACGCTTTCACCCTAAAACAGCTGAACGGATCGTCATGAAATTTGGCAGAGATATAGCTTGGGACATGGAGAAGGATTTAAGCTCCTTTTTTACGCAATAACCGACCACTACGCGAACAGTTCCGAGGGGAGCTAGTGTTCAATAATGTAATTGGGGCTCGTGGCTAAAAACAGCCGCACGGGTCGATCTCCAAAGGAACTTGATGCTTGCTTAGGCCTTTTTAAGACCCTTGTGCCTCGGATACCACAAACCAGAAGGCCAATCTTCGAGCCGACGCGACGTTGCTATTCTGCCAGCGTCAATTATTGTACTTAAAAAGCGTTCAAAAGTTAATGTAAGATATTTAGAGGTGTTTTTGACAGGTGCGTATGTATAAATATAGTACACTCTTTAATTAAAAATACGAGAACTTCTCAGGTGTATTTTTTACTAAAAAAATTTAATACATTACAAAAACAACAAATCACAGTGTTAAGGGTGTGGATCGAGGTAAAACAACGTGTATTGAGCAAAGGTTTATATTTTAAAACTTGGACAACAATAATATAAGTTAGGAAGCGCGCGCTGTTCGTGGCGTTAGATATGGCTCTGCGTCATCGCAAACAAAATGGCGGTTCGAGACTCACCCTTTAACACGCTCTGACCGCGCGCACTCCCTTTTACATTTCTTTTTATGTTTAAGTTTAAACTGCGTCGCTAACACACAGATTTAACAAAATATTTCACTTCAAATAAATAATTATTGGGAACATTTATTTCATTATTGATTTATTAGGGTTCCGTATCCAAAGGGTCAAAACGGGACCTTACTACTTAGACTCCGCTGTCCGTCCGTCCGTCCGTCTGTCACTAGGCTGTATCTCATGAACCGTGATAGCTAGACCGGTTTTTTTTTAACGTAAATAAATAATAATAAATAATAAATTTATTCATAAGTTCACATAAGTATAAGTTATATAGAAGTAACATCATTACAAAGTTACATATTAATATTATGACGAAAACATTAAACTATGCCTCTAGTGTATAACTTATATTATATTGGTTAAAGGCCTACTGAATCCAATAATAGCGACCTGCCTGATTCAATGTAGGTTTATTCAAACCTGTGTTTCAGGCCATCACTTAACAACGCTGAGGGTTTTAGTGGACTATTATGTTGCTGAACATAGAGCTAGCATTGATACATAATAATTATATTTTTAACTAAAAATTTACTTAACATTAGTAAACTTATTGCATTACTTATAGTAATTTTTCAGTGTCTGAGTAATTAAATGTCGCTAAGTATTCACTCAACATTTCACTACATTTTTTACAATTTTCACTATATATACGTGGGCAACGTTTAAAAAATACACTACACTTGGAATTTCCCTGTATCGTGGGTGCGTTTACAAACATATAAACTCACATACACATACAGCCAACAGCAAATTAAAACACAGCACATTACATTTCTCTCTTCCTAACGTTAGGAAGCCATAATTATTTCACCTTTTTAATGACTAGAGCTGTTGCCCGCGACTTCGTTCGCGTGTATGTCGGAAAGTAAAATGATGTAGCTAGGTTAGATCAATAAGATATACGAACAGTCAATATCTAGCATTGCTTGACCTCTTTTTTATGGATGAGAAAACATCAAATGACTCCTTCCGATTGGGGCGGAGTGGAAGGGAGTGTCAGACTGTTACTGACTAAAACCAATCCGTGTTCCTCTTAGTGCCCGTTGCATTCCAGAGCCGCGGTGACTCTTTCAAACAAATTCCGCAACCCTGGCAGGCTCTGGCCCTAGCGGGCCCCGTCTTTTATGCTGACATCTTTTTGTGGCGCGCGTGGAACACAACGCGCCGCCGTCGACCCGGGCCTGGTTCTTATCGGATGGCGAGCCACCCAACGCTTGCCATCCACAAGCCCGCGTTGCTTGACCCCTCTTAGAATTAGGAATTTGGAAGAGTGTTATGCCAGGCAATGGCTGTATCCCCCTCTTGTGTTCATGAAATTTTTCGTAAAGACACGTTTTTTAATGATAACTCTCCTCTCATTTCATCGAAACTATTCATAGCAGTCCTAGAAGATATCGTGAAAAGTCGGTATGGATTGGGACTATAGCGGTATTAACGTCAATTGTGTGCCTACCTGTCGCACTTAAGATTTGCAGATGACTTTGTGGTTATCACTGAGAACTTGGATGACCCCCAGAAAATGCTTCTTTTAAGTTGGGTCTTAGGATGAATATGGCCAAGACGTTATGGCAAACACCTTCAGCGATTTAAATCCTACTGGTAAAGTTGGAAATGAATCGTTGGAGATGATTAACCGATATGTTTGGCCATATCCTTTCAATTGGCAAAGAAAATAAACAAACGGAGTTATCGAGAAGAATACAGCTTGGATGGCCCGCTTTTATCAAAATGGAAGACATTGTGAAGCCTGCCAAAATTCTGCAATGTCTGAATTCTCGCCTCTATAACCAGTGTGTTTTCCTACCATGACCTACTTACTTACATGGACGCTCACGCTGGAGGCTGTGTACAGACCGATAGTTTCACAGAGAGCCATGGAGCATTCCATACTTGGCAGAGGTACGTCTTCGAGATCCGAAGACGTATGAAGGTTTTCAACATCGGAAAACGAATTGTGGAACTAAAGTGGAGCTGGGCAGGACACTTGGCAAGGCACGGTGATGACTGATGCGTCCGAGGACTGGAAGAAAAAGTACTGGTCGGCCGGCGGCGAGATGGGCGGACGATATTGTTGCCATCGTAGGTAGAATCTGGATGAGGCTGGCACAGGAACGTGGGGATTGCCACACGAAAAGAGAGGCCTATGCTCAGCAGTGAGCGAAGTCGGGCTGTGGATGATGATGATGAATCACGATGTTGAAGAAAGTTGCTAAGGTTGTTAACACGCGATAGAGCTATGTAAATTGAGAAGTTAACCCCCGCAGAGGACACGGTGGAGCATACGGTGAAGGTCTGCCCTGCTTGGGCGGAGCACCGCCGTGTCCTCGTCGAGGCGATCGGCGGCGGTGACCTCTCGCTACCGGCTCTGGTTCACTCCATGGCCAGAGCGAAGAGGCAAATCTCACAAAAAATATGGGAATAAATACGATACAAAAAAATTCAAAAATAAAAACACCTTTAAGGATTCGAACCCACACCTATTATTTCGAAAGGCAGTTTTTTAAACCGAAGGTCTATGAGTTCTGTTGACATTTATTTCAAATAGCCGATCTTATAAATAAGATCGGCTATTTGAAATAAATGTCATGATTTTTGGCTACTGAGCTCTCCGAAAGTATAGCATGATGATAATCATTGCATAAGCTAGACCCATAAGTATCTGCAATATTGTAATGTGTTGTGGCTTCTTATAACAGTTCCTCGTTAAACTGTTTGGAAAAATGTCGAATAAAATTTTAAATGTTATTTTAAGTACACAAAAACCCATTTTGTTATTATTTTGACAATATTATGCAGTAAAAATACATTTCAAAATACAAAATAAATACAAGAATAATAACAGTTGCTGGGGATCGAACCATGTGACAATTGTCGTTCAAAACAGACCTTTTTGAATATTGCTCATCCCCCAAAGCACATAGATTCAAGATGAAAATCATTTTGTCCAAATAAACCGTTTACATACACTTTTGAATTGTTAAGGTCAGTTAGTTAAAAACATAAAGCTACATTCCAAAGCGTAGATCTCTATGGAAAAGAACATGCAAGAAACTCCACGGCCATTCTTTTAAATCATGAGCCCTGACATGTGAAAATTCCCAATTATAAAATAAATCTTATGTAATGTAAATAAACATTAAATTCGCGGCACAGCGGAGTGCTCGTGTGTTTAGAAAAATACTGGTTACATTCTATTCTATTTTTGTTTATGGCAAAGTCGAATCGTCCAGTTCAGCACTGTTACGACGCAAGAACCAGAATTGTTCAAGACCGACCAAGTCCGACGTCCAAGGCGACACAACTCGATTTGCGTCCGATACTTTACACGAATTACAATTGATCGCGGAGGCTTAGTAATAGGGTCACGTCACCGTGCGTACGGTACCCTAATAATCGGTAATAGAATAGCCATTATTTGCAAATCGAACCGTTTGACCTTTCGAATTTGAATCTATCGCGTAGGCTTAGTAGTAGAGTCCCGTTAGCACTTTGGTACGGAACCCTACAGGCCTGGATTCCCAGTCCAGTTCAGCACTGTAACGACGCAAGAACCAGAATTGTTCAAGACCGACCAAGTCCGACGTCCAAGGCGACAACAACAATCCGAACAAATCAGAGATTTCTTTTTACGATTTTGGACTCGAAACCCTGTCAAAGACTTGAAAGACCTTTTATGCGACCGAATACCCTAGCGAACGACAATGCTGTTAAGAATCGTGTGGGAGTCATACTCTGACGGAAAATCTTAACACCGTTACAGAAAAACGCGTCATCAGTGCTACGCCATCTATCGACCATTTGGTAAACTGACAAAATATTTGGCCGAATGGAGACGGTAAATAAGGAGCCCATATATAACAATAAGTAACGTTATGGTATTAAAATATTCACTTTTATTTTACTACTTATTAAAAGTTTCACAAATAACTCAACAATTTGTTTTGATGTTATTTTCATGCTTACCTGCATTTTATCTTTCTCAATAGATGGCGCCTAACAGTCGGTCAGCGCAACGCTTAGCGCTGTATGAAGTTCCTTACTAAAATTAAAACAAACAGACAAAAATTTCAAAAATGGCATTTTTGCGTTTTGTACCTTTTTCCTAACATTTCTCAGTTATTTTTATGCGAAAATATTCAATGTACAGACACGGCAAATCTACGATTTTATTATATGTATAGATACATTGATCTAAAAGATAACATGCGAGGAAAAATGGACGTGGCAGGATAGTTTTTTTTAACAGACTTTAAAAAAAGGAGGTTCTCTGTTTGACCTGTATATAAGTATGTTTGTCCGCGATTATCTCGCGTTTGGCTGAACCAATTTTGATGCGGTTTTCAGAAATGTATTTGTTACACTTAGGAGAAAGTTTCGGTATGTTAACCGGATTAAAAAAAGGGGTTCTCAGTTTGACCCGTATGTATGTATGTTTGTCCGCGATTATTATTATTTTATTGATATTATTTTAACAAATAGCATTTGTTAGCGTCACCATAGTAAACTTGGTGTCGCTAACAATTGATATTTGTAAACGTTTTGGGGGTGTCGTTAACAATGAACAATAGAATCTAATGCGAGAGCACATTTCTCATCCTGGTCATTTCGGGTAAGGCTCTGTTATCGTGGGGGTGGTTAAGCAATTTCTTCGAGTCAATATTACTCGACTCAAGGCAACATAACATTGGCCTTTTTCAAAGATTTTATGCCCTAGGTCGATTATCGCGGAACTGAGTGATCATCCTTGCAACTTGTGTCTGACTATATGACTGGCAACATCCGCCTCTCGATATCACCCTAACCGTGCTTGCAGCATCAAGGCGTCGCTCTTTTTCGACGGGAGTTCCATTCTCCCTTGCGCGACTCTTCCTTAAAGCATCCTTCGTTTTTCTACCTAGGCCCATAGACACACGGAATAATAGTAGAAATGTCAAAGTCATGATTACAGACTGATACTAGCCCAAAACTTATCACTAAAAAAAAAATATCACTAAAATAAATGGAGAACCTATCTAACTATGAACAAACTAATAAATAATAATAAACCCCTTAAACCTAAGGTAAATGGAGTACCTATCACTAAAAAGTATGAAATAAAAACAATAAAAATAATAAAACCCAAAATACTGATAAAAAACTAAAATATAATAAAAACACTTACAAAATCACAAATCACAAGTTAGTACATCGCAATGAGAATCCGACAAAGTTGAAAAATTATCGAACAAACTTTTCTGGCTGGTAAATTTTTAGTGTTGTATGAAACATTCTTCTCGCAACGTTTCGAGCACGACACTCTCAGTTTTTTGACCGTCTTTGTTGTGTTTGTTTGGCCACTTTTGCGTACGTTTGAGTCTCGGAAAGCCAAAGAAGGTCTATCTGAACATCTACTAGCCCAAAACTTATCACTAAAAAAAAAACGATCACTAAAATAAATGGAGAACCTAACTAACTATGAACAAACTAATAATTAACCTTAAAAAGTAAACGAAATACTTAAAACTAAAAAGTATGAAATAAAAAATAAGAAAAAACCCAAAAAGAAAAAAACGAAAAGATGAGGACGTGCTAGGATAGTTTTTAGATGTCCTCAAAAGGGGGCAGGTCCAGGCTGGTCCTATACATGTACTCAGACAAGCTTTTTGTAAGCTCCGGGATGTGAGAAGTTCGCAATAAGTATTTCTCGTGTTTGTCCAGCCATTTGTTCACCTGAAAAAGAGACATGAGGTTAGGGAGATAAAATACATGTGATATGTCGCATTGATATGGAAAAATATTGATGAACCCAGATATTAAGTATTTATTATTGTTGTGGGAAGACTTGGACGTACATTCTTTTGGCGATAGCAGTTGTTGAAATGCCAAAATGAATGGGACTGAACACATGACATTTTGGCAAAGTCACTTTGTCCAGTGGTCAAGGGCAGTAAAGCAGTTTGAAGTTTCTCTAAAACGATTATTTTAGAGCAAGTTTCCACCTGCAACCAGCTGGCGTGCAAGTAGCATTAAATTGTGAGCTACCGAAATGTCACGTGAACAATTACTCGATCGTGGCCCGCAATGTAATTAATTTAGCATACGAGCTGTTAGTAGGTGGAAACGCGGTTTTACAGAGAATATGGAAGATAAAATATAATAGAAACACTTACAAAATCACACCGGCAAGTTGGCACATCGCAATGAGAATCCAAGGTAGTTGAAAATTATCTAACAAACTTTTTTGGCTGGTAAATTCTTAGTGTTTTGAGCACGACACTCAGTTTTTTGTCCATCTTTGTTTTGTTTGTTAGGCCACTTTTGCGTGCATTGGAGTCTCGGGAAGCCAAAGAAGGTGCATCTGAACACTGTGTTATCATCTGCGACTGTTGTTTTTCGAGGCTGTTTCGGACAATAGCGGCGGTGAAGTCACTCATCGAAAGAAGTGCTGAATCACAGCGACTGGACTTGGACTGCAGCGGATTGTCGCCTCTAAACGCAGAACTTAGGTGATACAACGGTGTGCGTTGCTCGCTTGCGGTGCTCTTGACAGTGCAGTGCAGCAATGCTCGGCGGTGCAGTGCAGTGGCGCTCGGCGGTGCGGTACAGCGACGCTCGGGGTGCAGTGCGGTGAGGCTAGGCGGTGCAGTGCGGCAAAACTCGGCGGTGAGGCACCAACTGGGCTGTTGAAAACAATCAGAAGTATCGCCAAGGTAGTTGGGACGCACATACCAGTTTTTGAAATTCGAGACGTGTACCACCTCCTAGGGAAACCCATATAGACATCGATTTCACACCCAATCATGGCGGAGTTTGCAAGAGTACAAACCAAACAGAACTTTCTCTCGGCTATCCGGTCGTTCAACAAAGATAAAAAAAAAAGGATGATAAATTGAAAAAGTGATTTCGAGACGCTACGAGGTTAAGGTTTGATCAGGCAATGTTAATGGGTTTTTACATTGTGTTTTCGAAATCTTCGTTTGATACACGTGATCATTTGTCAATGCATCACGACCAGGCCTCCATAACGTCTATTTCGCCTCGACTGCAATGACCAAGTTTGCTCACGTGCTTTAAAATGTAGTGTATTATTT
Source organism: Melanchra persicariae (assembly GCA_947386135.1). Classification (NCBI taxonomy): domain Eukaryota; kingdom Metazoa; phylum Arthropoda; class Insecta; order Lepidoptera; family Noctuidae; genus Melanchra; species Melanchra persicariae. Next base: position 2,712,171 of record OX376657.1, on the reverse strand, counting down.
ATGTTAGGAATTTATAAGTATATCGGGCTTCTTATACAGCACGCAAAAGCACTATTAAATAACAATAATTGTACCGCGTTAGTGCCAACTTAAAACAAAACATGTTGAAATAAAGTAAGTGACATTGTGTCACAAGTAGTTTTAAAAATTAAACAGTAAATAACAACCAAAGCGGAGTGTGTGCTTTTTTATGGATGGGAAATCATCAAATTACTGCTTCCGCTCTGCGCGGAGCGGAAGGGAGTGTCAGACTCTTACTGACTAAAACCCATCTGTGCACCTCCCAGTGCCCTTTGCTTTCCAGGGCCGCGGTAACTCTTTCGAACAAAATCCGCAGCCCTGGCAGGCTATCATCATCATCATATCAGCCGAAAGACGTCCACTGCTGGACATAAGCCTCGTTGGAAAGCCTCTCACAAGGTGGACCGATGACCTGGGCCCCAAGTCTGCTATTTTTTATAAATTCGTCATTCTAACACGATCCCATTGTCATTTTGCTATAAGTTCGTAATCTGCTAAATTCATAATGGTCGTTCATTGGTCAGTCAATGGTCTCGTAATAGAATCGTAGTTCTAAATATTCAATGTCTTTGGAAAGCAATGACTGCATAATAAAGTTCTAATGGTAGGTCACTGATCGAAGGAACTGTCAAAATTGCAGATTACCGCTTAATACGTCTGTGACTCATTTGTCATTATGTACGAGATTACCATTCCATGATATTATTCCATGATATTTCTTTCAATGGAGTGTCAGTGGTTGTCATAATGACCATTGGAAAGTCATAATGACGCTTTTAATTAGTAGATTACCAAACTTGTCAAAATCAACAATTATGAAATCAATGATAGACCATTCTGCCGCTATTGTAATAGCAGACTTGAGGCCCTGCTGAGAGTTGCGGGTAGCCGATGGATGCGAAACGCACAGGACAGGTTGTTGTGGCGACACTCATAAGTATATCTGCAAATAATTATCTATAGAATACTGAAGGTAAGTAGGAAAGTTTTGCACAGGAATCAGGGAATCGTTCTCAAGTCAAGTTAAGTCCACTGCGATTACCTACTCGAAATTTTATACCTTAACTATTGGTGTATTTATGGTTCACTAGCTTCTGCCAACGGTTTCGCCCCAAATTAACCCAAGGAAAAATACTCCCGAGATAACAAGTAGCTCCTGGTATTTCTATTTCTGGTTATAATCTACGTCTGTGCCAAATTTAATCCAGATCCGTTCTGCCGTTCTGGCTTGATTGAGTAACAAACACCCATCGATCCAAACTTTCGCATAAGTTAATTCATAGGTAAAGTCCCAATATTTCTATCTGGATTGAAGTTACCCCACGAACAGAATATGCACATTCAGCCAAGTGGCAGGCAAGCACCCTTATACCGCCAGAGAGCGTACTCTCAAGTAGGTCCTTGTGCAAATACGACTAACTGCTGCATGAACCAAATGCGCATCTTAGAAAGTGCTTACGTCACCCAATTGAACCGCAACGAGTGAGTGAGGGAAGTACAAAATATATATAACTATAACAAACATATTTGTGTACGAGCACCTATAGAATTTCCACCTCAGTAATTTTACAAACTTCTTTACAATTAGCGATTTACACACAAATAGCTAAACCATTGCAGCAAAACTGAAATAACCTAGCTTAGCTCTTGGTCTGCAAATGGTTTGAGGGTATTATTTGAAAATTGTGCAAACTCGACTAATGGGAATAATCTATTTATTTTCTTAGCTCGGTTTAGCGTAGCTGAAGGGAAAAAGGACAAGCAGAGCTAAAACAAAAGACTTGGCTAACAAAAAAGCGAGAGGTATGTGTGAGCAATGTGTGAGGAATATGTATGCCCGCACAGCTAAATAGAGTTCGCCACGGAACCTCGTACTACGCAGCTGCACACAGCTCCAAAACAGTCACACATTTCCACACCGCCTAGCTACTTCGCACAACTCTTTTATGGTGGCACTTTACATCGCTATTCGATGTTCGCGTTTTTTTTCCTCTTTGTTCGCTATATTCGTGTTGAATTCCTAAAAACACGAATACACCGACTACACATCGTTCATGAACAGCAAATATGCCGAACATTTACTTATTTTTTGCTATAGTTTACGATGGACGTGATAACTATTACTACTGAGCGAGCAATGTATGGTCGGTAAACGAACATAGCTACTCGCAATCTTTTAATATGTTGTAAAAAACTGACAGCTGGGCGGATACGGGTGTTCAGGCATTTGGCGTAATTGTCTTGTTCATGAGAATAGGCAAACATTGACGAGTAGTGCTACTTCCCATCGTCCTATTTGGGCAAATAAGACAAATGCGCGAACATGAATAGCGATGTGAAGTGCCACCTTTAGAAAACCACTGGATCCTGCCAAGGTTGCGGAATTTGTTCGAAAGAGTCCCCGTGGCCCGCCCTAGAACTCAAAGGGTATTTGGAAGAACATGGATGGGTTTTAGTCAGTAAGAGTCTGACACTCCCTTCCTCTTCGCCTAGACCGCAAGAAGGCATTTGATGATTTCCCATCTTAAAAAAAGGCTATTAGGATCACGAAACACAAGGTATAAAAATAACTACATAATCACACCAGATATTTCAATATAAGGTGTATTTATTATTATATCCGTTATAATAGTCGTATAATATATATTTTTTTTATTAGCAGTAGGTAGGTTTCTTTCACAAACATGATTCTATAAAAAGATTGAACTAAATATAGAAGTGATTTTCCGGCCCAGTGGTGTTTGCAGACCTAATAAGATTCGATGTTAATTCGAAAGACGTACCCAACTAGGGGACGAAGTATTGGATGAAGAATTACTTACCTACCTAAAGAACCCTTAGAATAGGTTGAACCAAGGTCAGTCTCCTTCGGTGAGTGTCCTGTGTGTAAAGAATTTTATAAGATTAAAAGTTCGATTGACAATTTGAAATAAATCATCTTTTTTGACACGATGTTAGACAGATTGAACTTTGTAAAAAGACTCTCGTAGACAAGCATGACGCGACATTGTGAAAACTGGTTTTTATATAAATTTTACTGCTATTTATTGAAAAATCGTGTTACATTATCAAGTCGTAACTCAGAGGGTGATCCTTGTATTTTTAGGAACATTTGCATTCGCAAGCTATAAATTAACACTTGTATTTTCCCTACACTTTGATCATTTTAAACCCGCGACGCAAAAAGAGGGGTGTTATGTGTGTTTTTGTGTCTGTCTGTGACACCGTAGCTCTTAAAGGGGTAAACCGATTTGAAAATGCATGAAAACTGACTTGTTTGGATTTTTAGTATCTTTTTTGAGGTTGAATAAAAAAAAAAAAAGTTATTCCCTGCATACCAGGTACAGAACGTCACCTTTATGACCACGCAATTCTGAATCAACCTGTATAATATTTTATTAAAGTTACATAGTATACCTAATTGTCATGAAAATCTCACATATACATTAGAATCGGTTCCACCAGCAATCAGGGCACACCTCTTGAACCATACTTAATCTCGGAACAAGAGGACAAACCCTCGAGGGACAGTAATCGTATTAGGGACGAGTAGGAGATGCATTCCTGATCAATTATTACGAGCTCTTAGGAAAACACGAGCAAAGGTTTATTTAATTTGTTTTTGGGTCATGATTTTGAACAAACAACGTGTTCCTTTTGATATTCCATAACTTTAAGGTTACATTCTATGAATAGAAATAATGTTAAATGTCTACGAAACATGGGTTCCGAACGCATAGTTATGCAGCTAACACCAAATTTAAAAGAGTGTCCGTGGAGTTTCTTGCAAATTCTTCTCCTTAGAGATCTACACTTTGGAACGTGCAAACAGCTTCATGTTTTCGACTGACTGACTTTGACAATTCAAAATTACAGAACAACTATTTTCTTAATATCGGCAATCATCGCATTTCCGAATACACACGAATGCTGATTTCCAGGTCGATTAATTTATTAGATTTACTATCTATATAAACTCTTTTGCAAAAAAAACGGGCACTTTAGATTTTTTTCTCTACTTCAATGAAGAAGAACAAGAAATAGGTTTTGTTAATTTGACGATGTATTGGCATGTTTTTTGAAGCATCCTGGCATGATTCTTTACGTTCCAAATTTAAAACTTGAAAAGAAAAATAATGATTATTGTGGATTATTCTAAAATTGCTTTACTAATGGCGCGAATTGCTGAAACGATTTTTAACTGATTACGATATTTTAAAACTTTTTGGATATTTTCTGCAAATTAAACAATTTAATCTTTCTTTTTACATTAAATACCACTTTTTGATATGAGTGATAAAGCGATAAGGACCGGTAAAATTATAGCCCTACTTGAAGAAGGTTGTTCGCAAACTTACGTGTCTCAGCGGCTAAATGTGAGTCGTTCAACTGTCCAGAGGACTTGGCAACGGTATCTAGAGACTGGTTCGGTCAAAAGAAGACCCGGTTCGGGAAGAAAACGATGCACAGAACCAAGAGATGACCGCTTTTTGGTGAGTCAGGCGTTGCGTAATCGTAAGGCGTCAAGTGTGGACCTGAAGAAGAGCCTTGAAGAAGTAAGAGGAGTAGAAGTTAGCTTGTGGACGGTCAGGAGGAGGCTTTTGGCTGCCAATATCAAGAGTTACCGCCCAGCTCGGGGCCCTAAATTACTCCGTGAGCACCGTGTTGCTCGACTTCAGTTTTCTCGGAACTGCGCTTCATGGACTCTGGAGGACTGGAATAAAGTATTGTTTTCTGATGAAGCTAGAATCTCTTTGTGTGGAGAGGACCGACGCCGGCGAGTGCTGCGAAGACCACGGGAACGCTATGCGGAAGTGTGTTTCGAAGAAATCACTCCTTATGGCGGAGGCTCCGTTATGGTTTGGGCAGCAATTAATTCGACGGAGCGTACGGAGTTAATTTTCATAGAAAATGGAACATTAAATGCACACCGGTACATAATGGAAGTCCTAATTCCATATGCACAACCCACATTGACTGCACTTGGGGAAGATTCCATTTTTATGGACGATAATTCTCGCCCGCACCGTTCTGGCGACGTGGAAGCGTACATGCAAGAAGTTGGGATCCGTCGTTTAGATTGGCCAGCTCGAAGTCCTGACCTCAATCCAATTGAGCATGTGTGGGATGTTCTAAAAAGACGGGTAAGATCAGTGCAACCTGCTCCACAAAACATCAGGGAGCTAAGAAGAGTCATTGCAGAAGAGTGGGAACGTATTCCTCAAAACGTTATTAAAAACATCGTGGAAAGCATGCCCAGAAGGATTCAAACTGTGATTTTGGCAAGAGGAGGTCACACTCGTTATTAGGTTTTTACATTTGTAACTTTATTTAATTAAAAAAAGTAAAAAAAAAACTTGTCTTTATTGCCGACCACTTCTTATTGTTTGGGCGTGTACGTCGATTTTAAAGAATCCATCGTTTTTTTTTCTTTTAATTGCTCGAATTCACTTCACGCGCATTAATTTACACGATTATAAGTATACAGACTACGTCAAAGAAATAAATTTCATTTAATTAACTAAAATCGACCTTAGAACGTAAATTTCCTTAGGTGCCCGTTTTTTTTGCAAAAGAGTGTATATAAAAATCAATTGCTATTCGTTAGTCTCGCTAAAACTCGAGAACGGCTGAACTGATTTATCTTATCTTGGTCTTGAAATGTTCGTAGAGGTCTAGGCAAGGTTTAAAAGGTAGTGGTGTAGGGTAGGTGTTGGGTAGGGTAGGGTAGGAGTAGGGTAGGTGTAGGGTAGGTGTAGGGTAGATATAGGGTAGGTGTAGGGTAGGTGTAGGGTAGGTATAGGTTAGGTGTAGGTTAGGTGTAGGGTAGGTGTAGGCTAGGTGTAGGGTAGATGTAGGGTAGGTAGGTAGGGATACATACGCAAGATCAACAGTCATAATATCAACAGTTAAAACATCAACACCGTAAGACCAACGATTCAAAATCTCAACACTTCAGAATCTCAACAGCTTAGTAAGTCAACAGTTCAGAAGATCAAAATTTAAAATCCCAACTTTGAAAGTACCTATTAGGTCAATACTAGCAAGTCGGAGCCCCGCTTCGCGGGGCTCAAGGGTTTGATAAAAAAATTGGAATTGGGATTTTAAACTTTGATCTTCTGAACTGTTGACTTACTAAGCTGTTGAGATTCTGAAGTGTTGAGATTTTGAATCGTTGGTCTTACGGTGTTGATGTTTTAACTGTTGATATTATGACTGTTGATCTTGCGTATGCCTCCAAGGTAGGTAGGTAGCCAGTTGACGGGAGCGAAGCCGCGGGGGACAGCTAGTCGTGTATAATAATTTGAATTCAGAACTAAGTAGGTAGGTACTTTATTGCTATAGTATAGTTCACACGGAAATAAAAAAAAACACGATAAATCTAATTATTGATGGAAAATGGAAACAAGCATTCCTGTGTATTCGGAAATGTGATTGCCGAGGGACAATAAAAAAATAGTTGTACTATACCTACATGTTGAAATACTTCTTTTCATTTTCAGTATTTTGAAGGTAGATGAACGTACACGATGAAACTATAGTATGCGCCAGATAAACAAAGAATAACGGTTATTGACCCACCTACATTTATTGTGTTGGCAACTTCGTGGAGCGAGCGCCACCTGTTATTGGCGTTCGGAACTACAAGCGCCACCTGCCTAGCCGCGACGTCAACATCGGATCGCCGCTGTTGGTGGTGGGGAGGAGACGAGCTCGCTCGGTGGCTCAGCGCGCCCGGCCTCTTTCCTTTCAAACCGTTGAACGGAACACTGGTATTTAGCTACATTATTTAGAACTGATCTTTACCTTTATTATTTGTTGTTTAATCTAACTGCTGATTTAATTAATTAAGCTCAAACCCTCAATTCACTTTTGAGAAGATTTTGTTTAACTTGAAATGTTTACTTAGGGTTAAACTAATAGTTAAATTATATTTGCTCTATTACATTTAAAGTACCTACATCTACGCATTAATAAAGTAATAATTGTATAGTGATATTGTATTTTATTTTAATAATTGACGCTTAATTTCAAAAACAGAAATAATGACATAAAGCTGTCCTGAATCGACATCTATCGTGATCCTTACTGTTCTAGTAATGAAAAACGATTCATAATTTACTGTCCGGGGGTACCTACGAAAAGATATTAAGGAAAGGTCAATGACTGTTATTCTTCATATATCTGGCGCCTACTATAAAAGAGATACTAATAGCAACGTTTCCTTTAAAACTCGAAAAATCCAGTCAAAAATCGTATTTTCATTGAATGAGGATTCAAAAAACGTCGGTATTAATCCGGGCCGGGTAAGGCCGGGTATAAATTGCGGTAGCCGGATAAAATCACATGAAGCCCGGGTGTTTTGTACATACCGGTCTCAACCGGGATTATTTTCAATGTTTGGTTCCGGACTACAGGGTTTCATTTTCTTTTCATGTTTTTCTTTATATTTTCTGTTTCTTTTTAGGACAAAGGTGTGATTTTTCTGGCTTTCAAGAGGAAAAGGAAGGTAAATATTTTCTTTTGTTGCATAAAGTGATATGGCCATTGATATGTAAACAAAGTTGGTAAGTAGGTAAACGAAAAAAAAAATTAAGCAACTTTTTTTTTTCCTTTTTGGCAACTGAGCCGGTTTCGACTATTCTGCCAGTGTCATGTTATGACGGCAGCACAGAGAGGCGGGCCGTCGAACTTTTTACTTTGTGGTAATGTTAGTCTAGATCAAGGAACTTCTACTACAACCTGGAATGTGCACAGGCTGTCGATACGCGGTCCGAGGGAGATAGCTTCCCGAGAGCCCTCTGTCCCTTTCATTAGGGTGACCAACCAATATAATGTAGGTTGAGACTAATATAATAGGATATAATATATTAACCAATAATTTGATTTCATAAGTTAATAATAATTATGCTTTAAGGATGGATTAAAGTAAAACGCATTAAACTATGTTTTATTATATCCTGGGGCCTGAAATGAAGACTGCAAATAAGGGAATAATTTTTGATATTTAATAATAATAATAATAATAATAATAATAATAATCGTTTATTTATACAACAGGGCACATTTACAATAAAATATCTTTCAATAAATTTTACAGAACACAGTTGCTGATTTGCCTGAACTAGATTGAAATCTGTGTTTCAGGATAGATAGCGCTAATGTAAAATTAATAATAAAATAACAATTTATCAACTACCTATGATAAAAACTTAAAATTAAAGGACACATAACAATTTTATTTACACACAAAAAGGAGGTCTTCTGTCTCTAAGTACGAGATGCTTAATAAATATTGCACAATTATCTTTTTACAGCTATAATAATTTAACTTATATATATTTAGATCCTTGTTCAGTCTATTGTATAGAAATGGACCTAAAAATGTAAAAAATCTTTTTATAAAAACAAATTTTGAGGATGAGTTGGACTCGCAGACAATATCATTCCGTCTCTTATTGGTCTTTTCGGTGCTGTAAGTAAGCATGGTGTGCTGTTTTAATACCAGTTGCATAAAGAAAAGCTGGCGAACAGTCAGTACGTTGCAGGATTTGTATAGGAGATCTGTGGGATATAGAAAGGGATGGAAATTGGCTACTTTTAAGATGGCTCTCTGAGCTCTTTCAAGAGGGAGTAAGTAAGTTTTGGATGCTCCACCCCATGAAGTGATACAGTACTGGATTACGGATTGCCCTAGGGCCAAATAAACTTGTGCGATTACTTTTGGATCCGCAATAGTTCGCAGTTTTTTAAAGACGTAGATTAATTTGCGCACTCTTTTAACCAGACTCTCAATATGTGGTCGAAAAGAGAGGGTATCGTCTATTATTACTCCGAGATATTTAATGTTGCTTGTTTGAAGGATAAAAGGACAATCACATGTACTGATAGTGTGGAGTGCACATTTATGAGCAAACAGATGAGGATGAGTAATGTTAGTATGAGGCTTGCGCATGGAGAACTGAATATATTTAGTCTTGTCAGCATTTAATGTTAGTAAATTACTTTGAAGCCAGTTAGTCACCTTATTGAAACCTAATTGAGCGTATTCGTACAATTCTTTACTGGTTTTGGCGGTAAATATTAAGGCCGTGTCGTCGGCGTATGAAACAATTTTGCCATGTTGTATATTCAAATTGCACAAATCATTAATATAAATGAGGAAAAGGGTTGGGGCCAAAATGCTGCCTTGGGGAACACCAAAACCAGTACTTTTTTGCTCATCGCTCGTAATATCGTCTATTCTAACACATTGATATCTGTCGCCTAGGTAGTCAGCAAATAGTTTCAGCGGGGTTCCCCTTATTCCCATAGTCTCTAGTTTGTTTAGGAGCTTAGAAACAGACACTGTGTCAAAAGCTTTCGCTAGATCAAGGAAGACCCCTAACGTCTGGTTTCCTTTGCCAAGTTCCTCTGAGACATAATCAGTCAGGTGGTGCACCGCATCGGCTGTGGATAATTTGGCTCTAAAACCAAATTGCGTAGATGATAGTAAATTATTTTTTTCTAAATAATTAACTAACCTGCTATTTAAGATTTTCTCAAGAATTTTAGAAATTGATGAGAGTAATGATATTGGCCTATAATTATTAACCAAAAGTTTGTTCCCGGATTTAAATATAGGGATTATAACTGCTTTTTTAAGGCATTTAGGAAAAATGCCTTCAGAAAAACAGATACGAAAAATATAGGTCAGGGGAGGTACCAAGATATGCTTGAATTGTTTGAGGATCTTACTGCTAATATTATCCCATCCAACAGCACAGTCATCTTTTAGTCCACTAATAATTCGTGTTATTTCGTCTTCGTCAGTGTCAAGCAGTCCGAACGATTGTAGTGCGTGCTTATTATTCAATGCTTGGGAAGGTGGTTGATCACTGTAATGCTGGGGTATCTGTTCGGCAAGACTTTTCCCAACATTAAGGAAAAAGTTATTGACATGGTTGGCTGATGAAAGAGGCGAACTATTCGTTAACAATAAACTCGAATTTGATTCACGCTGTTTTGACATGTATGTGACGTTTTTAATATGTTTCCAAAGTTGCTTGCTATTGTTTCCTGCTCTGACCAATTCATTTTTATCATAATTCCTTTTCAAATTCTTTAAGAGATTGTTACAAAAATTCCTGTATCTTTTATAAGTCGTATTAATGATACTATTACCTGGGTCTCTCCTAGATGACTGATGAAGTTTGTCTCTGTGTCTTATACACCGGATCAGGCCAGGAGTGATCCAAGGTTTAATATTATTAAGTTTCTTGTTTATTGTAATAACAGTGGTGTTACGTAATATTGCTAATTGCACTTGTTTTATTAAGTACGATAAAGCAAAATTTGCGTCAGCAGAATTGTAAACTGGGCTAAAGTCAAGTTTGCATAAATCATATTCGAGTTTGTTAGCATTTAATTGTGTTTTGGTCTGGGGACGATTCAGCTTAGGCAGCATTAAGTTTAAGGTTAGTAGAACAGCGTGATGGTCAGTAATTGTAGAGTTAGTAACAAGCGTAACATATGATAAACTGGATTTGATGATCATATGGTCGAGGCAGGAACCACTATCATGAGTAGGCAAGGTGTGCGCAGGTAGAAAACCATGGAAGGAGCAGATATTCAGATACTCTTGGGTCCCTGCATCGCAGTTATCAGCATTTATGTTTATATTTATGTCACCTGTTAGTATGACATTATTAAATGCGCTTAGGTCTACAAAAATTTGGTTTAAGGCAGCGTTAAAGGAATCCAAGTTTCTAGCGGAAGGGGATCTATACATGGCGACTATTGCTGTAGTTGTACCAATTTTGATGATCAAACAGTTACTCATACAGTCTTGAAGAGTAGGTTCTTCCACTGAGACCAATAGTGATTCCTTTGAATAGACCACCACTCCAGCGTTTTGGTTATTATTTAGCTTGGTGTACAATAAGTTATAGCCTGGCATAACTGGGAGGTTATCCTGGCGATCGGATAGCCAGCATTCGGTTAAAACCATCACATCACAATTAAAATTAAGTCTACTAAGAAAAATGTTAAAGCTATCGATATTCTTAAAAATACTGCGAATGTTTTGTGTTAGTATGGTCAGTGACTTTTTATAATCGGAAAGATATTGAATGCAGTCCTCAACCTGGCATGCCTTTGCATCAGGCACAAAAGTGTAATCTATATCAGTAATTAAATTATTATCCATACTAGTAAAATAAGAGTATAAAGAGTAAGTTAAGTCTAAAAATATAAACAAAATGTGGCGCTCTTAGGTGCCTTCATAGTCAACCGAGTTAAGGTACCTGTTTTCGGCAGCTTTTTTAGCAGGACACTCCAAGTCTCCCGTCTTGTGGTTTGCTGGTTTCTTGAAGCGCAAACATGTGGCACATCTCGGCGCAACGGCTTTTTTGGGGCAATCTTGAATGGTGTGCCCTTCTTCACCGCAGTGTCCACAAGTAGGGGAAGCTATCTTGCACGTCTTAGCTGCATGACCGTACTGCTGGCACTTGTAACACCTCGTTACCAGTGTGAAGTCTCGAACCGGGCAGGACGTCCAATTTATGAATAATCTGTCCTGTGTGATGAGAGCCTTACGTATATTTGCTGGAACTTCTATGATGTAGTTACAGTTCTCTGCATCCTTTCTGCCGGATTTGTGGCTTAGCTTAATTGAGGTCAAAAATGATTCTTGAGAGATGGAGGGCAGTTTGTCGGCCAAGTTTTGTTCATAGATACATTTAAAAACCTCATTTTCAGCCATAGATGCAGGGACCCCTATAACTATTATGCGTGGTTTGCGCTTTCTAGGTTCATCGACGGTGAGAGCTGTCGTAGCCGATTGGACCGTTTGTTTGAGCTTTTCTAGGTCTTCCTTTGTCTCTGTGCTGATTATAAGCCCACCTTTTCCTATTTTGTGTACACTTCTGACTTTTAGTTTCATGTCACCAGGGCAAACGATTTGTTGGACTATGTTTTTGGTTTCGTCACAGGTCTTAGAATTGTCGCTAGGGAAAATCGCCACGGAGCTAAAAGTATTAGGACGAACATAGCTGTTAGACCCCTTCTTCACCATATCTGCAAACGATGTTGTTCTCGTTTCTTGCCTTGCACAGGTTTCCTTAATGGTCCGGTTCATCTCCATTACGTAGTCCTTAAGGTTGCGGTCTTCATTAAATTTGTTCAGGGAGTTGTGGGTCTTGTATGCATATTGCTTAAGGGACTGGTATTGAACAGCCATTTGCGAAACTCCATGTCCAATTTTACGGCAAAGAGTGCTAATTTTAAGCTTTTGCTCTGAATTGAGCTTCCCATCAGAAGAAATTGTACATACCTCTTGCAAACACTGTTCAATAGAGGTCATCCAGTTCTGAATCTCGGGAGTCGAAACTGTCGCCATTTCCTCGTTTCCTACGGCTTGGTCACATCTGTGTGGTTGGGGCTGAGTCGGTGTAGGTGTTGGGGGAGGGCTGCGCCGCGTCAACCCACTCCGGTTAAAGGGGCTGCCTTCCATATTTCAGATTATGATACTCGTATATGATCAAATCAGTCCATTTTTGACTAAACAGCACTTAGAAAATTGTATTAGTTACACGTTAGTAGGTACACTAAAAAAGTAGGTCACTGTTAATGCAACTGTTAATTTATTATATTTAAATTAATATACATTGATTAGCACGTCTGTTTGCGTTGAGTGCAAAAAGAACTCTTTGTCTCTTTGTCAATTTGAATGACTTAAAATGACATCAAGCCATTTTTTCTCCCTGATTCTTCTCCAGGCAGTCTGAAATTATATTTTTTAAATTTATTTCAAATATACGAAGTAACACACCTAAATCAGCGATTAATATGGGAAGTTGAAACTTTTTTGCCATTTCCCTACAATGTTCCTCGGGAAATGTGAAATTTCATGATCACGTCTTTTAAGTATTCGGTACACCATTCCATATAAAGTTTTATTATGCTTACGTTGAAGACTACCTCCTATTTATATGCTGCATTGTGTAAATAATCTTATAATTTCGTTCATCATGGTCACCCTACTTCAAGAATTGAAATATACTTACTTGAAGAAAGAAACACCGCATCCTGCATAAGATTCGCTTTTGCAACCTTGAATCGCACACTTTTTAACCATCTTTATTAGATCCGAATAAAGAAATTTATTGTTTTACAACAAATAAATATGGCTGGTGGGTTACCAGTCTAACTTATATAATTATATATTCTACTAATAATCTTTTCTTTTTTAATTACATTTCAATACAGTATCTAAAAAAATGTTCCAGTATGCTAAAAAAATGTTCTCATTGTAACAGATAATTGAAAAATATTAGAAATATATCGGAACGAAAGTTAACGTTTTTTTAATAAGACACGACAATTTTATTTTTTCCTACCATTCCTACTAAATTCGGGAATAATCCTCCTGGCAACACTTTAGAAAGGGACACAGGGCTCTCCAAGTGCTTTCTCCCTCGGACCGGATTTCTCTTTGACCAAGTGATTGTCTGTAATAGAACTTAATTTCATAAACATAAGGTTTATTTTTATATTGGTGTCAAATTGACAATGCTCATTCCAGATTGTAGTAGAAATTCCTTGGTCTAGATTAAGCAACGTTGCATTTGCGTCTAATTCGCAATACGTCAAAAAAGACTCAATTTTCATAATTTTTTGACAGATTGGGACTGACATGCAAATGCGAACGTTTTGTTTTAAATTAGTAGAATTTATTGGTACTCTGGTCTTATTATAACCTAATTTTCTTATCCGATGTTTCAATAATCTATTAACTTTTACCTGACGAATAAAGATGACAGCTTGACAGCTTTTGTTTCGAAAATATATCAAATAGAAGTCTTCATTGTTTAGTTAAGAAAATATCAAAATCAAAAGCTAACTATTTCCACGCAGACAAAGTCGCTAAAAAGTTAATAAACATATTATTAAAAAAAAATGCTGATTCCACTTCGTTTATTTTCATGAAGCTTTTGGTTATAATTTCATTTTAGAGCTGCTTATTTGAAACGGAATAAATAAACATTAACAATGAAAATAGGTTTATTTGAATCTTAGCAAATATAAACAGTTCAGTGATCTGTCTACCTGTAATAGGCAATTATTTTGATCACCTTCTGGTCTTCTGCTTGAAAGCATTATTTTTTGCAAAACCGACTATTCCAGTTACATATATGAATATTAATTACGAATTGGAAGGAAGAGGCATAACACCGTGAGCATTATAAGAAACGGATGGAGGCTTTTGCTCAGCAGTGGGCCAGCACCTGCTAGTATAATAAAAATAAAATTTTGGAATGTACGTATAGAACTATTGGTCTTAATTGAAGTCTTTTGTGAATGTTCACTGTTCAGTCATTGGTAAGAAACAGTTTTTTTTAATCTTTTGTTTTAGGGACTTTTGTTCTATGAACATCTCAGCCCCGTTGAGTCATAACTAAACAATACAACTACACAATTAATATTATTCTAAACTAATCAAGGGATGAAACAGTTATTATAATAAGGTGATCAACCTCCTAAATACAGTACAGATGCTATCAAATGAAAAACTTATGCAAATCAGTAGACGAAACATTTTATCCAAGAAATTGATTAAATTTGCAGACAACTATAATAAATACAGTAGTTTTTAATACTATAAGCCTTATTTATAAAACTTTTAAAACATGTGGCTATAGAATTATCGAGGTAGCGGAACAGAGATTAAAGTCCCGCAAACCTCCATTGAAAAGGGAGGATCCTCCGACCGGACGCTTGTTGTGTCCGCTGGGCAACTGCCCGATAGATGATATTCGGGCTGTTGTAAGTGTTCAAATCGCAAGGTAAATTGTAAAGGTCCCTATCTGAACTCCACAACCCGGTTTTGAATGTGTTCTGACTGAGTTCTGACTGTAAAAAAAATAAATAAAAAAAAAATCTGTTTGCTGCAAACTGACTCAAATACAGAAATGGCATCTTAATTAAATTTATTTTTAGATAATTTTAATTTAGAATCCGCTAATTATTATTGAAACTAATCAAATTGAAAAGTTTTTTTTATAAATAAGACCCTAGATGACTACTGCAATATTTTCTGCCTTGTTTGACTAGTCGCAAGCGCTTCAGCAAAAAGCTTGAGGTCCTGGTTTACATTTATGGAATATTTGTTTGTGATTTTAATCTGGAATTTGCAGTGCAGCTCGGAGTCTTCATTTATTCTCGGTTGATGCAGTAGGACCACCCCCGAATTCAAAGGACTTAGACACATATCTAGACAAATGAAGGTCTACAACATAATTATAATGCAAATCCATCAAGGAACACAGGCGAAATAATCCCTAATAATTTTATAAATGCAATAGTAACTCCGTCTGTCTGTCAGTCTGTCTGTTACGCTTTCATGCTAAAACGGCTGATCGGATCGTCATGAAATTTGGCAGATTTGTAGCCTGGGATATGGAAAAGGACATAGGCTACTTTTTTACGCGATAACCAACATACACGCGGGCGGAGCCGTTGGCATAAACTAGTATGTTATAGTTTCGACTAAAATAATTTATCAATTGTATAGAGAAATAAAATCGACTGCCCCATACATTTATGTGCACATAACTCGACAAAATGTTCTGAACAGCCGATTTTTTCGCGATTTCGTGGTTGGTATAATGGTAAAAGATGTTCATAATGATGCGTACCAAGAGGTATTGCGTTTTTTCTGTTACACGTTGTATACGGTAACATAAAGAAATTTGTTTTTCTACACCTTTCATAGGCTTAAACGCCTGTTCCGCAGAGACTAATATTTCACAGAAAACTGTCAAATCGGCCTCGTGTGCAAAGCTACGCCGCGCACCGTTAGCAAAAGCAAGATCACAGAGGCATTACTCATACAAGCCTATGCTACATGAATTTCTGATTTGTCTAAGCTCTGTATCATGGAGATGACATGGAACAACGAAATTTAAACCTTATTCATTGCCTGTGTAGATTCAACACCATTGCCTGTGTTGAATCTACACAGGCAATGAATAAGATTTAAATTTCGTGGTTCCATGTTTGAACGACCATGTTCTTCTATCTTTGCACCAGTTTTAGGGTGCTTTATGCATTAAGAGTGTCTTTGTACTGTTAATTTTGGGCTATTCTACTTTTTAGTGCCTAAAATGGAGATGCAAAGGTCATTGGGCACCTTAGTATGGAAACCATACCCATGGCGGACACAAATGAAATTAGTAGAGTGTAATGATATAAGGCTCTGATTTACTATGGCATTAGTCACATTAATGTGAGCCACGGGAATCTTGAAAATTTCAAGTGTTATAAACTGATATGAGGAATATGAATAAAATGCTAGTTCATAAAAATGTTTTTTTTTCAATTTGATCCAAATCAAGCATAAGATCATTTAAGAAGGCAGCAGGTGCGTCTGTTGCTTCCTGATGTCTGGGCCAAGACAGATAATAAACTATGCTAGCGATATGGGCGCAGCTCCCGACAGTTCGGCGGCCGTGTATACATGAGCAGTAGTACTCTTCTATACTTTGTCGTCCGTGTTGTGTTGGGTTTAACAAAATATATGTATAGTACTGTTTCGATCGGATATGACGTGACTGGATTCGCCCTCTGATCAAAATCTTATTATCAATTAAATGTCGATGTCGATACATTTCTATTAAATAATCCCCGTTTGGTCTTATGTGCTCGTGACAATAAGACCTTGCGATTCTCAAATGGTATGAGCCCAAGGTGAATAAGATCAAATCTTCATAGGTCAGCTGTGGAAAATCTTCAAAGTCTGGACTGTTTCCATCTAGAGGCACGAATGCTACTCTTTGTCTGTTCAAGTTATTTGTTGATACGTATTCTGCTAACTCATTTTCTGTATTTATATTTTGATTTATAATATCGACAAACTGATTGGCGTATATATTATCTTCATATGGCCGTCGAGAAGCGTTGATAACTGCCGCGGTTATTTTGAAATCGGTCATCATATTTCGCATCGCAACATTAAAATATGTATGTCGAAATATTTTAAAATCTTTCTTAAATCGTCCATTAATTGTTTCGATTACCCAACGGCACATTGTAATTAATCGAGATTTGTTAGCGTCAATTGTTGATAACTGTTCTCGTACAAGATCCCGGTACCTTTCGAGAAACACTCCATTAAGACAGTGTTTTCTTCGACGTAACACAGATCGATTGCATGACACACAACTGTTTTGTCTTTCCATATCAACGAAAATTCAATCCAAAAGCAAGTAGCCAGAGTCCATAAAACACGCTAACGTAGTCGATAAAACAATAAACAAAACAAATCAGATAAACGTACAGGTCAGAACGATAGCTAACGAAGGACTGCGCAGAGGGCGGTGAGTCAGTGCGCGAGCGCAACAAAACTAGTTTGGCCTAACTAATGTGCGAAAGAGACAGCGTATACATGCCTCTCGGCTCATCAGTGCACCATGCTGTATGCTATCGAAATTCTTTTATGCCTTTAATGATGGAATAAAATCCTCTGAAACCGTTTGTTTTTTATTTTTTTAAACGATCCTGTACATTTTTCTCCATCGATTTTTCAATAAATAACTATATACAATGAAAGGTCATATTATTCCCCTTAGTTTAAAACTATTTTGATTAATGTCCGCCACTCTTCGCAAAGCGGGTCAGATACGCCCAATGACCTTTATAAACACATTTACAAAATTGCAGATGTCTCGAAATATTTTCCTAGCAGTGTTACTAACGTTTGTTCTCAACCAGGGCTCAATTTTTACTAAGAATTTCTTCATTATTCTGGGTTTTTTATTGCAAAAAAGTCTCATCCGTTTCTAAAATTACCACTGCATTACCAGTCCTCATGTCGTATCGTCATGAAATGTCCACTGCGTTACCAAAAACTAGTATTTTTATATTCTTAGCCCACATAATTTCGATAAAAGATATCATTCAGGAGAGCGTGTGCATTTCTGATTTAAAAAATAAAAGGTTTTTTGAAGATTATCTCGAGTTAGAAATTATGAGTTTAAATTGTACAGTTCGATTTACTGGCTTCTGACAATCCGTAACGACTGCTAAAGATCTACAAATGACAGCCGGGACCAACGGCTTAACGTGCTTTCCGTGGCATGGAGGAAACTCGATATGTTAAGATGGTCACCCATCCACAGACCTTTGCAAGCGTTGCTTAACCTTGAAGATCGATTCGTGCGGCTGTTATTAATCCACGAGCTCCTCCGAGTTAAGGCGCTGTGCATTAAAAACTGAAAAATTGCTGGTTTGTTAACGTAATTTTAGACAAATCCATTTAGTTTAAAGCTGCAGAAAAAATATATGTTAATTTTAACTATATTTCAAAGAACATTGTTGTTTCCGGCACATGTTTAAAAATAAAATCCTCAATAGAAATGATCGTCAAAGTTACCTCTAACTTTGATCTTAGAAAAAAAAAACCTGTATTACTAGCCTACTTATGCCGATAAAATTTATACCAAATATTTAATTAAATCTTAATGCAAAACTTTGTTGTTTTAGATTTTAAATAGCTCAACTTAGTTTGAAGTAAATCGACAAAATGCTTCATATTTGGCAAGAAATTGCAAGCATTGTGTCGTCGCGCTTCTCTTTCTTTTCTATACAGTCCGAGAGTGACCGAGTTTTTGCTGATCACAGCACACGGATAAAAATCGTATGACTGAAATATGATAGGTGGCTGTCAAGTTCATAGGTGGATCAAATAATAATATAAAATTAATAAATATGAACAAATAGTGTTGCCAAGAAGTACCGTGTTACTTAGTTATTGGATTGTGGAGGTCTGGTAGGCAGCCGCTCCACGTAAAATACTGATATTCAGTTGAATCCGGTTTGACTGGAAGCCGACCTCAACGAAGTTGGTAAAAGGCTTGGCAGATGATAATCCTAGATAAAGTCTGAGTGTATTTTTTATTTAATAGTAGGTACTTCTACGCCTTCGACAATACCCACGAAAAAAATGCTGTTATCGAACCCTAACTACACTTTAATAATAAGGATAACCACGTACTAACGATTGGGTATTCCCAAAAGGTTTTTAATCAAAGCCCTGATCGCCCTGCCAATAAAATATGGGGCCATTAAAATTTTACGTGCCCTATAAAGGGAATTATACGACCAATCTGTTAGTAGAACGGCTGGATTTTAGAATTGAGGATTAAGATGTAGTAAGGGGCATTTTTAATTGTTTGTCTACCTTCAAAGTGGTGTTTAATTAAGTGGGAAACTTTTGGAATTTTATATATTTTGTGTCTTTATCTGCTGTGAAGTGACAATCAGCCTAGCCTTTCCCCAATTACCTACAAATGGAGTGAATAGATGCAGGGGTGAATCGGCACAAAACTTTCAAGGGGATTTTTACGTTATAAAAATCTTTTTCGTTCACTCTTGCTTTGAAGGCAGACGGGAACACAGAAAGGAAGGAGACATAGACGCTGGCAGAAAGTTGATTGGGCATAAAGGGCGCGAAAGTACATAGAGGAAAGGGGCTCCACACTGGCACAACTATTTAGTTATGGTTTAATTTACTTAATAGTTAGTCCTCGTCATGGAGTTTGGGGCACAGCCACTCAGCGTTAATGTCTCAATCTTAATAACAGTAAGGCAACGTTTTAAGAAATCTAAACTGTGTTATCTCAGCAACAGCTTTAGACCTAAAATACTTGATATTTTACTTAAAGTTATGAAGGCAGAACATTTAAATATCTAGTTACAAAAGTTAGCCTGACTTCTTATCTCGGCCGCTTGGCCTTGCAATAAATATAAGGATTCTAACTAAGGACTTTTCTCTCTTAAATTATTGTAGCAGGATAAGAACTTTTTAAATATATTAACATGTACTAATATTTAAAAATAGCCATTGCTGTATGCCTGTGGCACGACAAATTGATCAGAATTTTGTATTCATTAGACTTACAAGAGACCACACATACATAGACATAGATAACTCAAGGATCACAATTACTACTATGACGTCAACACAAGCACTATTAGGTAAAGGAAAATCAAAACAATTCAAAGACGCCGCCAAGTGACTGACTGACCCAACCACATAACTGACGACCGACTAGCGTACACCGATGCATAAGCTGGGCACCGAAACCGGCACGCGAAGTAGTTGCTCTTGCGGTATCTGTGTCTATCTATATCTATGCTAGAGACCCACTCCGGCTTCGCAAGGGTTCGAATAATAATTATAATAATATACGCAAACCTTCCTCGTTTATCGTTCTTTCTATCAGTGAAAAACATTTAGAAACCAATTGCATGGTTTAGAAGAGAGTGCCAATTCTACTACCTAATTTGTGAGCAACGTTCGCAAATTCGCGAGTCAATTACAATCTGCCAAAAATGTATGGAAATTGCTTTTTTTACAGATTGCAACTGACATGCGAATGGGAGCGTTGGATTAAAATTAGTAGATTTGGCCTTCAGACCTCCACAACCTATTAACTGGGCAAAAGTACGGTACTTCTTGGCAGAACTGATGTCAAGTTTTCTGGCGTCTGACAATCCGTAACGACTGCCATAGATCGTGGCACACAAAAACATGCATTAGGCGATGTGGCACTGATCATAATACGTTCTGAGCCCTAACTGATGTAGCCCGCATTTGGAATTGGCGGTTCGCGTGATAAGTTGGTTCATCATCATCAAACACAGCTCTACTATGCTCACAACTGATAGCCTCTCATTGCCCACCTACACATGCCTTTTTTGGATGGGAAATCATCAAATGACTCCTGCCGCTCTGCGTGGAGCGGGAAGGAGTGTCAGACTCTTACTGACTAAAACTCATCCGTGCTCCTCGTAGTGCCTTTTTCTTTCCAGGGCCGCGGTAACTCTTTCGAACAAAATCCGCAACACGCCTACACATGCCTTTGTTGACATATTTTTTAATTCTTTTATTTTTCTGTATCGTGTTTCAAGTGCGACAAATAAATTTTATTCTTTCTTTACGCTCTTTCCAGGTTCCACCTACGAAGGCAACAATGTTGTCTACCCGTCTCGCTGCAGAATGACCAACATTCTTTCTACCAGGTGAACTTAAGCATTTTTTTTGTTTCGGCGCTTGTGAAAGCAGATTATGCCTTAGGGTCACCCCAGATTTATCGACGCGGAATCGGCTTAAGCCGAGTGCGTATCACCACACTACTCGACTTATCGCCGAAAACGGCTCGTTTTGCCGTCGGCTGGAGTCGCGACGCGTCGTCTGAGCCGAGCCGATGCGAATGGTATTAGTAACACCCTTATTACGTAGACATAAAGGCTTTTTTGACCGGTGTTAGCCGATTTCGCGTCGATAAATGTGGGGAGACCCTTATGGTCCCTATCGGAATACTCATAGCATTGCATATATGAATTCCTTTCTCTATTTTTGCCTGGAATTATCTAATTCCTCTTTTGCACCAATCTTTTAAAATTATTTCCTCTGTAGAATCTTCTAAGAGTTAAGATGCCTTATATATATAAAGTACGTTTTTAAATACAACGTGTAACAGAATAAGTGCAATACAATCTAGAAGTCTTAAAAAAAAACAAAAACTGTTCGGAACATTTTGTCGAGATATGCGCATATTTTTTTCGGGGTTAGTCCCATAGTAAAAGTTGTTCATAATAATGAGTACAATAACCCCTTTCAGGTATTGTGTAGGTATATTCTGTTACACGTTGTAGTTTCTTGTATGGGTCAAAAAGGTTTGTTGAAATAAAACACAAAATATAATCAGCAGTAATATTTTAAATTGCGTTGAATCACAATTTTGTAGTGTTTATAGATTATAATAATTACAAAGGAAGATTATTTTTTGTTCAAAGTACACTTATCCAACAGATCGTGTTCATGCACTCTCGTGTCCATCATCTCAGAATATTTTACATAAATCATAAAGATTAGTTTCATTCAAAGTACTAAAAAAACTTACAAAAACGAAAAAAAAAAGTTTGTTTTAACCAATTGAATAGGTAACCTTATCTGATAACATTTTGAATTCATTTCATAAATTATAACCCTTTTCAATCAATAACATTTTTTGAAAATGTTAACTTATACTAATTTTACATAAATTCCTAAAAAGTTAAAAAGAAAACCTTGAAATCAATACTCATTCACAAAATCATTATTACATATTGAATACATTCATAAGAAATAAGTACATGATTAATTACGATTATAAATACTTAGGAACAATATTGTTTATTTACAGTTCACACAAAATACCTACAAAATTAAAAATTAACTAAAAAAGACTGATGACTAAAAGTAATGTTGAGACAAATACGACATTTTCATTTTCAGAAATTATTTACAACTCATTTTCAAGATTAACATTACCTTTTAAAAATAGATGTCAAAAATACAGTTCACATAATTCCAATATAATTCATAAAATCCAATTATAATTCATACAGCATTTTTTTACGAAAGATGAACTATAAAAAGAGATTCTAAGCTGTTCGTCTGGATAGTCCTCATTCATACGTCCCTCCATATTTTGGTGTCTTAGAAACCTTGAAACTGGCAGTACGTAACAATTTCTTACATTTGCTAATATTAAAATTAAAGAAAAACTTACTTACATGCAACATTTAAGATTGCATATAAATAATTATATTAATTAAAAAATTAAATAACATCATAAAATTCGCTATCAAACGCTCGTTTTCTATATAAATTTGTTTATAAAGCAATAATACTAGTAGCCAGCTATAAAAATATAGGATTGTAATGATTTTTGAAAATATTATAAATTAAAATTACGTTTGTATTCTTTTTTCTACAATAAAATGACTAGCGCTTAGGTAACTAAATATTCATGGCAGATAATTCATGACTACCTACTGCATGACTAAATCAGGCACTATTGCATGTTATTTAAAGAATTAATGTTATTATTATTTTAACATGCTTATTATTGGTAATATTTGACTAAAATATTAAAAATACTCAAACATGACTAAAATGCATTTCAAAACATTATTACAATCCTACAAAAAGGATTTAGCAGCTATGAATATTATTAAAAGAATTTCTAGTGATCTAGCATTTCATAAAAAAAATACAAACTAATGTCGTACGCGAGTGTCGAAAACGTCAAAGTTATAATTAAGTAAGTATCTAAGTGATATGCAATATACTTTAGGCAGGCTCATTTTGATTAAAAAAAAACTTCATTTTTACACAGAGGTGATCAATATTAGTTTTAGCCATTCATTATGAACAATTTACGAATACCTTCAAATAAAATATTTTTATAAATAAAAGATAAAATGACTAAAACTAAAATAATGCGCCTCTACAAAAGTATACGCAAGCTACCGCGAATTAATTCACTACTAGAAATTGCATAAACAACAGACGTAAGTAACTTAGAACTACCCTAAAATCATAATGCTAAAAATCAATGCCTTTTGCAATCTTTTTTATCACATTTTCGTCAAAAGAAACGTGCCTACGGCATAATAAATTCATAAAGCTCAACTATTTACGGCCCACCCGAAAAGATAAAAAAAGAAATCCAATCATAGTCTCACTAATCTCATTCCAGTACCAGTTAGTAACAATTTCTATCTTTTAGTCTTAGGAATACTTACTAAATATGAAGTTAAAATGTGTGAACAAGCTTCTTATAATATAATAATAAAAAGTATTAGTTAAACTTTTAGTTTTAAATTCTATGTATAGATTTCAAGTTTTTTTTATTATTTCATATAATAGTAATTTATCTAACTAAATCTACTTCTAGTGCACTATCTTTTAGCTGTGGTCAATGACTAAGCCTCGCCGTAAGTGTGTCACTTTTATTATCCTCAAAAAGTTTATTGCTTTCGTTCTTTTCTAAAAGAAAACACATTGTAAAATATGTTAAGAGCTTGTTTTATAATCTTTTTTTACAAAAATGAATTCTTTTTTTTAATTAATTTATGTAATTGACATTTCTTTTATAGAAAAATAATAAAATAAATTAATACTTTTTTTGGTAATTTTTTGGCGTTCCATAAAGTAATTTATACATTTTACTAAAAAAAAGGATATTAATAAGGACACAGTTATCGGTGGCACTAAGAAGCGTCTATATTTCAACTGTACTGTGACGATCGCGTGGATACTAAAATACTCTTTCTTTACAAATCGGAGTTTATTCCACCACAAAAATATTATTGCTTTCAGAGGTTCTGCGTTACTGAGAAAAATATTTTTTTTAATTTGTTTTCATTATATTTCCACCGTTTTACATTTTAATTACTTTGTCAGCGCTCCAGAAGCAATCGTGCACGCTATCTAAAAATATAGGTTTACGCATGACCACTAGCTAAACGAACTATTTGTTCGAAAATTAAGACAGAAATGATAGAATAACTTTTATGGAAAATTAATACATCAAAACTTTTGGCGCAATACATCTCGAAATACTGGTATCGTACCCGCCATTACTACATATACATATATAAATATAACATCTTAAAATTAGCGATCCAAAAATATGAAATATACGTGTTGTATTAGTGCGCCCCCGGCCGCTCCGCGCAGGCCGCGCGTGCCACCACGCCAAGTGTTTGCAAGCCCGCGATATTTGCGACTTTTGCCGTTCGCTACCGGAGGGTGCAAAAGCCGCCACAACTGGACGGTTTTTCTCAATCCTCGTCGCGTGTTTATTTTCCTCTAATCGAAAAAATGCTAGTTCATTCTCAACAAAACACCGCTCGACATTGAACGGAGAAAAATTGAAATTTTCGCTGCGAATCAACCAACAGTTTTTACCTACTTTTTCAACTCTGGGCCTCTCAAAATCTTAATAAACAGGAATATATCGGAATGTACGAACACTTGAAAAAATTAAAAATTACAGAAAGAGTAAGAATTTTTAAGAAAAACTAAGACTCAAATCTAATTAATATATTTAACTGAATGAAATAAATAAAGTTAAGAGATAGTTGAAGTAAGTTTGATAATTCAACGTACCAGGGCCCTGCTCAAGCAAAGCATCCTTATTCGTTCGAAACTTTTGCTTTATAAAAATACGAATCGAAAATATCTCGACTGTAGCACGTCTTCTTATGGTTAAGCTATGATTATTCTATTATTTCTTATACTATAAAACTTTACTATGTTTACTACATTAAAATATCAGAGAATTCAGAAAAAGGGAATATTTAGGGTTTTATTTTCTATATTTAAGTGGTGCACAACCTTATTTCTTCATGAACGCTAGGTAAGTATGGCGTTAGCATAACGAGGATCTAAAACAAAAGTTTACTATAAAAACTAAGAGTAGATGTAGGTAATTGATGAAAAGTCATAATAACGATCCGCACTTATTGGAATAGGAACTAGGGGAGGAAAAATACGAACTTAACGATATCATGGCGAAAGATAACGAAGAATGAACAGAAAACAAACTATTGATAACACGGTCGAAGGTCTCTCATAAGATTAGATCTAATCTAAAGGG
Source organism: Melanchra persicariae (assembly GCA_947386135.1). Lineage (NCBI taxonomy): Eukaryota > Metazoa > Arthropoda > Insecta > Lepidoptera > Noctuidae > Melanchra > Melanchra persicariae. Next base: position 2,686,675 of record OX376657.1, on the reverse strand, counting down.
AGTCTCAAAGATTGTAGAACATGTTCGATGATATCTAAGGCTTCATCTTCACTGCATAGACTAAAAGAATTAAAACTATTTAGGCTGGAATGAAACCTATTGTTAACTTTCGACCGAAACTAACCGAGTAATTGATTACTTTTATTTCTCTTAAATACGATAAAATCTCAAAATACTCACAGCTCGTCGGGTTTATTGTTTTATACGCTAAGTGCATCTACTTTATAAGAACAGTGGCTTTTTAATAATTTGAATTTGTACTTAACCTACATATTTTAAACTCCATTGCTGAAATCATCCATAGAATAGAATTTATGTTTTGACTCGATCTAAAGTTCGAAGCAAAAAATACAACTCAATGTTTCACATTAAAATTCATTATCAAATCGTTTTGCAATTGACGTGAATCGCAAAAGCCAAACGTTACCCAACCATTTTGTAGATATTTTATGAATTTTCAAAAAATTTGCGTTAAGTCTTACGAATTTTTTTCAGCCAATACGTATGATGATCTAGGTTTAATTACGTTACATCCAATTTAGAGTTTTCAAAAATATGATTCCAATAAATGTTCTAAACAAATATCTCAAAAATACATTATGAAAATATAATACAAATACGATAAAATTTATACTAAATATAACCCTGTCTATGACCTGAAGAGTTTAAAATAAAGAATAAATCGAAATCTAAACTCTGAACAAGTCATTTCTAAGGAAAACATAAATTACTTCCTAGAGTCACACGCGTTGCTATAATCCGTATATTATTATGCGCAGATGGAACTGCGGAGATTTACATTTGAAGATCGAAAGCAACAGTTTCGCTTCTTATAAATCCATCAAACCAATATGTTGAAACGGTTTCGAATCATAACGATGGTGTTTTGTTTCAGAAAAGGAAATCTAAACAGCGAAACGTGATAGTCAAAACTTTTCGTATCGTCTACAATAAAATACGACATAAAAAAGAATTGTTAAAACATTTTAGATAGACAAGGCCTGAGTCAGTTCACAACTCCGATAAGAAACCTGTTTTATGAAATTACATAAATTACATTTCGTATGTATTATCAGACATTATATTTGATAATGTGAAAGGTATCGCTTAATTTGAAATACTCGATGTAAAAAAATCACAGTATACTCAAACTGAAGATTTCGACTTGTAAATACGAGTAATTAAAGATAAAGTAAAACCTCCGATTGAGGATAGAATGGAAATGAATGTAGTTGAGGGAATTGATAGTGTCCGTTGAATAACTGCCGTTGTCAGATTTTAAACAGAAGCTCTAGAAGAAGATCTTCATCCACGTTCATTGGTGATTCAGGAGCAAGGTAATCAACGATCCTAGAAGATTGAAAGAGCATTATAATCGATTAGTTAGTTCAATTAAATAACACAAAAAGTCACTCTCAAAATTTCCAACCAAAATGTCCAATTGTCTGAGTAGGCAAAGATAAATGTTGATTATCAATCCACATTTTCGTGTGAGGTCACTGAATAACGTCACCAATGATGCTGACAATGACGGTGACGATGACGATGCTTACCTATTTGGCGTGGGTGGTGTACTGGTGATGCGCGGCAGCGAGTTTTGGCGGACATCCGGCGATCGCCGGGCCCCCCTCACGTTTTCGGCTCGTGCGTTCTGCAACCTGCCACAAATAGGGAAAAATACATTATAACATTGTTTATGTGCTAAGATTTAAACACCGACCACAATTATAATGAAATCATTCTAGAATTCACAAAAACATTCCGTTTTTACTCTCAAGAGTATAATGAACAAACAAATGTTGTATTTCACTACGAACACTTACGTTGGTAGTAAATTCCTCCCATGTGCTGCGTGAAAATAGTTTTGGGAATATTAAAATAAACTTCAATTGCAGATTAGAAAATATATAAAATTATTGTTTCGAAGACAAAATAGCCGCCATGCGATTTACCACATGAAATTCCAAATCTAGTCAAGTAGTAATACTTGCTAAACTTGAATCAAAATAAGAAGACAATAACTGTGTACTCAAGATACCAGACAAAAACATAATAACATTAAACAGTCTACCAGATTTTAAGAAAACGTTTCCATCTAACAGGCTAAGCTCTGAATATTCACGAAACTCGAATAAACAAGCTTGAACAAAAACCCTCCTTTAATTTAATAAAACATCAAGTCTAAAAGTTTAACAAAATCATGCTCTAAAGATTCTCTTATCGAAGGGAAGAAACAAACTTGGAAACAGTTGATTTATCTATCCGCCACAGATACAGAAGTTTCGAGAAAAGCTAAAATGTTTCATTCATAAAGTACAAACTGATTCGAGCTTAGATTACTCGGAAGGAATCGTGAACGAGCCAGTAGCCGAAATTAATTTAGCATTGACTGCGATGGAAGCAACGAATAAAGGTTTTAATTGTTGGAAATATTTGATGAATTTTCGCTTTGTTTGGTTTATTTGAAGAAAAGGATAGAATTGTTTTATTTTACAGAGTTGTACAAAATGGTCCCGGGTACTTTTCAGTTTCTTTAAATTTCCCATCTGTCGAATTTCAACCATAAATGTGTGTGAGAGTCAAGGGAATTAATGATACCTATCATCATTATTATTTTCTTTTTCGTCTTTCCAGTTTTTGATATCGTGAGTTTTAACTTCGTCAATGTCTACATAAATATCATTCAACCAAAACCAACTCCATGTAATCTTCAACTTTCTTATTAAAACCTTGAGGAAGTTTGAAGCTCAAAAGTTGTTCTTTCGAAACGATCTCTCTCGTTCGTTAAGACCGATATATTTGGATATCGAAAATTAGAAAGTGAGTCTTGAATTTTGTATGAAAGCTAATATTATTTTTCTTTTAGCATTAATTTGACCTTTCTACGTTGTGCAAATATTGGGATCCGAAAACATTTAGTGCTTTTTATTTATTTTGCTGTTCAAGTTATTCAAGTTTGATTGGACTGGGTGAACTCATTCTGATTAAAAAGCATTGGTTTTCAGAGAGTGGTTTCAATGAAAGATTTTCTATGGTGAGCCATATAGCAAAACTAGACATGCCTTTTTAATTGAGGTGGTACGTGATTACTTGTGAGTGTGACTCCATTTATCCATATCTTTTTACTGCGTGCTAACATAACATTAAACTTCACAACTTAAATCAACATGAATTTGTTGCTCATCAAGATAAAACTACTAAAAGACAGAACAAGCTTTATTGCTCGTATATTTAGTTAAAAGAAGCAATTAAATCCTCCTTTGTCATTAACTAAAAACATTAAAGGCCAGATTTGAACAACCGAATTAAAACTGAAACCTCTAAACCCCGGAACACCTTTAAAATAACAAGACAAACACAATAAACTGTTTCAGGGAAATACCACAAAAAGGGACCCATTATGTTCTTAAAATAGAAGTACGGATAAAGTCAAAGGTTGTGAATTAGGAGATTGTTGTAATTTTTGTTTATATAACCAACTTCCTCTAATTTTTCTGTTTAGGGATTTTCGTTACTAGGTTAGCAATCAACATGTTATACCTAATAATAAAGAATATTTGTGAAGAATAGTAAGTAGTGGAGACGCTTGGTGCCTATGAGGATTTCTTTTAGCTGAAATGATGATGAGAGATGATGGGGAACAGTAATGACAACTGAATGGCTAGTAAACCGATAAGTTGGGATGGGAGATGGGATGCGGCTGTGCATTTACGCACCGCCGCATCCTATACACCAGCTGGCAAGTTTTGTCACGTGGTTCTAGATTGTCTTACAAAACGCACAATATTGCGTACGACATTAAATTGACCAGCTAATTCAGACAATACTGATATTTTTATTGAAATAAAACCTTTACCATAGCTTGATTAACGAACAAATTTTAATAAACTCGATAAAACCAGAGAGGGTTACTTAAAAAACCAGGCGTTTTCATTCGCTGAATTATAAAACGCAGAAATAAGATTGGGTGGAGTTCATTCCTCACAAATAATATATAATATTTTTATATTCCTTCCCATTCAAAAGGCTTTAGCCCTTCCGTTGTGGCATAATGGAGTCGGTATATTAGTTCCGGGTAAACAATTCAGGGTTTCCACTGGATACAGAAGGAATATTATTTCTGTAAATAATATTTATTATGCGGTACACAATGCGTTGTGGCTTGACGCGCCTTTTTATTGAGTTTATGAAAAGGTCTGACATTGAAGTCTTGCGTTGTATTATTTTGTTTGTGTTTTTTTCTTTTTGCGGCTGTTGTTACTTTCAATGGTTGAATAATTATGTTGGGAATAAATCAATATTGATGAATAGTATTTTGTCAACAGCCTCGGGCTCCACGGCCTGTCATGCAGGTGACGTGCTGCGGCAATTATATTTTCGAGCCGTTTGGGGTTGAAATTCTTGGACCGTGGGGTCTGAGTGCTCATGCGTTATTTAAAGAACTTGCTAAACGCTTAGTTGACACTTGGCGTACCTAAGGGCTTGCTTTTTACCTCGGACAGAGGATAAGCATTACCATACAACGTGGCAATCCCACCAGTCTTTTGGGCTCACTTCCAGTCAACAGCGATGCGGATGAATTTTTTAACGCCATATTTAAGTTAGGAGTTTTTATTTTCATTTTAAAAACAAACTACTATTATTAGTATAATATAAAATGACATATAAATAAAACAGTTTTTTGAATCTTTTTAATCTAAAACGTATTCGATAGGTCTGTCAACTTGAAGTACCTATCTTGATTCTCAATACGTTTTTCTCGGAAAATGTGTTTACGAAGATCAATTTATCACATTCTGATAAAAACACTTCAACCTGCGTATAGTTGTTTCGTCTAGAGCCGTATTTAATTACGGTCGGTATTTCAATTACGCTCTTTTAAACGGCCTCTTTTCAAGGAATATTCAGTTTTCATCTATTTAGATCATAGAAAAATTCCGACTACTCATCATGAAATGAGACTTTAATTAAAATTCACGTGAAATCCGCTGACAACGTAATACGTTTTGATTTGCAAGCACTATAATAAATCAAAACGGTTCATTCCCCTTTGAAATGATTTCAATAAAATCGTGACAAAGCATTCTCATACGACACAATATAATTATTATGATTATGAACTATCGGTATTCAATTTCTTTCGACGAAACGAAATTGGGAATCGGCTCCGTATGTAGCATACAAAAATTGGACGCAAATTAGCAATAACATGGCTACCCATATTGGCGATTTTAAAAATAACGTATTTTAAGTTTTCAATGCCGCTACATCACACCCCTCCCGACCAGATAGATACTGTGTCTGGTGGGCAACTGCCCGACAATTGATATTCGGGCTTAGCATATTATGTTCTAATCGCACGGTCAACTCTGATATCGCGATTTAGGATTTTGTCAAGTTAGTTCGCAGCTGTCGAGATAGATGGCGCTGCGAGTCTCATTTGTTGTGATGTTGATTCTGCTGCGCTGATTTTTTGTTGCGGCATCAATGCCGCTACACGTACTCTAGCCCCCTGTTTCTGGAGGAAAAACATCGAGCCGTCACAAACCGCTGTCCGCTCGACTGTCTGTCAGCGGGCTGTATCTTATGAACCGTAATAGGCAGACAGTTGAAATTTTGCAAATTGCAAAAAACGTAAGAAAATTTGAATTTCACGGGCTACCCTGGCGCTTTCACCTTAGTACAATATGGGACTAAAAAACATTAGGGAACGTATCCATACTACGTAGGAAAGTGAAATAATGCAATCGGCTGTTGACAACTCATTCAACCAATCACAGGTTTCTTCTTTCTTTCCCTAACATCCCTTCGTATAAACCCTAACCGTTACCCGAATAATTAGGTAATCGTTTTTCATAATAGAGAACGTAAAGGATCACGATAGAAGTCAATTCAGGGCAGTTTTTAAGCTATTGCATAGCTTCTATCGCGGGCGTGTTCTTGACCGTGGAGACCGAATCCAGAAATTCCGTAACGAAAATAACCTAACACCCCCCACTCCGACCGGCACAGCGGTGATACTTTTTGTTTCTATGACGATCTGTGTTCTTAATTTGAAAGTTTTGTTTTTTTGAAATTATTTTTATAAGTTACGAGTGGCATTTTTGAGCTGTCAAATGCAACCTCTTTTGAACTTTTTGAGGTTGGTGCCCTATTTATTAGTATTGCTACTTTCCCGCGGTTTTGCTAGTTTGCTTTTTTTTGTTTTTTCTTCTTTCTTTCTTTTTTTGATATTAAGAGCGTGTACGCCGTATGTCATTTCATACAAATTTCAAGTCCTTATTCTTCAAAATGAATGAACCGATTTTAACGAAACTTGGTATGCATACGCTAGATATCCAGGTCTAAATAGTTATCAGAAAACATTTTTGAAAAAGAGTTCAGGGGGAAAGATAAAGTGATTTTTCACTTTCTATGGAAAACTTAAAATCGCTCTCTCTCTCCCTCTGAAATCTTTTTTTAAAGAATATTTTCATTTTATTTTGAAGAATAAGGATTTGAAAGTTTGTATGTAGAGCCGTACCGCGTAAACGCTCTTAAGAAACTCAGTAAATGTTTGATTGTTTAAGTATATAATTAATTGCGTATTTATCTGAGGGTCAATCCATTTTGGCAGTTTGCAATTGACATGTTTATGCAAACGTTGCTTAAAAATTTGTAGAATAGGCACTCTGGGGTCTAACATAATTTAATCATTTTTTTGTGGATTGCCATGTTCGCTTATTTACGTCCAATAAAAAACGTTTCCTACATAACTCCATATAAAAACGGATACTTAATAGCCACATACAATTGAACACTCGTATGAGCAGTTTACAACATTGTCAAAGTCATTGTTAAATTAAAATGAGGTTCCAAAATGCTCTAAAGCAGGCAAAACGGCAACAGATGAGACAAGACGAAGAAAAAGTAGAGAAAAATGCTGCCAAACTATTGAATTTAAACAGTAACATTAAAACCTAAGAAACCTGGCAACGCTGAAGATACACAAGTCTTTGTAACTTCTAACTGGACCTTCAAGTGTTGATGGTCCAGATGGCCGGTGGTCCCGGCCGCCAAATGGCGGTCGTCAAACCATGTCAGAGGCCCTTGAGGCGGTGTAGAAACTCTGACACTAGGGTGTTTGAGGTCGTTAGACCTTACTGCCCACACGAAGAAGAAGCAGTGTTGATGGAACTTCATCGGATGCAAAAAATCATAACACATTGCACGTAACTTAAAAAATATCTAAGTGACAGAATACTTGGCATCTTAGCTGGTGCAAGTTTTTCCTGTGTTTCGTTGAAATTGTTTGTACATCCAGTGTTCAAATTAAAGCTACCACTTACTTGATCTTCGACTGCCTCATGAACTGTTGAATCTTCCTCGCTGCTTGATTCTGACGCCTCTGTGAGTATGTCCTCCTGTACAAACGAATGTCGGTTTAGATCTTGTTTATCGATATTGAGGCTTCGCATGGGTGCAATGTTTTTTTTCTTCATAGAAACCTTGTCTTGAAAATACCTAATAGAACAAAAAAAAATTGATCGGTCATGCCGTTTTCGAGTTTTGAGTTTTAGCGAGGCTAACAAGCAGCAAAACATGAAAAAAATATTTTGTATCTAAACAGTTTATCTAAAAATATACAAAATTATAATACTAACTGTGAATAGCATCAAAAAACAAACTAGATATAACATTTTAAACAAATATATCTGTCCCTCTCGCGAAAACGCCGTTTTCTATGGCAGCTATAGAGACGTCATGGTATTTGACGTCAGAGTTGGTATCGGACTTTTTTAAGGATTCGGATTGTCAGCTTTGAAGCTTTATAACTTCTTCGCTGATGAAAGTAATTTAAAAAATATTTCATAATTGTTTACAATCAAAAAAATTACAAAAAAAAAATTGCATGCGTATTTACCTATTGATTTTTAGAATTAATAGAATAGAATATAATTTATTTGCATAAAAACATAGTATATAAGATGGTAAAAAAATAAAAAAATATGTAAAGAACATACATGTTTTTAGGAAGATAAGAAAGATAATAGCGTCATTGGCAATAGGCTACATTTATCGGCAGTAGCACCTGTATTCCATGGGTTTCGTTCAAGGCGATTGAGATATTTGACGTGCTGCGGTATCATAAGCATATTTATTACGAAATCCGTTGCTTTTTTTATTAGTGATGGGTTTGCTCTTGACTCTAGTCAATGTAAGATATGACAGAGACAAAGTCTACGACGGAGCGAGCTTACCCAGAAGGAGCCTGTTCACTCTAACTTTGAAGAGATTAGGGTTGTAAGCTTGACCAGTTAAACAGTTTACACGATATAAATGACTTCTGTTGTGTCTATATCTTTGACTTATTGCTACGGATGCATTAAATTTTTCATACAAGTATTCTGAACTTACTTTATAGGTGTAGTAGCCATCCTGCGCGCACGCATGGCACGGTAGCCACGCTGTATCACCGTAGCTGCGGCGTGCATTTGTTTCAAGTACGCAAACTGTGCACACAAAATCGAAGATTAGAAAACTAGTTTAGACCGGATTTCACCAATGAAACTGAACGCGATTAGTACATCTGAACTGCGTTCAAGAGCTGTCAGTGTAAATATTCCATAAAAAATAATGACACTGACAGCTCATAAACTTGGTTAATTCGCTGATCGCGTCCAGTTTCAATGGTGAAATTGGCCCTTAGTAAATGAACCAGTTCAGAGCGAAAAACAATTAGGTAACAATTACAACAATTAGGGTATTTAATAAGAAATTGAGTAGGTAGTAATCGTGATAATTGATTTGATAAAACATTGATTGAAAACGCGACCTAGAAAACTTTATACAAGAGGGATCCATCAAAGAGGCAAAATGCTAATTGGGGTACCAGACCACCAGATGAGAGTTTGTTATAGACTGTTATGTTCGGATACCTAACTGTATGGATTATTTTCTTTTAAATTTACACAGCTGCGTTTAGCACATATTATTTTATCAGCCCATAAAGTCACCACATGTGGGATGCTATCTAACTCTCAATATGAAAGGCTGGGCTATTTTGTACCTAACCCACGACTCAGTTAGGGTCAGGTTAAAGACTGATATGTCTTCGATTTTTGAGTTCTAGCACGTGCCGTTGAGTTGGTGATGGATGGAATGTGGGACGCATAGGACTCTTTGTTGTGGCAACACTTGGGGGAGGCCTATATCCAGCAGTGGAGGATGTCTTCCGGCTGTAATGATGATAATGATGTCGTGCCGATTTCCTTTACCTTTAGATCTACGCACCTGTTTGTATCTCCTGTAGCAGTTCTGTATGGTGATGGCGGCGGCCGCAGCTCGTCGCTGCAGCTGTCTGCCGCGGTACTGGCGGTATGCCTTCTGGATTGTGATCGCTGCTGAGTACAGCTCCCGCTGTTCACGATCTGAGGAATTCAGTGCTGTTAGGTAATGTTTTAAGACAATCAATCCGTCAACAGTTTAACATGCTTCCCGAGGCACGGAGGCCTGGAGGAATAATCGGTATGTGAAGGACGTCACATATTCATAGTGAAAGTCAAAACGTTTATTTCAATTAGGCAAAACGGCACTTTTGAACGTCATCATTTACATATAAAATAATATGTTTATATAATTAAGTGACTCTACTCTCCGTTCGCAAAGGTAAATTCTTATGGAGAAGAACGGAAAAGATACTCCATTCATGGATTGACCTCGGATTACCTATTTGCTTAACTAATATATACAGGGTATTCTAAAAGTGCGTGGTCATATTTAAGAGTGGTGTTAGCTGCTAGACAGTTACGAAAAAAATATCAAAAATAAAAAGTATTGACTTTTTTCAAAAAACCTCAACACAAAAAACGATTAAAAAGTTCAAGAAAAATCACTGTAGAAGCAATGTGATGCAGTTTGTGGCGTTTATTTTAGCCAGTAGCTTCATCAAACTGCTTGAAAAGTGTTTTTTTACTTTATAGTCGTTTTTGAGGTCGGGTTTTTAAATACAGTCAATATTTTTTTTTATTTTGATATCATTCCTTGGATGTATAGCAGATATGGAACACCACCCTTAAATATGATCACGCACTTCTGGAACACCCTGTATAATGTAGATATAAGCTCCTTTTATTGTATAAGAACCAAGACGCGCTTAAAATTATCCATTGTTAGTAATCCGAAAGCAGCATCAAGAATGCATAAGTAAAACAAACGTTTCGTTGATCTTGATCTTCTGAAGATGATCAAATCTCAATCGGATTCATACATTTACGTTAATAAAATTTGAAATTTCACTTCACGTCCCAGATTAAATCAACTTACCGTTCAGCGTAAGATTAGAGAAATGCGTAGTAGCATTGAGAAACTCTTGCAATGTAGCCGATGGGGTTGTACACAATGGTGGGTGCGACAATGCAGACCGTGGTGACGGTGGTGGCGGAGACAACGCTGCTGAGCCAGGCGATACTGAGCCTGATGAGCAAGGAGTAGAGCCGCCGCAGTACCTGGGTAACAAAGAACTATATTGTAGAAGAACTCCACATTTGAAAGAACTTTGCAGCTGGATGAGAGTAGCAAAGGATTGAATTAAATGGTTTGTGATGGAGACACCTGTGGCTTACAGTGAACTGCTAAAGGCTGATAGATGATGATGAAGAACTTTTAACATTAAACATTCAAGTAAGCAATAACGTGGTAATAATGATTTTATTTAATCATGTAATTTATATTATCTACACTCACAACGTAATGTTCCAAATATGAGTTCAAAAACGAATGCATAAACACGTACTTTTTTTTCGTGGATAGGTAAAATTAAAAAAAAACCATAACAGTTCAACATTTCCCTTCGATTTTTAAACAACTGCATCATAAAATAACTTTTTAATTTTTATAGCACACTTTACTTTTTAATTTATTGGCGCGGGCTCATTGACTTAAGTCAATGAGCCAGCTTTTACCTTTGTCTATGGATGCGCGCACTGCGCATTCATTCGAATATGCAATGAGAATATCCGCCATATTGGAATAAACTATTTTTCTACTTATTTTATTTCAACTGTATGAGTGAAGATAAAATAGTGTATGGAACGGCATAAAATTGGGTATTAAAACACTCGTGTGATAAACCCACACTCGTGTTTTAATAACCCCTTTTATATGGTCGTTGCATAAACTACTATTACCCAACTAGTTTCTATTTTTCAGGTATCGATTGTCAAGCCTGACGTACAATATAACCAATAATTGAATAAAATGATAACTATGAAAATGCATCTCGATAGTTATAAAACCAAATGGATTTTCTAAAACTTCTTAAAAGATTAACTCAAAATTAACAATAAAAATAATATTATTATGATTGTGCTTTAAATAGAATAAACCCAAACCTATAGTAGTTGTAGCCAAACTCGAAGCTAATGTTGCTGCAGACGTTGTCCAGAGGAAGAAAGAAGAAAAAACCAAAAGAGATAGAAGGATAGTAGGAATAATACATACAAGGTAAAACAATGGATCAAAACATCAAGATACACACACAAACACACAACACCGACGGACCGTATTATGTCGTGTTAAAAAGATAAAGATGTACAAGACAAACAGATGTACAGGACAAAACGATGCAAAGGACAAAAAGGTGGTGCTTTTTTTCTTGTACATGTTTATCTTGCAAAGTAACAGTTGCGACTCCAGTACTTCATAATACGGTCCTAAAACTGATAGAACGCTTACCTGTAAGTATTGTCGCTGAACTCAAAAGTAAAGTCGCTGTTAAAAGTAGTGGTATCATCGAGCAGGGGTACCATCAGTGTGTCCTCGCCTGCTCCACTGCCGCTGTCTAGCCCACAACCCGACAGCAGAGATGAGCTTTCGTTCTATGGGTCAACAAAATAACCATTAGAATTTGTGACCGTTAAGAGTACCTAATAATATTTGAGAAAGAAAATTCCCAAATAGTAAAAATGAATTGATTTTATTTGCGACGTCATAGTACGTATGTTTTTCGTAAGTTTTTTATCAACTGTGTTGAGTCTTGTATTTTTTTTTCTTGGCAAGTTTTATTATTTCAACAGAAATTCAATCAAAAAACATTTTTATGTATCATAAGATTGTTCTGCGGAGGCACCAGTGGTTCTATTTTTATACAACTTCAAACAGCTACAAAACTTGACTAATCTTCGCTTGACCTGACCTCATAAATCAGACCTTACCAAAATTAGAATTAATAACATAATGTTCATACCTTTATCCTCTCGGGCATGGCGGCTATGATTTGCTCTGCCAGCGTGAACACCCGGTCATCCTGCTCCCCTGAAAAGATATTATGAAGTGGAACCTTTTAACATTAATTGACATTACTGTAACAGCACTCTGCTCTGTAGCAATTTCAACAATCTTCAAACGAACCATTGACTCATATTAATCATGCTTTGTTAAAGTTTATTGGTGAAACACAACTAAATGATAATACTGAATTGGTCGTCTGAAGATACGTTTAATGACAAATCATGACACGTTAACTATTGTTTTTTTTTAGCTTTTTAATGAAGTTTATAAACATTGCAACTTCGTATACAATGAAAAAGGGTACGGTACTGTACTCATTGTTATGAACAACTTTTGCTATGGGACCCAAATCACGAAAAAAATCAGCTCTTTAGTAAATAACTATAGTATTGGAATGTTTTTTGTTAATTGTCATGATTTGTCATATAAAGTGGTTCTACACTCTTGATCAAAAGTTTTTCTTAAATCTACACACAGTTTAGTAGCTGCCATCAAATAGAATAATGTAGGAGAATGTGGTATTACTTTCAAAACGCTTAATTCATAACATGGAAGATACTCCATCAAAAACACTAAGACACGAAGGAGATTCAACTCTTGCGTTAGATTAAATCTCACAGCGCGTTTTGATAGTAACATTTAGGAAAGTCACGGTGACATGATTGTAAAATAATATTGACACAGGTACTACTGTAAAAAACAAAAATGATCATTTGTGATTTAGACTGAAATAGTGTTGTAATCAGCTTATCGTAACAGTAACATATTTAGGAATACAAACCAATGGTTATGTGATTGACGCAGATTAGTTAGAAGTCTCTTTCTAACTATATAAGGCGTTTAAACATCAACTGCAAGAATTTCGTGTACATGATCAGTATGATATAAACAATATACTCAGCCAAAAAAAAATCATAAAAAATGAGCGATGTTATTTTTCACACATAAAAATAATTTAGCAAAATTTACGTGCAGTGTACTGCGGGGCTGCAGCGGCGGCCTACGCGGTGTACAGTCCACATATTTGTACTGTTCAATATATTTGTACATTGGATATTTTTAAAACGGATTGCTTATAATTTTTTTTTCATGTTTTTGTTTTTTTTGTAAACAACTCATTTCATTTCTTACAGTTGATTTTAATGCCTTGTATTATATATTTTAAATTAAAAATATAACAACTTAATAAAAATTCATGGTTAACTTGCTTTACAAGTCAAAATTTCGATGAACAAACATTCGATAGCACTCCAAATGTAAGTTTAGTTTTGAAACGATGTGTGTACCTACAGAAAATTTTAATATTAGGAACTTAACATCTAAATGAAGGTATACGAAAATGAAGAAAAATACAAGGATCAAACAATAAACAGTGTGATGAGAAAACAGTGCACGATAAACTGCTGCCAAAGAACTTACCTCGAACAATGGCAAACAAGAAATCATCTACACATAAAAAGCTTTTAAATACTCATGCAAGCATTTAGCGTTCATGCAGTGTTGAAATTGTCACGTTTTTTTGAAAACAAGTGTACTGACTGAACAACGTAGTCTTGTGTACTGAAATTGGAAGTAGAAGCCAATCAATTTGGTTGTGATACAGTGATAGTGGATAGACCGATACGAACCACTGAAAGCGACATCGAAGGACAACATCGAGTAAACTAAACCGAACTTTATTTTCTAAGCCATAAGAGCTCTTTATTAACTGCGTAAAGGAGATTTATTTTTTATTGCATGCATGTATTGGTTAAAAGTTCCTTGAGTAGCGACTTATAATAAAATTCAGTTTAGTTTAAGGATACTACAGACAACAAACACTCAAGGGGAAACTCCGCTCATATTGGAACACAAAGTACAGAAGAAACTACAAGTGGTCTACCGACATACAGTGAACAAGGGCTACAGACTGGCGACAAAGAGGGAGACAAAGATATATAGACAACTTTTGTTAGAAGAAGAGGGAGGCAATGCAACTACTACATACACAACATCGACAAATAGGACGAGCGGAGTTATCGATGCTGCGACTCGAAATGGTATAGAACATTTACGGATAGTAAAAAATTGCCAATAGGAAGAATAGAAAAAAAATATTTAAAGTAAATATTTGAAGAAATATAATTGAAGCCAATTCGGTAAATCATAATCGTGATTTTGTTGAATTTAGAATATGAAATCAGAAAATAACCGAAAGCAAAATCTCTTCCTTGGAAGATTTTAGTAAATCATCGATTGAAACATTAATTTTGGATTTTTTCCATCAAACAAGATTCCGCTTCAGCGAATCTTCGTTTAGATAGTCGCGTTAGGTACCGCAGTCTATACCGTTTCTCTCTCGCTCGCCACTGACCTGCAGGGGCGCGCGCGGGCGGCGCGTCGTCGTGGTCGGACAGCGCCTCCACGTCTATGAGCGGGCTGGTCGCGCGGCGCGGCGCCGTCTCGCCTGCGGAACCACCGCGCTCAACAATCCGCTAAGCCGCTACGGAGCCTTACCGGTCAAACGACGTGAGCCTACTGACGTCTTCACGTTCAAATCACTTTTATGAACGAAATCAAATGTTTTGAAAATGGACGTGGTCTCTAAAGTTACGCTTTTGTCGCTTATCTGAAAAGAAGGAAGGGAAGCTACGAACTAAATATCTGAAGCTACTGTTTTTGCTAATTGGTTTCTTGCTCACAGTGAACCAGTTGTGATTGAAAGCTTTGCTAAAATTATATTTATATCATCCAGTTCGGATTTTTTTATGAAAACTTGTGATTGCAAATAACAAACAAGAACGTTCATTAACGATTTCTTGCTAAAAATGCTTCGAGAGGTTGATAACTGTCACAATCACGCAGTGTAGAACTCACACGTTTGACCAGTTATATCGCCGAACAAACCGTCACCATTTAAAGGAAACAAACCGAAATCCGAAACAAAGGTTAGGACATTCAGATGTCATCAGCTGCCGTGCCGATATAAAATAACCAGCAAATGAAAAACGAATCGACTATGAATGAGGCGAAGTGGTTCAAAGACTTACAGAGGGCCAGGTCCATACGTCTGCCGATCTTCGAATCGCCAAGACTGTCTTCAGAGTTATCAGAATCTAAAGGTAGCGACATGCTTCGTTCCCATCTGAAAATGTCAGGATTTTGTCGAATTAAAATTGACGATAGTCACTTTCAATCCTATAAGATGATGATCTTAGTAAAAAATCAATTTATCAGTATTTTTATATTATCTTGTCAGTATAGGACTGTCGCGTTTTTGGACAATGATTGACGATTATCATGAACTAAAGTCACAGTCATGCAAAAATAATAAAACTGCATTCATGATTAATGGGAGTGAAGTGTTACCTAGCAGAGGAACTGCTTTCCTTGTCAATGGCTGAACTGGATCTGAATGCGTCGGCCATATTAATTCCGGAGTCTATCGACGGCCTCTTCACTAGGTTGCTCTCCAAACTGCCGGCGCGACTCTTTTGGGATAAACTGGAACGAAAATGTCACATTTTAGCATTTAAATAAATAAATAGTACCTATGTTCTAAGGATCAGGAGTGACGGTATATAAAAAACTGAAAGAATATACAATGGAGAACAAAATAAAAGCCTTGAGAAATTTTAAACCCTGATTCGAAGCCGAGGCTTAACAGTCCAAAGGCAACAAAGAATATTTTATGAGAATACTGGTTTTTTTGCAGCCACAAGAAAAACTTGTACGTACCGAAATTTGTACGGCAGCAAAAATAACCGCAATGCCATCTATCTTGCCAGCAGCGAACTACTAACGAAATCCTGCATCGCGGTAGCAGCGTTACCGTGCGATTAGAATATTTACAACAGTCCGAATATCAACTATCGGGCAGTTGCCCACCGGACACAACAACCCG
This sequence comes from Melanchra persicariae, assembly GCA_947386135.1. Classification (NCBI taxonomy): domain Eukaryota; kingdom Metazoa; phylum Arthropoda; class Insecta; order Lepidoptera; family Noctuidae; genus Melanchra; species Melanchra persicariae. The sequence continues at coordinate 2,670,522 of OX376657.1, read as the reverse complement.
TCGGAGGATCCTCCCTTTTCAACAGAGGTATGCGGGATTTTACTATTTGCTCCGCATATGAAGGTATGCGAAGAGACTGACACTTAGCTCACCTAATGCTAAAGCACAATATTACACTTCGTGGAATAGAAACGGTATAATAGTGTAACGGAGAGGATTTGTAAACACACCTTCTTGTTTAACATTTTGATATCGTAACCATTTTACAAACTTATATTCAACACTGGCTTTTGCCCTCGGTTTCGACCGTGATAACCGTCTTCAGGGTCTCATCTATTTTTGAACTAAAAGCGATGTAGTGGTGAAAGCGTCACAAAAAACATTTACAATCGTTAAATTTAGATTTATCTTAACATATCTCTCCAATCTACAATAAAAAAAAAACATCATCACCTATGTGGCTTTAGAAAGACTCCATCCTTGGCCGGAGGATGTATCCTGTCCAGCAGCGCCGCCAGCTGCGCGTGGCCAGCGCGCCGCGCCGCCGCCGCCGCCCCGCGCGCGCCCGCCTCGCGCCGCGTGCCCGCGCTCCAGCGCGCCAGCACCACCGCCGTCTCTATGTGACCTGCTGCACTCGCCACCATCTGGAAGTAGACGAAATCACTTTTTAGAAAAGAAAAAATTAGTAGTGTACCACAAATTGTATTGCAACTTAGAACACGTTTTTCATCTAAAAGCCAATTTTTATAAAATCCTTTATAAATGTTTCATCTATCTTTACGAATCCCTTCTTATGTGTGTAGTACCGACCACATCTGGGTGTGGTCGGTACTTGTACTTGGTGTTGGTTGTGGTTTTTGTTCGAAAGAGTCACCGTGACCCTGGAACGCAAAGAGCACTAGGAGGAGCACGGATGGGTTGTAGTCAGTAAGAATCTGACACTCCCTCCCGCTCCACCCAGAGCGGGAGGAGCCATTTGATGATTTTTCATCCATAGAAAAAAAAAGTGCCGACCACATATTTCTATAATTATAGTAAAGTAGTAAAGACGTACAATAAAGACTGAACTTCAAATATTTTTATTAACTTGTAAGATTTATAACACAGATTAATCTACTTCTACTAACGGAACCAACCCTGAAATCGAGACAATCAACTAGGTACTTCATAAAGTATATTTGCATAACTCGACAAAATATACTGCACCCTGTACGGCACGTTATTTAACAATATCATATAAGCGAGGTTTTTTTTAAAACTGGCAAAACCACTGCAGGTGCAAAATTTGGTTTGCCTGGAAGCCAAGCCCAATATAGTTGAGAAAAGACAGTAAGTAGATGAGTTTGATGTAATGATAACTATCAGAAATAATCATACTGAAGCATAACTTACCAAAGGCGTACAATTATCACTATCCCTCGCACCCAAATCGACTTCTTTCTCCAACACCAAACTCGTGTCATCTTGCCTCCACCTCAACAGCACAGTGGTCAACTTGGTGTATCCTAATGCAGCAGCCAAGTGAAGGATAGTGGAGCCATCTTCATTGGGTTCCGTGGTGAAGCCTTCAGCATTGCCAGTAGACCGGTTGCTAAGGGTCCGGCAGAAAGACACTAGACGCTCTTCAAATTTTGGATTAGAGAAGAGTTGCACATCTTCGATCTGAAATGGACAAGTTGGAACAGTTTGGTTACGTCGAAGAAATATCGATTTAGGAAGAATAAGTAGGTACTGAATTGGACTCGACATTGGTTATCCATTATCATAGTGGTTCATACGGCTATTTTTATTGGGCACTATAATACGATATTGAATAATTTCAATAGTCTTCAATTATGTACCTAAGTATCTATTAAGTGTAGCGGCATATTGATGCACAACAAAGCAAAATTCGTACGGTAACAAAAAGAACCGCAACGCCATCTATCTCGCCAGTAGGGAACTACTAACGAAATCCTGCATCGCGGTATCAGAGTTTTCCGTGCGATTTGAACATATACAACAGTCTGAATTTCAACTATCGGGCAATTGCCCACCGGACACAACAACCTTGTATGGTCGGAGGATCCTCTCTTTTCAAAGGAGGTTTGTGGGACTTTACACCCTGTGCCGCATACACGCATTTTTTTAAAAAATTGATAATTTAATATTTGACACTATTCCATATCTTTACTATCTCTGTTCATTAGAGGTTGCCTCGAAAAAATCGCGAAATACGATAAAACCATCAGCTGTGTATTGTTTTGTTCCATAATTGCTTTATTTATTATAGAATACAATCTTTTTTTAATCAGATACATAATATGAATACTGAAATCACAGGTACACTAAAACAAACTGGTCTCAGTCGTCTCATGGTGGATGGAGTGTCCACCAAAACGAGATAATTCTGTTATAATATTATATGCCATGAACAGACAAAAAAGAGTAGGTACTTGTAATATGCCAGTCTCACCTGACTATTTTCATCAGCAGGTTCGATCTTCAACTGCAAGCGACCTTGTAACCGTTGCAAGCGCTGCAGCAGCGAGAACCTTCTCAAATCCAGAGATGGCAGTGGTGCGGACGCGGGCGACGACGGCGAGGGCGCCGGGCCTGGTTTGTACTCGAACACTACTGTGTCAGACACCACACGACCAGCTCGAGCCACTTGCAATGGTGCCAAACCTGCCTCGTGAGCTGGATAGATAAATAAGATTTCATAGGTAATTTTTATTAAAGTTGCAACGTTACTCTTTGAGATAACAGTGGAAAATGAGTCAGTTACTTGCCATAACATTATTTTGCTTTATTTCTAAAAACAACTGGGGCTGCAAAGCTTACGATTACCAAAGAGAGGCAGTAAATTCTTGCTCCTATTTAGTAAGGACGTAATTTTCTCACGTCTCCAAAAAGACGTGAATAAATTCATGGCAGTAGCATATAACAAATTTACCAGTTTACCCCACACCAATTTACAGCCACAGTTACTCGTAAGTAGGGTTTACAAGTTAACGAGTAACGGCCGCTTTCTACAATATATCTCAATCCCAATCTTGATCCCGATCCTTGTCTGTAACCAATCAACGGCCGAGTTTGTGTCCTTCACCACACAATCCTCACCTTTGATTGGTTACAGAAAGCGGCCGTATGTCACCCAAACCTATAAAATGTACTAAGAGAAGGAAAATTTCGTTCAAATTCCATTGATCATTCCCCTTCCCCCCGGACCTCTGTCGAATCCAGACGTGTTTTTTGTTTTGAACTTACGCTAGTTATTTTTGCGTTTTTAAATTAAATTTGTATCAGTAAATAAGTGTGGAAAAATAGGAGCGCAGAACTACCGAAGAGCTTATATTACAATCAGCGCCAGCGCACACAAATACACATCATCGACGGGTGTATACTGCCGAATACGTGTGAGTACCTGTCTACTAGGGGTCAACGTTATAGTGGCCACAGCTTGATTTGTACTAAATCGTCGATAAGAGCCCAGGATACTAGACCCCTGTTAAAATTGGTCTTACATTCAATGCAAAGGAGTTTATTTACCGCCTACTAGTTACTGTGGCCCTGGTACTTTACGGTCATCATGTCAGTTCGTCGTTCGCCCCCGCCTACACTCCACAACGCTCCTACGCCGCCTGTGTCGCAAAAGTCGGCGAATACACAGAGCACTGACGCGGAAGCAACTATTGGAAACAGCGTTTCGGTGTCGCTGTCTGAACCAAATCTACATCAACTTACCATGAATGTTACGGAACGAAAAAAACGGAAGTTTGATGGTGATGACATTAATAGTTTTATGTGTTCTCTAAAGGAAATGTTCGACACTCTTTCGAGTGAGCAAAATGAACGTTTTCAGGATTTGCTTGTTTCTGTCAATAGTCTACGGGAACAGAATGCCGAATTAACTAAATCTGTCGAGACAATGTCTCATAAGTATGATGAAATTTTGTCTCGCATTAAGCTACTGGAAGACGCAAAAAAAGAGGATACAAAATACATTGGTTCGTTGGAGCAGAAGATTGACGCCTTAGAGCGTAAAACGCGGGCATCAGGAATTGAAATTCGCAATATCCCAAAGATGAAACCTAGTAACGAAACCAAGTCTGACCTCTGCCTAATAGTACAACAAATGGGAAAAACACTCAATATTAATATTAAAGATGCAGATATCAAGGATATTTACCGTATAACGGCCAAGGACTCTTCAAATCCGATAATTACTGAATTTACCTCTGTACTCATGAAAGAACAAGTGTTAGCAGCTGTAAAAGCCTTCAATAAAACCAAGCACAAGGGTGAAAAATTAAATACATCACATTTCATTAAAACTGATACCGTGAAACCTGTCTTCGTCGCTGAAACTCTGACGCAAAAAACGCAGAAAATTTTCTATTTGGCTCGGGCTGTCCAGAAGGAATATGGGTATGAATTTTGCTGGACATCTAGAGGAATAGTCTACCTTCGTAAAAGCACCGGCTCGGCACAGATTAAAATTGAATCTGAACCGGATTTGGAAAAGTTAAAAAAATTAAAAAACTTAAAATGACTAGTTTTTAAGTATACTTTTTTGATTTTCTGTAAAGGAAGTTATTTTCACATAGTACTTTCTGCATGCGCTCTTTTTTATTTTTATTTTTGTTTGTCACTAGTTTATAATTACAACTCGAGTTTAAATTTCACTCTATACATATTTACACTATCACATTATATCAATTTGCTTACTTATGAATACTACACTTATCTTATTCCTCTTATCTTGCGTAAAACAATTTCCAGCCCAAAACCATTAAAATATTTTGATTTATTGGCCTCTTTTATAGACGAATATATTTGCCCTTTATTTAAAATTCAATAGGCATGTTGATTTACCTGAGGATCTGGATAATTACAACGTCTCAAAGAGTTTCGAGTGCAACGTAGAAGACTGTAATCGACTAATGCCTAATGCTGTATCCGGTCTTACTATACTTACACAAAATATAAGAAGTATTAATTCGAATTTGCCAGGACTTGAAGTTTTACTGACTCGACTTAAGCTAGATTTAGATATACTTATACTAACCGAATGTTGGTTATCTTGTGCGCCCATTATTCCTAGCCTACAGGGTTATCAGGTATTTTCTACAAAGAATAACGTCTTACAAAATGACGGTGTTGTTGTGTACAGTAGGGAAGGACTTGCGATCACGGTGGAAGAACCTACCATCACAGAAGCTAATGCCCTACTTATTAAAATTGGATGCGATATTGCCATCATCGCTATATACCGATCCCCTTCCTATACAAATTTAGATCATTTTTTTAACTCTTTGAATAATATTTTGGAACAAATCAAACATTTTAAAACTATCGCTATAATGGGGGATATCAATATTGCTATAAATTTGGACAAACCACACCGAAATACAGATCAATACTTGACGCTTGCGGCCTATCACTCACTGCTACCAGCCCACTCCTATGTCACTCGGGAAGCCAGTGGCACTTGTATCGATCATGTATTACTAAAAACAAAATTTCTGGCAACTACGTTAGTCATCCACGCCACGTTGACTGATCACAAACCGGTGTTATTATGCCTATACAAAAAACAAACGCGTAATTACTCTGTAAAAACTATAAATAAAATAAATTTCGAACAAGTTACACTTGACATAGCTAAAATTGACTTTACTCCCATATACGAATCTTCAGATCCAGATTATTCTTTGAATTACTTTATTGAATCTGTGACAGCGGTTATAGACAAGAATACTCAATTAATACCCTTAGCAAGGCGAAAGAAAATTATACAGCCGTGGATAACTCCGGGTTTGATGCGTTGCATGCGTAATAGGGACCGATTACATTATAAACTTAGGAAATCTCCTGATAACGAAATCCTCAGAACCACGTATACACGCTACAGAAATTACTGTAATCTAATATTAAGGAAAGTTAAAAGAGCATTCGAAAAAGATCAAATATCTAAAGCTGGAAATGATAATAAAAAAATATGGCAGGCAATCAAGTTAATTACTAACACCGCTAAAACAAACCAGGCTCCAAACACTTTATTAAAATTGGCTTCTACTCCACAAGAGTCTGTACAGTTACTTAACGATTACTTCGTCAATGTTGGCAAAACATTGGCAGAAAATATTACCAGGAGTAGTAGGCATACTACTAACGCTTCCAATAACTTTTCTATGACACCATATTCTTTTGTACTGACGGAAATTGAGCATAATGAAGTTACTAATATAATTTCAAGTCTAAAAAGCGATTGCGCAGTTGGATGGGATAGGATCTCGAACAGATTCCTCAAACAGTTTAAAGACTTTTTAGTGGCTCCTTTGACATTTTTATTTAATCATTGTTTTAGCGAAGGAGTATTCCCAAATAATCTCAAAAGGTCTATAATTGTTCCTATTCACAAGGGTGGTGACAGGGATCGTGTCACTAATTACAGGCCAATTTCCCTACTCTCTTCTATTGCCAAAATTCTAGAAAAACTCATTAATATTAGACTAGTCAATTATTTGGAATCCTACAATCTCCTATCTAAAAATCAGTATGGCTTTCGTCGCTCTAAGTCCACCTCTGATGCAGTCCATGCTGTTACTGAATATATAGCTATCAATTTGGATGATAGAAGAAAGTGCTTGGCTATTTTTCTGGACTTAGCCAAAGCCTTCGACACGGTCTCTGTCCCCATGCTTCTAAATAAGCTCGAATCGTTTGGCATTAGGGATAAACAGTTGAATTTGTTTACAAGCTATCTTACTAATCGCTGTCAGGCTACAATAATAGGAAATTACGTGAGCACCGATTTGCCAGTAACTTTTGGAGTTCCGCAAGGTAGCGTTTTGGGGCCTACTTTATTCTTGATGTATATCAATGATCTGTGCCAAAAAAATGTCTCCCATGGCCAAATTATATCGTACGCAGACGATACGGTAATTTTACTTTCAGAAAATACCTGGAAAGAGACTTACGAAGCTGCTCAGAATGCATTAAACGATATAACTATTTGGCTCGCCGATAATGTGTTGACGTTAAATGCTGATAAGACGAAGTACATGACTTTTACCATTCGTGACCAAAGTGGAGTTTCAGATGACCATGTTTTGGTAGCTCATAGTTGCGTGGAACCTAACTCTGGTGCCCAGAACTGTTGTTGTCCCAAAGTTGAACAAACTGAGCATATTAAATATCTCGGTTTAATTTTAGATAAAAATTTAAATTTCGCTAAACATATTGAGGTGTTAAGTGGACGAATTCGCAAACTTATAATAGTCTTTAAAACATTACGATACGTTGCTGAACCTAAACTTGTAAAACAAGTGTATTTCGCACTTTGTCAGTCGTTGATTACGTATTGCATCACTGTTTGGGGTGGCGCTCCGGCTACAATTATAAAGCGTCTCGAAATCGCTCAACGTGCTGTACTTAAGGTAAGCACTTTTCGTCCATTCTTGTACCCTACAGCACTACTATATAAAGACTGTGAGGTGCTTACAGTTAGACAATTGTTTATTTCGGCCCTAATTTTGAAGCAACATCACGAATTGCCTTTTAATCCCCAAAACAATACGCAACGACGCAAAAATAGGGTTTGTGAAAATAAAAAACAGTTTCACACTGCTTTCATCAGGAAGTTCTATTGCTCTTTAGGTCCTTTTTTGTATAATAAGATCAATAATATTATTACAATCTATCCCCTTAATCAACACAAATGCAAAAAAGCCATTGAAGCTTGGTTACTAACTTTAGAATACAAGGACACTGAGGAACTTTTGGCGGTCTTACGGTAATATGAAAGTATAGATTTAATCAATTAATAAGTTAAAATAATAAATATTAGGCAATGAAATAAAATATATACTGTAATAAAATTAAATACATTAAAATAAAAAGAAACTGGATAAACGCATTGTTTAATTTGAATACTGATGTATTCATAAGTCAGATATGCAAACAATATGCACCCTCTCACACACACACACGTACGCTACACCCATATACAAAGAGAGGCCTTCTCACACACCATTTATTTCACATTTATTTCTATTTAGATTTTTGTGTAAAATAGTATAAGCTGGTTTAAATTCTGATACTTCGGGGAGTGGCGCCGTATGCCGAAATACAGGTCCTAACCTAGTTCGACAGCGGATGCTATTATATATATTTGAACCATTGTTATCTACAGTTACTAGCTAATAATCTACGACAATATATTGTTTCTCTTAAAAATGTAACATATGTGTATTTTTTGGAAATAAAGATTATTATTATTATTATTATTATTATTATTGAAATTTAGTTAGATAAAGTTATTAGTAACGTGAAAAAGGTAGGAAATATAAAACGAGCCTTAAGTAATAGGGAACATGCATGCAATTTTTTTATTCACAAAATGAAATACTTATTAGCTTTAGAAAACGCTTATGAAATAATTTTTATAAAAACTTCATCAGCGATGAAGTTAAAATGCTTCACAATTGACAATTAGAAAGAGAAGTCCGATGTGGACTTTGACGTCAAAGTTCATGACGCATATCATTTAAAGCTGCCATACAAAACAGCGTTTTTGCGAGAGGGACAGATATATTTATTTATAATAGTTATATCTCGTTGGATTTTTGATATTATATTTTTGTATATTTTGAGACAAACTGTGTAGATAACAAATATCCTTTTCATGCACATTCCCTATTATGGAAAAATAAAATCATTACAGCCATAATAATAATCATTCCTAAACCAATAACAATGTTTTTACGGGTTCGTTTCGACTTGACGCAGTTTTATCTCGACACGGATAAATCAAATGATGAAATACCAAACAACATAGAATCAAACAAAAAGCACCATTATAAGTTGGCAATAAAATTGTCATGTGAAACTGTGGAACCTTACACTGCGCGGGGCCCGACACGCACTTGGCCAGTTTTTAAATTAATGTGGGTGAATTACCGCTATTCCAAACTTATTTGACACCAACCTCGTAAGATCGTTCCATCGTAGACTTTGTCTCTGTCATCACTGACATTGACTAGAGTCAAGAGCAAACCCATCTCTAATAAAAAAAATTAAAAAAAAACCATGGAAACAAAATTTCATGCCAAAACTTACCTGGGCAATAACACCTAAGCAGGCCATTTTGCACCAATATCGATGGTACAGGGAAGTTATCAAACAGCACAGTGTACGAATCAGACGTTTCAGTCCAAGGTCCTGCCACTAGCACCTTCGCTCCACCTTCAGGATAAGCCCATTCAGGGGAATAGTCCGTGATGTTCATAGTTCCGTCGCTACTAGTCTCTGTCTGCATCTTCTCATTGCTGTCTTCCGCCGCTGGAGCAAGAGGAGGAGACTTTTCGCATAAAGTCTGGAAATTGAGAAAAAAGGACTGCTTTTATGTTGATTAAATCTGTCTACTTACCCAGTTTTTGTTGAAATAATAAGTGAAAGTAACAAAAACTGCTGACAATGATGAGGTGTGATTGTCTTTTTTATGATGGTTTGAATGGTTAAAATCTTTTATTGAAGTAATTTGTAAAGATTTTTTGTGTTACGGAAAAAACAAAGAAAAAAAAGATAAGATTATAAGGCCAAGAAATATAAACATTAATTCGTACGTACTTCGGGTTTCTGATTAGTATATATCTTCCACGCATAGTCTGAGACCTGTGTCGGTGACCGATGGCTTAACCGAAGTACTTGCTAAGTAAGGTTTATTTGTCTCAGCCATGTGTGTAGGTAGCTTACCAAATGGTTTTCGACTCACCACAGGATTCGTTGAAATTGAACCGGGGTCCAGCACTTCCAATTCAGGAAAATCTCCTAGCATATCAAAAGCGTCCAGATTCACAAACACATTATCATCCACTCCTGTAGCAGGTGACGCTACCACTTCACAACTGTCTATAAAGTCCATTGTATCTATCCCAGACACCATCACATTAGCCGTGTCAGTATGCCTCACACCGTTCCTGTCTAGTTCACAAGTAGGCATGTTAGCCGACAATGTCTTTTGAATATCTTCATGCGACAACTCAAGAGTCTCATCAAAGAATCCACTAGAACCTAAATTGCTGTCAGTACCGAGCAGCACTAAAGTATCATCACAGTTATCTGTCAAAACTTTACTTTCTAATCTTTCTACTAAATCTGGATATCTCGATGGAGTCGCAGGCGCACTTGCGATCACCTGGCTTCTACTACTCCTGGGCTCCACTTTAATCTTCCTTTCAAATACATCAACATCTATTTTCTCCTCTTTAGGCTCTATTTTCATTTCTATATTTTGTACATTTGCAGGCTGACTGTCAGGTATTTCCCTTTTTAAAACAAAAGTGGGTTTGTACTGTTGCCTGTACCTATCTCGGGGTTCTTCACAGACGAAAGACGTCACTGACAGGGGAGATACTAAGGATGAATTTTGCTGGGTGCCGTTGCTTGTTCCATTCAATATTAGGAGACCACCACCACCTTGGATTTGTCCTAAGGATAGAAGTAACGGAGATGCTGATTGTTGGGTGGGTCTGTGGTCTCTGGTGTATTGTCTTGGTGGGTGAGACATTGGTCTCGGAGAGGGCCCGGTGGTCGAAGAGACTTGATGATCCGAAGGTGGTGGCTTTGCAGCCTGCACCCTGCGCATGGAATGCGCACAGTTTCTCGAGTCGTTGCAAGTGGAGTCAGGACAGCTGCACTCGAGCTGCCTCGCCAGCGCAGCAGCTCTCGCCGTTCTCTGCCTATCCATGAGTTGCGTTACGATAACTTCCACCGTTTCCGAGTTCTGAAACATTTTTCCCTAATTTTTAATTATAGTCATTTATGTCACTAATTTCATTTTGTATAGTGTTTACTCACCGAAATCTCCAAGTCGTTGTTCTGGTCTGGACCATCGTCGCTGAAGACTGAAACAGGAAACACTACAAACATTATAATCCCATAAATAGTCAAAATGACAACACAGAAGGAATGTTATTTCGGAAAATAAATCAACGCGAGGTAAATTGCAGAATCGTTGTATTTAAAGATAATACTTATTCCATGCAAGAATGTTCGATGCGTAACCATCTCAATCGAATCGCATTTATCAAGCAACACTCAGCCCACTAACCCAATATCCATCCCAAAAATCAAAAGTGCCTGTAACTGGTCTATTTTAAATAAAGGAATTTGTATTTGTAAATAATAACGTAAATAATTCCATTATAATGCTTGTAATATTAATTTTCAATCCAAAATCAATAACAGGGTGTCTCTAAATTAACAACAGCATCGTTATTCCGATCAGATAGGATTAATAACCGCGATGCATAATTGATATTTGCCACCGTTTTCATAAATATTCAACAACGGAACAGAAACTTTGAGCGTTTCAATTTGGTTCCAGTGTTTTAAATTCTCGAATTCTGTTTGAATGACAATTTTTGTGATTTTTAGTTCTGAAAAGTTGTTAATTGACGGCTTCAAGTGTTACATAATGGTGGTTGAATTGGCAGCTGAATAGATAGTTAGAATTCAAAAATGACTACAAGAAGCACTGATGGCAATATTGTACCTTTTTTAAACGATGATTCAAAGGGACTAAAATGTTTCTATAAGTACCAATCAAAATAAGATTTATCTATTATTAGACTTGGAATTAATACAACAATCCCAAACATTTCGTTTCAATTTGCAAAAAAACATGGCTAGCTTCATATTTCATACTTTGAAATTTTTGTGGCAAAAAACCTTTGATTACATTCTTATCTTTGGAGTTATTCAAATTTATGTTGATCCACAGCTAAGATGAGAGTTCTGGCATCTTTCTCATTTACGAATCTTATAATTTTATTCATAAGGTGTCTATTTGGATGGCGTTAAATGAACTATGTTTTACTTCGATGAAATTAAGTTCGTAGAATATTATATTTATTCACGAAGTTAAGCTTTTGTTTACGTTAACACTCGAACTTTAGCTTAATGAATATAATTACGAGTATATTCCAGTGGTATGTTGTAAACATGATACGAAATAATTTAATGACAAAATGTCAACCTGAGTCTTTTTATTTTAGGCACAATTTTTACTTTACCCTTACAAAAATACGAAAAGGAGTTCTTCAAGGCACACACGGGGCCTAGTTCTGTTCTCGTTAGATTTCTCCTTACTGATTTCTTCTCCTAAAGATTATAAACGCATCGCATACTCACACATTGGCTTCAACTGGACGACAAGCTCGTCCTTTGTCCACTCCTTCTTGTCTGCCCACAAAGCGAGGTTCGGTGCCACCGTCGCGAGTTTGTTGTCGTCGGGGTATGGCACGTTCAGATAGTGAACTAGCACTATGTCAGGGTTCTGAAATTTCAACATAACGAGAAATAAATAAAACAGTATGACGTATTGGTGTATAATTTTAAAGTACTCAACAGATATTAACGAGGTTATGTTAAAAAAAAAAACAAAACTGGAAAACTTTCGAGAGATTTAAACTCAACATTGGTAAAATAGTAGCAGGTTTTATCAAAATGTAAGCTCGTAGGTTGTTAAAAATACATATAATGTTGGTTCCATTTAACATGCGATTGCTGTAGCCATTATATGTATGAAACTTCAAAACTATTATAAATTCACGTTTGTTCTCGTATATACAAAAAATTCATCATCAATTCACATTTCAGAGTGACATTATTTTTGGGAAATTATAAAACGATCGAATAAAAAAATAACTTAGCGACTGATGATGAGATACTGTTTTAATAACTTGAGCGGTATGAATTTGAGTAAGCGAAAAATTAACTAAACTAACGACGAATATTGATTAATAATAAAATCCAGAACGAGCTTACAAAAAGTGGGTTGTGATTAATTCATTTCAGATAACAAAATTCTAGCCGTGCGACTAAATTACTAAGTGAGCGACTAGAAATACAGAGAGGGCAACTTCAATATTGAGATAGAGACGATTGTTCCAATTGAGGTTTTAACATTTTGCTCGCATCACTCGCTCTTGCGCACCAAATATGTTATTTGGTGCGCAAGAGCGAGTGATGCGAGCTCGGGATTTGGGGCACCCCGACTTGGACAGGTTAGGTTAGAAGGAGATGGCGGGGTCAAGTGAGCGAGCGAAGCGAGCGAACAGACCCCGCCATCCCCTTCGTGGTTATTTTTTTTTAAACCACCCAGAAATATCATTTGCCAAATATTTAATAAAATGCAGGACGTAACGTATATAAAGCTTCTCATTTATTAATGTTTGTAAGTTGCTGTTCTGTTGATTTCTCGTCACTCGCAGTCAGTCGCTCACTTAGTAATACTATAACGTAAATTAATAATTTTTGTCACTTAAAACTTTTATTTACAGTCACTCTTTTAAATACTACCATTATTTTTTGTACCAAACTCATCAACCATGAATTAAACGTGTTAAATTTTATTATATTCATAAAATAATGCTAATAGAGGTAACATAAAATTATTCTGAGCATTTGAATCTAAATGTTATCTACGTGCATAATTGATCGTATTTAGTAATTAATATGAAACGCTTTATTAACTAGGTATGGCAATTAAAACCATTTGAAATGTATTGTATTATTTGATGGTATATTTGTTTATCCAAAGTCACCTATGCAATGCAAATGCTGAAAAGTAAAAAAAAATGTTCAGTTTAATTTTGTATTTTTCAGTGGCCCACCATTTTGTATTTTCAGTTTCATTTCAAGTTTGTTTTAGGCCTGTCAGAATGAAGTACCTACCTAACAGGATTCATGTTTACCGTAACTGATAAGAATAAAGAAAAGGAATAGCTTTATCTGTGTTAAAACTTATCAAGAGCAGCTGTAAATTATTGCATCCAGAGACAGCTCAGCACGCCTTTGTTCTCAACCGGATAACAAACACCATTTAACGATACAAGCTCCACTATTACTCAAGCTAGTTACAAACAAATAAGTTTCAGAAGGCCCATAAACCCAAACGCATTTGTAAACGTTAAGTGATGTGAAAATTTACAACGGAGTATAAAACACGTTACAAAGACAGCCTAACGAGGATGAAAAAAAAATCTATTTATTTTCGGAAAACAACGTACTGCACTCAGTAGGGCATAAACAAAGAGCAACATCCGAAACTGCCAGTAAATCGACTCCAGCGCAGTTAAACTTGGTATAAAAATAAGTAATACACAATATTTTAATTTTGCCAACCCAGCTAGCGAATGTAAAACCGAGTGCGCCGTAATAACTAACCATTTGTCTTCAAAATGGCGGCAATAAACATGGCGTCATTATTTATGTAATGGCCGCCGCCCGTAGGGTTGCCTCTCCACACGTGTGCACTTTATTATTGTTGTGGTTTTTCATTAACACCCCGTTAAAAGTGGATTTGTTGTAACAATGCTTCAGTGTATCGTTTTATGTTGTAGTCATAAATATTTGGTTGAGTGAAATTCTGATTGTTATTTGTACATCATTATTTGTGGCGTTGCGGTTCTGGGTGAGAGGTTTTGTTTAATTGGCCTAGTGAGAATAAAAGATACATGAAATGTTACTGGATTTATTTTTCATTTTTTTATGTTACCATATTTGCAGTTGACAAACTATCGCTTATGCACGAAAACCCCGTGATTAAATCGGTTATTACAATATAATAAGATAAGCCAATTGATCATGAACCGATGGCACCTTCGTAATGTTTTGGTACCGCTTAATTGTATTACACCGATGCAACATAAAACAAGGCTTTTAGAGAAGAAAATATTCCAGATAGCAAATTAGACAGCCCTAGTTTTTCTATACTCTAAATTCAAAAGTTAGTTGCAGTTCCATAAGCTTAGCACGATCTAACGGTTGGGCTGGTGACAGGAAATAAAAGGAAAATGTACTGCTTAATACAATACACACTAGAAAATATAGAAAATATAATACAAAACAATTGGAAAACGTACATTTTGAAAACCATTTAGAGATATGATCGCCATGGGGATAAAGTTTTACAACGCGCAGAGGAAACATTAATGCTTTAGAAAGCAATAGAATTCAAATTAAGTATAGTTTGTCTGGGAATTAATGTAATTGGATGCTGAAGATTTGAAAGAAAGTCATTGACTTGATATAAAAATTCGGGGTTAACCTTCTGGGTCTCAGATTCTGAAACACATATCGACTTATGTAGATGCGCAGACGTATACAAACATACAAATTCAAAGAAGCACTTAACACCATAATTGCTCAAAATGACAAACCAATTACCACTACCCCAAGATTGCCATAAAAGGGTCGTAAGCAAAAAGCCCAATCCGTCGTAGAGTCCCATAATAGGCTATTACAATCTTTACTTAATTCCCTCGTTTGACCTCCCACCCCTCAGAGGGCCTCACTTTGACTCCACAATTACCTTACATCAAGATAATTGTCTAGTTAAATATTAACATTGTCTAATTGAACTATCTGTTTTAGGAATCTATCTATACGTTTCTACAGTTCTTTTACCTATAAATGGTGGTATGCGGAATTCAAGGAATCTAATATTTTTAGCTGCGTAATGATTTCATCATTTAAAGCTGTAAAAGCGTTTGTTCGAACTGATGGAAATCGCACCCAACGAATACGCAGACGGTACGCGCAGGCGACGCGGCGACGACGTTACCGACATACGCGTCATCGTCCTCGGCGAGCGAGCGGAGGTGCAACGCGAACACTCGCTTTCTCGAAGACCACCGCGACGGACGACACTCTCAAATGTTTGATAATCGGTAATACAGCAAGCATTAACATACAGTCCATTTTGTATTTATCCCTAACGAACAAGTCGAACAGAGGCATTTGACCTGCATAGGGGCAATAGCAGCCAAAGTGGTAAATAAGGAGAAAACTAAACGTTAATGGCTGCTTTGTCCTAAAATCTAACTCAAAATGCAGTTCCAAATCATAACACTTAGTAATAAACCATCTACCATAATTATCACAACAATTTCAAGAACATACCACATAAATAAACTCCAGCAATTTCACTCCATTATACACTCACATCGAATTCCAGCGAAAACTAGTCTATGCACCGACACGTCAATAGAAATTGACACCTGTTACTTCCAACAAACATTGCAACTACAGTCAATCAGAAATTCAATTACCATCGACATTTTCCGGCGCGGGCTTAATGGCATTTTAGAAAATGTCAATTTGTAATCGTCTTTTCGAGGATTAGTTCAGTACGGTCCGTTACCTTCATTAGGACTTGTCACCTACCTTGGAACGGTAGACAAAGAGCCGGCAATTAATTTGAGATGTTTCAAGGCATTGTCTAATATTTATAGACAATGCCTTGAAACTATTTATTATATATTTATTGTCTTTATAGATTAATGATTTTAGGTCAATGTTGAACCATTAGACTGTTGACCTAAAATCATTAACGTAGTTGCTGATATTTGAAAAATGTTAATTGTTTAATGTTGAGGCATATTTTTGTGCTTATCAAGGGAGGATCGATTGAACCTAGTTGAGATAAAATGATGGAATTGCAAAACATAACTAACTCATTATTAGCAATACATGTAAAACTCCTCCGTTACTGGTGACTTACTGAGTGACTTGACAGACAACGAACAGCCAGAAGTACGGGTTGTAGAAAGCTAAAATTTGGCATGAAAGTTCCTTGAGTAGTTTCGACAGACCTAAGAGAAAAATTCCCGAAATTCTTACGGGACCAGGAAAAAAACGGGATATACTCGTACGTAGTCGCAAGCACATGCTGGTTAGTGATAAAAACCTAACAGTGATAATGATACTATTCATAAAACAGCTAGATATAGTAGATAAACAACAATACTAAACTCAACACAGATTATTCGTAAAATCACAGTAGGTATAATAGAATTAATTAAAAACAATTAACACCCCGGGCTGTTACAGAACGTTTCTAACGATACCCTCTGAATATTCACTATAAAGGTTCGCGTAATGGAATTAAGATGATCAAATATTAAATTTTCATTTGGTGCCGACCACCAGTCCAATCCTGATGTATGTACTGTTTGCACTGCATATGTAATGCTAATGAACAGTTGGGTTAGAAAACTTTAAAGGAATGGTTATTTAAACTATTTTTCTTGTGTATTAAGACTTCACTTCACTCACAACTTCAGAACACTTGTATCACATAACACGCTAGAGCAATAGCTACGAGCAGCTTTAAATATACAGCGACTTAATCATCATAACACAGAGATTGTGGTCACACGCAATAAAAAAAAGTCCACAGTTGGACATAGGTCAACCCCGCTAATTCACAAGGATGGTTGAAAATAAATAATATTCTCTAAATTCAACACAGTGACTATTGCTTAGCTTGCATAAAATTTCAAACCTCTAAAAGGTTTTGACATTTTATGGAAACTACTAATTTTTAAACAACTTTCATACATCTTTGACAGATTGCGACTGAGACGCGAATGTAAATGTTGCTTGAAAATGAATAGAATTGGCCCTCAATTGAAAATCATCATCATCATATCGGCCGATACTCATCCACTGTTGGACATAGGCCTCCCCCAATTAGGAGGGTTGCCAATCACCACCATAGTTGAACACATTGATGGATAAAGTCTTGACAATCTTGCAAAATTTTGATTGCTTTCTAAGTTTGCACCATGGCTCTCCATGATTGAAATCGACAGTTCGAACAGTTTGATAGCTGAAACTAACTACTGGTAACAGCCAATCAATTTGCTTAAACTTGCTTCAAGTATGTTGACGTCGGCTACTAGTCTAACCAGATGCATCGGAGTATCAGTTTTATACACGAAGCGATTGCTTATTAGGACCTCCTCAACTTTGTGACTGTGAAACACGCTATCATACAGTATACATCGTATACATAGTACATACATAGTATACATCTTACCACGAAGTACGTGGTAAGATGTCAGATTTTTTGGCTGTAAAAGATCTGATCCACGGACCGATCTCTTGCAGAAATTGTTCAAAAGAGTCACCATGGCCCTGGAATGCAAAGGGCATAAGGAGAAACACGGATGGGTTTTAGTTAGTAATAGTTTGACACACCCTTCTGCTTCACTCAGAGCGGAAGAAGTAATTTGATGATTTCCCATCCATAAAAAAACTGACCGACCTCTGTAAGCATTGCTAAACCTGTCAACATTTAGCCACGAGCTCCTCCTAACTACTCGTTAACAACCTTACTAATAGTTATTTCAGTTTCAGCAGCAACAAGCAAAAATGAATTACACAAAAGTTTTCACTTACAATTCAATATGAGAGCAGATAAATTATATGAAATTGTTACAACACATCCATTGGGATCTGAAGTATAGAACATTACAGTGAACAATAGTCTATAAATGGTGCTGCAAGTTGTTGTGATATTGCTGAAGTTACATACAGCAATGCACGTATAACGTTCGAATCGCATTGTGTGGAGGTGCTCTGGAAGTTAGGAGTTGGTAACATAAACGTATGGGCAGCGCTTTAAGTTAGCACACGTCTTAATGCATGTACATATTACTGAGGAAATTTTGTTAATCGCTTCGTTGGTTTATTTGTCGTTATAAATGTATTGTTAACGAAAGTCTGTTGACAGGTACATACACATTACGTGTTATTGTCACCTTATCCCACTATTCGCTATGGATTTTGTTCTACGATCTGTAGCTAAATAAAATTAAATCAGTCTTTTTTTCCTTCGATAATATTTCCATCATAACATAGAAGACTATTTCTTAGTAATCTTAATTCAGTTTTTTTAATAAAAACAATCTGTTCAGGAGGTCGAATTTCCATTACATTTTCTTTGAACTTGTATTTTTTAAATGAACAAGAAGCCTGTGGACTGTAATTAACTTTTTTGTGAATAAATTCTTAGAAAAATATCTCTTTGTAGTTGTTCTAATTGTAACCTAGGGCTTAAATGTTTTCATACAAAATAATAAGAGGTAATTTTAATTAAACTTGGTTTCCCCTAATTAAGAATTAATTAAAAAACTGAAAGGCTAAGTGCTTATCATAGACATGCTTTCATAAAAAGCTTTAAGCTAGCTTTATTTATTTAGACTGATGATATATTTTAAACAGTCAACGTAAAAGCAAAGGAACTTCTTAAAACTTGCAACCTCAATAACCTAAAGGCAGCCACATCAATAATCTGAAGAGAACCCATTAATATTGCAGCCGCTAAAAATATTTCACAAATATTGAAAACGGTGCCTCCAATTCGCGGTTTCATCAATAGCGAGGGATATCAAAGAAGCGCATTTCAAAATCTCATATTTCAGAAGGCGGTGGATGCATTCCGAAGTCTGAAAAATGTTTTCAGCAACGAGAGATTACCGTATATAAATTTCTATCCGGCTTGGAGGTGAAACTCGGTAAGAAATGCACAGAAAAAGTTTTTTTTCATAGATTTGTCTCTTCGACTTTTTTGAATTTGTTTACTGAAAAGTTGACTACCAGGTGGACCGATGACCTGGTGAGGGTCGCGGGTAGACGATGGATGGGAGACGCACAGAACCGGTTGTTGTAGCGACACTTGGGGAAGGCCAATGTCCAGCAGTGGACGTCTTTCGGCTGATATGATGATGATGATGATGAAGATGACTTTATTGAACTCTTCAATTTTGTTTTCACCTAGAATCTTGTCTCGACACTGATCGTTCCAGTAATTAAGTCTCTATACGTGTATACCTTTAATTAAACACATATGGTTTCAGCTACAATTGCTTCATCCCAATTATTCCCAGGAGTGTCGTGAGTGACGATTGAGAGATTGTATCAGGAGCATGGGTAGCAGAATCTACTTATTACGTTAACTCGTAACGTCATGCTGCAATCAGCGCCGCAATTGGCAATCGTAATGTTTGAGGCGATGTAACTTTAGAACTGGTACTTCATACTAGTTTGATAGTTGCCATTAATGAAATTGGAAATGCGACAGTTGCAGAAGAGGTTATAATAAAGAATGAAGATGATGAAATAGTTAGAAAAGAGATGATGCTTACCTGAAGAAGCCAGTAACATCTCCGGTGGAATGTAGGTAAGATCGCAGAGTGTACGTAGCAGCCGTAGATACACTGTAAACAAAAGAAAAGTATAAAATTAATAAACAACATCAACAAATTATCTATGTTATGACCACACAGAATTAAGATCGAAAAATAGTCAATACAAACAAGATTTCAACATTGAAACAGCTAAATATATTATAAGTATTAGCAAAACTACATTCATATACTACATGTTGTTTTCTTTTACTCTTGCCTAACTACAAGTCCATTCCCATCTTTACATTTGGTTAACTTTTACGGCCTTCAAGACATCATAAACAGCTAATTTACTCTGTTTTTCTTTTAGGCCCCCAGATCAGTGCGAAAGAAAATTACCCCCATAATGATATCCATAATGTTCAAGAAAATGCGTGTCTTGAGCCTTAAGCACCCCATTATCAATAATAAAAAAGTCTGCATGTTTTTCTTTATAAATTGTGAATAAGATTTTGGAAGCGCATTTCCTTATTAAATATTCTGTAAAGATACTTTCATTATCATCAATTTTTCCATTAGATATCCGTTCTTAAAATTTGATACGAGCTTTTCTATCTTCATTAATCTTTTTAATTTTTCGTTTTATATTAAGAATATAAAATGTTTAATGTAATTTTGCCTCAGAAGTTTACAGTAATTTAATTATTCTACAAAAATAATATGAAAGTTTATCTTCATAAAATTCTTGCAATAAACTCTGTTAGCTTCGCTTTCATGTTTCAAAATTTCGTTAGTGATCTCTGAAAAAGCATTGCACGACGTAGTAAAACAAGCCTAACCAAGCTCGACCTAGAATTGGCACCTGAACTAACTTCGTTTACTAGGAAAGCCTCTCTGTGCACATGTAAGGTGTAAGGCAAGAGGGTTAGCGGGTTGATAGTCGTTTTCAATTAGTATCTTGAACTAATGATAGAAAGCAATTTTATTTCTACATTAAATCTGATATCTTTTACAGAATTTGTGTGTATTAATATTATAGCAAAACAATAATATATTTTTGAATAAAAATTTAAAATACCACAGCAATTTTATTTTATTTTATGCTGTTCGGGAAACTTACAGCTAATATAAACAATGTTCCCAAACGATACTGATTTGAAGACCATTTACAAATTTCCGAATTTACACACTTCAAAACAGTCGAAAACAAAAAAGACACAAAAAAGAAAAAGGTAGATACAATACACTTACTATGACAAAAATTACGAAACAAAATACAAACTGCAAAAAATAAAAATTAAAGTAAAAGAAAAAAATATAACCTACATTCAGACACAAACTACTTACTTATCCGTAAAAAAAAACTTTTCACTAACAAGGTCTTAAGCTGCGAAACACTGGTATTTTAATGTACATACATACGTGTAAAAGTATGTTCAATTAGATTCTTTAGCTATCTCCTTTCCATTTTACATTTGTAATATGACTGAAGTTTGCTCTATTCCTTACAAAGCTTCAGAAAATCAACAGCAATAACCCCGCTCCCGCTACCACTTATACATCAGCCCCTAGATAACCCCACTCAACGGTCACAGTTGTGCAAAATGTATTATTCAGCATTCCTTGCGCGGCGTACGTGGCGACTCGCGCGGCGTAGCGATCACTTGCCGTCGTTGTACTAACGCCTTTGCTTGTTGCTACCATTTTTATTTACGGCGTATAAAAACGAGTCCCTAGCCGGATTTTCAGAATATTCCAGCTTATATTTACTGCTTATATGTGGAATTTTTAGCAACATTTATGATGTAAGAAATCTTAAATTAACTGCGGTCTTGTAGACGGGAAAATGCTTCTGCAGATTTCTGGTTGGAGAAACTTAGAGTACCGAAGTTTTACGTATAAGTCTTTTGTAAGTGCTTACTTTAACAAGCTCCATTAAGTAACTTAGTGCTCTCAAGTGACCTTAATGTGTTTCTTTAAGATAAGATAGAGGATTTTGTCTGGGACACCAGTATGGTTGGTTGTCTTTTAGATACAGAGATACAACTGTTCAGAAAACAGTCGACTGTAGAAAGCTAGATCAATAGCTTCTGATCTAGTTTTTCCTTTAGAATTCTCATTCACCTTATCCATTTTGAAAATTTTCGTCGCACAAGATAATCAAGAGACAACCTTTTTTACATGCCAACTTAAAAATCCCGTACTCCTCGCTAATATCTCAACTCTTTACCAAAATACCTACACCTGATCAACCCAACAATGAGGTGGATATCACTTCCATCACCAATTCATCATCGAGCACTCGGCCCCGAAGTGGCCTCAATCAAATATCCGGGCCGCGGCCTACAGAATGGACATTCAGATCTAAATCGGTGGCCATATTGGCGAATCGTATTTTTGCGAGACCATTCGAGCCAATAACCGGCTCTGTAGTGGGTTTTTCGGAGGGGATATCCGGACTCGGGGAGAAATGGCACAAGAAATAAGCGACTCGCGATTAGTCTTGCATGATTTGGCAACTTTAGTCTTAAAATCTGTAGACTGTATCATACAATTGCAATAATTTGTGTTTAATTTTAGATTATCACCAGTAGTAATAATCAAACCTTTGTTATAGGTGTTTTCTTTAGTCACTTAAAAACAAGCAAAACTAACCAATTCCTTCACAGTTAATTCTTTGTTTTCCGATTTGAGATCACGAAAACAAAAAAAAGCAGTGTTAGTATGTATCAGTGCGGTAAATATCTATGCAACATAATCATATGATATTCACGGCTCGTCATAATCATGTAAAACCGTACCGATCTATGAATAAACCCTTTGCAAACAAACAGAATTCGAGAGCATCAAACTCGGTAAGATCAACAAGGAAACTCTAGCGCAAATATCAGAACAGGATATTAAAATCATATGACAGAACCATAAAGCAGTAAACAGCAACGATTACTATACAGATGTCTATTAAAAATCAAATTCAAACTCGTGAATTCAACGAGTATCCACCCACCCAATTTCCTCTATTCCGCTACCGCTCATAACTTGCCCCAACACTTAATATCCGCACGAAGACTGCTCGTGAGTGAATTAGACTTTTACGACCACTGCCGAATCCAAGCCATATCGAAGGTATACGTAATCTAAATCTTCAGACAAACGTCGGGACATAAATATCTATTGTTTGAAGTCTGTGAAGGTATATTTTATAGTGTTAGCCTTCTTGGATTTTTTATGACAAGTTGCTGAGGATTTTTTGTGCTGATGTTAGTGTAAAAAAATTGAGTTGGCTATGTTTTGTCACGTGGGTTGTTAAAGTTTTCTGTTAGAAAAGATTTTCGGCATCAATCCTTTTATCAAAAACATTTTTAGGAACATAGAAATCCTTCCAGATTATTTCCTTTTTTCTTGGCTTTATAAAGACTCTTCGTTTTCCAGCGAAAACGGTTACCAAATAATTCCAGTAGGGAAGTCGAATCTAACTCAAGTAAGAACACTGAACTGTCTACTACAGGAATCGTAGTTTAATGGAACTGGATACTTCACTCGTACGCTTTGATTCAGATTTTCACCATTTCATTAAAGACGGATTTGAAAAAGGGAACGGATGCTCCAATAAAATTTTATAGTCAGTAAAAGTTTAAATTACTTAGAAGTGTAAAAACATCTGACGTTTATATTTGTGATTGAAAAAAAACGTTAGTGCTCCTGAAATATATATTTCAATCAATACTTCCGCATGCTTGTGCAAAATTTAATTTAACTCCTAAACCGTAAACTCCAAACTTGAAATAAAATAAATCATGACAAATCCCTCCTTAAAATTTTACTGGTGAAAACTAGACGGATCTAGAACCGTCTGGCTTGAACCGGCGAAATCCAGTTTTGGACCAATCGACGGGATCGGTACGATTCAGTTTATCCAAGTGCATTTTCGGATGAATGCATCCGTAGATTGGACGAATTAAAAAAGTTCAACATATTCATGTGATTTCGTCCGTCAAATGGGATTAATATAAAGCTGCTTTTAGAACTAATGAGAAGTTTTTTGTTTGTTTGGTCTAATTTTCTGCCTAGATTAATGTAGTGTTTAATCTTATTTCGCTGTGTAACGGCTAACTGCGTTTATGCTTAGAACTAGATGCATTTGTGCATTTTGCTCTCGCGAATAGTGGCCGTATTATGAATTATTTTGTTTATGTGTGTAATTTACGTTTGAGTACATCCACTTTCGCTGCAACAGCTTGTGGCATGAAATCCTGAATGAGATAGCGGATGGCATTAAATAAAAGTAGAGCAGCTAGTTTTTTTTTTGAGTTTTGTGTTTATCTATTTTGGACTTTTAGTATCTCTTTACTACTTGTTTGTCGTAAAGAGTAAACTTAAGTCAATTTTGTTCTTGTCCTAAGATCGTTCCTTGTCACGTTATTTAATACATATCCGTATTTCATAAAACTTGATACGCAGGACACACAGACAATTATTGCAATTATAAATTTTCTGAAGAAAATGAAAAATCAGTCTCTCTCTCTTTATCTTACTTCAAAATTTCTAACGTTTCAGATTTTGTATCCTGCTAAAGACATGTAAGTTTCATTGTTAGTTAATTAATTTCCAGCAATATATGCATGACTTGCGAGTTTGCATAGAATACTAAACTAGGTAAACCCTTTTAAGACCATAAAAAATTAATACCAGTAATTACTACAACCCAGTAGTAAAATGAAAGTACAGTTACAGGATGAAATAGATAAACACTACCCCTGAACAAACGTTCAGCAGTGCAAACATAATGACCCTATTACCTACAAACATTAAACCAAACTAAACACGAAAGAAACGGCTGTCATTCCCATCCCCCATTCAGAATCAACATAAAAATCCAATTCACTAAAACACCTCTGCATTCACACTATTACCCATAATAGGTGTGATCAAAATTTTACACCAAGAAGCTGAAAATGAAAGACCATTCGTAATTGGAAGGTGGGCTGGCTGAACGCCAGTAGGTATACCACCACTTGCACTCACGAAAGCAGACGCTGGCCGGACAGTAGAGCGATTGATTGGTTTTTATGTAGAACATCGCTTTTATGAGCTCGTAAAGTTGGATTGAAAGGGTCTTTTGAAAATAAGACATATTTCTGGTGATTCAATTGGAAACTGTAAAAATAATCTTAATTAAAAAATAATGAAGGAAAAGACGGAAGCAACACAAGCATAAAATTTTGGGCCAATTCAGATCAATCTAAGAACTAGATAATCCTGTAATTCTCTGAAGCCAGCGTGGAGTATTTAAAGCAGTAACCCCTTCAGTTAAAACAAAGAACAGTACTACCTACTCAAATCTTCAGAAATTTTAAAACCGGGAAAATTTTGCACATAAAACGCACTACCGCATTCTTTGTCCCACGGGTTATACCATCTACAAAAATACTCCCCTTTAAATATAAAGACTCGTACACACAAGTGTAGCAGGAAATATTGGCCTATATACAAAGGCCAGTCCAGGCCAGATGGGCCGTTTTGCATGTCTGTCCCCGGCCTTGTGGTCGAATAAACAATACGTAAAACGGCGCGCGTTGCATGCGGCCTTGCAACTTTACTTTTGCATTTAAAACACACAATTTTAAACCGTATTTTAAACCAAACAAAGCTTTAAGTGGCAGTATGAACTTTGGTGCAATAAATAAATTTTGATAGTTAATTCGAAATTATGCAAAGGAGCTAGCCTTGTTAATCTAGTATATTAATGCTTTCACATCGAATCGTTAATATTTGGTATGTTAATTTCGCTTTTGAGTATGTTTACTTTTAAAATATTAATTTTAATTTCGTTCATTTTCACGCGACGTTGTCAAAAATGTGGTATTGGAGTGAGTTAAAATAATATTATAAGCTAATTAATCTTGGCACGAGAATGCGCAAAGTTCCAGTACTTTTTACAACCTTTAAACATAAATTCAAATACAGCAAAAAGGAATTTATAGCAACACTTGCGTTGTTTGACGTGGATTGCGAGCGCTTGGCTCGAAAGCTGACATCTTAAGGCCCGTTAAAATAATCGACTTTGTTGAGTTGACACTGCTATTGAAACAGAGCAGTTGCTTTGTTCCAACAAAACGTCACCAGTTTGTCAAATTAGAGGATAAAACAATTTGATGCTTTACACTTTTAAAGATCATTCCAATGAAATTGAGAAGTAGGTTCAATTAATAATTTAAAAAATATGTAGTTCGTATTCATAACTTTCTTTCAAGTCTTATAGAAAAAAAAGGTGTGTATTAATTATCATAACCACAAAAACAATTAACAATTCGTTAAAATAACAAAATCCTAACAAATCACACACTTGATCAATAAATTCCAAAAATAAGATCAATCACTGAACAAAAACACGAAACGTAAAAAATACAGATTGAAAAGCATTTTCTATAAAAGAGACCGAAAGGTTACTAGAAATAGCCCACAATACAACTTTGTTACCGAAAATAGGTCGAGCCTTTGGAAGAAAATAGCCCAAATCATTGTCTATATCGGGTAACGAACCAGAATGGAACCCGGTGAAATTGTCGAGGCATTAAACAGCGGACCGGATTTTTATTTTATTTTAATACAATATTGTCCATCCGTTCAGTTTTTTATTTTAATTTACAGCACCGAAGTGTGGCGGATCAAAATTTTTAATAAAAATAGTCGTTACAATTTCAATACGCAGATTGGTTTGAAATATTCTTTTGTTTTTTTTGTAATATTTTTTTGATGGTTTTATATTTAGTATAATCAATGAAGAGCTTGCGGTGTATAAAACATACAGCATTCACTTACTACCCTAAAAATTAAGACCTTTCGTGAAGTACATAATGTTGTTCGATAAAACGATTGATCGAAGAACCAGCAGAGGGCAAGTTTTTAAAGTACTTAGAAAAAGAAGTTTCAGAACTATAATGGTATAGCGAAATAACTAAATCAACAATAAACGCAGTTACCGACAAGGATAGATATCACAATTTTTTTTCTTAACTGCTCGACGCCACAACGTTGTACAGACCAAACCACCACCAAATTCGGAGAACCGACCCCACATAAAGTGGGAAAGAGCGAAGGGAAAATAATGAACTTCAACTCAACATCGACATCTAAAAAACTATCGAAGTAATCAGGTCACGAAAACATTCACCTATTAAACCATAGGCCCACTCATTTGCATATAAACTTCGGCGAATGCTTTTAAAAGCCAATAAACACTAATTCACGGGTAAACTGGACTTATTCTTGCAATGATATCTTGCGCCGTGGCATAGTGTTTTGTAGCCTCAGCCATCTTGGATTCGTGCCAATGGGTGGCGGTGCAAGTAATTAGAGAACAGCGGCCTTGTCAACTTACCTTGTTAAAATGCTTTCTTGGTTAACTTTGAGAGTTGTGTCGAGTTTGTGACGAAATAATAAATAAGGTGGTTGTGTTTTAATTTTTGTGGCGGTGAAATTTTGTAATGTGTTTAAAATATTTTGTTTAGGAGTTTCTTTTTGCGATAGGAAACATGCAAGCCTCGTTTGATATATTTTTTTAAATTATTTTGGTTATAACTTACACTGCATAATTTTACACAGAAATGTTTTTAAAGGCTACTAATTAAGACGCTCGTCTTGTCTGAGTGCGAACGCAAAACGACATATAATAATTATGACAACTTCATACTCTGTTGTGTATTCAGTTTTGCTTGGAATTAGATGGATGATCATTGATTTTGACGTTACTAGTTTTCAACCAAAATCTGACTTTACAATCTTGCATCCCTAACCAAATGGATAAAGTTGACAACACACAAACCCCTTACTTAACAAAAACACTTTTAACAAGCATCACAATTTCAATTACTCCTTAAAATCGTGTTCCACATCCACAAATCTCTCCTCTTTTGACTTGGACCACACAAAAAGCAGGCACGCAAGACTGTCACTAGTTTATGGGCAAAAAGCACTAGCCTAGTACTGTGTGTACCTGAGCACGACGAGTTTAGTCTTTGAAGATTATGCTGTAACGCTAAACTAGATAAGTCACCCGCCACACTACGTTAGGAGCTTTTGGCATGTTACAGAACTGTGCGAAGAGTTTTCAGACTTGGTAACAAATGAAAGTGGAAGGGGGTAAAAGGAAAAGGAACATGTTTCGTCTTGTCAGTGTTGGAGTAAAATATCTTTAAGTGCTTTTATTTTACGAATGTGAATCGCATGGCTTATAACAGCCTCATGGGTATCGGTCGGTGCGTGCATGGGTGACCATCCAAATGAAAGCTGTGACCAACAGCTAGATGTCCAGCTGTTGGTCACGGCTTTCATTTGTAGATCGTACTGCTGGGTTCCATCCTCACTTGGTCGATATCCCGACCAGTCATACTCAGCGCTTCTCCTCCACATTTATTATGCGCACAGCCAAAGTGTGGAACTCTCTACCAGCGTCTGTGTTCCCTTTCACATACAACCTGTCTGCCTTAAAAGCAAGAGTGAACAGGCATCTTCTGGGCACGCTCGCTCCATCATAGACTTCATCTAAAGCTTTCCATAAGCCCATTCCTCAAAAAAAAAAAGGTCTTTGCCAGTCGTTGCAGATAGTCAGAAGCCAAGAAATCTGACACTTATCTTGCCAATTTGTCTTCTCCTCTGTCAAATCCATTCAAAAGTTGTCTGTCAAAGATCGCTTATGGTGTTACCACACCAATTGATCGATCGTCGATTGATGCCATCGATCGATGGTAGAATGAATTAATCTACGTCGATCTATAGTTTCCACATCTTTCTTCAATTAGCCAAAGCTACCACACCAATCGATCAACGTCGATCAATGGCATCTATCTTTCTTTCGGTTTATCACCCAGTATCCGTCGATCAGCCAAAGCTATCGATGTCGAACGATGTCATCGATCGATTGGTGTAAGTAACATCCATACCAGCGATCCTCTTTATCGGATCTTTCCTGCACTTGAAAGATGATTTTAACCAGCATTTTTAACAACAGCTAGAAACAATATCTACATGACTCACATAACCCAATGAATTTCCCGAAATCACCGCCTCACAAAATTAAAAAAAAACAACATCCACATTGCGGCCTTCGACCACATTTATCGATAGCAATTAGCGTCCGTCCAGTGTTGCCCGTTTAATTGCAACGAAACCATTGACGTATTCATCAGCGAGTCGGATGAGGCTGGATGAGCCACGGTATTTGTGGAAGGAACTTATGTATGATGTATGACGCTTCCGTTTGTCTATAGGTTATTGTTGAGGTCGGTGATCCGTGTTTGGTTAGGTGGACGATTATGTGCTTTAATTTTTAATGTGAAATGACCACCATGGGCGTCTACGTGAATCACGTGATGTGTTTTGGCCTGAAAAGTCGATTATAGAGTATCCTACGCGGTTTCAGGACAAGTATAACTAACCCCGTATAGGGAAAAATTAGTAGCATGGTGTAAAAAATAAATACAATATAACAGTACCGTTCCTCTTCTTATAGTGTGGGCAGTAAGGTCTAACGACCCCACATACCCTAATATCAGTTTCTAAAGTTTCAGTTCTAAAGTTCAAGTTTCTAGAGTTTTAAGGGCCTCTAACGTGCTACATACCATCGCCAGTACCTTTTAAAATTGTAATTGTTCCAATGAAAGCAAGACTCGAACTACAGTCCATATCAAATCTGTTTCTAAAATCAATAAATATAGTTTCAGGCACTAAAATAAAATTAATTGCCCTCTATATCCACCAATTAGACCACCCCAAAAGAAATCTAAAAATAAGTTCATAACCTCAATTGAAAAATACTCACACATTCGAGTACATAAAAAACTCCCAACAAAATTTGTTCAGTTGAAAACCGATTGAGGCCGAATCACGAAACGAAGCCGGCTGTAATTACCAAATAATAATCATTTTTCACTTTCCAAGGTTTCTCTATAAAAAACCAGCCAAGCGCGAGTCGGACTCGCGCACGTAGGGTTCCGTAAAATTATCTAAAAAAAAATCACGATTGTTGTCCAACTTAAATATTTATTTTATTCTATTTTAGTATTTTTTGTTGTTATAGCGGCAACAGAAATACATCATCTGTGAAAATTTCAACTATCTAGCTATCACGGTCCTGCCAGGGTTGTGGATTTTGTTCGAAAGAGTTACCGCCGCCCTGGAAAGCAAAGGGCACTATGAGGAGCACGGATGGGTTTTAGTCAGTAAAAGTCTGACACTCCCTTCCGCTCCGCCCAGAGCGGGAGGAGTCATTTGATGATTGCCCATCCAAAAAAAAAGCTATCACGGTTCATGAGATACAGCCTAATAGATAGATAGATTTATTTATTTGCCATAAATGTAGGTAATTAATACAATTAGGTGTTACAACACCTGGTGACAGACAGATAGACAGACTGACAGACAGACAGACGGACACGGACAGCGGAGTCTTAGTAATAGGAACCCGATTTTACCCTTTGGGTACGGAGCCCTAAAAAAACTAGGGTTATGTAACATTCCGGTTTTTTTGGTGAAAGTGAGTACCTACGTAATTGCTGAGAAAATATTCGTGTTTAGAATCTTTTTCGACAGCTGGGAAAATTGGTAGCTTGCCTAGATTTTTTGTATGTTACCTACATTTTTCTTAAGGCTCATTCGTTTCCAAGAACACTGACGAATTTGTATGATATACCCAGAGAAGTAATACATGCCTCCGTAGGACCCATAACTTTTTGGTCTCATAGCCAGGAAGAAACATGACAACCTTGAAAAGCAACTTGTTACAGGGAAAGCCCAAAAGAAATACAGGGCCTTCCTCTTGGTCGCTTTCCCTAAATTTTCCTACGCAAAGAACTTTTTAGTCATTTGCGCTGGACAGTATAGATCCACGACACCATCAACAAAAATTCACGTAAAATACTCTCAAGTCTAATATTTTTTAGCCTTGTCCCAACTTTATTGTGGCTATACCAGTGGCTGCCTACCAGACCTCCGCAACCCATTAACTGGGTAACACGGTATTTTTTGGCAAGACTGCAGTCAGATTTTCTGGCTTCTAACAATCCGTAACGACTGCCAAAGATCTATAAATGACAGCCGGGACCAACGGCTTAACGTGCTTTCCGAGGCACGGAGGAATCTTGGTATGTTAAGATGGTCACCCATCCACAGACCGACCCCGGCAAGCGTTGCTTAACCTTGAAGATCGACTCGTGCGGCTGTTATTATTTAACCACGAGCTTTTTCTTCGTTAATTAAATCACCATTTTCATTCTAGCTAAAATATAATACAAATACACTAGTTCAACGTTTCTTAAAAACGACACCCCCCGTAAATCCACAATCGGCTAAACAGGACACCATCACACAATCAGGAAGGAGACTACGCCCCATAGACCAACAGTGCCTCATTACGGACACTAACCTGATCCAGTCGGTTTAATCTTACGATACGACTAACACGGGACAAAATGTTTAGTGCACTGGGATATTTCTAGAATTTGCGACAAGATAAATTATTCAGGAAGGTTCTAGACAAAAAGCCATTCTATCAGCGAATGTGGTCGTCGAAATTCCAAAATACAGGGCGTATAGCATCTCGTATATATCTTAATATTATTAGCTGTCGCAGCCAACTAGCTTAATCAGCCGTTTCAATAAAAGCCTAGCCTTCTCATTAACTGCGCCGTTTAATCAGCGACATTAGTGACATGGGCAAGTCATTAATCGATATTGAACAAAAGATGTCACTTAGGTCACTGAAAAACGACACGGTTGGCGCAGTGGTTGAGCGATTGACTGCTGCGCTGCGTGTCGTGGGTTCGATTCCCGCACGGAACAAATATTTGTATGGCCTACAGATAGTTGTTCCGGGTCTGGCTGTTTGTGTATGTGAGTTTGTGTGTTTGTAAAACGCACCCACGATACAGGAGAAATACCTATTGCGAGGCAACGTTTTAAAAACAAAAAAAAATATATTGGCGCATTTAAATGAAAAGGCTAGGCTTTTATTGAAATGGTGGATTAAGCTTATTGGCTGCGACATATATATAGTAAGAAGTAGTCAGATTGGTCTTTTACTGATTAATCTGTACCTATTTATTTTCTTTCATGTTAAAGAAGAGGTTTTCATTATTTAGTATACTTCAGTATTTACAAACCGCCTCTGTTCTCAAATAATCCGTTGAGCCACAAGCCATGCTCCACTGATTAGGCACCTATTTGTCGAGGATTATTCAATTACTCCAGCATTAATGAAGATTTACATTTCCATTGTTTGTGCATGTTAAGCGGATGATTAGATTGATAATATGATTTATCGTGGCATCTACATTTGCTGGCATAGTAACATCAATCCTTTGTTTTAGTGTAGTTAATGCAAAATTTTGAGACCTGGGAATACCTGAAAAATACCTGAAATTAATTAACGCCACTGAAGTTGACGTCCACTCTTTGAGACCTCAGAAAGCAGGTTTTATTGAGGCACCCCAGCTTCACGTCTCATTGGTTTGACAGATGAGCCAAAAGACCATAAACTGGATTAGGATAGCATATTCTTTTATCTAGGTACTATCTCCTCGTGAAATAATTACAGAAGGGGAAAAGCCGCGTGCAAAACCTAGTTATTTATTTATTTATTAAAACTTTATGCACTGGTAAAACACTGTACAAAGGTGAATTTAATGCCTTACGCATTTTCTACCAGTCGACCTTAGGGTGGTGCAGAAACAACATGGCAAGTGCAACAAAGGAAAGACAAACAGAGAGAAAAATAATACATTTATAAATACGTGGATACATACATACACATAACCAAAAATCAACGTTATTAACAGAAACGAAACCAACGAATGAACGCTGTGATGAATCTACCAACTTCTTGCGAATGTGCTCACGTGCCTTCAACTTAAAGGACAACCGACTTGTTGCCGTCCTGATGTTCAGAGGGAGCACATTCTAAAGGAAGATCGCCTGGATACACAAAGAGGAGTGGATGAACTCTGAGCGGTGCGAGTGACATCGTACAAGACGATTATTGGTAGAGCGAAGATTTTTACTGTGGGCAGAGCAAAGGAATTTAATTTGTGAAGTATTGTGTAAAAAATTAGCCGAATGAATAACCTCCTTTTTGAATTCGGTTAAAAAAATAACAGCATTAGAAAAGCACTAGTCCCAGTTGTAACACATTTCAGATGAAACTGTAATTTCTATTAAAAGTTTTCTTTACACAATTCCGGGACGAAAAGAAATGTTTTTCTTGGGAATAATCGAAATAATCAACACTAGATGCCTAAGCGGCGCCCAGGGTGCCATTTGTGATACTAGTTAGAGTTCCAAGGAGGTAAACGGTAACCCACTTAAATGTTCCATACTTTTATGTGGATACAGTAATAGAATATTCGGTAGAAGGGAAACATGTGTTCAGTAATAATATTATTGAATAACATGGCTATTGTTTTGCAAGCCAGTAATAGATAAAAGGGTTCGAACATTTTTGTATGGGAGCTAGCACAGCCACTAGCCACTTTTTTAATTTTTTTCGCGTTCAAAGGTTCCTTTTTGGCATGCATGTTACTAAAAATTTGTGAACATAATTCAGTGTGGTAAAAAGGGATGATGATATATGGCCATTATCCGTTTTCTCGCATTAATAAAGCATTTTTATCACAACAGCTGGATTTTCATCTTCAGACCACAGTTTCTGATATACCTATAAAATATGTTTTTAAATGTTTACAAACATTAAGAATTTCTCCTGTATCGTGGGTGCGTTTACAAACATATAAACTCACAGACACAAACAGCCAGACCCAGAGCAACTAGAACCCGCGACACGCAGCTCAGCAGCCAATCGCTCAACCACTGCGCTAACCATGTCGTCAAACATTGAAACATTTCAATAAAAGGCTCAGCAAAGTATAAAAGGTAGCACCCAAATGAGCGGCTCAATAATCGCATTTTTCTCATTATACTGATATTATAGGTACCAAGACTCATTTTGCTAGAAATAAGAACAAAACAAACACACCGCCAACAAAAGACAACAAAAAAACAGAACTTGAACACACTTTCATCCACATTATTTGAGCCACTCAAAAAGCCAACCACTTCCCTCCATTTAAAAACACTTTTATTAACCTAGTTTTCAAAAGCGACGCTCCAAAACCAGACTAGTCTATAAAGCCTTCAGAATCTAGTTTCCAAATACCACTAGGTTTTGTACCGCAATTTCGCTTTCTTTAATTTCCCTTAGAGCTATCGCTCATACTGTCTATCTCGTTCGTGACCTCAAGCCTTCATATCCGACAAATGCTTATTAATAGGCTTTTTCGGCAAATGAAGGCGTGTAATGAAGGTACGTTGTTTTCTGTTTATGTGGGGGTTAGATAAAGGTCACGCATAAGTTAGAATGGTTTAATTGTAGCAGAGAAAATGCCAAATTGATTAGAAAATTTCTTTTTCCTAATTATGCAAAGTCTAGATAACTACCTGCTCGTTTATTTTGTGAGTGTCACTGATGTGTTGTATCTGTGTTGAATAAAACTTTTTTTATTCTTAATATTTTAAAGGAATAGACAACTTTATTCATCATTATTCATTATTCATCGGCCCGACAACAACCATCGGGCAGTTGTCCGCCAGAAACGATACTCGTCTGATCAGAGGATCGTTCCTTTTTATGAAAGTTGTGGAAATTTACAAAGGGTATGATTTAAGCTATCGCCAATTTTATTCGTTTTGAATTTCTTTAATAATAGGGTTTGTCCTCAAAATAGTGGATCTGTCACCAAAATGTAGTTGCCAAATAATTGTAAAAAGCAATTCCATAATAAATCACATGTAATCCTCGGGATATATTATCAAGTATCAAATAAATAGGTTGGGATTTATTATAAAACGGGAAGTAAACCATATTACTGGGTGGATTAAAAAAAATAACCACGAAGGTGATGGCGGGGTCTGTTCGCTCGCTACGCTCGCTCACTTGAACCCGCCATCCCCTTCTAACCTAACCTGTCCGAGTCGGGGTGCCCTAAGCTCCCTGTGCCCTATGTTCGAATATTTGGTGACAGATATACCTTTCTGAGTACGAAATTAAAGGAATAAACCTATTATTTTGAGAACAAAGTTTTATCCAAGGAATGAACTACGATTTTATTGATAATCCATCTCTTATTTTACATACATATTGGCATTAATTTGGTAATTCATACCTGGCGACACTTTTTATATATCTGAGAACGAAAATACTTCGTGGCGATAGATCTATTTATTAGGTGATGCAACTTGATGACAAATATAAATTTTGGTGACAAGAAATATAGTCCCCATTTACAAACTGTGCCTCATACTTCTGCAAATGGACTATTTTTATTCATCATAATCATATCAGGCGAAAGACGTCCACTGCTGGACATAGTCTCCTCCAAGTGTTGCCACAACAACCGGACCTGTGCTTTTCGCATCCACCGGCTACCCGTGACCCTCACCAGATCATCGGTCCACCTTGTTACCCCAACGCTTGGTCTTTCAGTACGCTTTCGCCACTCCAGAACTTTTCAGCCCTATCAACCATCTGTTTTGCGAGCAATGTGCCCTGCCCACTGCCACTTCAGTTTAGAACTATGATGGTATCCTTGGTTCTCTTGCAGATATAATCATTCCTGATTCGATCACGAAAGGAAACTTCGAGCATTGCCCTCACCATTGCCATTTTACTAATAATACTAATAATTTGTAAAACCAACTTATCATCATTATCGTCTTCCTGCCCCTTTCCCCTGTTACTTCGGTTCGCAACATGGGTTCTTCCTCCATTCTGTCCTATCACCCGTCATGCTATCATTGACTCCCTTCTTAAGACCTTATGTTTGCCAAGGGAAACCAAAAACATAAAAAGAAAAAGAAGATAAATCAACTGACCTCCGTCCCCTGCACCTTGAGCTTCATGTGGTCTTCTCTGGTGGTCTTCCCGTCTTTTCTCTTCTTCCAGCAGTAGCCATCGCGTCGGTAGCGGACCTTCTTACGGCTGTACAGCAGCATTGATCCGCTTTTTGGTCT
This sequence comes from Melanchra persicariae, assembly GCA_947386135.1. NCBI lineage: Eukaryota > Metazoa > Arthropoda > Insecta > Lepidoptera > Noctuidae > Melanchra > Melanchra persicariae. The sequence goes on along the minus strand of OX376657.1, from coordinate 2,634,556 downwards.
GGAAAGAAAGAAATACTCAGGTTAGGTATTAAATGCCAAGACTTACTTATTCTGGACAAATTCATTGTCCAGTGAGTGAAAACGATTGATTGAATTTATTTGAAATATGCTTCATTGTAGAATCTAAGTTAAACAAAAAAAAAGTCCTACATAACCTCCAATCCAAAGATAGCAGCAAGTTGGACTTCAAAAATCTTAAAGTCCAACCTGCTTTTTTTATGTATGGGAAATCATCAAATGACTTCTTCCGCTCTGGGCGGAGCGGAAGGGAGTTTCAGACTCTAACTGACAAAACCCCATCCGTGTTCCTCCTAATGTCCTTTGCGTTCCAGGGCCGCGGTGACTCTTTCGAACAAATTCCGCAACCCTGGCAAGCCCAACCTGCTACTATCTGTACATGTATTTTATGTTCCTCTCCCAACTGATTAAAAACATGATCCTGCAATGTTACTTTCGCTGCATCACCCTTATTTGAGTGGTAGAAAATGCCTAGGGCATTCAATTCGTGGCTGAATTGAAGTAAGTGCATGAATTCTTGATAAATAAATATATATTTTCTTCTCACTTGTTCTCATTACTTTTACATTATTACATTCATGTTGGACATCCTTAGAAATGATGTTCACAACAAACCGAAAATCCTCGGGCAGCAAGAGGGTATTTTCATATAATTCAACAAAATTATTTGTTTATTTTCTTTGACAATCTCGGGACCCGTTGGGTACTGGTCCTTAGGTAGGCGTACGAGGAGCCGAAGCCAACTCGCAGAGGCCTGCTGGACTTTTGTAATGGAAAGGGGCACCAGCGATTATCCCTGTATGCACCCAAGGACAATCCCGGTTGGTGCTGGACTAATGCAGAACATGGAAACAAAATTAAAATTATATTATTATAACAACAATAACAATTTGACGACACGGTTGGCGCAGTGGTTGAGCGATCGGCTGCTGCGCTGCGTGTCGCAGGTTCGATTCCCGCACGGAACAAATATTTGTATGGTCTACAGATAGTTGTTCCGGGTCTGGCTGTTTGTATATGTGACTTTGTATGTTTGTAAACGCACCCACGATACAGGAGAAATTCCTAGTGTGGGGCAACGTTTTAAAAAAAAAAAAATCACATACGAAAACTATATTCATAATCTGTCATACAACCTAACATTTAACAATACAACTTCCTAATAGCAATTTAACTCATGAATTCTATCAATTAATCATTTCAGAACTAATTGGCATATTGTAGTTGCCATAAATTGTTAATCTTCAAGATGGGGGCGTTTCAAGTGATCGTTAAACCTTTAGCAGAAGGGTTACTACCAAAGTTGAGAGTTGTAGTTATATAAGTTATGACGTCAAGTAATCTATATCTTATAACTAAGGGTGGTTACACACGTAAGGCCAACATCGTTCTGTTTCGCCTTTTGAGGATTATTTTGGTAGACTCTGTGAAGTAAATTGATTCGCCTCTAGATCAATGTTCCTTACCAAGGTAACCCATCAGACTTTTTTTGGGTACGCTTGTTCTAAGGCATCACCCCATCCATCGCTTTCAATGGCATGTTACGAAATGAAGCAAAAGGTTTCGTCATCCAAATCAAAATTCAAAATAGCCTGAGAGCCATCACTTTTTGAACTTCAAAATACTACATAAAGACAGTCCCCCAAACGCTCCTCGCCCGTCACCACTTCCTAGTGGTATATCGGTCGCAGCCAACTAGCTTAATCAGACGTTTAATTAAAAACCTAGCCTCTTTATTGAACTGCGTCGTTTAATCAGCGACATATGTAACATGGGCAAGTCATCTAAAGATATTGAACAAAAGATGTCACTTAGGTTGCTGGTAAATCGGCGCATTTAAACCAAAAAGCTAGGCCACCTTTTAAAGACTTTGCTTGATTAATTAATTGCTTAATCAGTAAGCTTATTGGCTGTGACATATTCATCAGATATAGGAAATAGCTAGCTAGTAGAAATATGGATCAACTAATGAAGGCAATAAATACTCTTGCCTCTCTGAATAAATCAGAAAAATTGTTTAAAACACTCCGGATAAGACGAACATGCGACAGCTTTACTGAAAAGCACATAGAACAAACACAATAATATTGAACCCTATTATCATACACAGCTCACGCAGGGTTTATGTTATGGTGGTAGGTTGAAAACAAACATTAACGGATATATATAAATAAGAAGACAAACAACAGCTAAAACTTAAAACAAAAAGCACAGGACCGCTAGATATTGCAACGCCTCGGAAGATCTATATCCATATCTATACCAATATTATAAAGAGGAAAAGTTTGTGAGGTTGTAGGGGGTAATCTCTGGATATACTGAACCGATTTTGAAAATTCTTTTTGTATATCATAGCCACATTCATGAGGAAGGCTATATACGGAAACGAATTCCAACGGTATGTACGCGTAAGAAGTCGCAAGTAAAAGCTAGTGATGAATAAAATTCTTCTCAATAGATACCACGCCTGCCCGGGTGTAGTTGAAAATTACAATTCAACAATAATTTCTCTATACCGTCAAAACTCGTGTCCCTTAGGCCACCTTACCCTGAATAATTTCAATGGCAATAGCAATGGTATCCGGACCCCTGAAGATTTATTAGGTAGCTGTAAAACGCCCACGTCAAGCCTGAGGTATGAGGAAATAATCGCACGTTATTGTTAAGGCAACACCCATACTTGACAGAAAATAGGAAAGCTGAAGATCGTGTTTTATTTCGGCCTTATTTCCTTATTGGTACTTGAAAGAAGGGTGTTTGGTGATTTTCTTATTGGTGCTTGAAATAAGTGGATCACGGATGTTTTTGTAGGGGTTTTTGTGTAGATGAATAATGAGATGACAATTTAATAGGACTACAATAAAGAAAAATCAAAACCTCAGGTAAAAATTCTTTTAACTTGAGGACCAATTCTACGAGTATTTTGCATGCCAGTCGCAATCAGTAAAAAATGTATTATGTAAATTGGGGTTTTTTTTGATAGATTGCGAATGAGATGAGATTGTTTAAAAATAAGTAGAATTGGCGCTCTGGAACCCTAATAGTAGGGATAATGATTTTAAGATGTCATAGGACATTTTAAAATCTTTATGATCCCTGTGTGGGAGAGAGACGAAGATAAACAGGACAAATCGTCGTTGCAAATTTAAAACCTCCTATGTGTATAAAGTAACTTTTCGAGAAAAAAAATAAAAACTTCCCGTAAAATGTAGGTTGACACTTCAGGTTTTTAATAATGAAACATACTTTATCGATATATAAGTAGTATCTCACAGTCACATGGGAGTTTTGCTAAGTATAGGTATTCAAACTCGCTTTTCAAATAACTGCATAACTCATTTTCGACAAAAATGTTACATAGGAGATTTTAAATTTGCAACGACGAAATAGCACTTCCCCTATTTACCCAACTGCAAAAGAAAGGATTAAGTTTTTCAAGACAGAATGCGAGGCACTGGCACTTCGTAGTTCGGCTCCAGATTTTCATCAAACAGTAGTCTAAGTATCAGAACCGGAGCAATTTTTCAAATCATCAGTCAATATCATATTTACAACATTATGTTTTCGGCATTATGGTGATAGAATGCCCGATGAAATCTGAGTATGTTATGAAAATGATAATCTGCAGTTCCCACTCGAGGAAAATACTCAATGCGTGTTCGGTCTCCGTACGAACCCCTTATCTACTCGTGGCTGTAAGTCGTAAAAAGCAACTAATATGATGAACAACATCACCCTTCTTTCCTTGTCTTATTAATAACCATACAGCTGCTGTCCATTGATATCGTGATCGCAAGCGAGTCTGCCGAGCGTGGGGTCCTGGGTTTAATTTCCAGGTCGGGCATTATGTATTATTGAGGAAGGAAGACTGTATCAGTAGTAGCGTGGACTGTGAGAATAAAGGAACAGAGAGTACATCTGTGTTTGCACACACACTTGTGAACTATAATATCACTTGCGTAGTTGTTGTAGAGGAGAATTGCGTTTATTTTGTTACACGTTGTATATTTATAATATATGCTAAAAAGGCCGAACATGACGGATCTCTTTTTGTTTATGAACAACGTGCATTCCTTTTATGTATACTCATGTTTCTTCATACAAACGCCTTGTCTTGTCTGATCTTCGTTGAGATTGATCACTGTGGCCGAAATTCAGTCAGGAGGATTATAAAGACAAACAGAGATCACTATCCGTGAAAAGTGATCATCATGAAAATATTAAGTTTGCCCGTAAACGACTATAAATCGTCAAATTGTCTCGTCTGTGCGACACAACATTGTAACGTGCGCGTCGAACTTTATATTTTACAGCCTCGGGTTCTCCCGTAAAATATTAAATGAATGAATAAAACTGTATTAGAAAGCTGACGGGTACAGGATAACTCAAATTTGTTACAGCTGAGACGCATATCAAAGGTTGTAATTTTTACATTGAGAAACTGAATTATTATTGCTTCATCGAATATTGATGACCTTGGGAAAATTAAAGATACTCGTACATGTCCAGCAGTGGACGTCTTTCGGCTGAAGATGATGTACATGATATCCTAAATTAGTTTCCAAGGAAAGTATAACCGCCCAATAACAGTAGGAATTCCTCATATACTTGGTGAGATATTTCCTACAGTTGAGACAGGTGTGCGTACAGTTAAGGAGTGGAATTCCCTGCCAGAGTCTGTGTTTCCTGATAGCTACAACCTGGGAGTCTTTAAGTCAAGAGTGAATAGGTTACTTCTAGGCAAGCGTGCTCCATCTTCGACCACATCATCGCTTACCATCAGGTAAGATAGTTGTCAAGCGCGTGCCTATCAATAATAAAAAAGTTTATATATATATATAAAGTATAGTATATATATATAGTTATTCACAATTCCATGTAAATGTAAGTAAAAAACATAAGCAGTACTCCTGCCGGTCGATTCTGTAAACATGTCGAAGGCTTGGTTGGGTTAATTGATCACGAGGTGAGCTGTCATTCCATCTTGATTAGGTACATGAATTGACAGCTCGCTTCGCGATCACTTCACCCATGCCTTTACTTCGACATGTTTACAAAATCGCACTGCTAGTTCTTCACCATTTGAGAATGTTATTATTCCCTACATATATTATAAATGCGAAAGTAAGTGTTTGTCTGTCCGTCTGTCTGCCTGTCTATCTGTTACGCTAAAATAACTGAAAGGATCGTCATGAAATTTGGCAGATATATGCCTGAGATATGGAGAAGGACATAGGCTTTTTTACGCGATAACCGGCATCCACTCTGGCGGAAATCGGGCAAAAGCTGGTAAGGGATATATATATATCCATGTTCTTGCATAAGGCATAGATAACGAGTGCAAGGAAAATCTAGATTTCATTCAACTAACAGTCTGAAAATTACGTATTTTATGGAACCTTTGCATTTGTATCGCAATCTGTCATAAACACCTTTAACGGCCGCTTTCTATAATATATCTCAATCCTAATCTTGATCCCGATCCTTGTCTGTAACCAATCAACGGCCGAGTTTGTGTCTTTCACCACACAGTCCTCACCTTTGATTGGTTACAGACAAGGATCGGGATCAAGATTGGGATTGAGATATATTATAGAAAGCGGCCGTAAGTAAGTAGGGGATTTTGTCTTAGATGTAGATATAAGACAAACTACCTATTGACATGTATATGATGGTATTCTTGTTTAATTAACAAAAGCACGCTAAGTTGTTGGTCCCGGCTGTCATTTGGGGATCTTTGGCAGTCGTTACGGATTGTCAGAAGCCAGAAAATCTGACACCAGTCTTGCCAAGAAGTACCGTGTTACCCAATTAATAGGTCGTGGAGGTCTGGTCGGCAGCCGCTCCACGTAAAATACTGGTATTCAGCTGAATCCGGTTTGACTGGAAGCCGACCCCAATATTGTTGGGAAATGGCTAGGCAGATGATGGTGACCACTTTTTTATTTTTTTATTATTTATAGTCACGCGCTTGACCACTATCTCACTGGATGGTAAGCGATGAAGTGGTCGAAGATGGAACATGCTTGCCCAGAAGTAACCTATTTACTCTTGACTTAAATCACTACTTCAAAATATTTAAACACAATACACAAAATAACCACAAACAAAACTCCATGATTTGATGGAACCATTGCAAACCATGACCTATCGATCGCGAGAAATGGCGGCACATACAAATTGCGTACGAAAAAAAAGTACATAAACCACGTCAGTACCTAACCCAAACCATTTATAACAGCGAAAACAGATTTCATTGATGCAATTTTATTTATTTAAAGCAATAAAAATCGTCGATGGGAGCACGAGGCAGTATTTCGTATGACGTCAGTGCCGTACGTTATTTCTGCGACAAAAACACGCTTCGTGTCAAATTCATGAGTACGCCGACTAATAAATCGCTATTGAACGCATAAATCTGGACGATCTATGTTAGTTGCGATTTTTTTTGCGCGTTTCGGTTATCCGTCAATAGGGCTATCGGATGTTAAACGTTAGATTGGAGATCGCTGGTTTGAATAAAATTTGCGTATATTTGTTTACGATATCTTGTTTGATTTAGACAAACAATGATTTGATTTTTGTGTCACGTTGGATTCAGATTAAACAGGATCGTTGTGAATTTTACGTCAGCTAGACGGTTGAGCTGAGCTGAAAATTTGTAGCAAACAAAAGTAAGCATAAATATCCACAAACATTAATTATTTTGCCGCCATTTTTTCCGACCTCACTCAGTAAAGCCCATCGCAGCGATAAACAAGGAGTCACCGAAAAGGCCAGATTTTACGCTTAAAAGTTACACCATTACTAATTTCTTGTTTGTTAACGTTGTTTCAGGCGAAATTTTAAATAAAAATATGAATAATAAAGTCTGGTAAAGTGTGGGGACATAACACAAGTTAATTAATCGAGGATAAGACAGTGGAATTTATTTATACGGGACATGGGCCCGGAATTACGGGGCCGCCAGTTTTTAACCTACGTAAACCAGACAAATAGTCGGCTCTGAGACAAGTAGGGCTGCCACGATCTGGATTTTGCTGGTGGTTGGTCTCGTGTTCTAGAATGATCTTTTTGTACGTGCGATTTTTTTCTGTTTGCAAGGTTTACGCGACAATCATTACTAGTTACTGCGGATAACACGCGTTACGTCACGTTATGTATGTAACAGTTTACGAAGTAGCTCAAAATAATATGGAGTACTATTGAAAATATGAGCGGGGTAATCATTTATTTATGTTAACTTTAAGTGCAGCAGCGGTATATAGTTTAGCCAGATTAAATGTTTTCTATGAAAAGTTTACGAAGTAGCTCAATATAATATGGAGTATTATTGAAAACATGAGCTAAATAACCATAAATATTATTTATTATACCTTTATGTGCAGTAGCGGTATATAGCCGAATTTAATATAACAAAACATTCTTGACAAATTAATCTTTGGGACTACACTGTGTTGAGTGTAAAAAAATATAATTTAAAATAAAAATTAATAACAATATCTAAAATGAAATTAGGAAACACTACGGAAATTCCTGACAACATCTACTACCGTCTTTTTAAAGGTAGTAGATATTGCTTCCCATATTTTACGAACACAAGATTACAAATGCCCCATCCTATCAATATCTCATTATGATATTCATGTCCCAAATATGGAAAAAAAACGTCCCGAATACAAGACACACTCCGGACAGCCCTGGGTCAGCCGCAAGCGATTTGTCAAGAGCGCCCGTGAGCCGTGATTTTCCAAATAATTTTTCGCTAACCCTTCACGAGCTTTTAACTTCTACTGGTCCTGAATGCGCTTTCAGAAAACCCTTCCAATATTTTCTATCTTTACATAGCCCCATCACTTACCAACGCACACAAGATTACAAATGCCCCATCCAATCAATATCTCATGCCAAAAATACGGGACAACTACGTCCCGAAATTCGGGACATACTCCGGACAGCCCTGGGTCAGCCGCAAGCGATTTGTCAAGAGCGCCCGTGAGCCGTGATTTTCCAAATAATTTTTCGCTAACCCTTCACGAGCTTTTAACTTCTTCTACTGGTCCTGAATGCGCTTTCAAATTAAGCCGGCTTTTTGTTCCGTTTTGTTCCGTCTGTATTGGAATTGTTGATGCTTTATGAAACAGTAGAATTTAGATCGGTGATTGTGTTTTGTTTTGGTTTAATTAATAAATGTGTTTGATGCATGATTTTTTACGTTTAGCTTGTGGGCGTAGTTTTTTCTAGGTATGTGTGTGTTCTAGGGACTTTGTAAGTGGAATGGTGGGACGTAACAGCCTATTAGATGAGGTATATGTAATAATAAAATATTTTTTTAAATGTGTGTGGTATATTCTTGAAAATGTTTACAGAAATACCGTCTTTGTCTTGCAGCGAGAGAGTATATCATCTCTTTTGGGACCATAAATAATATTGATACCATATTAATCTATCACAACGATAATTAACTACATGTTTCTGATAATGGAAGTATTAATCAATCGAACTTTGACCGTAATCCGTAAAAAAAACGATGCAATTGGTTGTACCAATAAAAAGCCTAACTTTATTAACAGCACATTTATTAAATACCAATTTCAGCCCAATCATGTCCACACAGTTTACAGCACGATTTAAAAGCGTGACTACAAATGAACGATGCACAAAACTAACCCGGATTCCGATTAAAACTGTACCACACTAATGAGGCCATAAAAATTCACAAAAATCATGATAAAATGCAACGCCGATCTGCATTTACATTGCATGATGGCGCCACAACCCGATCACTTCAATAAATCATCGTTTTCGAATAATTCCCGACTCATTTTCCTCGATTAATTCGCAGATAATTTAAATAAAAACTGTTCAAATTACCACTGGTTAACTATAAAGTCTTAAGTTGTGAAATAGCAAATAAATAACTCAATTGGGCTCGGAGTTATGCGGGCGACTCACGAAATGCAGCGTGGCCAGATTATTTTGGGGGTGGTGCAATTTTAATGTAATTAAACATTCCATTACTGTTTATTTATTCTATAACGTGTTTTCTCATAAAGCAGACACTTATATAATGTGTGTGTGTGTGTGAATTTGACAATATTTATTTGCGTTATTTTTCTTAAGGGGTCATTGCACTCATCATTCAAACTTTTATTATGGGACCAACACTGAACTGGCGAAAAAAAATAAAATCGACTGCCCCGAATACATAAATTTTCGCATAACTCGACAAAATGTACTGAACAGCAGTTTTTTTTTTCGCGATTTCGGTGTTCGTTCTATAGAAAAAATTGTGCATAATGATGAGGCAATGAACACATAAGAGGTATTGCATTTATGTCTTTTGAAAATATTTATTTCTGATGGGATGTCAAAGTACATCCCATCCAGGCCACCAGGTCCCTTTTACAGAAGTTGTCAGTCTTCATTTTTGGTTTATTTTATTTTTCAATTATTGTTTATTAGTTAATTAAAACGTATTGGTATCCATTACTATCAATTACTAGCAATCTTTTTGGGTGGCTGTGACAATCAGTGTTTATTTAGCCTCATTTAAGTCTTGGGTTAGTAAGTCAGCTTCAGAATTGATAATTATTGTTAAAAAGTATACCTTAGAAAACATTGCTTTTACAGTTTCCTAAATTACTAATTATATTAATTATTATTTGAAGCAAGAAAGACCCAAAGGGGATGGGGGTAAAGTACTTTTAACCCTGCATAATTTAATAGGTTTCTAAAATGTTAGGCAGCTCTCTATAAACAAAAATAAAATAAAAGAACTGTCCCATTTAATTAAATCCACCAACAAAACTTGTACCAGCCACCAAACAGAAAAAAAAAACGGCTCGAACTGGAATCGGCACTGCTCGCCTGACACTACCAACTTAACAAAGATATTGAACATTAATTGCATTCTAACGTCATGCAATGTGGCCACACACACGGCGCGAATATTTCTGCTGATGGCCGATTGTGATAATGGTAATAAAGTCATTTTATTTGTAAAACTACGGTGTTTTGGTTGGTGGGGTTAGTAAATATATTTTTGTGGGGATATGAATGACAGGATATTTATAGTTGATAGTAAATGAGTTAAAAATGTAGTAAAAGATATCAAAAGCAAGTTTTTAACTCAGTGGATACTTGTTAGGCGTTTAATATAAGGCTAGCTGAAAAATCTAATTAATTAATTGGTATAACTAACCATTTACAATTACTGTATAAAAGTTACATTCACTCACAGTAGTATTTCATAACATTGAGCAATTTTAATCATTCATAGCATGACTGACCTTCTGACTTACAATTCTACACTTCAATAATAATTACTTCTACGACCACCAACACGGCATTTTACAAAACCAAAAGCAGCGATTTCAGCCAACGAAAAAACAAACTATTAGTCAGTCGACTGAAAAAGTATTTGAACCGGAAAAAGCCTGATTTGAAAAGTTCATTAGAACTCTTTCTTTTTTTAAAGAAATCCATTCGACGATTATAGAACTCGCGATGCACGTTACAGCCAATTTTCTTGTTTGGAGCCTTTTCAGTGTTTCTTTTCCTGTTTACTTCATTTTCGTTTTTTATGTTCTTGTTTCTTTCAAATTCGTGTTTTTTTTTCTGAGGGGATTTCGAGTGGATTAAATTGAAAAGCTACAAAACGACCTTGGCAATATAAACCAGAAAATATTATAGCATGACACTATTTTTTGAGCATTAATTAAATCTAAGCCATGGCGTATGCTACGACACAGACCGGAGGTGTAATAGTGTGCTTTGTTTATGTTTAAGGAAAAAACTTGTATGCGTAAATAAATAAAACGATTTGTTTAAACTTTATGTACAGTACATGTTACATAAAGAGTAGCCGCAAGATGGGCCGATGATCGATCCGCTGATGAGAGAACCACAGTACGGCCTCAAGTCTGCTATTACAATAGTGTCAGAATGGTCTATCATTGAGTTCATAATTGTTGATTTTGACAAGTTTGGTAATCTACTAGTATAAAAGCATCATTATGACTTTCCAATGGTCAACCACTGACACTCCATTGAAAGAAATGCCACAGAATGGTAATCTCGTACATAATGACAAATTAATGACAGACGTATGCGGTAATCTGCTAAAATTTTGACAGTTCCTTCGATCAGTGACCTACAATTAGAACGTTATTGTGCAGTAATTGCTTTTCAAAGACATTGAATATTTAGAACCACTATTCTATTACGAGACCATTGACCGACCAATGATCGTCCATTATGAATTTAGCAGATTACGAACTTATAGCAAAATGACAATGAGATTGTGTTGGAATGACGAATTTATAAAAAATAGCAGACTTGGGGCCCTGGTCAATGTTCGACGATTGGGGAGGCCTACGTCCAGCAGTTGACGTATTTCAGCAGAAATGATGATTTAGAAACTGTGACACTAAGTTGTGTGGGGACCTTACTGCCCACATGATAAAGAAGAAGAAATTATGATGATGAGTGCAAAAGCAAACTTAAAGTCACAAGCGCTACTGTGTCTTTGTGTATATTTTTTTTTGTTCTAGCTTAAGCCGAGTAAAACCTCTGGTTTTTTGTATATTTATTACGACTTAAGCAGCCAAAAATAACTTTTAACGTAATTGCCATGACATTTACAAAATAGAAGTTACACCGTCTGACATTTCTCTTCCATTTCCTAGAATACCTAATCCATAAATGTCTTATTAATCCAAGTCAACCATTTAAAAACCTTACAAATGCACATCGTAATAACACCTTTCCCATACTTCACTCGTTCATCTTCAACAAAATGAGCAGTTGAAACCTATGTTCATAATGCCCCACCCCCTAATAATTACTCCTATTTACTTCATGACATTTCCTTCTTACCCCCTGAATTACCCTCTTACCCCACAAAATCTCCGTTTACCCCCTGACGTCATTTTCCCCCATAGACTGCAATGTAGACTGAAGCCATCGGTCATAATTCACGTTAAGCACGTGCTTAGGCAATTACTTAGCAATAAAAGCACGTCGTTACTTTAATATGTTATAACTTAATTATGACGTCAAAATGCAAGACTGGACTTAACTAAGTTTTATGACATTTTGTTTTTAATGTTTGAAGTTTGAGGTGTTCAGGTGCATTTGCTGGATTTTGAGTTATGGTGAGAACTGGTTGCAATATAAATTTCATTTGATAGAGATGTTTAGTCGTCTGATTAAAACGACGATATTTCCTAAGTTAAGATAGTTAGCCCTCTACCAATTAAATCATTGTAATCGTTATTAAATTACCTAACTAGTGATGTATGGATTTAATAGTATGGTTTTAACATGGTTTTAATAAAAAATTGTAATTGTAAAATGAAAAAAAATATCTCTTTCTCTTTTACTCTGAAACTCTGTGCAAGTTAGAGCAATATTATAGCTAAAGTTTAAAAAAAACAAATAACTTACGTCAAAACTGATTAAAGGGACAACGACGCCCCTTTTTTTTTTTTTTTTTGAGTATGGGATATCATCAAATGACCCCTCCCGCTCTGGGTGACTTTTACTGACTAAAACCCACCCTTAGTCCTCCTAGTGCTTTTCTTCCCAGGGCCGCGGTAACTCTTTCGAACATATTCCGCAACCCTGGCAGGAACGACGGCCCCTGGGGTAGCACCAGACACCGGAAAAAATTATGTCTCCCGATTCTGTGTAAGTTTGAGCAAAATAGAAATAGTTAAAATGAAACCGCAGAGGCTTTCGTCAGAGTTTAAGGAAAAGCCGCCTTCTTAACAGCTGAGGGGATTTGTTTCCAGCTAACTTTATCGGTTGCCTTCTCCGGTCATCATCATCATCATCATATCAGCCGAAAGACGTCCACTGCTGGACATAGGCCTCCCCCAAGTGTCGCCACAACAACCGGTCCTGTGCGTCTCGCATCCATCGGTTACCCGCGACCCTCACCAGATCATCGGTCCACCTTGTGGGAGGCCTTCCAACGCTGCGTCTTCCGGTACGCGGTCGCCACTCCAAAACTTTTCGGCCCCATCGACCATCTGTTCTGCGAGCAATGCAATTCTCCGGTCAATCCGTCCGGAATGAGTCTAAATCGTAACGCCAGGGTTGTTTAGGCAGCGGGTCTGCGGACGGCGAGCGTTGGGTGGCTCGCTGTCCGATTAAAGCCAGACCCAAGCCGACGGCGCGTTGTGTTCCACGCGCGCCTCAAAGAGATGTCAGCATAGGAGTAGGGGCCCGTTAGGGCCAGTGCCTACCAGGGTTGCGGATTTGTTCGAAAGAGTTACCGCGGCCCTGGAACGTAAAAGGCACTAAGAGGAGCATGGGTGGGTTTTAGTCAGTAGAAGTCTGACACTCCCTGCCGCTACACCCAGAGCGGGAGGGGTCATTTGATGATTTCCCATCCAAAAAAAAAAAAAAAAAAAAAAAAAAAAAAAAAAAAAAAAAAAAAAAAAAAAAAAAAAAAAAAGGGTTGTTTAGGCATGCCTCACTTGCAGTTGTTTGATTCAATTTATAAAAAATATTGAGGAACTATATTAATATTTATAACTCAGTGTAAGATCACATAAACTTAACCTGTTTTTGCTGCTGCGTACTACTACAATGCAATAAAATGCCACAAGGTAAGATGAAAGGCTAATTAAAACCTGTAATATCCTACCTCAATATAACAAACTACTACTTCACCCGCCACTTCGTACGCGCTTAACCCATTTTTCCCGTTTCGGTATAGCGTATAGCCTTCCTCATGAATGTGGCAATAATATACAAAAAGAATTTTCAAAATCGGTTCAGTAGATCCACAGATTACCCCCTACAACCTCACAAACTTTACACCTCTTTATAATATTATAGCATAGATAATGTTTAATTCATTTATCATTTACGATAACGCTGTGAACGTCTATCGAAATTATGAAATTGGTTTTTAAGTTCAGAAGTTTATGCCAAACAAAATCAAGATAAGAGTTTAAATCGATTCAACTGTACTTTCACTGTCCTACACATTATTTTTTGACTACTTGTAAAACTGCCTCCGTAGTCGAGTGGTTTAGGCGTTTGCCTTGTGACCCGGTGATCGTGGGTTTAATTCCCACGGGAAGCATACCTTGTAAAGTTGTTTTCAGTTTGGCTAGGACATTGCAGGCTTGAATCACCTGATTTGCTGATAACAACATGATTCCGTGCTTCGGAAGGCACGTATAAGCCGGTAGTACCCGGCCGCCAAATGACGGTCGTCAAATAGATAGATAGATAGATAGATAGATAGATAGATAGATAGATAAGATAGATAGATAGATAAAACATTTATTTGATGCAAGTAAGTAAAGAAACACGGCACACAAAAGAGTTACACAAATTAAGAAAAGTATGCAAATATTTGAAATAACAAACAAAGGAAAAAAAACAGAGTACCATGATTACAGTAGGTCTGTATGGCATCTGTGGCAGAAGTGCCAAACTACCTTCCTACATAAATATATTTGAAAATGACAAGAAAAAAAAAATAAAAAATGTTCTTGTGCGGTGCGTGTCTCCAAGTTGCACCAAATGGGAGTCCAGCTCAGCATGTGCCAGGCAAATGTACCTGACGCTGGTATTCTGCTGGATCCTTATAGTGACATACGGACGTCGAGCAGATACAGTTAGAAAACGAGAAAAGTGAAAAAGTGAGTAGTGGTTTTGCATTAAGTAACTGTTTGGTGAGTGTATTCACATTATTTTGTACTATTAGGTGTATATGTAATATTAATAGACATAATTATATAAATTAAGTAAAAGGAATTATATTGATATAATTGTGTGTAAGTATTTAAAGTTATAATTAAAGTAAGCGATTGTAAAAGATAGGCTGTGATATACTGTGTTTACAAGATGTTTTGCTTTTTTAAATAAACAATGTCAGAGGCGGTTTAGAAACTCTGACACTAGGGTGTGTGGGGTCGTTAGACCTTACTTCCCAAACGATAAGAAGAAGAAAAAGGTTGGCTGGTTCTCTCGATTTTCCCAAAGCTTGAATAATCCACCTCCTACCAAAACTTGTACCAACCTATACTCAATATTATTTCTAACACACACGACCTTAATACCACAGAATGTCCTCAAAATCTACTTTTAAAATAAATACACCGTTACAGCTGCGTCATCCACTAATGTAATTTATCAAGTGGAATAGGGGCAGGTACACACTTGCTAGAACAAGCTACGTGGTTCGTAAGTTTTATTAAAATAATAGTGTGTTATAATAATACTTTCCAGGCGTACCATACCCGGTTGGGAATTGAGATCCAGTTGTGTGTTAACATGTTTATAGGTTTTTTTTTAACCAACTTCAAAAAAAGGAGGACGCTCTCAATTCGTTTGTATTTTATTTATGTTTGTTACCTTATATCTCAGTCATTTATGAACCGATTTGAAAAATTCGTTGAAGTTTATGTGAAAGGATATAATTATCTACTTTTCGATTAGTCCCATTGAAATTTTATCAAAATCGGTTCAGTAGTTTGGTTTTTAAATCCACATAGCTGGAAAAAATACGTGGAACAATCATTTTAACATACGAAATGCGTATTTTACTTTCCTGTGACTTGTGTGTGGTGTTGTTAGGTGTGGGACCACTAAAAAGTGAAAAGTAAAAATCTTTTTCACAAAAAAAAACCGATTTCCAAAAAAACGCAAATAAGTACAAAATAACTTTAATTTCGGAAGTCGGTGTTAAAGTACGAAGAAACAACCAAAAACACCGACTTCCGATATTAAAGTTATTTTGTTAAATAAGAGATATCTCATCTAAACCACCACTTCATAATATCATTAAGAAGCAGTGGTAATCTCTGAAAGTACTAATACGATTATAAAAACTCTTTAACTGTCAGTTACAACTTTGTATTACAAAATGCTATCAGCTATTTTATATCCAAGAAAAATCTCAGCTACTGAGCTGAAAAAGTAAAGAGTTTCTTATTTACTTCAAATACCGTAGCTATAATAAAATTCGAAAAAAACATATGGAGAAACAAGTTTTAAAAATTCAACGTTTAAAAACAAGCGTAGCACAAGTCTACATTGCGGAATTTGTTCGAAAGAAACACCGCGGCCCTGGAACGCAAAGGGCATTTGTAGGAACACGTATGGGTTTTAGTCAGTAAGATTCTGACACTCCCTTCTACTCCGCCCAGAGCGAAAGGAGTCATATGAAGATTTGCCATCCAAAAAAAGCACAAGTCTACGAAATGCTTACGGCGTAGCATATTCGTAGCAGCGTAGCCGCAGCGCGTAGCAACGAAATAACAAGCTTAGCTTAACTTTTATAGAAAACTAACTTCGTATGGAGGTAGCGTAACAGAGAGTGAAGTCCCGCATACCTCCAATGAAAAGTGAGGATCCTCCGACCGAACGGTTGTTGTGTCCGGTGGGCAACTGCCCGATAATTGATATTCGGGCTGTTACATCTGTTCAAATCGCACGGTAAACTCTGATATCGCGATTCAGGATTATATAATATGTCGCCGCCGACTGGCTTCATCGGCCGTCATTAAAAGCATTTTCATTGAACTGTAACGTTTAATCAACGACATTGGTAAGTCAGTGAACAATATTGAACGAAAAAGATGTCAGATCGCTGCAAAATCGGCGCATTTAAATGAAAGGCTAGGCCACCAATTAAACGGCTAATTAATCTAATTGACTGCGACATAACAGCCAGAACCAACAGCGTAGCAACGAGAAATAACTAGATCCTTTACTTTGTATAGAAAATAAAGACCGGTCAAATCAAAAGGTAAAATTAACTTTAAAATTATTACTGTACCTGTATTAAAAGAGTATAATCATTAGTCAAAGAAAGGTCATTAGTTGAGCTGTGTTCAAGGTGTAATTACTCAACTTCTCAGTTCCGATTCCAATTTAATTATGAAAAATGTATTCCTACTTTTTTAATGTTAAGTTTTTCTTGTAGTGACGTCACGGGAAGACTAATTGTTCTATTGTAATGTTTACTTAGAGGTTTAAATTTTAAGAGCGAGCACGATTTTCTTTATTTATTTAAGTTTAATGTACAGTGGTATATAATCACCATCATCATCATCATATTTATCAAGCCGTCCACTGCTAGTGATAGGCCTCCCCCAAGTGTCGCCACAACAACCGATCCTGTGCGTCTCGCATCCATCGGCTACCAGCAACCCTCACCAGGTCATCGGACCATCTTGTGGGAGGCCTTCCAACGCTGCGTCTTACGCGGCAGTGGTATATATATTATAAGTGGACTTAATACAAAAAAAATATCAACCAGTCAACCTTTGGGTTACAAAGACTACACTGTGGTAGGTGAACAAGAAAAAGTGTTATTTTATGAATAAAAAAAAATATTTTATGTTCTTATAGAAGTTATACATTATTTGAAGTAGGAAAGAACACTTTTTTTTCGGATGCGCATATTATTATAATGTATCTCGAAGTAAATCCGTCGTCGTAATTATTTTTAGAGAAACCCCAAAAATACAGTTATTTTGCTTAGGCGAGATTCATTTAACTTTTAAAAATCATTTTCACTTACTTGTATACTTAGAAAGTAAACAGACTATCTAACACATTTATTAAAAACTACACAATTCACTAAAAAGAAAAGTTTATTCTACCAAATGTAATTGTCGACCGAAAATTCAGTTTCACCACTCGAGTTGGGACGATATTAATTAGAAGGCCGCCGTGCCATGCATACAGATGTCGCCGATATATCTTCAGATGCATTGATAAATACCGATCCAACGGCTGTAGGTATGTTGCTAAACGGTGATATGAAGGAGGAAATTACGATTTGGATATTGAAAACAGTACATTTAAACGGATGAATTTTATTGTCTAATAATGTATTTATTTATTTATTCAAAACTTCATGCACAAAAATATACAGAGGCGGACTTAATGCCTTAGGCATTTTCTAATGTTCATCATGTTCCAATTTTTGTAGCGTTTTAAATAGTGGTAAGTTCAAGGTCGAAGAAGTACAGTGAATTGAGTAAAAGTGGTTCAGGAAAATCTGAAACTCAGAATTCTATGTGAATTTGTGAGGAATTTGTTTGTATTATTTATTCCGTGTTAGAAAGAGGAAACATGATATTAAGGGCTGACTTTTTAATAGGATAATTCCTAACTGAAGAATAATAATGTTTGTTTGACATAATATTCTATACATAGGTTGTCAACCCGCCGATTTATACAACACTATCTGACTATTGAAAAAAAAACGGCCAAGTGCGTGTTGGACTCGTGTACGGAGGGTTCCGTACCATAATCTATAAAAAAACGGCAAAAAAACCACGTTTGTTGTGTGGGAGCCCCACTTAAATGTTTATTTTATTGTTTTTAGGTATTATAGTTATTTGTTGTTATAGCGGTAAAAGAAATAAATCATCTGTGAAAATTTCAACTGTCTAGCTATCACGGTTCATGAGATACAGCCTGGTGACGGACGGACGGACTGCGGAGTCTTAGTAATGGGGTCCTGTTTTACCATTTGGGTACGGTACCCTAAAAATAAGCCCTAAATGGAATAATTCAATTTCGTTCAAAGGAATAGATGATTATACATTTGATATTTATCACATTTCGGTATTGATAAATAGCATTCGAGTTGCTAACCACCCCACGGAAGCGTGCCAGACACCCACCCCATCAATAAATTAAACAGATTTTTAAATGACTTTGCCGCGTTACAACTGATTTTTTTATAAAGATGCCTATATTTATAAGTATTTAGTTGTTTTATACTGAAATAAAAGTTTATTAGGCTCTCGAATAGACTAATGCTAACAAACACATTTATGAATCATTATACTTCTTTTATTAATCCTGTAATAGTTTAGTGGTACTTTTATGGCATGTCTTTATTATGGCAACATTATTTTATATTGTTATGGCTAATGGTTTGCTTAATTTTGGTACTATCTTTGATAGACGAAGCCTTTTTTTTAAGGATGGGTTATCATTAAATAACTTCTGTCGCTCTGGGCGGAGCGAAAGGGAGTGTCAGACTCTTACTGACTAAAACCCATCTGTGTCCAAATGCCTTTTGCGTTCCAGGGCCGGGTGACTCTTTCGAACAAATTCCGCAATCCTGTTAAGGAAGACGAGAACCCATTTTATGGATTGGAAATCATTAAATGAGTTCTTCCGCTCTGGATGGAGCGGAAAAGAGTGTCAGACTCTTACTGACTAAAAACTATCCGTGTTTGTCCTCATGTCCTTTGCGTTCCAGGGCCGCGGTGACTCTTCCGAACGAATTCCGCAACCCTGGCAGGAAGATAAAAACCCTAAGCAGCAATATGCTAAGTCTTTTCCTAACTATTTCTCGGTTTTCAGATGTAGCTGAGTTATAGTATTTTACCTGGAGCAACTGCCCATCTGGGCCTAAACCACCAACTCTTAAAGCATTACTTTAATATTACTTCCAGTGGGAAGTAATATTAAAGTAATACTGCTTTAAGAGGACGTATAGCTCCGTCTCCTTCCCACTGGAAGTAATATTAAAGTAATACTGCTTTAAGAGTTGGTGGTTAGGCCCCTGACCTCGGCAACCAAGTCACTGTATAACGACAACCAATGACAAGACTATGGTCGACGCCAGATAAATTTGCAATAACGGTCATTGACCCACCTACATTTTTTCATTTTTTTATTGTCATTCTATATTCCTAAAACAGAAATAAAGACATAACATAGCTGTCCTGCATCGACGTCTATCGTGATCTAATTAAAACGATTCATAATTAATGTCCAAATACCTACGAAGGCTGCGGAATTTGTTCGAAAGAGTTACCGCGGCCCTGGAACGCAAAGGGCAATAGGAGGAACACGGCTGGGTTTCAGTCAGTAAGAGTCTGACACTCCCTTCTGCTCCTCCAACCAGAGCGGGATAAGTCATTTGATGATTTCCCATCCTTAAAAAAAACCTACAAAGAGGTATTAAGGAAAGGGCAATGAAAGTTGTGGAAAATTTATCTGGCGTCGACAATGGCAGCTTCTTGGCCTGTTACGACTGTCATTATCTACATATGACTATTGATGTTAAGATGGTCACCCATCCATTGACCGACTTGTCAAGCTTTGTTTAACCAATTTTTTATTTTTTTTCATTTATTTAAATGTCTTAATTCTGTAGTACATAAAATAGCAAAAGGTATTAATATCACTGTCGCCCTAGGAGGGTCCTGTGTTTCAGACGAATTATTTCAATATTGTATACATTCTTAAAATAATCACTTACACAGTCTATGCTTATCACTAGGTACAACAAGTTTACTTTTACATAGAAACTCTAAAATTATATAACGTTATAAATGACGTAAATAAAGAATACAATTTACACAATGATGAAACCATGTAGACCGACCAGTGCGACAGTTATTTTATAGCTATGAGAACTCCTTTAAGAACTTGACGAACATGATGTAATGAGAAAAATACTTACTTTTTTAATGCTTTTTAAGCTTTGATATAAAAAGTTTAAAGGCAGCATATAAAACGCATCTTTTGCCTCTTCCCTGCGTTTTAACATTCATTATTTTGCAGTAAAAATATCGTTTGTAATCAAAATACTATACCAGAGTCATTATTTTTTTCAAACGAATCTACTGAACGAAACACAGACCCGCCTTCTTACAAATTCCATAAATTATTCTTTTGTTATCACACCGTAGACCTTTAAATAACTATCTATTATATTATCCAATCATCTCCATCCTCTTAATCCACTTAACTCCAATCTAATTTCCTTTCTCCACAAATCCTTTTTTTTTTAATCCAAAAAAAGTCTCTACAATCTTGCTGTAGGGTTTACAAAAGTACCCCAGTTCTGCAAGGAGGTGCACAAAAGTACCCCACTCGCGGTACAGTATCCCGAATCAATTAGCGAAGCCGCCTCACAATTTAATTGCAACGAGCTAAGTGTTACGCGTGCAATGAATTTCAATAGGCTAGAATTGAATTAGGTTTTATTAAAGTTTTGCTGGTTTGGCGTGGGAATAGCTGTCTGTGCTTGTACTGTGTGGTGGTTGTAAGCTGTAGAAGGATTTGATTAGATATAGTTATTAGAATTGCCATGCAACTTGGGAACGCTGCCAGTCTTTTGGGCTCACTTCCAGTCGACAGCGATGCGGACGAATTTTTTGACGCCATATTTTAGTTAGGAGTTTTCTATTTTATTTTAAGTGTACATAGTTAAATTAGTATTACATTATAAATAATGTTTAGCTTGATATATTATGTAATATTGTTATTAGTAGTCGTTATAGTAATGTATGTTTAAAAAAACTGTTAAGAGTCCGCCCAGCCGTTCCATCCAACCGATTTGGTTTTTTTTTTTATTTTTAAAACTTGCTTTTGACCGCGACTTTGTACGCGCATATCCCGTGTTTTCTCCGTTCTCGTATAGCCTATAGGCTTCCTCATGAATATGGCTATGATAAACAAAATGTAATTTTCCAAATCCAACTGGTATCACCACAGATTAGCGCGTTCAAAAAAACATAATCTTCAGCTTTATTATATTAGTATAGATAGACTGACAAGCATTGGAATAAATCACTAACTTTATTTAGTTTTTGCTCACTTAAATTGGTTGAGTTGGATGGGAAGCTACGTGATTACATAATCAGAATCAGATTATTTATTTGTAAAACATAAGTTAAAGGTCAAGGTCTAATAATAATTAATTATAATATGCCGCAATATGTTTTGTCATTGTTGACATACAAATATCTGTGAATGCTATTTAAAATAAGAACAAGCCAAATCCACGACAGAAAACCAACAAAAAAATAATGAATTATGTCTAAACAAAAGAAAGTAAATGCATGCAATATATTGGATTAGATAGGTACAGTAGACATACAAGAAGACTACTTGCACAGAAGTGAGCGAAGTCGGGCTGTGAATGATGTTTACGTAAGAAATCAAACCGTTGTGAACTTCCTGGTATGTACCAACAATTAATCGTAAGTAGTATCAATTAATCATTTTAAACATCAACATACAAATCCATCCCCAATAGACGAATAACACTCTAAAAAAGACCCTATCAGCATTGCCAATCTCCATTCGAAACCCTCACCTATTAGGACGCAATAGAACTAATTTATGGTCACCCGGCATCGCAATCAGATGGTCATGAATTGCGGCTTCGAACGAGACCTCTGTCCTGTGCCAAATATATCAGAATCCCTTCGAAATGGAACGTGAGACCACAATTAGGGAGACTGGTGTAATGTGTTGAGGAGACTGATTGGTTATTGATTAGACGTTTTGAATAACGTACCCTCTTTGTATTCCAACGAATGATTCCAACTGTTAAATATTGCAATACATCTCTAATGTTTGTTTTATTATTTGAAGCTGGTTTTTATTATGTTTCGGTATAAGATGCATTTGGCAACTGTTATGATAAATACACAAACAAGAAATCTTGATTCATAAGGGAACGATTGTCAGGGTAAACAAGTCAAATACTTAGATGGGCACGTCTCCTAAAAAGAATAAGTGACACCAGAGATGTTAAAATCATGTCATAATAGACTCTAAAACCCACGCCAAGACCCACAAATGGTCGTAGTACCAAAGGATATAGAAGAAGGTGGTTTATTTTTTGTTGGAACTAGCCCGCCACACGTTCTCAAACCACTGCAACTCCTGAAAGCCAGTATCAATAGTGCCAACCAACAGAAAAACGCCGAATCAATGAAACTCGACGAGTCCCGGAGAAACGATTCAACTGTCTTGGAACCCACAACGAAATTTATCAGAAAATAACAGCGGAGGAGTATGAAAAAACTGAATTTCCACTTCCCTCCTTATCAAGCCGGAGACAGAACAGAGCTAGGCCAAATAGGCACCAAGGGACATATACAACTGGGTGGACCCCAGTTGCCAAACACCACGGATTATACATTAATACTAATACTAATGGATCCTAAATTGTGAGCTACTTTTGATTCCAGTAATGGGTGGCAAAATCGCTTGAACGCATGAAGAACAGAAGGTGATTACTGGTCGTGCCTTCTCTACATAAAAAAATCTTTTTATCCTGTAGGAAGACTGGCTGGGTTGGTAACAATGTCGAGACTTCAGACCCCGGTATTCTAATTCAAAAGCAATGATTGGATCGGAAAGCGAGAGTGAATTCGAACCCGGCTTATTACAATACGTATACAGAGAGTCGTTACAATTTTTTAAATTTGTCACCTCTTAATTACTCACAGTGATGACATAACATACAAAACATGGATTCTATATTCCCCGAAGAGTTAGTCAGAAGCATACCTGAAGTATATTTACATTTATTTATTAAAACTTTATGTACAACTAGCTGTCCCCTGCGGCTTCGCTCCCGTCAACTGGCTACCTACCTACCCTACACCTACCCTACACCTACCCTACACCTACCCTACACCTACCCTACACCTACCCTACACCTACCCTACACCTACCCTACACCTACCCTACACCTACCCTACACCTACCCTACACCTACCCTACACCTACCCTACACCTACCCTACACCTACCCTACACCTACCCTACACCTACCCTACACCTACCCTACACCTACCCTACACCTACCCTACACCTACCCTACACCTACCCTACACCTACCCTACACCTACCCTACACCTACCCTACACCTACCCTACACCTACCCTACACCTACCCTACACCTACCCTACACCTACCCTACACCTACCCTACACCTACCCTACACCTACCCTACACCTACCCTACACCTACCCTACACCTACCCTACACCTACCCTACACCTACCCTACACCTACCCTACACCTACCCTACACCTACCCTACACCTACCCAACAATTTGAAAAAAAAAAAAAGTATCCTATGTCCGTCTCCTGGGTCTAAGCTACCTCTCCACCGATTTTCAGCCAAATCGGTTCAGCCGTTCTTGAGTTATAAATAGTGTAACTAACACGACTTTCTTTTATATATATAGATAGTGGTACATGGGCGGACTTAATGCAACAAGGCATTCTCAACGCAACCTTTGGGTTAAAAAGACTACACTGATTACACCCACCCACTACATTTCACCGATTACGTAAAATTCCATTGAAGGGGCCAGCCTATTGCATCGCTAAGTAATTCCAAAATGATGACCTCAGAATATGTGTGCATGGTAACGCAACAATATAACCAATCCCTTAAAATTTTAACCCTCAAACAGAAACGTTGAGCGAATCAATTCTATACAGACTGAGTTCAAACACTATCGCTAATAGAAAGCAATCTAGCGTTCGCTTAGCAAACGAATAGCTACATAAATCAAGCTAGTCAAATAAGCCGGCTGAATCTAGGGCTGTGATGTAGCCAAACACCGCCAGTCAGCTACTAGCCCCAATGACCCTACAAATTATAGGCTGCGCTAGTGTTGTTCCGTGTTTGCGGATACCCCGGGATCTGTTTGACCCCGCGATACTTAATTGTAACATTATTTATTGGTATCCGACAAATAGAAACGCTATTTGTGTTTTGGTATTGATCAAACTTCTTTATCTTTTAAAAATATACATAAATGTTAAAGTATCCATTCAACACAGAGAGTAATTTACATTTGCAAATAAATATTAAATTTCAGCTTAATTACAGTACAAAGCGTTCCGAAACACGTGTAAATACAATATTCTGATGAGATCTGCCAAATTGCCGGCTTTCATTTTCATGTTTTTCATCGAGAATTGTGTTGACCTTTCTTTAAATTTTAAATGCAAATTATAGAAACTTCCACGTGAACAAATCTCCAATATAAAAGATTGAAAAATATACTTTTCAAAACTACTTAGGTTTTTTTTTTTATTAGTGATGGGTTTGCTCTTGACTCCAGTCATTGTCAGATATGACAAAGACAAAGTCTACGATGGAGCGAGCTTACCCAGAAGGAGCCTGTTCACTCTAACTTTGAAGAGATTAGGGCTGTAAGCTTTTGGAAACACAGACGCAGGCAGAGAGTTCCACTCCTTTCCTGTGCGCATTATAAAAGACGTTTGGAAACGCTTAGTGCGAATTGGTGGAATAGCTACAAGGTAGGGATGGTAAGATGCAGTGCGTCTGGATGTCCGATGGTAGAAGGGGGCCGGTGGGATGAGGTCGTGGAGTTCTTGGGCACACTCACCGAAGTACAATCTGTAGAAGACCGATAAGCAGGCAACCTTACGGCGATGAGCCAAGCTATGTAGCTTGGCATCCACCAGTTTTGTGTCACCGATGAGCCTCTTAGCTCTGCGTTCCACCGAGTCAAGCGCGGCAAACTGATACTTAGCTGAGCCATCCCAAAGGTGGCTACAATACTCCATGCAGGATCGGACTTGTGCTTTGTAAAGGGTTAAAAGCTGTCCAGGCCTGAAGTATCGCTTCACCCTATTTAGGATGCCCAGCTTTTTGGCCGCAATTTGGGCTTTGTACTCGATGGTGGCGCCGAAGTTGAGACTGGATGTCAACTCCATGCCTAGGAGCTCGAGCCGATCAGTAACGGGAACAGATGCACCCCGAAAAGTAGGAGTTTGGTCAAAGCGACTCCTTTTTGCGGTAAAAAGACACGCCTGTGTTTTGGTGGCGTTAAAAGTGACCTGATTGTCATCACCCCACTGGGAGACAACGCTTAAGGTCAAATAGGTATATAGGCAAATATAATTAGGTCTTGAAAAATACGTATCCGATACCATAAATTCTCTCAAAACGTCGGGTGGTATTAAAAATCGGTTTGATCCGGGATCCCGCGACTAATCCCGGGAAATATCCGCTTACCCTAACCGCCGAGAATCGAGTGTTTGTCGAATACTGAACGGCGTCCCTGTGAACGACAATATTTTGTTTCAGTGCGTGTAGACTGGCTTTATTGACTATGGAGTGCTGACTCCGCTTAATATGGACGGACAAAGGGTATTTTCTAAGGGAGGGAATGTTTTATGTGAACATGATATTGACGTGGGGTGAAAGAAATGAAGTTTGTTTGACGTCAGACAAATATTCATAATATCGAGTCTGTTATTGTTTTAAACATGTTGTTCTTTGAAATAGATCCGAATTTTATGTTTTAATTGAAAATATAGACTAACTACGTACCTACCAATGCTCTACATAACTTACAATTTTTTATTTATGTCAGCTGTATATTTTCCCACAAGAAAAAAATACTGTATCGTAGGTGTCAATACAGGCAATTAAACTATTAAAATTCCGACTAGGTACTAGTTAGATAAATAAAGTAGGTATATAGAAAGCTCGTAACAGGCATGATTCCCATTTTATCTCTGTCTCTGAGTGCCAATGAGACATTTTTAAATTAAAACTCAAAGCTCTTATTTCAAATAAGTAAGCCATTTAAAGGCATTTTTGAATAGTCAGTCAAAAACATAAAACTACATAGTTGCACGTTCCAAAGCGTAGATCTCTATTGAGAAAAACGTGCAAGAAATGTATAGAGATAATTGTTCAACTTCAACAATCAACAGGAGTAACTTTTATTTTTACTCATAATAATTATGAGTAAAAAAAAGTCCTAATAATTATACAATAAATTATTTATTGAATAATTATTAGGACTATTATTATATACACACTTAAATAAAAGACTCTTAATTAAAACTAAAAATAATCTAAAACATGAATAATAAACTATGGAAGATGAAATTATATTTTTTATTTAGAATTTATAAATATGAAATATTTAAATCCATAATTAACTTTAATTTTTTTTTTTAATAAATTTACTTAACTTTAATAAATTCCTCCGCATCGCAGGCAGTGGCTGCCAGCCTTTTGGGTTTATTACCAGTGGGTAATGTACCCAAAAGGCTGGCAGCATTACCACGTTGAATGGCAATGCTTATCCTTTGTCTGAGGTAAAAGCCAGCCCTAGGGTCACGCGAAGTGTCAACTAAGCGTCTTGACAGATCTTTAAACAAGTAATGAGCACTCGGACCCCACGATTCGAGAGTTTCAACCCCAAACGGCTCGAAAATATAACTAACAACAAGGTTATTATATTTCCGCCGCTTGAAGTTCAACATATAAAAATTGACACGACAGAAACATTTTCGCCCATTACTCGAAACATATGTCTCTTAATTGACTTAAAACTTAAACGGAATGATGATCATCGTATCCGAATCCTCTCGACATGCAAATTGAAATTTTAATTGACAGATCGGATATCGTTCCGCGGATTGGAAGTGTGTCAAAATTATAAAAGCAAATGGCGACGACGACGTTGCAATCGACGGGGAATCGATCCGGTCTCAATTAAAAATACCGACTCACTAATGCAACGGGGGATTTATTCTGTGAGGCTATGTACTCGCGTTGATAGATTCTTGAAAGAGATACGTTTGTTGGTGTTCAAGTGGATTTTAAACGAGATTCGACAAGGATAAGGATGAAGAGCTTACAACCATTTTAGGGTAATGTTAATTTCGATTCTTGTAGCTACTGCTGGATTAGTAATTCCTCTCCTTCTCTGACAAATTCATCTAAAGGTCGCTTTTAAAAGCTTTCAATTGTTTCACCCTTCGGTTTCACCCCACTGTTTTTAAGCAATTATGGCTTTACTACAAAACGCGTTCTAACTTTAAACCCAGGTTTAAACCAACCAGCCTTTTTTGAATTTCGAACTTTATTCCAAATGCCGTAAAGTTCTTGAATGCACATTGACAACATAGACCGGGATCTAAAATAGGTTTTTGTATTAATAACTTTAAGGTAGTCGGAATATAGTTCAAAATGCAATAACGGGCTTGAAAGTTTAGGCTTGGACTAAAGTTAGAACGCGTTTTGTAGTAAAGCCGCTAATGTTTCATTCTTTATAGTATTCACTAAAGAGATATTTCCAATTTACTACTACAATGAGCCCAGAACCAAAGTTAACATCATCTGCCTAGCCTTTTCCCAACTATATTGGGGTCGGCTCCCTGTCAAACTGGATTCAGCTGAATACCAGTATTTTACGTGGAGCGGCGCCTACCAGACCTCCACAACCCATTAACTGGGTAACAGAGTAATTCTTGGCAAGACTGGTGTCAGATTTTTAGGCTTCTGATAATCCGCAACGACTGCCAAAGATCTACAAATGACAGCTGGGACCAACGGCTTAACGTGCTTTCCGAGGCACGGTGGGATATCGATATGTTAAGGTCAACCATCCACAGACCACCCTCGCAAGCGTTGCTTAACCTTGAAGATCGATCCGTGGGGCTGTTATAATTTAGCCACGAGATCCTCCCAGAATCAAAGTTACCAATAACAAACATTATAAAAGATTCTTATTGGATAATCCGTTTGTAACATAGACCAATTTTAAACTGTATGCATTCCAGGGAATCGAACTCCAATTTCCGATTTGTAATTACTATTTGTCAAACTCTACTTTAGCCTGGAAACCTCTCAAACTTTGGCATGATAGTTTCAAACTCATTCTTAACTACTGAATTACCAAGTTCAGGAACAGGTCCTTATTTACTCGATATTGACTTCAGTATTGGAAACCATAACAAGGAACAGATTTATCTGACAGATATCTAATTATCGTTTAAAAATAACTTAAACTAAAAAACACAAAACTTATGACAAACTTAAATATAGCATCAAAAATTTTGTCCTCAACGCTGTCAGCTGGTAATGTGCCCAAGAGACTGGTTATGCCACGTTGAATGGCAATACTTAGTCTCTGCCCAAAGTAAAAGCCAGCTCTTGGATCACGGGAAGAGTCAACCAGCCGTTTCGAAATTTCTTGAAAAGGCTGTGAGCACAAATATCGTTTTGAACCAGATGGCATAAAGTAAAAAACTCTAACTCAAGTGTAACTACTCCGCCATCACATCCCGAAACAAGCTTCATCAACACTTAATTTACAACCTCTGTCCATCGTATACTAGACATAAAGGAGCGCCACACTCCAGCCACTAAAGCGTCAATCGCTCAGTAAAATCGCCAGACTTACTTCAAATAAATGGCGCGAACCGTTCAGAATCGCTAGAACTTCACACACTCGCCAATCGGATCGGCACTCATCCGTCAGCACTAATTCGAGTCTTCTATCTCGATCAAACTAATCGCATCGATAAATACTGTGCCAGTATCGATTCGCGAATCGAGTGATTTAATCGTGAATTACACCGGTCATGTTAATAGGCCCTGGCTATTCGTTTTGGCTGTAATTTACGCGTGTTTCGGCGCGTGTTGGCTAATGATGTGGCACTAATTAAGGATAAAATGAGTTAGGTCGATTGGGTATCGATTTTGAGGTGTGAGAATTTTCGGTGTTGATGGCCGTGTTTTAAATTTATCGGTCGTTCGCATCGTAAGTGTTTGCCTTTACGGGACTGATATTCCAGAAAATACTTACATTCTACTCTACCTTTCTTGTGACGGAATGATTAAAATAAAATAAGCCTTTATTGCTGTTCTACAAATTTACAACACACACATTTTCTTATTAATAATAATAATATTAGTTTATTAACAGGACGGAATGATTATAACGATATAATTGAAGTAAATCATCATAACTACCAGCGCTGATGTGAGTGTTGTATATGTCACAGCCAACGGCTCAGATCAATGAAAAGCCTAGCCTTTTCATTGAACTGGGCCATTTAATCAACGACATAATAAGTGACATGGGCAAGTCATTAAACAATATTGTAAAAAAGATGTCACTTAGGTCGCTGACAAATCGGCGCATTTAAATGAAAAGGCTAGGCAGCCAACAAAATTGGTCATTAAGCTAGTTGGCTTCGACATATACACAAATAATAATATATTTAATCGATGTTCTTTGACCCCGTGGGTAATACAACAACTGCAGATACTTGAAAAGTGTAACCATGCAGTTGCTTTTCAGTTTTTCTCCTAAAAAATCTAACTTTTGGAAATGGGCAACTAGAACTGGTGTTTTTCCTGTTTATTTATTTATTATTATTTATTATATACTTTATTGTACACCGATAATAACATAAAAAGAACATTAGGTACTAACTAAAACACATGTACAATGGGCGGCCTTATCGCATTCCGCGATCTCTTCCAGGCAACCTGGAATGGACAGTAATTGTCTGGACAACAAATGGGGCTGTCATCGGTGCGACATTACTTTAATTATAATAAATACACAGATAAATACATATTCTATACTAAATCTTAAGATTCAAAGTTCCTTATTAAAATGAATGATTTGACTTTGGAACTTTGAACAATTTGTGCCAAGGTTTATTTTAAAAACCAAGATACTAACACTGCGAGGAGCAAGAAGTCAGCATTCTACCCATTTTTTTTGTGTTACCGTCTTCGTCCAGCCATGGAACTATACCCAATAGTTCTAGACTCAAATAGACTCCAGATGCATCTGTCTTGCTACTGTAAATGTCGTGTTTCTTACTGAGTTGTTAGGCAATTAAGTTTAAGTCTGTTCAAGTACATTATGTGGGCATTCGCTGCCGTGTGGTTAAGAATTTACTTCTGTGACTGTTCCCGTGGGTGACATCTCATAGGAAGTCGGGGATGTTATTCAACAGATACTGAATTACTACAGTAATCAACCGTCATAATCTACTCGGTAGTTGAAGTTTGAAGCAGACATGGTACGGTTTGTAACGCGTCGAAAATACTTTAGTATTTCACTTTCGTACCTTTGTAACCGACTTCTAAAAAAGGAGGAGGTTCTCAATTCGTATGTTTGTATTTTTTATGTTTGTTCGCGCATAACTCCGTCGCTTGCCAACCGATTTGAAAAATTCTTTTTTGTTGGAAAGGGTATATACATCCTAAATGGTCACATGAAAATTTTATCTAAATCAGTTCATTGGTTTGGTTTTTAAATCCAAATAGCTGGAAAAAACTTCTGGAAAAATCATCCATGTATACGAAATTGCGTATTTTTGTTTTCCTGTGACTTTCCAGCGGTGTTGTTAGGTGTGGGATGTACCACTAAAAAGTGAAAAATAAAAAAAAAGTTTTTTATTTTTCACTTTTACAAAAAAAACCGACTTCAAAAAAAACACTACAAAGTACAAAATAACTTTAATTTCGGAAGTCAGTGTCAAATAACGAAGAAGCAACCAAAACCACCGACTTCCGAAATTAAAGTTATTTTGTACTACACACATTTTGTTCCGTATGGCGTCGAACGTAAAAGAATAGCACTACCTATTTTTAGGGTCCCATTTTACCCAAAAGACGGAACCCTAAAAATAGCCATAACTCAGGTCTGCGTACAGCCTTAGTCATAATAATGTATCAAATTAAAAATAATAAATTAGCAAACTTATCACAGTTAGTGTCAAAATTAAGCTCCATTACAACTCTACCGAAAGTCACAAAGAAAAGTTTGCCGTTGCAACTTTTAAAAAACTCAATAATAAATAAATAAACACCCAACTACAGTACTGTCGGTCGGTAAATTCATTCATACTATAAAAGTGATACGGCCCAGGATTTACGACGAACATTCTTTACAAAGCCGTTTAGGTCACAAACTTGGCGGAACTTTTCCTTTTTTTTTCAACCGCGAAAAATTCCCAAACGGCGCGACTTTTTAATAAATCATCGTAACCGCTGCCATCTTTGAATTTCTATAAAAAAGTTTTCGCCCCAGAAATGTAAAATTGCTCAAGTTTTTGTATAAGTACAACAAGTTAACCGTTATGTATAGTTGTAAGTATTTTAAGTTAAACTTTTGGTTTTATTAGCGCTTTAATCGCGTGCGTTTAAAAATTTTGGAAAACTTTTTAATAGGTTAGCAGAATTCTGAATTTATTTTGGCGTTGCTTAAATGTAATCGTCAATCTCACCTCTATGATTGGGTAAAAATAACTTTCCTTTTGTAGCATTGATTTAGGAGTGTTTTCAGTAAACCTTTTCCACTAGAAATGTAATAATGAAATGCGGCACGCCTCATTAAAAAACGACCACATTCAAAATGCAATAATACAGAATTACAAATTTTGAACGAGGACTTTTTATTGGAGTATTAAAATTATATTTTTCACAAAAACCTGCAGGTAATCAAGCGCAGGCGCACATAAAGACAATAATAAATGCCTTTATTCGTCAATTTACCTTGTAGAATTAAGGGCACAATAAAAAACTGTGTCATTTAATTATTTTGTAGTTCACGGTGAGTCGGAACTGTCTGCGGTACTCCATCACGTCGGGGTCACCAGTTTAGAGGTAGCGGAACAGAGAGTAAAGTCTCGCTAACCTCCGTTGAAAAGGGAGGATCCTCCGACCGGTTGTTATGTCTGGTGGGCAACTGCCCGACAGTTGATATCCGGGCTGTTGTATCTGTTCGAATGGCACGGTAAACTCTGAGATCGAATCTGATTTAGGATTTTGTCAAGTTAGTTTGCAGCTGTCGAGATAGATGGCGCTGATTTTTGTGGCGGTATTAATGCCGCTACACATTCTTTATCCAATGACAACCTGGAAGATCTTATTAAAGAATCTAAAGTTATAAAAAAGGAACACCATCATTTCAGCCGGAAGCCGTTTACTGCTGGTCATAAGTATTCCTAAAGCTTCGCCACAATGACCAGTTCTACACTCTTCCAGGAGATTTTTTAGTAAAAAAATAGGTACTGGCCACAGAAACCCTTCATTTTGCGAGTTTTAGTTTTCCTTAAAAACCAAAAGCAACGCTGACTTTCTTCCTCTAACCTAATAACGGAAACAATAAAATACTTTCTCGCCACTACTCAAAAATATACAGCACGGCTCATAAAGTAATTATTCATACCCTTTACGACGGTCATACAAGAAATGACAGAAGGCACACTTCATACAACATGCAAGGTTATAATTTAAACAAGACATTATAAAGCAAACAGTATAATACGATATACTTAATCAGTATTATTCTAAATCAATCAATCAATCAAATATTTATTTATCAGAATATGGTACAATATATGATAATGGTTCCAGCATATCCTGCCATAATATGGCGTACAAATATTTATGAATTAAAAATATAAACAAAGCAAAGTGGGATAGAGAATACAAAATTAATTTATATTACTTAATAAATAAGAATTGTAATTGTATTGATTTGAAATTATTATGATTACATATGAATAAAAATTTTATTATGTCAGTAACGACTTATCCTCTAAATATTCTTGAACACTGTAGTAATTTTTTTCTAGTAGCATCATAGCATCCCTACATTATTTTCATGTATTAGTATTATTGTCTATACTAATACTAATCTATACTCATATTACAAAGAGGTAAAGTTTATGAGCTACGGCCGCTTTCTATAACATATCTCAATCCCAATCTTGATCCCGATCCTTGTCTGTAACCAATCAAAGGTGAGGATTGTGTGGTGAAGGACACAAACTCGGCCGTTGATTGGTTACAGACAAGGATCGGGATCAAGATTGGGATTGAGATATGTTATAGAAAGCGGCCGTTAGTGAGGTTGTAAGGGGTAATCTTTGGATCTACTGAACTGATTTTAAAAATTCTTTTTGTATATGATAACCACATTCATGAGGAAGGGAAGAGGTTATACAGGAACGTAAAACAACGGGATATACGCGTACAAAGTCGCGGGTAAAAGCTAGTGTTAAATAAAATAAGTTTTTAGAAGAATTTTGAGTTTGCTTTTAGAAGATTTTTTTCTGGAAGTACTGATTTGATCCGAAAATAACACCAAGTGTCGCCTATAAATGTAACTGTTAATTTTTAACTTTGGAAGGACTGATGATTTTACAAAAAAAATACAAACAAAGTAACAAATTCGACGACACGGTTGGCGCAATGGTTGAGCGATCGACTGCTGCGCTGCGTGTCGCGGGTTCGATTCCCGCACGGAACAAATATTTGTATGGCCTACAGATAGTTGTTCCGGGTCTGGCTGTTTATGTACGTGAATTTATATGTTTGTAAACGCACCCACGATACAGGAGAAATTCCTAGAGTGGGGCAACGTTTTTTTTTAAGAAAAAAAAAATCAATAAAAACATGAATTTACACAATACACTTACATAGATAGTGTTCATATAAGCATTGTCTGAAAAGGCTCCTCATACTGGGTTGGGTGGAAGGAAAACGCGCTTAAGACAGAACACGCAAGATCTGTCCTAAGAATTCTGTATTGAGCGTATTTCATGCTCTGGCACAAAGACGGTAAAAATACACATTTTAGAAGACTGCCTATTTCGAGTGGTCAATACTATATGACAATGTCGAAGACGCGTCGTATGAGTTCATGATCCAATGGTGGAGAGATTTGGATAAATGCTATTTATTTATATATTTATCTTTCTTTCTTAGTAATTTCCTCATTGCTGTGAATTGCGGTACAGCAGAATCCACAACCTTTCAATGGACCATTCAAACAAATATCTCCAATTCTATACATTTTTGCACACTTGGCTGCAATTCACGCCCCATTTCCGTGTCAATGCCTCGCCACGCGATATTAAACCTTCTGCCCATAATCCTACGTAGTTATTAATTCCCAAATAAAAACTATTAAGTATCGTGACGATGGCCGTTATTGGATGTTTCTCATGCCCAACTTTATTGCACTCGTAAATGTCGTAACATTTATTTACGAGAATACTTTATCGTTTTGTATTCGTGGTACGGGGGCATAATTCTTCGTTTTGGAATAATCAGTGTAGTTTTTAGTTTTCGATTGGTTGTTCAAGCAGTTTTCAATTCAATATTATTTATTGGGTATGTGTTGGGCTTTGACCTTGATTTTAGAATTGCTAAACTTTTGTTATAGATTTCCCGAGTGGAACCCTACTACCACGCTATTCGTCCTTCCGTCCGTTTGTCTGTCAGTGATCTGTATCTCATGAAACGTAAGATAATCAGTTGAGATTTTCACGAAGTGTGTATTATTGCCTCTATAGCTCAAAAATGTATACAGCCCCTCACACTTCGATTTAATCTTCTAGATATTTCTACTTTGTTTACCTACAGACGGGGGGCCTATTCTGATGTCATTATAATGTAAAACAAATCTGTCCAGAAACAACTTCTATAGGAAAACTTTAATTCATCCGTGCAAATCCGTGCGTATAATTCTAACAATATTATATTTTATTATATTATACCTGCTATCCCTACTAATCTTACTTCCTAATTATAATAAACGCGAAAGTTTGTGAGGATGGATGGATGTATGTTTGTTACTCTATCACGCGAAAACTACCGAATGGATCTTGATTAAATTTGGCACAGAGGTAGATTACAGTCTGGAATAACACATAGAATACTTTTAATCCCGGGCGTACGTTCCCTTCGGATAATTATCGCAATTCACGCGGGCAGAGCCGCGGGCGGCAGCTAGTCTTATAAATGAGAAAGTAACTCTGTTTGCCTGTCTATTACGCTTCCACGCTAAAAGTTCGCAGTTATATAGCCTGGGATTTGGAGAAGGACATAGGCTACTTTTTATGCGATGACCGATCCACGCGGGCGGAACCGCTGGCAAAGGCTAATATGCCAATATTTTAGAGGATAAAAGTACTCATGGCTACTAACGATATTTACTCTGAATCAATATCTTAATATTTCACATTTCATAACTTAAAAAAAAATAATTCAACATTTTCGACACTAACAAACAGTGCTGTCAATTTGTCAAACTATCCTCTAAATTATGATTTGTATTATCACTGCACCGATTAGTCCATTACCCAGTGTCCCACACCAATAAATCTATCAAGAGCATTAAATTATCTGGAGTAATGGCTGCGAAATGATCTGTCATGGCGGCGCAGCGTTTATCGTCGTATTGAGCGCGAATAATTCCGATCGAGTCAAAATGAGGCAGTATTACTCTGTGTTTGTATGAAGTGAGGACTTGTTTGATGTTTGCTGATTTTATGGTGTAGTAGTTCTTTGTTTCCTGGTATGGGTTATTTTGTAGTCATAGTGCAGTTGCTGAGCGATTTGATTTATATGGTTTGCAAATACAGGGTGACATTTTCTTCCATTCCTTGGCAACTAAATTTCAAAATTGGAGCACCGGAACTCAAATCTGTTGAGTGCATCTTGTCCACTTATATTAACGTCATTATTTTATGAACCGAACGCAGTGCTATTTTTTTTTTAATCACGGTTCACGATGGTTCGGGTACATATGGGTAGAAAATACTTAAATAACTTAACTAAAAATATTAGGAACATGGTGCCCTTAAGTGTCACGTTGTTGAGATATTTGGAGATAAACACATCACATCACAACACATCATCATCATCTGCCTAGCCTTTTCCCAAGTATATTGGGGTCGGCTCCCAGTCAAATCGGATTCAGCTAAATACCTGTATCATACGTGGAGCGGCGGCCTATCAGACCTCCACAACCCATTAACTGGTTAACACGATACCTACTTCTTGGAAAGAGTGGTCATCACATCAATTACATAATAGTCATGACGAAGATCAAACTAAGTAGTTTGATCTTCTTCGTGATTATTATGTTTAATATTTTAGCATATTAATATATTTTTTTAATATAATAAGTAATATGCTAAAATATTAAACATGATTATATTCCTATTCTTTCCGTCATCAAATTCTAATACATCATTTATTCTTATTCTTTCCGTTACCAAATTCTATTTAAAATACAATTTATTTATTGTACACCTAGTATAGTGTAGTCTTCTTAACCCAAAGGTTGTCTGGTAGACAATACCATAGATACTGAAAGGACTAAGATATTTTGAACGACAATTTATTAATATTAACATGTTGTTAGTCAACAAAGAATATTATATTCACGCTATGCAAGTAAATATTTGCCTGTATAATAGACCTTTTTTTTTTTTTTTTCGAGGATGGGAAATCATCAAATGACCCCTCCCGCTCTGGGTGGAGCGGCAGGGAGTGTCAGACTTTTACTGACTAAAACCCACCCTTTAGTCCTCCTAGTGCCTTTCTTCCCAGGGCCGCGGTAACTCTTTCGAACAAATCCGCAACCCTGGTAGTGTAAAATAGACCTAGAACCGATACCATTACAAAAGATGGCCGCGATAAGATAATACTCCAACTGATTCATGATCTATGACCACAGCTTATGTTTTCGACACCGGAATGGATCTACCGACTGAAGTTCTTGTGCACTGACAGTTGAAGATTTATTGGAGAGAATGGAACAGGTATTGCTCTAGACGCAATACTAGTTTTTAATATTAGACGATATATTATCATTTTAAATAATGTTTATATTGAGACGACCAAGTCGCGTACTATGAGAGCTGGTAAGAGGTGCCGCGTGAAAAGAATTCTTGGAAAGACTTGGGGAGGCTTTTGCCCAGCATTGAGACGGTATGGGCTAAATAAAAAATATTGAAAAGGGAGGTATAGAATTTTGGAGTCCTCATAATTTCAATTATTCAGCTCACCAAGGTCTGCTAAGCCTAAAAGCTAAGTAGTTGCCGAAACAATGAGCCTACTGAATCTACTACGATTAAAGTTTATCTGAATACTACCGATAATTGCCAAAACGATAGTTACTATTTCGTATTATGTATGTTTTAATCAAATGACTGACCAATCAGTACTAGCATTTTCCCAAATATATTACTAGAATTTTACATGGAGCGGCTGTGTACCTGACCTCATACTATTCCTTATTACAGCGAAGCTATTTTCAAAATATTAACTAACAATTAACTCATACATCACCCCCAAAACCTCTCAGGTTATCCCAACATACTCAGTAGTACAGCACAATATAACTCCTAGAGCGAAGTTAAAACAACGCAGGCTTTGGTCTCATTAGTACTCGCAAAGTTCAAAGTTTAAGCCGGATAATATGGTGGATACAATTAGTAAAGTAATTAAATGCGGGGATGTTTATCACGGGTTCACGTTTTCTGGGTTTTTTTGGACGTGATTATGCTGGTTGTTGAATGATTTTAAGTTAACAATATTCAAATAGACGATTTTATCTCGAAGGAAAAGATAGGAAATAATATTTGGAAAAACGTCAGCCATTAAAAAAGACATAATTCTTAATTTAAATGCCAACTAATATTATAAATGCGAAAGTTTGATTTTTGTATTGGTTTGATGCCTAAATCACTGGACCAATTTCGATGAATTTTCTTACACTTAGATTGAACCTTGGATTCGCCGCAAGAATATTGGTTTAATTTCCGAAATTCACGCGGGCGAAGCCATTAGCAGAAGCATTGTATTTTATAAGTCGCATTAATTTATTTATTGTGTGGTACAGCCGGTCGATTCTGTCGACATCTCACGGTGTTCACCTAGGCGGAGTGAACGACAATAGAGCTGTCATTCCATCTTATTTATATGGTTTGACAACTCACCTGTCGTGCGCCCCGCCCGGCTGTTCACTTCGACATGTTTACAGAATCGCACTGCTGTTAACTGTTTAAAGTACCTATTAAAATAAACAAATGAGAGCTTCGACAAATACCCACCTAATTTATAATAGCAATATTTTACAAAGTGCAAGTTGTGACAACGCAAACTTTGAACTCTTAAAACTTGTCAAAAGACAAGTAGTTCAAGCACTTTCAAGTTCGTCTTTCACTCTCAAGAATGTTGAAGAACTTAACTTACTCACAAAAATTCAATTATGACCGAGTTTTACTTGAAAGGCTTGCAAACTGTTAAGAAATTATCACATGTAGGTCTCAACTATGTAAAAGATAATGTTATTAGGGGTAGGTTGGGTTGCGAAATTGATATGTTAATTGTTATTTTGGACAATTAATGCATTACCTGCTGCGTCCGTCTAAAAACTTCTTTAATACATTTTTAACCGATTTCAAAAAAGGGACGAGGGGTTCTCAGCTCGATTGATTTTTTTTGTGTTACCTCATATTATCACCGTCATTTATAAACCGATTTGAACAATTCTTATTTTATGTGAAAGGATATACTTCTCGATTGGTCCCATTGAAATTTTATCAAAATCGGTTCAGTAGTTTGGTTTGTAAATCCAAATAGATGAAAAAAATATAGGTAATATTGGATAAATCATCCATGTGTACGAAATTGCGTATTTTTGCTTTCCTGTGTTTTTGCAGTGGTGTTGTTAGGTTAGGTTATACAACACCGACTACCGAAATTAAAGTTATTTTGTACTATGTAGTGTTTTTTCTGGAAGTCGGTTTTTTTTTTGTGAAAAAGTTTTTTATTCATATGCTTGTGTTGACTTAGCCTGAGATCGCCCAAGACCTTGTCTTGGAAATTGGATTGGAATTGGGAATAGATAGATTAGAAAGAAAAAGGGAAGGCCTTTGCCTAGCAGTCCTAGAGCCAGGAATTTTTATATTTTTTAATGTTTTTTTTTAAAGAGATATTTAAAAATGTAATTAATATGTTTAAGAATAAAATAAATAAATGAAATAATAATAAAGCAGTACTCTTAGACACGGTGCGTATTGTTAGGAGGTTCTTCTGTCAGGAGCACTGACCACCGGTAGCTTGGACCCAGTTCCCGGTACCGTATCCACCGTGTACCGCTGGCGCATCGCTGTTCGTGCTATTCGATACTAAGTGCACACTATCTGCGTTTATCTCGCTTAGTAGAAAGTGATTGGAGACTACCAACTGGTGATTGAACAAGTTCCTTCCTACAGTATATTATTATGAGATAATTTTATAATAACATCATGTAATGAACGATTCCTCTAATCCCAGACTAGCCATAAAACTTCATTCCATAATGGCAATTGCCCGGATTTAGTACTGCCTCGGTGACAAACTTTATCTAACTTCTGAATAAAAAAACACCAGAAATCTCAGTTCAGCCTTAAATAACCAAACTAAACTTGATCACGTACAAAAACTTCGCAGTATCAAGACCATTATTAAATTTTTATGTAAGGACACGGATCCGCGGCCGTACCGCAACTCCCGATGTACACTGCGCTCCCATAAAGAGTTAATATTTCAGCGGCGCACACTGAAGCAGCAGTAGTCACGACCCAAGTTTTAATTTGCTTAAAGTTGTTACAACTTGGAACGGGTCCCTCGTTGGGCGCCAAATTAGGTACAGTCACAGAGTAAAGTATAAAAGTAACGGTCACGTTATTCTACTGATAGTTTAATTCGTTTCGTTTGAAAACTTTTTTTTGCTGTGCGATTCTGCATTTCGATTGTAATTTAAGTTTTTAAAAGGCATGCTTCTAAAGGCGGTCTTTCTTGTTCAGTTCATGGTCTTGTGTAGTTCCGAATTTAATTTAAATTGAACTAGTTACCCTACAGTTAAAATTAAACTAAACACGTACACACAAACCCGTTCTCATTCTGTGTGAATCACAAAGGCCAACACATATTTTATTTAATTCAAAAGCACTCAACAGGAACCGAATCAGTTTCAGCGCTGCAATGCATCAGGGAGCTCTTTAGGCGCTGAATCGCGCATTATCGATGAGTTACGATGACCATTCACCATCAGGTGGATTTTATGGGGCCATTCAATAATAAAAAATGCCCTGTCTTTACTCCCGCGGCTGTACCTACTAATATTATAAAGAGGTAAGTTTTGTTTGTTTTCGACCATCGTCTAAAAGAAGGGGATGATTTAAGGATTGTTTGTGTAGAAAAGGAAGAATAAGGGATTGATATGAGTGTCTCATTTGCACTGAGTAGTATTAACTAGGTGGACCTGACTGACAATGTCCTATAAGTGCTGACAATGATAACAGTTATAGCTCATGGGTGCGATTCAAGTGGACTAATAGTAGAATTTCTAATCAATATTGAAATAAGACAAGTCAAATAAATACTGTATTTTAAAGCGTTTACGCCTTAAAGGAAGAGAGCGATTACTTTTCAATAAAAAATGAAAAATTACTATTTTTCCCCCTGAACTTTTTTTCGAAAATCTTCTCCACTAAATATTTAGAGCTGAATATCTAGCGTATGCATACCAAGTTTCATTAAAATCGGTTCATTCATTTTGAAAATTAAGGACTTGAAAATTTGTGTGAAATGCCGCAAGGCGGAAACGCTTTTAAATGTGATTCAAATCAATGACTTCAAAGAGACATTGAAAAATATTAAATCGACCAATATCATTATTATGTTACTATGCATAACATGGTATTTATTATTATTTCCATCTTCATTTATATTGTGGAACTCCAAATCAAAATAAATGAATTTGAAATCACTCCATCCGAAAAACGTTTCGCTAAACCATAAATAATATTCTACCAATAAAACTGTCTATCAAATCAACACAAACAAATATCTCCTTAACCCGAGCTCGAATCAATTACCCCACCTGAAGCACAAATAATTATGATTTCCTTGAAAACCTTTACGTGTTCTCCTCGTACTGGCCGCACGTGAAATTTCATTTAAATCTATTAGCACTTTTCAATTTTTTAAACGTTTCTCGGAATAGACTCGTAAACACTTTTTTGTAGAAGAATGTTTATTACATTTTTAACAGAAAATCTGAACAACTAAAGAACGATCGTGGTCACAGAAACGCATGGTTAAAAGCTTCATTTCTCAGGGTTGCGGATTTTGTTCGAAAGAGTTACCGCGGCCCTGGAAAGCAAAAGGCACTACGAGGAGTACGGATGGGTTTTAGTCAGTAAAAGTCTGACACTCCCTCCCGCTCCACCCAGAGTGGAAGGAGTCATTTGATGATTTCCCATCCAAAAGAAAAGCCTCATTTTTCATAAATTTTTGACAGATTGCGAAAGAGATGTAAATGCGAACGTTGCTTAAAATTAGTAGAATGGCACTCTAGGTATGTCGTGTCAATAGTGTTTAGTATTCTTTAAAATATTTGTCAACATTAACTCTTATCTTCGATGAAAAAAGAAACATTCACTTACCGTATTTTGACCTCTTTCGACTGCCAATCGCTGTGTTTGTCAAAGCTGATGAGTATTGCCGCGATTTCCTGTAACAAACAAAGACCATTATAAGTATTATTATTCGAATCGATATATACTTATCACAAAAAACCCATAGAAACTATAATTGTATATTCTTTTTATGTACGTCCTATACACATTATGTACAATATGTATTAGTTATAAGTATTGTTTTATATACTTATAGTTTTTTTGCGTTTTATAGGCCTTAGTTGCCTGAAATAAAGGATAATTAAATAAATAAATAAAAGATAGAAGTGAAAATTTCGCTACAAATATCCAACCGACCTCTACTTGAATTGACATAAAAAAATACCTAGTGAAGTATATTCTTCAATAATTTACAAAACACACAACTTCATCATTAAAGTCGGCTAAGCAGAAATTCCGGCTTAACCCGTAACATTTCCAAAAAAATATCAAGTTTATAATCTTCACCCGAAAGCCTTAGTTCCATTTTATTATCAACACAAGTCGTAACCTAGCTAACGAATGCACAATCAGCTCGGAAGTTAACATAAATTTTACACTCGCAGAATGTTAAAACCTTACTGCCTTTATTTATTCCCAATCACAGAACTAGATCAGCACACATGCATATTAACAACACACATAAAAACAGGACATCGACTACGGACTGTCACAGCGCCCGCCATTTTGAATTTGGCGG
Organism: Melanchra persicariae; assembly: GCA_947386135.1. Taxonomy (NCBI): domain Eukaryota; kingdom Metazoa; phylum Arthropoda; class Insecta; order Lepidoptera; family Noctuidae; genus Melanchra; species Melanchra persicariae. The sequence continues at coordinate 2,591,972 of OX376657.1, read as the reverse complement.
CCATTTTGAATTGGTAATCAAACTAAAGATTCGGAACATGTTATTCTAATAAATAAATCAAATACTTTCGCGACGAGATCGGAATAATAAGCTTTTGAGTGTAATCGTAAAGTTGGCTTCAGTCCCTGAAGGCGTAAACTGAGCGGATGAGAGGTTATTAAATTACTTAGCTGTGGCCCGCGACTTCGTTCGGTATTTACTGGAAGTAAATATGAACGGTGTTTTCTTTTTTTGAAATACCAGTTTGATCGAGGCGACAGTTACTGGTTCTTCTTTTTTCAAGCTGGTTCATGCTGTAAGTGTTCAGTGTGTTTTTAAACAAAATCAAACCGTTAAAATTATCTGACTCCTATCAACAATCTGGCAGACTATTCAAAATTGAAAATATTCAACTGAAATCTTCTGTGAATTTTAAAATAAAACAAGTATGGTTTATAAATCTTTTACTTCCACACAATAGTTTCAATCAATAACATAACCCTTAGATAAGCTAAAATACTTTAAAACTACCCATTTACATATCAACAAAGATTTCAACGTGAAATCTCTTTCTCAAAACGCGACAAAGATTGATCGCCATTGCCGGAACGTTTCCGAATAAAGCCGAAAAGAATCGAACAAGTCGCTCATATTTAAAAAGAAATTCACAATTTTCCCCAACCGTACGTTAAACAGCTTCCTTTTCTCAACAAACTCAAAATTAATCTTATTCCTTTGTGAATTAATTTTGAAAGAAATACGAAACATTTTTTTCATCTTTTGACGAGCCTTTTTATCTGATATTATTATATTCAACAAATTATAACAGATTGAAAGCTGGAATTTTCCTTCACCTTCGCTTCCGTGGCATGTCCAACATTAATGTGCATTTTTCTGAGATACAAAAACCTATCAATATTTACAGTAGTTACCAGAGTAAGATTTGTTTGCTATCGGATCCGTGAATTTCATCTTATTGGGTTGACCCAAAGGATGAAATTTGGACTGTAACTCAATTCAATTCAAAGTAATTTATTATCTCTTCACATTGGCTGCCTTAAAATTAACATAGTTTGAGACTAATGCTAACTTTATTCCACCATTGTAAGAGACTGGTGCCTGAAATAGGTTTTTGGAACAAAACCTGTAGTCACAGTCACAGGGTATTAGAAAAAATAGTTGATAAGTTAAAAACTACATGAAACTTAAGTATTTTTCGAAATTTCATGATAAAGCAGTGAATGACCTTTTGCTTATACTTATATACTATATTTGTATACATATTTCATAGGATGTTGGGTAGCACTAACGTATTTTAACCAATTTTACCCTTTTTATCACAAGATTGGCAGAGAATTTCGGTAAAAATAGCCATAATTTTCACAACACGTTTTTTTTGTCCACACGAACGAAACACGTGACCATTGATGATAATAAGGTTAGTTGCGCTGTTTACCTTAAACACGACTTAGGGAGTTCCAAACCCCTCTGTCCCCAATTCATTTTCTGTTTACCCCAACTCTCTATGGGGGAAACGGAATATATTGTGAGTAGGTCAAGGTTTCGCTTAGCCTTTGAATGTCATTCATTGTGAACGAACATTAATATTCTCCGGAGTTACGTATATCCAAATCTTTTTCAGGATATCATGGTCCATTAATATAATATGTAGATCTCATAAGTAGGTACTAACACATGATTTGAAAAAGTTTAGAGTGTAAATCCTTTAAAACGAATACAACATTTCTTTTAAAATAAGCAAGCACCGCAATACATTTCACTATAGATCGCTCAAACCCCATATTTTGCACACCAATTGCCAATGTAAACACCACACATTTGCAAGCGTGCCAATCAGCCCCAACCGCTCCAATTTCCCCCTAAAATACGAATGCATTACACCCCAAGCACCCTATTACCCCTTTATTTAACGACGGAACCCAGAAATAAGAACATGCACTAAATATATAAACACATTGGGACCTTACAGATAGATTTATGGCTTCAAATATAATTCGTGCACGCTATGGCATACATAAGTAGCTGAATTAGTTAGGGAAGTACCTGTTTCCAGTGTGTAGAGGAAATATCTGTCGTGGCCCGTTTTTGGGTGCAATTGGGGGACTTGTTGTTGTTGGATTTCCTTTGTAGTTTTCTTTGGTTGGTTTTTGTATTTGTATTGTGAGTTTGTTGTGGGGTGTATGTAAAATGGCTGGGCTGTGTTTAAAGTGTGTCTTGACGCTCAAAGTAGAGTGTTGTCGGGTCTCAACCTTCAACTTAATGTTAGTAGGATTGTAAAGAGTAATTTAGTTAGAATTTTAGACTGGCTGTTGATATTGTAAAATTTATTTTGCTAAGCAATGCAATGTACTCTTAGGTTCTGCCCGGGGCTTCGCCCGCATGTTGCCTTTTATTACTCAAGTGGACGTATTCTCCGGATGAAATAATATTTTGTCCCAATTCAGGTTGTAGTCGTTCTCTTGTCAACTATCGTGGCCCAATTGCCTAATAAACATACACAAGATCTATTAAAAAATGAAACTCTTCAAAAGAAATATTCAATTTCACCATCTAGTACTTCGAGATTCCACAACTCCAAGAAAAGTATATAATTTGAAGGCTAATTTGTGCCATAACGTTAATTTATAGTTCACTAGTTACACACTTTTGAAGACAACATGCAAAAAAGCAATAAAATGTTGATCTATGTTTTGGCAACTTAATTCAGGCATTTATTTCCACACGAGAATAACTCGCGTGCAATCATTTGAGGAAAACAATTTCATAGGTTGGATAGTAATTTAGAAAATACGTTTTTTGCCGCCTTCCTTCATTTAAATAAGCCTTTATCCGTGTCCAGGGGCTTGAGACAAGTGGAATTCTGTCAACGGTAGCATGGCGAAGACCATTGTCAATACGTCAAAAACGTATGGGATTGACAGATGCTATCAAAATGTCACGTGATCAAATTCCTACCTACCAAGACAATGTCGCATTCGATAATTGAATAGCATATTTTATAGGGCCTCAGGTTCTATCTGTTTCTGTACTAAAGTCGGTTCGACTCCTCGTGTCGATGCGCTATTGTTTTACTATTGTATGCTGTTATGGCGGTTGAAGATTTAATAAAATTAGTTGTTTTTTTAATAAAAATTAATTAATAAAATAACACCTAAAAAAAATACTGAAAATTACTTAGCTAGCATTTAGCTAATTTTCACAACACTAGGCTTAATAAAAACAGTGCACTGCCGCGTAGTCCAAAACTAAAAAAGTGTTACAGTATATTTAGGCATTCCATTTGGCCTAGTTTTGGGGAAAACTGGCCATAAACTTGCGTGTTCTCTCAGGAACATCATAAACTCCAGAAGAAAATGTATATTAAGGTAGCTCATAAAAAAATGATATCTCCCAACTGCCATGCTAAAAGCAACGACAAAGAGGCGTTGGTTTTATGCATGGACTGATGATGTAAATGACATTTTTAACTCATTTGAAGTCTTGGTGGTTACTGTCACTAACTACCTATTTAGATATATTTATATGTGACTAGCTTTTTCCCCCGGCTCCACCCGCGTGGACGTCGGTTATCGCGTAAAAAAGTAGCCTATGTCCTTCTCCATATCCCAGGCTATATATCTGCTAAATTTCATGACGATCCGTTCAGCCGTTGTACCGTGAAAGCGTAACTAACACTAATAGACAGACAGACAGAGTGAAAGTAACTCTGTCTGTATTTATAACATTAGTAGGGAAGCAGGGATTTAGCAGAAAATTGTGGAAAAGTCGATTTAGTAGGCATCTTGCTTGACTGCAAGTTAATTCCATATTTCCTACAATCATGGTGATCATTGCTATTGACCACCATTTTCTTGGAAAGCCTCACACAAAAAAAAAACTCAAAATGTATATTTTTACAATCTGCTAACCATAACAGAACTGTTACCACTTATGAACAAACTTTGGTCAGTGAGTCGTACTTTGATGATGATTTTATGTGGAAATGTGACTGAAAGCGTACGCCATTTGACGTAATATCTCTAAACGAAAGTAAAACTCGTTAGTCCTAGTATTCATATTCCTCCTTATTCTTAAAATGTATGTAAGAATCGCAGCTGGCTCCGTTCTACGGTTATTGTGTAATAGAAAAAAAAACGTGAGTTTATAACAGTGTAAGTTCCTTAAATCTGGGTACTAGATAGATTTTGATGAAGTTTTCATTAAAATGTATCTTATTTCTTAAGAAAAAGTTCAACTTATTTAATGACCTAAGCGAAGCCAAACCGGGTCACTAGTTTATGTCATAGTCGGCCAACGCGCTGTTATCAATCAATAATGCCTACATTAAACTACAATGGAATAGAATAGAAACGTATACAGCTCCCACTATTATTTTCTTTATTGCAAACCAAAACAAAAATACACTACATTTCATAAGGACGATCAACTAATAAATAATAAAATGAATTTCCTTTCGCACATCTGCTAACTTTCCCATAAAAAAAAATACCAACCAATGTTTTATAGAAACGGAAATAACATACGGTATCGACATGTACCTACTTAAATGTTTACCCCAAATATACTTTTGTACCCCAATTCCCCACAAATTGAGGTACAAAGTATATTTGGGGTAAAATGATGACAATAAACCTACAAGTTTAAATTACTCACTCATATTGTGTATTGCATAATTTTATTTTTTGCACGAATTCGTTATGTTTCTGATTGAGGCACAATTTCTTTGGAATGGGAAAGTTATGATATCATTGTTTTTAGGGTTCCGCTCGTGGCAAAAAATTGTTCTTCTACACGTCCCTTTAATATGTTTATTAATATATTAGCTGACCCGCGCAACTTCGTCTGCGTCACAATTATCAATAGTGCTCCGCTGCTATTGGTCGTAGAGTGATGTTATAGTTATACTGATAGAAAGCTACACTACACTTGGTATCGTGTTACCCATTTGATGATGTCATCAATTCATTTTTGTTGCAGGGGCAAATTGAAACTAGTCTTTCCAACCCCTTATTAAAATTGTATGCTCAACCCACAATTGACCTGTCCGGTCAGAGAAAATAATATGCTATTTAATTATGACAAATGACGGCTTACCAAAAAATGTTTTGCAGATTTTTTAATTATCTACAATTAACTTCTACCTATGAATTTTGCGATTAATCCTACTTTATATTTTGAAACATTATGACGAGACTGTGTTGTTTGAGATAACAACAATTATAATAAAAAGTGATAGTCTATGGTTTTAGTTTGGGGTTAAAGGCACGTCCCTTTACGCCTTTTTGGTACTAAAAGTGACCATAATAGGCGTTTCAAACTTTTACGCAATATCTGGGTGTAATTACACTAGTAAATAAATATCAGTCAACTGATATTTTGAACGTTATTATTTTTAAAGCAATTATAAGTTGATTGAATACTGTATAAAGCACCGTAGGAAGACGGTATAGGTATCATATTCTGTAAAATGTTATACAGAAGTAATGATTGTAGGCCGTGTTGCACTAGTATAAGTAAAACACACATACGCCTGTCTCACAGAAAAAAATCCTGTGTCCTAGCAACAAAAACATTCTCACCTGATAAGATCAGGGGCCTAACCACCAACTCTTAAAGCAGTATTACTTCAATATTACTTCCAGTGGGAAAGAGACGGAGCTATCCAGGACGTATAGCTCCGTCTCTTTCCCACTGGACGTAATATTAAAAGTAATACTGCTTTAAGAGTTGGTGGTATAGGCCCTGAAGAGATATCAACAATCTATAACTTGACCTTATCTTCAAAACCCACAACTGTTTTAATTTTACCAGAGAACCATCAACGCAGAACTCTCAAAATAACTCAAAACGAATCTACATTAAAGTTATCAAAGGACTAAAAAAAATCATTAACATTAGTGGGATATTATGAAAACAAATTTTCTCCCGAAAATTTTAATAATAAATGAAAATTAGGGTGCGATCATTAGAATACTCGGGTCGAGGGATTCACTCTCTCTCGTCAATAGCCAATAAGAGTTGGCATTTGGTGTTTGAGAGAGCGGGTGGCGTTTTAATACCTATAATTTAACTAGCTTTTGCCCGCGACTTCGTACGCGCATGAAATATACTTTACGACCTATTCTTAAACCTACCAAATGTACCTACATAAAAAAAAAACATAAAAATCGGTCGAGCCGCTTCAGAGGAGTGCGACCACAAATACTGCGACACGAGATTTTTATTTACATGTAGATAGACCTTTTCCACATTTACCCCAATTATCGATCAATAAAATTCATAAGGGCTTTTTAATAGTGGGTCGAAAAATTGGGGCGATTGCGGAATAAACCATTTTATTTTCGATACCTGATTTCTCCATTGTTTTCTTGTTCTTGTTGTTTATTTCTATAAAAATAGAAAGTGTAAGGGAGGAAAGTATAAGGGTCGTATGTGGGTTGAATAATTGAGTATGGGCGTTTATATACTAAAACGACGAAGAAATAAACAGCTTTTTCATAATTGATATAAATAATAATATCGTGGACAATAAAACGACGAAGAAATAAACAGCTTTTTCATAATTGATATAAATAATAATATCCTGGACAATAAAAAAATGTTTTGTTTCTAACAAAAACCAAACAAATAATAAAAGAAAACTAACCTAAAATTAGATAAAGAAAAGCTTCCTCTTTCGCGCCAACGCCCTGACACACACACATGACCTACATTCACAACCCAGACAACACATAAACAAAACTTAAAATAAACATAACCGCTTCCGCTCCTGCTACGGCGTCCCACTTTTTTCGCACCAGTCTCGGATGCCAAAAGGTTGCAGAAATGTTCGAAAGAGTTACCGCGGCCCTGGAACGCAAAGGGCATTTAGAAGGAACACGGGTGGGTTTTAGTCAGTAAAAGTCTGACCCTCCCTTCCACTCTGCCTAGAGTGGGAAAGAGTTACCTCGGCCCTGGAACGCAAAGGGCATTTAGAAGGAACACGAGTGGGTTTTAGTCAGTAAGAGTCTGACCCTCCCTCCCACTCCACCCAGTGCGGGGAAAGTCACACTCCACATAAACTTAAAATAGACACAACTCGCTCCCGCTACCGCGTCCCACTCTGCACCCTCCCGTCTCGGGTGCCCAAAGAGTTCACTCGGCCTTTTATTGTCATAGCTCTAAAAGCGCGCTGTCAGATGTAACTGTAACGACGTCGTAAAGTGCCTGACGTCGACGTCGACGTCACCCCCTCCCCCCCAAAATTAGGGTTAATTGTGTAAACATTTATATAGGAGAACGTTGTTTGGGAGTTCGATGGGATTTTTCGAAGGATGTTTGCTTTGTATGGATTTTGTTGGGTCTATTTCGATTTTTATATTATCATCATCTGCCTAGCCGTTTCCCAACTTTATATTTCACTGTCACCCTTCCTTATATAATTGTTTCCACAAGCAAAAGGGTTAATACACAGTACAAATACATTTACCAGAGTAAATATATATTATATTGCATCATCGTTCTGGGGAAAGAGACTGAGCTATACGTCCTGTATAGCTCCGTCTCTTTCCCACTGGAAGTAATATTGAAGTAATACTGCTTTAAGAGTTGGTGGTTTAGGCCTAGAGAAATTATACAATAAATATAAGGTGATTTTTATGTAGGAAAATAAATAACTTTGTAAAGATGTTAAGGCAATGTTATGATAAAGAAGTATTTTTCATTTTGGTCGTGTATTTTTCTAATTTTAATAGCAATATGAGGCTTTAACGGAGATTCTTTTGTTTGATTGATGCTGGAAAATTTTTATTTTCCTGTGTCGGAGATAAATGTTTCCCGTTTGGAGAAACAGTTTGATGTTTTCCTCTTGTAACCCGTCTTCAGAAAAGGAGGTTCTGTGTTGATGATTCTTGATGTACCAACTTACAATATTAATACGAAAGTGTTTCTGTTTGTTTGTCACGCTTTTACGCCTAAACCATTGAACAGATTTTTATGAATTTACTTACAGAGATGGATTGGACCCTGGTCTGGTCACGGTTATAATGCTACGTGTAACAGAATAAACGCAATAGGTACCTGAAAAGCGGTCATTACGAACAACTTCTGTTATGGGACCAACGCTGAAATCGCCTGCCCCATACATTTATGTGCGCATAACTCGACAAAATGTACAGTCGGGTTTGGTCCTATAGTAAAAGTTGTTCATAATGATGAGTCTATCAATGAGCCTTTTCAGATATTGCTTTTATTCTATTACACATGGAATAAAGGTTTTTCTCATGGTCCTGGTATTATGAAGTTCATCACTACGTCTGTGATACAAAATATAATATTTATAAGGTTGTTTACGTTTATTTTAGAACAAGACTTTCATTAAAAAATCCGATTTGCAAACAATATTGTAAAAGCGCTCTGTCTAAAATCAACTACACAAATCGGTGCTTCACATTTTGTAAATAGGTACCTACTTACCTCACTAAATTAAATATAAACAGTATTACGCCACCTGCGTAATCTCCCATGTTTACCATTCACTCAGTTTTCGAAATCCACCCTCTAATAGCATATACAATACACTAATACACATCGAATTAAGACAAACAAATAAGCACACGCACACACTTACATCTATACATACATACTCGTACATACAATATCACTCTACTAATGAAACACAAACACGGGCTATTCTACTTTTTTTGACGATCAAAAACCTTTCATTGAGTAAAAGTAAGTGTTCTTGATTTGTTTTACTTTCATGAAAAACTTTACGTTTTAAGAGCAGTTACGCAATGCAACCGATCCGAATCGAAGCTATTACTAAGCCTCCGCTGTCCGTCCGTCAGTCTGTCTGTCAGCGGGCTGTATCTCAAGAATCGTAATAGGTAGCAAGTTGAAATTTTCACAGAGTGTATTTCTCTTGCCGCTATAACAACAAAGAATCATAAAAGTTAAAGGGCGCCCCCATTTTTTTAAGGATGGGAAATTATCAAACTACTCCTTCCACTCCACCCAGAGCGGAAGGGAGTGTCAGACTCGTACTGACTAAAATCCATACGTGTTCCTCCAAATGCTCTTTGCATTTCAGGGCCGCGGTGACTCTTTCGAACAAATTCCACAACACCTACAAGAAATGTGATTTTTTCGATTCATGGTACGAGTGTAAGAGTCCGACTGGCACCTGGCTGGTTCTTTCACTGCATGGAAATTCGCTCGAAAAGTGGAATAACCCACCCAGACTCCCTGAATGAAAAATATCCAATTTACTTAGTATCAACTACAGGCAGTTAGCCTCGAAACACCAGATATAAATTACTACTTGATTATCCCAAGTTTACACAGTTCCAAACTATTGAAAATGTAATTTGATGCAATTAATTTGTATTTAAGTATTTGGAGGGCTGTAGTTCGTTAAGCTGTAGAGGATTTTGTTTCTTAGGGGAACAATAATTGTTAGTTATATCAATTAGGATAGTACCTAGTATTGGGATTAAGTTTTAATAGGTAGGTAATTGTTACTTTATTGGAAATTTATTGTAGGTACTCTTCTTAAACCAATGTAAATAAAATTCTTCCGTAACTGAGTGACTGAGAGATTGAGTGACTCAGTGACTAAGTGACTGACGGACAACGGGCAGCCGTAACTACTGGTCGTAGAAAGCCGAAATTTGGCGTGAAGGTTGCGAGTGTAGCACTAAGCGAGGTAATATATATGTCGCAGCCAACTAGCTTAATCAGCCGTTTCATTAAAAGCCTAGCCTTTTCATTGAACTGCGCAGTTAATCAGCGACATAAGTGACATGGGCAAGTCATTAAACGATACTGAACGAAAGATGTCACTTAGTTCGCTGAAAAATCGGCGCATTTAAATGAAAAGGCTAGGCAACCAATTAAACGGCTGATTAAGGTAATTTCAAAGTCAAAGCATTTATTTCAATTAGACCATTTACAGGCACTTTTGAATTGTCAAGGTCGGTCGGTCAAAAAGATGAAGCTATTTGCACGTTCCAAAGCGTAGATCTCTATGGAGAAGAACGTACAAGAAACTCCACGGACACTCTTTTAAAAACGATACTTTGTTACAAAATTATGGTTACATCATTCATATTGAAATTATACATATATGTGAGAACGATGTAAAAGACGTGCAGGATAAAAGAGTCCGGAGTAAAAAAAGAAACAATTCAAAGAAATAATTAAAATAAACCATGGCAGCCGAGAGATGACCAGTCTCAGCTGACGGCGCCCGTTCACGAACATGACGCATATGCTAGCACCATTCGGCTCAACCATTTTTTAGGGAGCCAAATGATCCAACGCATGCGCCACCATCAGCCAGACTTTTGAGTGAGCATGACATCCCCAATCGCCAGGGTACATTCAAGTCAAAGACCTACCCAAAATGATCATTATAGTTTAAAGCTACACAGTACTCACACATGTGCATGAAATTATACAATGTTAAATAAGTGGCATCTATACAATGAAAAAGATTTGCATTCTTACAATCTTCAGCCGGTCCAACAATATTACGAAATGCTAACAGATTACTTTGAGCCCTTAGTGGCTACCTAGTGGCGTTGTGGAGCAGGACCAGCATTGAGCCAAGCATTTTTATCTTCAATATACTCCCCTAACTTATAATATGCTTGCCTGCGTAGTGTGCGTTTAATACAAGATTTAAATTTTGTCTCATTTAATTCTAATATATGGGGAGGTATTTTATTGTAACATTTTAAACAGTACCCCATGAAAGATGTTGCTACTTTAGCAAGTCTGAAACCTGGTTGAACTAATTCGTTTACTAAAAAGATGTAGATTCTTTCTAACGTACATGATATTTTCATAGATATATTGACAAGGCACCGTCATGATGTTAATTTCTTTAAACAGTTCTCTTAGAGAATCGCGCCGGCGAAGATTGTAAATGGCTCTGATGGCTCTTTTCTGTAGAATAAAAATAAACTCGATATCAGCAGCCCATCCCCATAGTAAGATACCGTAAGACATTATAATATGAAAGTAACTAAAATAGACTAGTCTCGCGGTATCAACATCTGTATACTAGCGGATTTTCCTAACAGCATAATTATGCTGCTGAACTTAGCCTTCCTGCAAGAGATGTTAAATGGGGACCCCATTGTAGCCTTGAGTCAAGCGTAATCCCCAGGAAAACTGCTTCATCGACGAATTCCAGTTTCTCCCTGTTCAATACTATGTCACAATCACTACGTTTGACATTTGGTAAAGTAAATCGAATGCACTTCGTTTTTTTTCCATTTAATACTAAATTATTAGCAGTGAACCAATCATGTCAAAGTCAAAGTCAAAGTCAAAGTCAAAGCATTTATTTCAATTAAACCATTTACAGGCACTTTTGAATTGTCAAGGTCGGTCGGTCAAAAAGATGAAGCTATTTGCACGTTCCAAGGCGTAGATCTCTATGGAGAAGAACGTGCAAGAAACTCCACGGACACTCTTTTAAAAAAATAATATTTTGTTACAAAATTATGGTTACATCATTCATATTAAAATAACACATATTATGTGAGAACAATGTAAAAGACGTGCAGGATAAAAGAGTCCGGAGTAAAAAGAAACAGTTCAAAGAAATAATTAAAATAAACCATGGCAGCCAAGGGATGACCAGTCTCAGCTGACGGCGCCCGTTCACGAACATGACGCATACGCTAGCACCATTCGGCTCAACCATTTTTAAGGGAGCCAAATGACCAACGCACGCGCCACCATCAGACAGACTTTTGAGTGAGCATGACATTCCCAATCGCCAGGGTACATTCAAGTCAAAGACCTACTCAAAATGATCATTATAGTTTAAATTTAAGGTACATAGTACTCACAAATGTGCCGTTAATGCATGAAATTATACAATGCTAAATAAATTGAGTCTATACAATGAAAAATATTGCATTCTTAAAATCTTCATCCGGTCCAACAATATTTCCAAATGCTAACAGATTACTTTGTGTGCCCTAGTGGCTGTGGAGCAGGACCAGCACTGAGCCAAGCATTTTTATCTTCAATATACTCCCCTAACTTATAATATGCTTGCCTGCATAGTGTGCGTTTAATGCAAGATTTAAATTTTGTCTCATTTAGTTCTAAAATATGGAGAGGTATTTTATTATAACATTTTAAACAGTACCCCATAAAAGATGAGGATACTTTAGCCATTCTGAAACCTGGTTGAACTAATTGGTCCCTATTTCGAGTAGCATAATTATGTTTGTCGCCTCTTTTACTAAAAAGGTGTAGATTCTTTCTAACGTACATGATATTTTCATAGATATATTGACAAGGCACCGTCATGATGTTAATTTCTTTAAACAGTTCCCTTAGAGAATCGCGTCGTCCGAGTTTGTATATGGCTTTATTGGCTCTTTTCTGCAGAATAAAAATAGACTCGATGTCTGCAGCCCGTCCCCATAGTAAAATACCGTAAGACATGATACTGTGAAAGTAACTAAAATAAACCAGTCTCACGGTATCAACGTCCGTAAATTGGCGGATTTTCCTAACAGCATTATGCTGCTGAACTTAGCCGTCCTGCAAGAGATGTTAAATGAGGACCCCATTGTAGCCTTGAGTCAAGCGTAATTCCCAGGAAAACCGTTTTATCGACGAATTCAAGTTTTTCCCCGTTCAATACTATGTCACAATCACTGCCTTTGACATTTGGTAAGGCAAATCTTATGCATTTCGTTTTCTTTTCATTTAGAACTAGATGTGATGATGATACATGTACCTGCAGTAGGGCGTTATTTTTTTTGGCTGCGACATATATATAAAATTCTTCCGTTACTGATTTACTAAGTGACTGACAGATATCGCACAGCTGAAACTACTGGTCGTAGAAAGCTGAAGTTTGAAGACTAAGCTGCTAACAAATTCCAGATCCAGATTCCAAAGAATCAACTGCCGAAGAAGGAACTAAAGAAGTAAAGAAACTGGCCATGTACCCGAACAAAAAGTAACATCTACAAAAGACACAGAAAATATAGAAGTATTCAAAAGAGCATCGTTCCGTATTTGAAAACAGCCGCCATCTTTATAAAAAAGATTTTCGATTAACGAAATCAAAGCCGATAAAGCTCATTGAACTATTCAAGAATTACTCGGACTCCACTATACTTGTCGACAATCGGATATTACGGGATCGACGCGGGAACGACTAACCGATTACATGAATATCGATTGTGCGACCCATTTACAAACCACCAACATAATACGAGGCTGATCAAATCACTGTTCGAGCAATATTAGTTCTATGTCCAACAAGTTAAGGGCGAGAATTCTTTGGGTTAACCGCAAAAAATACGTTGCGAACTCGAGTCGCAGAACTTAAGTACCATTCGATTATTGACCGTAATAATCGATAGTACTTAATGAACGTTTTTTTAGTCGGAGACTTGAAGTATGTGGCTTGTTTAATCGATTTTGTATTGATGTCAAACAGGGGTAGTTAAAAAGTCATTATGTACTTAATTTTGTTTTAAGATTTTGTTTATTTTAATGCTTTTTTGATGAAGTGTGAAAATTATAATTAAAATTAAGTTCTTTATTTTTAACTTATCAACACAAGTATTTTAGTAACAAACATGGCATTGTATTTAGTGGCAGTGGGCAGAGCACAAAGTTGTGGAGTGGCAACCGCGTACCGGAAGACACAGCGTTGGAAGGCCTCCCACAAGGTGGACCGATGACCTGGTGAGGGTCGATGAATCCGAGACGCACAAGACCGGTTGTTGTAGCGTCACTTTTTGGGAGTCCTATGTCCAGCAGTGGACGTCTTTCGGCTGATATGATGATGATGATGGCATTCTTGCCATGATTAATTTATGTTTGACTATTTTTGAATCTTGTATTTTCTAGAGCATTTTTACGAAAATACCTAGCAAGGTTTTAACCAGATTTACTAAAAATAATAGTATGTGAGGTAAGACATGTAAGTTGCGTAAGCAAAACATTTAATGTAGCTTTCTCGTTTAGGTTTTTAGGGCTTCGTACGTACGAATAAAATGGAACCCTTTTAGGACCAATCGTGTGTCTGGCAGTCTTTTGTGTGTCTATCTGTCACAATCACAGATATATCTATCTACATCTGTGGCCACAACCAATTTGTAACGAATAAATTGGACTTTTGTGACCCAAAGACGGACGCGGAGCGGTCACTTTTGTTCTATAATTCTACTCACCTTTTCCTACAAAGGTACTGGGTGGATTTGTTTAATAGCTTGCGTCTGATATTGAGTTATGTAGGTACTTATTATTACAAACTCTAGTCTTTCTAAGCTAATGTACAAATGAATAACCAGTATCACAGAATACTTGTAAATTATCGTAAACGTCCATTGCGCAAGATTGGGTCCACGTAGACGGCTATAATAAACAATACCGACGCATAGTGCCATAATTACGATGCTTTACAATCGCCTTTGTTATGTCAATTTAGTTTCGTCTCTTGTAATATGGTGATAGACCATGCCATAATGTGCAAAATGGGGATAGATCATATTGGCCTTCCAGCCTCCGCTGATGATAATAGGCCTTATACACGTTGCAGTGAAAGATTGAGGTAGGTAAATGGTCACCACGCTTAGAAAACGAAGTAGTGATTAACAACGAGTATGTTTAAAAATATATGTGTTCCGTATGGTGTCAGACGTAAAAGTATAGCACCATCCCATTACTTCCCGTGGGTATCGTAAGATTCGACTAAGGGACTCACCAGAGAACGCTGTGATGATGATGTTTTAAAATTTAGGAGTGGGTGAAATTATATTTATTGATTTAATAAAATAATTAACACACTAAAATACAGAGACGGAGGAGATGCCTGAGACATTTTCTACCAGTCAACTAAAAGACAAATACTTCACGTTTACGTGGTTTTTATTTTACTGCTAGATTTGCATATTTTCAATAGTCTCGTATATATTAGTTTCTTCTCAATACTATAAATAACTTTTCGATACCTACTTTATACATCATTTTGTAATTAACATTCAATGTGCAATAGAAAAATTTTTTTCGCCTATGTAACACCCTCGTGACGAAAATGGGATGTTCGCTTCAGAGGGAACACAGCTAATGTAAACATCGAAATATCTATTTTAAGCCCAGAAACTGTCAACACATAAACTAACTGAAGAAACTTCAAATGACAGTCCAGAATTGAATTAAACTGAATCAACAAATTACGACTCACAATTACTATTCTAAGTTTGGCTTAAATACTATGAATTCGGCCTTTGGGCCCATGAATTCGGCCTTCAAGCCTCTGAGGGCCGAATTCAAAAGTTGTTTCAAAGGGTCGTACTTTAAGTGTTTACTAGTGTAAGTTTGGGACAAATAATTAAGTGTCTGCAAATGTTTCCCGTTTCATTGCTGCGACTGTTAAAACTGGAGGGTGATAAATCTTTACACTTGAATTTATTTTACGTCTTTTGTTGAGTATTTGAAGTAAGACAGTTCTAGTATTGGGTGTCGATGTTTACTTTATTGAAACGGGCTTCTTTGTTTAGATCTACGAGTATAATACTGTAAACGTAGTCACCAAGCTTATGATAAAACTCAACGTACACGAAAAACTTTTTGAACACCCTTGAAAAACGTGTCGCTTTCTTAAAGGAGCTAGATATTAAAATGATTTAAAGGTAAGATTCGTCAAGCAGTTTCTTTAAGAAAGTTTATATCTTTGTCATTATACAATGTGTTACAGAATAAACGCAATATCTTAGAAGAGGTCTTTGTGCTCATAATTGTGAACAACTTTCGTTCAACGTTATAAAAGTTGATCATAATGATGAGTACAATGAACCCTTTTAAAGTATTGCGCTTATTTATGTTATACGTTGTATAATGCCATGTAAGAGGCTCATAAAACAGCTAAAAATGACTCTGTAACGCCATAAACAACCAGTACCTAAGGAAAATTAAGAAGATTGGAGCAAACACGACTGTAGACAGATAAAATCTAAATCCGAGGGTAAAATAATAATTCCTATACTGCTTGTTCAGTCCATCCAAAGGTTGTCTGTAAGAGATTGCCCTGTGCGAGATGAGATGTAAAATAAAGTATAAGAAAAAATTACCTACAATAAACAAAAGAAAGCGAGAACAACACCTGTTCTTGCTAAGATCCATAACCTTACACAAAAGCATCCAAATCTAAACACAACGGGACAAAAGTTGGGCCAACTTCGGCCAGCTAATGGGCAGGGTCAAGTACCACTACCGACCACACTATGGTGCATATGACGTTGATGTATTACCCGGGTCTGGTTCCGGGAAGTTCTGCAGTCCCAGATTGGAATTAGTGTTGTAATGGGAGTTTTAGTTTGTGGTGGTGGCGCTATTATTGTTGGGAATGTTCATTTACATGATGTCGGTATATTTTGCGTCACACTAGTCGTTGCCAGCGGATACGCCCGCGTGAAAGTCGAAAATAATCCCACCAGTGGGACAAATTTCGTTCTAATCCGTTCAACAGGTGAGGTGCGGCTTTAAAAAAACGTTAAAACTCTCAGTGCTTATTATTACAATCAAGTAGATGTAGCAGAAAATATGGTATGGACTTTAAACATTCTGAATGCCAAAAATTTTTCATAATTTATTAATTTCAATTGCAAGCTTCACTACGTGGAGAAGGTCTTTTCGAAATTATCGAAAAACATTTTGACTGAAGTAACACCTATTAAAATCCTAAGAAATTTTAAATCTCACATCCAATTACATGTAAAATGCACTGAAAATTCTATTCCACAACTTAACAAAAGTAATACTCAACGGACAGCGATAGCAATTAAATTGCTCTGAGCAAAAAAGAGGAAACGACGCTATTGGAACCGTCGCCATAGCAACGGACCGGAAATTAAACGGAGTTGACTTGTTCGAACACGGCCACCTGTTTAACTTTCAAAGTTTTTATACATTTTCACGCTGAACAAATTATTGCGTTTGGAAAAAATGAATTTGAAAACTTTTTAGAATCACTTCCGTGTTTGTGTTTGTGCAAGGTATACTATGGTTTGTGGATTAATATTGTGCAACTGTCATATATTTTTTTAGGGTTCTGTACCCAAAGGGTAAAAACGGGACCCTAATACTAAGACTCCGCTGTCCGCCTGTCTGTCACCAGGCTTTATTTCATGAATCGTGATAGCTAGACAGTTGACATTTTCACAAATGATGTATTTCTATTGCCGCTATAACAACAAATACTATAAACAGAATAAAAACAAATATTTAAGTGGGGTTCCTATACAACAAACGTGATTTTTTTGCTGTTTTTTGTATAGATAATGGTACGGAACCTTTCGTGCGCGAGTCCGACTCGTACTTGACCGGGTTGTTCACTACACGGAGCATAAATTGGTTAGCAAATACGCTGCAAACATCCTGCAAGCCTTGCCTGCTAAGAACAATAACCACTGATACAAATGTCAAAGTTCGTTAAGATAATGGATCTTTGTTACTTTAACAGATTTGGAAGACATTTCGCAAACGTATTATGGAGAGGCGGAAAAATGGGACTGGGTGGGTCACACCGGCCGCATGCTGCAGTGACCGCTGGGCAAAAGTCTCCACGCAATGGGTGGCAGAAGTTGGACGGCGGGCCTAGGCCGGCTCAGAAAGCGGTGGCGGGTTGATCTAGACACACACAGCGAAGGCTGGTTTGAGGTGGCGCAAGATAAGAGTGTCTGAAAGGATATGGGGGAGGCCTTTGCCCAGCATTGACACAATAGGCTATTCAAAAAACAGTGTTTATAACCAGGATTAAAACATAGAACACTTTTATCCCTGGAATACGAGTATATTCCTTTCGAATGATTTCCAACTTTCATGCGGGCGAAGCTACTAACAGAAGCCTGTGTAATTATAACTGTGATCCAATTTGGAATAGTAACCCCCAACTTCTTACGGCCCTTCAATCATCCGAAATTTTCCCAAACCTATCTAGGCTTAGTACCTAAGTTATCAATTGACCTAAAACGCTAGCTAGAACTTAGTGGAAAGCCTGCGCAACCCTAATCCTCAATAACCGGAAAACATCGATAACATCGGAGAGGGATGAGCCTAATCAATCACACGGATCTTCGCAGTTTCTAACATGGGTAAACATTTGCTGAGAACCTCGCCTAGGATTTGTGAGGAATTTTTTTTCGACACGTGTAGGTTAGGATTTACATCATTGAGGCTTATGTAGGCTCTTATAGGAACGTTACAATCACAAGCCATCTTAAAGGTCTCACTCAAATTAAATGAACCTTTGCTGCTTCCTTTCAATTTCAATACAAAAAGTAAAATGATACTTCAGTTACCGTTTAAAACCGCAGAATGCGAAACAGACAATAAAAAATCATCGAAAGGTATAATCACTGCCTTTCACTGGATGTATTATGGTATTGTATCTGTGAACCTGGAATCTGCGCTCTTCTAACAATCTCCTACTGCTTTGTCCTTCTCATACTTCAGATTTTGTAAATTCCTCCTTTTACATATAGTCCGACATAGCCCGAAGGATCGCCAAATTGAAGTGGCAGTGGGCAGGGCACATTGCTCGTAGAACAGATGGTCGATGGGGCCGAAAAGTTTTGGAGTGGCGACCGCGTACCGGAAGACGCAGCGTTGGAAGGCCTCCCACAAGGTGGACCGATGACCTGGTGAGGGTCGCGGGTAACCGATGCATGCGAGACGCACAGGACCGGTTGTTGTGGCGACACTTGGGGGAGGCCTATGTCCAGCAGTGGACGTCTTTCGGCTGATATGATGATGATGATGACATATAGTCCTCTGTAGAATTCACGTCCTTTCGATATCAGGTCAGCCTCCAGTCAGTATGCATTTAGGTCTAGTCATTCTTTTTATATACGTATATAAAAAAATATTTTCAAATTTTTTATCTCTTTCGTCTCGTTTCGCACATAATACCTATTTATTTGAATTGATTACTAAATATATACATGTTTTTGTATGATACAAATTGTAAGATACATTAAAATTAAACCAAAATGAGTTTTTTTGTTTTTTAAAGTCAAAGTTAAAGTCAAATCATTTATTTCAAATAAACCATTCGCAGGTACTTTCGAACTGTTAAAGTCAGTCATTCAAAAACATGAAGCTATTTGCACGTTCCAAAGCGTAGATCTCTATGAAGAAGAACGTGCAAGAAACTCCACGGACATAATTATTCAACATTCACTTACGTTAACGATAATATTGTATCGTTACTATACTTTAAAACATTGGTGCTACGCCCTTAGTTTTTGAATAATAACAAAACTACATGTTTTCTATAAAGTTTTCAAAATGAGTATTTGCTTTAATAATACAAACGAAATACCTAAACTAGCGTGCGTTCCATTCATTCTAGCTAGAGCCGCCTCGCTTTCCCCTTATCCGCTTTAGTCCTGCTTCGGCCGTTGGACTCTCAACTCTGTGTCGCTTGCGCTTACTTGCGGTTTTCCCTTGCCTTAACGCACACACACACGGACCGCATAGTATACCTAAAACTAGAAGCTCGGTGCGCTGTATGAAGCTTTAATAAATAAACATCCCAGTTATAATACAGCACAAGTTTATATCCCTACATGACAACAATTAGAACTCTATAAGCCTGTCTTCAAACACTAGTAAAAAATTCACAACACCTTGACATTCCTCTTTATTTTCAGAACGACGATCAAAAATGAATGAAAGTCGAATGAGAGACCTGTTTATGAATGAATGACTCGCTTACAATCCTTTCACTGTCAGTGGGAGCAGGTAGTATGAAACGTTGATTCATAATATTTGTAAACATTGTGCTTCATTCGCGTATGTACAATCCAATATGGCTGTCAGATTTCGGAGTAATATCATTGTGGGATATTGTTCGTTCTGAGAATTGTTTACAACGTTTAAGTGAAAGGAGATTATTAGTTTTTGCAGTGGTTGCAGACTTCTCGTGATATTTAGGATTGTATGACGTATTGTGGATAGTCAATGGAACTAATCATGCTAATATTTTAAACCGACTTCAAAAAAAGGAGGTTCTTAATACGACTATTTTTTTGTGTTTGTTATTTAGGATATTTGGTTTTTATTATTAGTGTTGTCTTATATCTCTCTCTATAGATCTTATATCTCTGTCTATAGACGAAAACCTAATGAAATGAATAAAAATAAATTTAAGAGTTATTCAAAATTGTTTAAAAAAATAATTAACTTAACTCAACGCGCACAAAATATACATAAAATTAAAATATCAAATAATAGATCTAAGACTACTTGGGAAATAATAAACCAAACAAAACTAAACATACCAAAAAACACTATAGACAAAATTCAATATAATAATGAAACTGTAACTGACCCCATAATGATTGCAAATATATTTAACGATTACTTTATAGATAAAATTAAACCAATGACTGGCTCGAGAACCACAGTAACTAAGCATATTTTAGCTAGAAAGGACTCTATGTTCATGGCTCCAAGTCTAGCATTTGATATATTAAAAATTATCGCGGCCTTAAAAAATACAAACAGTGTAGGATACGATGGCATATGTACAAAAATTGTTAAGACTGCAGCATGTGAAGCCCGAATATCAACTCTCGGGCAGTTGCCCACCAGACAAACCAACCGTCTGGTCGGAGGATCCTCCCTTTTCAATGGAGGTTCGCGGGACTTTACTCTCTGTTCCGCTACCTCCAAACTGGTGACCCTCGACATTGGACGTCAGCGCAGCCTTCGTGCAGCTACCTCATCATGACGTCATCATCATCATCATCATCACTTCTCCTCATCCTGACCTCAAGCTCTCGAGCAGCAAGTCATACAGCCAGCCAGAACCCTCGGATTCTACGGGTATCCTGACCACCAGCATGCAGCGGACGCGCATTCCTGGTCAGCATCCTCAGCCTCTATCATCAACCTCTTCAGCGACCTTGGCAAGCACACTGCACTTTCGGCCAGTCACATGAAGAGCCTTGAAGAACCTCTCCTGGTCGACGCCAGCAGTCACGCCAGCAGCAGCATCGGGGCACCGCAGACAGTTCCGACTCACCGTGAACTCTGCGACGCAGACAGTTCCGACTCACCGAGAACTCTGCGACTTCCGGTTCCGACTCACTGGAACCAACCTTCCACTGGCCTGGCAAGCATCTCAAGATGTATGGACGACTCATCCACTATCGACCTCCGGTTTCCGGAGGGGAGTGATGTAGCGGCATTCATGCCGCCACAAAAATCAACGTAGCAGAATCAACATCACAACAAATGAGACTCGCAGCGCCATCTATCTCGACAGCTGCGAACTAACTGACAAAATCCTAAATCGCGATATCAGAGTTTACCGTGCGATTAGAACATATGCAAAGCCCGAATATCAACTCTCGGGCAGTTGCCCACCAGACAAACCAACCGTCTGGTCGGAGGATCCTCCCTTTTCAATGGAGGTTCGCGGGACTTTACTCTCTGTTCCGCTACCTCCAAAGTCCCATAAGCTACATTATTAATTTAAGCATCAGTGAAGGTATATTTCCGAATGCGCTAAAAAAATCTATTGTTAAACCACTATTTAAGAAACAGGATAGGGAGCTAATGGAATTTTATAGGCCAATATCATTAATACCAATAATGTCAAAAATTATCGAAAAATATATTTACAGAGAACTTAATAACTATTTTGATAAAAAATCATATACTTTGTGATGAACAGAAAGGATTTAGGGAAAAAAAAACAATTAACTTGGCCATATACGACTTCTTGCATGGTGTTATGACAAATATGGATAAAAATATACCAGTCTGTGCTATTTTCTGCGACATGACACAGGCATTTGATTATGTCCAACATGATATATTACTAAATAAACTTGATGCATATGGTATAAGAGGAAACATATTTAATCTAATACAATCATACCTACATGACAGAAAACAAGTAACGCAAATTAGTAGAATAAATATGAGCACCAAGCGTGAAGAGATTTTCACGTCATATGAGCGTACCAACCCTCATGGAGTTCCACAAGGAAGTGTACTCGGACCACCCTTGTTTACACTATATATTAATGACTTCCCTTTATCAATTAAACATCCCATGACACTGTTTGCGGATGACAGTACTATAACTATACCATGCCATAATAAGAATACATATGAAACGGACATAAAAAATACATTAATTGAAGCGGTAACATGGCTGAATAATAATAATTTAAAAATTAATATAAATAAAACTTTGATTATGCACTTTAGCCAACGATCATCATTATTCTCTACTCTTGACATCGAATATAATAATAATAAAATACAGACAGCTAATACAACAAAATTTTTAGGCCTAACAATCGACAGAAACTTAAATTGGAAAGCGCATATTGAGGTTCTAGAGAGTTTCAAGTCTTATTTCCAAGATTAAGCCGTTGTTAAGATCCAAAAAGCTGTTGGTGAATATTAAGTGTCAATCCTTGCTTATCTATCTAATACCTGCAAACGAGCAATTCTTGTAATCTGAATCTCGGAAACGGCTCCAACGATTTTCAAGAAATTTAGTATGCAAGGGGTTTCGGGGGCGATAAATCGATCTAGCTAGGTTTCATTTTTAGAAAACGTCGTTTTATCCGTGTTTCCGAAAAAAAGTGCGTCATCCAGGTACAAATAATACAAACGCGAAAGATTGTATGTATGGATGTTTGCTACTCTTTCACGCAAAAACTACTGAATGGATCTTGATGATATTTGGCACAGAGGTAGATTATAAGTAGTCTGAAATAACAGATTTGATACTTTTTATCCCGGGCGTATGTTCCCTTGAGATAATTTTCGACAAACACGCGGACGGAGCCGCGGGCGTCAGCCAGTAATATTAAAAACGCGAAAGTTTGTCTGTATCGCTGTATGGATATTTGTTTCTCTTTCACGCAAAAACAATTTAATGAATCTTGATGAAATTTGGCACAGAGGTAGATTATAAGTAGTCTGAAATAACAGATTTGATACTTTTTATCCCGGGCGTATGTTCCCTTGAGATAATTTTCGACATTCATGCGGACGGAGCCGCTGACGGCAGCTAGAATTAGTATAATATTATGCATGCTCATTCACCGCAGCACAAAAAAAACTATCTACTTATGTCCAATAACGAGCTCCTCGAAAATAGAACACAAACCAGCCAAGTTATCTATCTCCGTACATCAAGTAAACAGTTCCCAACAAAACAAACTTGGCACAATTTCCCGAAACTTTCAATCCGTGCCGTGATTAATGCAAATTTAATGGCACACTGTTACAAAGTACATCATCGTATTATTTTATTTAAGTTTTTGGATAACACTCCCGCAGTGGGTGATGACTTTCAAGTATTCAAATATGGCCGCCACATTATTATTCGGTGCTTAAGAGCAATTTTATAAGTGGTTTGGAAAGGTCACAAGTTTACCTTGTAAAATGTACCTACGTGATGAGACCTTTTTCTGAGGTCTAACGTCTGAGATCAATGTCCTAACTTTATAGAGATAAAATAAAAGAAGGCAAACTTCGACACACCAATCAATAAAGTAGTATAACGGCCATGTTGCGGACTTTATTCGAAAGAGTCACCGCGGACCTGGAACGCAAAGGGCATTAAAAGGAACACGGATGTGTTTTAGTCGGTAAGAGTCTGACACTCCCTTCCGCAGGTCCACCCAGAGCGGGAGAAATCATTTGATGATTTCCCATCCTTCAAAAAACAAAAGCATGATACCTGTTTTCCCCTAAAGCTTAGGTAGACCTGTAGTGTACCAATAGAACACTAACATGTCGCCAGTTACAGATATTTCATCATCATCATCATATCATCCTCTCCTCCTGCCTCCGTGGTCAAGTGATTTAGGCATTTGCCTTGTGACCCGGTGGTCGTGGTTTCGATACCCACGGGAAGCATACTTTGTAAAGTTGTTTCCAGTTTGGCTAGGACATTGCAGGCTTGAATCACCAGATTGTCTGATAAAAAGATGATTCCGTGCTTCGGAAAGCATAAGGCGTATAAGCCGGTGGTCCCGGCAGCCAAATGGCGGTTGTCAAACCATGTCAGAGGCCCTTGAGGCGGTTTAGAAACTCTGACACTTAGGGTGTGTGGGGTCGTTAGACTTTACTGCCGAAATTATACGAAGAAGAAGAAGAGTCAACATATCAGCCGAAAGACGCCTACTGCGGGACAAAGGCTTCCCCCAAGTGTCGCCACACAACCGGTTCTGCTGCGATGCATCTTGCATCTATCAATAGGACACTCCCATGTAATAGGAGGCGGGCTTTAACTGAGAAGTCTTCGTTGTTTCAATGTATTTAATGCCAGTACTTTCACCTGAGGGTAATTTAACAAGTTTTTAGGAGCATCTTGAGGAGTTACTCCTCAAGGTATTTCAACCAGACACGCAAGTTCATATTCTTGGAAATTAATGAAACAATTTTATTTAGACTTGAAATACATACACGAGATACCTACCTATATTTGTGGCAATCTTAGAAGTTAGATTCGACAGCTGCAGGATACGCTGCTTTACTAGTAATTATGAAAGAGACATGAAATAAATCTCTTCCGCACTAAGTAGTAATAGATCTTCTATCCCTCTCTACTGAACTGTCAATTTATCCGACTTCTAAGATTGTCACAAAAATAGGTCTAGTTTGCGTATCAATTTTCAATAAAATCGTTTCTTTGACCCTTTGTGAACGTGTCTCAGTTTATCAACGAAAATATTCGCAAACAAAATAATAAATCTAGACTTTTCGCCCTCAATTTAGCACTAGACAACAGGCCATGGTTTCAGAATGTGCCGTGTAGTCACGCGAACAGCAATAAAAATCGTATTATCCTACTCAATATTATAAACGTGAATGTCTGCATGTTTGTCAAGTTTACACTCTTCTTTCTGCTTCTTTATCTTGTGCAGTAAGGTCTAACGACCCCACACACCCTAGTGTCAGAGTTTCTAAACCGCCTCAAAGGCCTCTGACATGGACACATTTGACGACCGCCATTTGGCGGCCGGGACCACCCTCTTTTTATCAGACAATCAGGTGATTCAAGCCTGCAATGTCCTAGCCAAACTGGAAACAACTTTACAAAATATGCTTCCCGTGGGAATCGAACCACCGGGTTACAAGGCAAACACCTGAACCACTCGACCACGGAGGCAGTTAAGTCAGTTTTCACTCTTAAACCACTGAACCAATGATTTTTTATGGAAATAGACTTCGTCTGACCCAAGGGCTGACTTTAACCATGGTCAGAGACAAAGCAATGCCATACAAGCCAGTTTTTTGGGCACACTTCCAGTTGACAGCGATGCGGAGGACATTTGGTTCTTGGCTTTGGCAGAAAAATTTGCAACAACTAGTTTTTTTGTATAAATGTAAAAGTCATTTGGATGTTTGTTAATCAATAACGTGTACGGCTGTACGAATTTGGCTGATATTTACTCACGGGTATACCATGCCTTGGATTGAGAGATATTCATCATCTGCCTAGCCTTTTCCCAAATGTATTGGGGTCGGCTTCCAGTCAAACCGGATTCAGCTGAAGACTAGTGTTTTAGCGGCTGCCTACCAGACCTCCACAACCCATTAACTGGGTTACACGTTACTTTTTGGCAAGACTGGAGTCAGATTTTCTGGCTTCTGACAATCCGTAACGAGTGTCAAGGATCTACAAATGACAGCCGAGACCAACGGCATAACCTGCTCTCCGAGGCGCGGAAGAATCTCGATATGTTAAGATGGTCACCCATCCACAGACCGACCCCGGCAAGCGTTGCTTAACCTTGAAGATCGACCCGTGCGGCGGTTATTATTAAGCCACGAGTTCTAGATTGAGTGATATTAAGATACTTTTAATACCGTTAGATTTCCAGCTGGTTCACAAACAAAGCCGCTGACAAATACAAGTTTAATTAAATTCATGAAAAAATCTCACGTGCTCCGCCCAGCCAACGCGAAACGCAAAACAAACGATGTTTAACTCGTACAGAATATATTATATTACATTTTATTATTTCTGTAGATATGACTGAGGGGAATCGAGGTTATTATTTTATATTACGGGGAGGAAAATTGCGTATTATTTTAGTTTTTCGCTGTGATAATATCGTTGGAAGAGTCAATTGTGAAAATAGAACGGTACAATATTTTAGTTTTGCGTCATCATTTTTTTACGAAAGAACAGGCATATGCCTAGAATTGACTGCAGTAAGTCAAGTTGATGATGTTTTTAGACAATACTGATACTTTTTTTTTGTAGAAAGTTCATTGGAAATAACAATATATATCCCATAAGTACGTCCGGTGCCGTATAGTGTCGGAGGTAAAAAATAGCACCATCCCATCACTTCCCGTGGGTGTCGTAAGAGGCAACCAAGGGACCCACCAGAGAATAGGCAGCAGCATTCTCTGTAGGTACAACAGCTACACTGCGATCGCCAACCCACCTGCCAAGCGTTGCGATTATGGCAAATTCCCCTTTTGGGGAGGCCTATGTCCAGCAGTGGACGTTTTTCGGCTGATATGATGATGATCCTTCAAACATATCAGAGCATAATTATTTATCTAGTCACCTATTATATTGCAGAACGCTTTTATAAATGTAGTTTTTATCTTTCCTTGAAGAATTTACTTTGCGTATTGAAGATCTCTTCGGGAGAATTTTTGGGGAGTCTCTTCGGGGGAATGGGGAAAAGTATCTACTATCCCCTAAATTCAAAATGAAGAATTTGTTGTTCTGTGTTTGACAAATTCTACTAAGTAGCATTTTGTCACGTTCTAAAAGCCAAATAGTAAATTCAAAATTCGCAATTAGTTACTGAGTGATGAAGCCAAAACATTTCATCTGGCAATCAGCAATCTCAAAAACTTTTACATGACTGTTCCTTAATTTTATTTTATTATCAAACCACAATGGTATCAAATCCACACGGCGAAACTTTAACTAAATTAAATTAAAACATCGAAGTATCAGCGCCATCTTCAGGCAAATTGTGTCATACAAAAGATTATCCGAAGTATCAAATCGGAGCAGACAGGAATAAATTGGTTTAACATTAAGCTATTCATGTAGGTATCTGGGCTAGAGGTTACGTCACACTCAATGCTGTGCTGTCGATAGTTTGTGCTATTAATCTATCTAAATATATTATAATCTATAAAGGACGGCAAAAAAAATATATTTATTGTATGGGAGCCCCACTTGAATATTTATTTTATTATATTTTTAATATTTGCTGTTATAACGGCAACAGAAATACATCATCTGTGAAAATTTCAACTGTCTAGCTATCACGGTTCATGAGATACAGCCTGGTGACAGATAAACGGACAGCGGAGTCTTAGTAATTGGGTCCCGTTTTTACAAATGAAGTTCGGTATTAACCGAGTTTAATGGTTTTAACTTAAAATAAAACATCGGTCGCTAAATATTGCACAAGACATGTGTGTTCGAGAATTGCATAACATTTACTACTTCTCTGAAAATGTATAACGGGCATTAGAAAATCCATGAACATCAATCCTATAGGAATTTTTGGAAATGCTGACACAAATTGTATTATTACTAGTACCACGAAGCATAACATAAATAAAGGATTAAATGTCTACCTGAAAATGGTTTTAATCGAATCTAAATTACCTACACAACTGAAAAAGAACCTCAACACATCCTAACTTCAAGTTAATATACTCCAACAATAATTTCAAATTCACAACTTTAAAACATCGCGAGTAAGATAAATGTGCTGTAACGATCGCGTCGTTTCAACAGTGGAACACCGGCTTTACGCAAATCCCTTCGCCGGGTGCAGTTAAAAAGGATTACGGTGAGGTATTCACACCGCTCGCTTTATATAGTATGCTATAGTATTGTATATCTTTAGCTTTTAGTTTGAGACGAGCTTTAACTTGTATCCAAGTGGTTTTTGAGAATTATGTTACCTTTAATATGTTGTATTTATGGGGGTTTAGGGATGTGACATTCTGAAGTCGTCTTATACCTTTATATTTAATTATTAAATAATAACTAAGTAATGAAGTAGCAGTGGGCAGGGCACATTACTCGCAGTACAGATGGTCGATGGAGCCGAAAAACGCAGCGTTGGAAGGCCTCCCACAAGGTGGACCGATGACCTGGTGAGGGTCGCGGGTTGCCGATGGATGCGAGAGGCACAGGACCGGTTGTTGTGGCGACACTTGGGGGAGACCTATGTCCAGCAGTGGACCTCTTTTGGCTGAGATGATGATGATGATGATGAATAACTAACGATTCTTGAACTGGGTTGTGGAGGATAGGCAGCCTCTCCACGTATGGATACTCTTGGTATTCAGCTGAATCCGGTTTGACACGAAGCCGATTCCAAATTGGGCAAAGGCTATGCAGATGACAATTCTTGAACGGGTTAATAAAACTCCAGATTTAAGTACCCAAAGATTCCCTGCCTTTTTTATGGATTAGAAATCATCAAATGATTCCTTCTGCTCTGGGCGGAGAGGAAGGGAGTGTCAGACTCTTACTGACTAAAACCCATCCGTGTTCCTCCCAATACCTTTACGTTCCAGGGTCGTGGTAACTGTTTCGAACAAATTCCGCAACTGTAGAAAAAGCTTAGTTGCGTTAAGTCCGTCCATGTACCACTGCTTTACGTAAAGTTTAAATAAATAACTTGGTTCAGCTACATTTATTAAAGTCTTATATTACTCGAACATTGAATAAAAGTAATAATAAAGACACAAATGGCCGCCCCCAAAAACAACCCCTCAAAATTCAGAAGTCGTAGCCAGAAATAAATGAACAAGAAGAATAAGGTTCTAAATCACAAAGTATAATATGAAACACATAGAAACCACAAGTAACAGATGTGTTCCAACATTTGTTGAACTCACGTAAATCAAGAACTTGCTTAGTTTGGTGCCTACTTGGTACAATATTAACTATTAAATGGCGACTATTTTTTTTGGCCGGACTTGTAAATTTTTTGCGATTATTATATTGTAGTGTTGAGTAAATCTGATTAAGGCGCTGTGATCCGACAGAGGACGCACTTACTAGTTTTTTGAATCCATGGGAAACATAAAAATAGTGTTGAAAAATTCTGAAAAAAGTATCTCTCACAAAATATTTCTCTTATGGAGGTCTTATTTGAGGACCGCCAATTATTGTATTTTTTTTTTGTACCGTGTGATATATCCTTTAACACTTAGTGATTATATTATTACTTATGGACATATCAAATGAAAGTGCTTGTATTATGTTTTTTTCATAATTTTAAAATAAACAGTTTTGATGTTATTCACGAAATTGGATGAAAAATTACCATTCCCCCCTTATCTTCGCAACTAATGAGCGTAAAATTTTGAAAGAAATCCAGATTATAATTCTTACTCATAAATTACAGAAAAATCTATAAAAAGTCAAAAAGTGTTCAAATAACATGTAATAAAGATGAGATTCGTTCGGTTCCCGAGTTGCACGCGAGTCCGACTCGCACTTGGCCAGTTTTTTTTACGTTAAGGCGGGTGAAGCCGGTAGAAACTAGTAGTCAATAATTGTATTGAAAAAAATATGGTTATCAATAATCATTTTCTATTCAAAGTCAATACAATAACCCTTATAAATCAACAAACATACAAATATAACTTCCATTCACAGAAACTGGGACTTTCACCCACTCAGCTACTTACAACTTTAGGCAACCAATTCTCAATGAAGAACTCACAAAAACCTACGACTACTATAAGAATAAAATCAAGAATATCTTTCAGCACCCCAATCAATATACAATAGAAAGTACCTTCCTACAACCCACGGTACCTAGAAAACAACAACAAAATTAAATAATCCATGACACTGCCGTTTTTCTAAGAAAAATCGCCTTGGAATGACCCATTGCAATTCAACCGTCATTCTTATGTACATGTACGAACATTCCCGGACTCATTTAGACTGAATATTGAATTCCACCGGGAAAAACCGCGGGCTTCAAGCACGCAACTGCGACCACAATTTTCGGTCAATCTGTGCATAAATAAACGGTCGTACATACTCTATTTACTGTGTATATAGTTTCCATTGCCAAAAGTTTTTGTGGGAGTGAGTAAATAAGTTAGGATTTAATCAATATTTACAAGATTTAGTCGTTCTATCGTACCGCGTATGTCAGTCGACGACGACGCCGGCATTAAGGGAATTGGATGATAGTGCAGGGGTATGTCGATACGGATTTTATCGATGTTGGTTAGTTGTTTATGGGTAAAAAAGGTTTGCCTGTTTTTGGTCTAGGTTTTGGAATTTATAGTAGGGTTTTTGTATGTGATTGAATCACAGTTATTTTTAACATTTTTTAAATGCAACGTGTAACAGAATAAGCGCAATACCTCTTAAGAGGTCATTGTACTCATCATTATGAACAATTTTTACTACGGAACCAACCCCGAAATCGCGAAAAAAAATTAGCAGCTCAGTACATTTTGACGAGTTATGCTCACAGAAGTGTATGGAGCAGTAGATTTCAGTGACCCCTTAAGAGTTATTGCTTTTATTCTGTTACACGTTGTATTGTTTAGCTTACGTGTGGTTCCTTTTCTTAGAAAGTACGTTAACTAATATTATAAAGATGGACACTCCTCCTTCCTTTCACCGAAAGAAAGCAGTAGGTACCTCTGCCTTGGAAACGATGCACAAGATCATGCTGAGCGTCGGCCGTTTTC
This sequence comes from Melanchra persicariae, assembly GCA_947386135.1. NCBI lineage: Eukaryota > Metazoa > Arthropoda > Insecta > Lepidoptera > Noctuidae > Melanchra > Melanchra persicariae. Next base: position 2,561,246 of record OX376657.1, on the reverse strand, counting down.
GCGGTTAAAATACATAATTGTTATAACCGTATGTTACGTCTTTCGCAGCAAATCCGCGGGTATGTACTAGTATCCCATATCTTCTGCTATTCCATATCATTTCATGAATATATAACAAACATTTATACAAATTATGCCCACACGTAATACTAAATTTCAATCGCGTTGCACTACATTAATTCACGCCTACGGCCTATCAATGCCTTCAGCGCCATTAAGCATTCCAAATATATTATCTAACCGAAGATTTTACTTCTTCATAATATTTTCTCTGTAACAGTTCATGATATACATAGTTTGACAAATATAATATTTTAAAACGTTACATCACTTTTTACTAGGTATTTTTTTTATTGAAAGTGCGTAACCGCTCATAAGGTGCATACCATAAGGTTACGCACTGCATTCGATCCGAACCCATGAAAGTACGTTCTGAAGTAGTCACAGAACTATTTGTATGGTATTTTACCAACTAGCTTCGATTTCCGTCATCCGATTTCTCTCCGTCATCCGTGAGTCTCCAATTAGGAAAACATATTGACTGACCGAAGTAGCCGTAGTACTGTTTGTATGAACACTTTCGCAATACCTCGGATTTAAATCGGACATATCCAAAGATGGCCCCTAAATAACTTGAATTTGGATCAGAGATCTGATTATTGCGTAAGCAATATCCGAATTCGGTCCGAGATTTTTATAATCTTGATCCGTATTTTTACAAATTCGAATTGGATGTAGTGCGAAAAGCAATATCCAATTCGGTCCGAGTCTTTAACATCCGTAATTTCACGGTTTCGGATCAGATGCAGTGTGTAACCGATCTAACACTATCAAGCTAGGTAGTAAGTTTTTAGTGTTACACACGTCCATATGAAAAAACCAAACCCTTAAAGGATCAGTCGTGTGTCTGTCTGTCTATATGCCATAGACAATTTGTATCAAATGTATTGGACTGATTGAGTCTTTTCTTGTTTTTGCCTAGATAAACGTTTTTTAAAGACTCAAATAGAAAAGCAGTCCCTTTCCTATTTGATAAGTCTTAAAACACGCTGAAACAATAAATTATTTTTTCTAACTTTATTCATGTGGCAACTTAACCGATGAAAATTAATTCTATTTTATTTACAAGTACTGCGATACTTTTTGATAAGTGTAGAATTTATTGTTCAACTTTCAGCGGAAAACATATGAAAATTATGCGAAGGTATGTTTGTACAATATTAAATGCAAGTTTGAAATAGCCGCTTTTGTATGTTACGAGTACATGACGTTTGCCTGCAAGTTACAACACTGACTAGGTCATAACTGTTTGCTTTATATTATGTCAGAAACGCTTACTTAGGTAATAATAATTAAAGTAAAAGCATTATTTTAGAAAGAGAGAAAGAATAATATTTATTTAGCACATACATGAAACACGCACGATACATAGAAAACAACGTGTGTGTGGCTGGGCTGCAATAAAAATGTCCATCAATTAATTTTGGTTGGTCAATTTTATAAATTTTTTTTAAAAACATGTAGACCGTCTATGCACAAAGCTTTTTATTTGTAACTTTATAATGTGGGAATAAAAGTGATATTGCTATACAATATTGAACACGGATTCTTAAAGATTGCTTCATTGAAAAGTACCTTGGGTAACCCACGATTGACAAATTAATTTGTGATCAAAATTTTTAATACAAAAGAGGTTGCAGCTGAACTGAAGCTCGTGGTGAAAGAATAACAGCCGCACGGGTCGATCTTCAAGGTTAAGCAACGCTTGCCAAAGTTGGTCTGTGGATGGGTACCATCTTAACATAGGTACCGAGTTTTCTCTGTGCCTCGGAAAGCACGTTAATCCGTTGGTCCCAGCTGTCATTTGTTCTGAGATCTTTGGCAGTCGTTACGGATTGTCAGAAGCCAGAAAATCTGACACCAGTCTTGCCAAGAAGTACTGTGTTACCCAGTTAAATGGGTTATGGAGGTCTGATAGGCAGCCGCTCCACGTTAAATACTGGTATTCAACTAAATCCGATTTGACTGGAAACCGACCTCAATATAGTTGGGAAAAGGCTAGGCAGATGAGAGATGTTGCAGCTTGCAACTGCACTACTATGTTTTACAACAAATTAATAAGTAGTTTTTAGATATAACTTTATCGAATATCACCATGAGGATGCAGAACATAAGTTGTACAAATTATCGATATTGAAATAGCTCAACACTATGCAAAAACGAATTTATCAGTTATCCTTCGGCCCGCCGCCGCCGCGAGGCGCTCCGTCGTAAAAGGTCTCAAGTCGAGCAAAACAACTGCAAATCGATTGGTACATGAATAAACTATAGAATGCCGTTGCGAACTCTTTATTTATACCAATGGGACATCAATGGACATTTTAAAGGGGACAGTTTAAAATGTAATGTGTGAAGTAGTTGGGTAGAATGGATGTCTTTTGGTTTTAGTTCGTATTTTGTACCAGTTTTTGCCCGCGGCTCCACCCGCGTGAATGTCAGTTATCGCGTAAAAAAGTAGCCTATGCCCTTCTCCATATCTCAGGCTGTATGTCTGCCAAATTTCACGACAATCCGTTCAACCGTTTTAGCGCGAAAGCCTGACAGACAGACATTAGTAGGGATAGTAGGGATTGATAGGAACTTTTTGAGAAAAGCTATGTCGGCAATCAAGATGTGAAAGATAAATAGCCGAACCAGCAGCAAATGTTATTGCGTAACACACAGTCAATCCTATCACCATGTCGGTTTCATCATTTGCCTAGCCTTTTCCCAACTATATTGGGGTCGGCTCCCAGTCAAACCGGATTCAGCGGAATACCAGTATTTTACGTGGAGCGACTGCCTACCAGACCTCCACAACCCCTCCCCTTAACTGGGTAACACGGTACTTCTTGGCAAGACTGGTGTCAGATTTTCTGGTTTCTGACAATCCGTAACGACTGCCAAAGATCTACAAATGACAGCCGGGACCAACGGCTTAACGTGCTTTCCGAGGCACGGAGGAGTCTCGGTATGTTAAGCAGCATGTCGGTTTGTCAGTTCAATAATACCTAAAGTTTGGAAGATCTTTTCTAAGCCAACGGTATCGCTATTGACGTATCTGAATGCTGATCAAAACTCACATAATTTGAAACCTTTGAAGAACATAAATAGCATAAATGCTATTTTGTTTTTGCAACAACTTTCATTACGTTCTTGAAAATATTTGAAGCTATGATTGTCTCCTTCAAAATCTTGCGGATTGTGTTGAAATTATCTTGCTAAAAGTATTGACTACCCAGGATGTGTCGATCCCAACCAATTAGCTTAATCAGCCATTTCATCAAACAAAAAAAAGGCAAAGCCTAGCCTTTTCATTGAACTGCGCCATTTAATTAGCGACATAAGTTACATGGGCAAATTATTATACGATACTGATGTCACTTAGATCGCTGAAAAACGGCGTTTTTCAGCGATCTAAGTTTAACCACCTATTTAGATATATTTTTATGTGATTACGCGGAAATTTCTAGAATAGTCGAGTTAATAGACATCTTGCTTAAATAAAATTTAGTTCTTTATTTACTACAACCACGGTGGTAATCTTCACTAACCACCATTTTGTGTAAAGCCTTACACAAGAAAAAGCTCAAAATGTATATTTTTACAATGTACTAACCATATCTGGGCCTACACCACCAACTCTTAAAGCAGTATTACTATAATATTACTTCCAGTGGGAAAGAGACGGAGCGTACGTCCTGTATAGCTCCGTCTCTTTTCCACTGAAGTAATATTGAAGTAATAGTGCTTTAAGAGTTGGTGGTTAGGCCCGAACAAACTTTGATGATTTTCTTATCTTTGTAAAAGTGTGACTGAAAGAGTTTAACATCCCCAAGTCGTAGCGAACAAGAAACACAGGCTTCAACTGAGAATTCCTGATTTTAAAATGGAAGTCACATATTTCAATCGTAATAAAATACAGGTTCTTTGAAATGCAGCCGGTCAAAGCTAGGTCACTGCAGCTCTTCTTTCAACGCGAAGTAGTTTCAACGGATTTCAAAGGATTATTTTATCAGGCTATTAGTACTTTTCAGCCTTACCTAGGTACTCTGGCGTACCTATTAGGGGCAAGCCCTGCTCTTAGCTCACGGATTATAGCTGATGAATGGGTCCTATTGACTGCCTAGGTGTATATTATAAGGGTTTCATATGTACAAGATATATTTTTCTACGATTGGATGACAGATGGCGAACCTGGGATCGTGCCATTATTTGTAAAAAATAATAATGCTTTGGCGATGGCGTTCTAATATAGAATCTTGCCTTATCAATTCCTAATATTTTGGCATTTCGATCATCGCCAACACACTGGTGGAATGTCACTTTGTCTCGAGCCTCTGGTAAAAACAAAACAAAAAAAAACCGGTTAAGAGCGAGTCGGACTCACGCACTGAGGGTTCCATATCATCATGACGATTTCTGCAAAAATGTGCTATTTAAAAACATCGTTTTATTTTTCCTGTAATCTTTACATACACTTAATAGAATAATTTAAGATTTTTCTCAATGCAAACTTCAGAGAGTGTGGGGGGGAACGGTATTTTTTTTAACTTAAATTTAAATTAACTGTTGCAATAAAAAACATCTAAAACTATTCCAAATTTCAAGTTTATAGCATTAGTAGTTCTTGAGATATCCAGCTGTGACAGATAGACACACAGACTGAGTCGCACCATAAGGGTTCTTTTTTACCATTTTGGTACAGAACCCTAAAAAAACACACTTTAAACCTAACACTTCTATTCAATTCTAAACCGTATTACAACAAGATTTTAAAACCAGAACTCCTCACAAACTAACAGACAAACAGTATCGTGAAGATATCACGACATTGTCCTTTTGAAAGCCCGCTAACTGTTCGAGAAGTCGGTTCGACTCCCGAGTCAGGAACTAGTCGACCAGAAACTTTGTACAGTAAGCCTCTGATAACAGATGCTCAGTTGATTTTATGTTATTATTGTGAGTTTGTATCAAGTTGGCTTTAATGGACTTTGTTCTTGTGTTAAATGTTTCTGTGAAGTGATATAAATTGTTATCTGTCTACTTTCCAGAAAGCGTTAGAAATGGAATTTAACACCTCATGTCCTGGATTAAGTGTTTTTCTTAGATGTTAATAATCTCTTCTTCGTGTCAGACAGATATTTAGATTTCAGTGGACCAAAACATTAACACTTCCACAGCATCGTTGGTCACTTGTGCATGAGCATAGTGTTATGCGTTTTTTGTAAAACGTCAAAACAACATGTTCGTTACAGTTATTCAACGGAACAAGTTTTATAATTGACTCATTTTTTAAATGTAAATATTACAATTTTTTGTACACTTCGTATGGGATAGACAAGGTTGCGAAAATAATAGTTCTAAATACACTACGCTGCTACTATTATTTACCAGCGTAGCAAAGATTTACGCGTAGCACTTCGTAGCAGTTACACGTGAAGTAGTAGATTTAGAATGACTGGCGTAGCGCTCGTAGCATTTTACGTAGCACGGTATTATTAGTTGTATACAAGTGAGGTTAGTGTTTATTTACTGTATTTGTATTATCACGTATACTTTAGTTTTATGCATGTAAGAATGTTCATATTAGTTAATATTTGAAATTTTATTTCAGCAGCACTGAAAAATGTGGTACGATACCCAAAATACTTCGTTTTGCATTGCTACAAAATGGTATAAGGAAATGGCGCTACTTCATCTATATTTCAGCTTTCTGGACGTTTATCACAGCAGTTTATTTCAGAAACTAGTAATGCTACCGCTTCGCTTGGAATATTTGTAAACTCTACTTGTCTACTGTATGTACATAATTATATAGTAAATGACAGAATTTAAAAAATAAACTTATTATACGGTGGCAAAAAAAAACTTAAAAAAGGACTAGTAATAATTGTAAGAAAATTTATTCCTTTCGACTTGATTTCCATTAATTTACCTAATTGGTGTTAATAATTGTTTTGCTTGCCCGTTAGTAACCACTTAATGAAAATCAAGTTGCACTCCGTAGTGGTACCTAATGTAATGCCACTTACGCCATTCGTAATTATGTTAATAAAAACGTGACCCTATTACTAAGAAACCTGTCTGCCTGTCCGTCTGTCCGTCTGTCCGTCTGTCCGTCTGTCAGTGTGTCCATCTTTCCGTCTGTCTGTCTGTCTGTCATGAACCGTGATAGCTAGACAGTTGAAATATTCACAGATGATGTATTTCTGTTGCCGCTATAACAACAAATTCTAAAAACAGAACAAAATAAATATTTAAGTGTGGCTCCCATACAACAAACGTGATTTTTTGGCTGTTTTTAATAGATAATGGTACGAAACCCTTCGTGAGCGAGTCCGACTCGCACTTGGCCGGTTTTTAAGCCAATCACCCTGCCCCCAAAACACACAATACACTCTCAAAAGGCGTCAAAGCCATCCAAAATAAAAAAACGTTAAGTATGACAAGCATTCTTCAGTCAGTTTTGTCAGTTAAAGCTGGTAATATGTGCGCGATAGCGGCGGTACAGTCTTTGTCCGCGCGTGATCAAGGGGCGGTGAGGGCTTTGATGATACTTGTCGGCTGATCACAAGATTGGCGGCGGACCTTGAAGATGTGTTGGGTGCAAAGTAGCAGGATGTGTGTGTTGATTTAATTGGGGTAGTTTGTTGACCGTTATGATGGGAGGGATTATGATGTAAGTTGGTTTCTTGGAGAAATAATAATGTAGAAATATTAAGATTTTACACATAAAAAACTTAAAATCGCTCTCTCCCTCTAAACTCTTTTCGAAAATGTTCTCTACTAACTATTTAGTCTTATGTATACCAAGTTTAATTAAAATGAGTTCTTTCGTTTTGTAAAATAAGAACTTAAAAGTTTGTATGAAATGACATACGGCGTAAAAGGTCTTAAGGGCGATGTGATTCCGTGGAATAAGTTATGAAGGTGTAAATATGCCTCTTGAAGTTATTTATTTTTGTATAAGTTTAGTCAAAACTAAAAGCTTCTTCCACTTCCAAATTAAAAATAATTGTAGGTATCTAATTCTGAAGGCTTCAATAAAAATGTGCCTACTTAAAATATTCCTGAAATAATTTTATCTTAAGCACAACAAGAATATTCTTCATAAAATTACTAGGTACTAAGGTAGGTATGGTAGGCGCCAGATAAATGTGGAATAAGGTACATTGACCTTTCCTTATTATCTCTTCGTAGGGTACCCAGGGTTGCGGATTTTGTTCGAAAGAGATACTGCGGACCTGGAACGCAAAGGGCACTAGGAAGAGCACGGATGGGTTTTAGTCAGTAAGAGTCTGACACTTCCTTCCACTCCACCCAGAGCGGAAGGGGTCATTTGATGATTTCCCATATATAAAAAAGCAGGGTGGTACCCGGACAGTTAATTATGAATTCATTATTGGGAAAAAGGAAGGATCACGATAGATGTCGATTCAGAACAGCTTTATGTTATTATTTATGTTTTTTACATTAAGTGTCAATAAATGTAGGTGGGTTAATGACCGTTTTTCCACGTTTATCTAGCGCCTACCTTAGGTAGCTAAGTACGTACAATTAAATTAAACTAACGACCAAAACAAAAAACCGAGTCTAGTTACAAAATAAAACATCATTTCTGTCGTTAACCGTAAAATAAAACATTCACACGAATAAAAACTTAGGCCTTTTAGTTAATTAAAAAAGTCTCATATTACAAGAATTAGTTCTGAAACTGCCATAAATTAGCTCATTTCACAGACGTAGGCATTATTTAGTTTCTAGGTTAACTCCCAGGACAATGCATTTTTAACTTTAGCGGTAAACATTAGGTTTACTCCGACATTGTAAGTCAAACTTTGGCGGTTATTAGACTCGCTGCAAGAAAAAAAAATAGAATTGAGATTCTCCTCCCTTTTTGGAAGTCGGATAAAAATGATAAGCTGTAGTATTTAAACACATTTTTCTACAAAGTGGGCTTATGAAACCATTTCGAACAGTTTTTAGGGTTCCGTAACCAAAAGGTAAAAACGAGACCCTATTACTAAGAATTCGCGGTCCGTCTGTCTGTCCGTCTTTCTGTCTATCCGTCTATCTGTGTGTCTGTCACCAGGCTTTTTCTCATCAACCGTGATAGCCAACACGTTGAAATTTTCACAGATGATGTATTTCTGTTGCCGCTATAACAACAAATACTAAAAACAGAATAAAATAATTATTTAAGTAGGGCTCGCATACAACAAACGTGATTTTGCTGTTTTTTATAGATAATGGTACGGAACCATTCGTGCGCGAGTCCGACTCTCACTTGGCCGGTTCTTTAGTGTTTTTTCTATAACAATGATTACATAATAATGTAATCTAAAAAATAAAAAAGTCATTAACAGAAACGATCATTCCACCTTGATTGTATAGATTAACAGCTCTCTTCATGTTCATTCAACAAAATTAACAAGGTGAGATGTTGACAAAATAGTACCACTGAATAATTTCGCAACTGTTATTATTGTTATGATCATTCTCAATTCGAAAGTAAGTTTTTTATGTCAAATTTGCGACAAGCTTTTATATCATATAAATTGTGTAATGTCATTATAAGTTGACAGTAAAAGTTTTAAAGGAAAAGTTTATTTTATTATTTTTAGCGCATTTAATAAAAGCTTGTTCTAAAGAAGATTTGTTTACTTTTAATTCATTTTTTCCATGCAAGATGCGTTGATCGCTTTACGATCGACGCATCTTGCATTTTAAGTTGTACACTAAAAATTACGTAGTGTAAATCTGTGTCCCTTATTAATAAACAAATCGGTGTGAAATTACTAGTTCATAACAAAGCATTAAAATCGAGGTGTGTTTGAAAACTCATCAACCTTGCATTAACATGAAAGCCGCAATTAACCCTTCGTTTAATTAGGCTAAACTTCTTTTGAGTATATTATTTGTCACTAGAAAATTGCAAACGATTATTATAGGTATTGTAAGATTGTTAAATATCGCGTGAAATTGTAAACGATTTTTCCTTAATAAGTCAGTTATGTTATGGAATTTGGATGGCATTTATTATAAACAAAACGATTTTTTCATAATACATCGTGATATTATAATCTACCAAAGATTTACTAATTACAATCTTACGGGGTCTGCAATGTTCCGGTGACATAATATAGATAAACCGATTTTTTAGACTGAAGTGAGGTGTAATTACAAATGTAACATTAACTATTCACATTTTGAATGATTTTTATTAATTTGAACTTCATGTTCTTCCACGCAGGCATTCTCGACAGTCAATCTTCGTACCTAACATATCCTATTAAAAATATTTCAAAACTAGCTTTTGCCTGCGACTTCATACGCGCATATCCCATTTTTTTCCCGTTCCCGTAGGAATTCTCATTCCCATATAGCCTGTAGCCTTCCTCATGAAAGTGGCTATCATATACAAGAAGAATTTTCCAAATCCAACTAGTAGTTCTAGAGATTAGCGCGTTCAAACAAACAAAAAAACTCTTCAGCTATATTACATTTCAAAACATGTACCTACTACTTAACAAAAATCGAATAAAACTAAAATACTTTCCCGGTAAACATAACCCTTTAAAACAGACACCGTTACAATATCAAATATAGATACTGTCAAAATATTAGCACATCGTCCGTCAACCGTAAACGTAGTCAGAACCTTGAAACCTTGAGAAAAACAGACACCGGTTACAGTAAATAAAGCAGAGTAGCTTTTATATAAATTAGATTAGGCCTGCTGATCCTGATCTTATATTTTGCTCAAAATATTTGGGTACAAATAAATGAAGCGTAACTTTACCAAAATTACTAGAGATATAATAATTTCAGGATGGTCAATCCATTTGACAGGTTGTTAGAATACTTTTTGCTGTGATTTACCGTAATTTGTACCATGTCAATTAAATTTTTTTAATTGGCATGGTACACATTATGGTAAAGTTGGTTTTAATAATTACCAAAAATTAAATTAATCAGTCTATCATGCACGGATTTTGTTTTTTAATTATTGTTGATTATTTCGTTTGAACACAATCTCACCTGAAGGAAAACGATGATGTGGTCAACGATGGAGCACGCCCAGAGTTTGTAACCGTTTGGGTTCTGAATACGGCAAAAAAAACTCAGGCAAAACCCATCATTTGGTAAGGAAATTGCCCCCGAATATATTCAGCAACCATCAAATCACTGCTCAACTTCAACGGGTATTTCCTTAATCACGAATGAAGAACCGTCGAAACGAGCACACCTCTAAATCGTAAACGAAATAACCAATTAAATAGGAAAATAAAACACAATTAGAGTATTGCAGGAACAGAGCTGGTTTCAGGCAGGTCGTAATATCGTAAAACGTAGAAACGACGGGAATATTTCGGCTGGCCTCATTATATGTAAATTTCTGTATATTAATAATGAGTTAGGTCAATAATGGTGGGCTCAGACACGAATAGGGGAAGCACTGTAAGCTAGTACTGGCTTGACTTTAAATATAGGTAATAACACAAAGGAAGCTTTAGTAGCATCTTTTACTAAAATTGTTTCTTCGGTTATTACAGTTTTATGCAAAATAGATAATTACGACTGCCTTGTTGTTCTGGTGGTCGCAAACTCTACAGTTGGGCATAAGGTTCTAGATTTGATTGACGGGTCGAGCAGTGTCATTGGGTTTTACATCTGGCTTTCTCAGTAGCAACCTGGAGTCTAAATTCCTGACCGGTTGATGGCAATAGAACTGATTTGGCGCAATATCAGTGTAATACAGGATGTTTCACAAATGCGTGGTCATATTTAAGGGTGATGTTGGGTAGCTGATATACTAAAGAAAAAATTAATTATCTCTCTCTAACATTAATAACAACCAAAAAAGGTTGTTTTTTTAATTCGACTGGATAAAACGACTAAAAAGTACCGAAGAAACTTTTCAAGCAGTTTATTACAGTTGGTGGCATTTACTTTAGTCCAATCAAAGATTTGATGCCATCAACTGCATCAGACTGCTTGAGAAGTCATTTCTTCGAAACTTTTAAAAGATTGTTTTTTTTTTCTAGTCTTTTGTTTTAATATTTTTTTCTTAATGTTTATCAGCTACCCAACATCACCCTTTATGATCACACACTTCTGGAACACATGTATAGTATCTCTGCCAAATCATTCAGAGAAGGCATGTTATGAAGATCATAACAAAGCATTCTCTTAATCCATATTCACTAAAAGTTTATTCAGATGAGTATTTAGGCCACCATGATTATGCTAAATGAGAATTTAATGGTGTTGATGGCACATGGAGCCCCTTACAAAGACGTGCAGTGATCCGTGGAAACTGTCATCTAAATATTAAAATAAATGAGGTTTAATATACATTAACGCATAATACGGCTGGGGGCGGTATCGCATTTTGTGGGAACTCAAGAGGAAAATATAAGTAAAAATGTCAAAAATGCTGTGATTACGTGTCATTCATGTTTGTTATTGTATTTTAGAAAGTAAGTGGTTTTGCGAAAAAATAATTGACAGATTAGTAAAAAATTAGCATTAAGTTCGCCTCTGTTCATTTGAATATATACTTGAAGTACCTATTAAATAAATAATGGCAATCAAATTAGTTAAACCAGAGCAGTAACAAAACAGCGAGTCCTAACCCGCTCAAAGTTGACAAAAATTTAACCTCTCAAGAACAAGTACCCAAGTCATAAGTACTCGTCACTTACCTTCTGCAACTCTCCACCTCTGAGCCCGCCTTAGCGTGGCACACGGCGAACACAAACATACCTTGGTACGATTCAAGCCTTGTTAATATAATAGCGATATTAAACACTGTTATTTCAAAATTCGCAATTCGTGGCCTGTTTAGTTTTCGGACATGCGATTTTGAGTAAAAAATTAATAGCACCCTGTCGGTAGGAAATAGGAGCGTTTATTATCATTCGTTATATGCGGAATGGCCATAAATTATATATTTTATTTGGAAAATATTTTGGTACAGTATTTTGTTCAGTCCTTGGGTTTTGTTGGGACTATTTGAGCTTTATTGTTTGTTTATCTTAAGTTTAATTAACACGAAATTTTAAGTTGAAACTATCGAATTTTTTCCATAAGTACTGAATTATAAATTTACTTTTCCAATTTGGGTAATGAAAAAACAAAAGGTACCTTACTACTACTAGTGGGTGTCAACTTCTACGTAACCGTTCCTGGGTACTAGGTATTTACCAACGTTTTCTTAAATACTCGTATTGTCAAGGATAAAAACTTTGTAACACCCAAATCAATCCTCAATTATCCGCTACTCTACAGTAAAATTAAGACATTTTTACATTTATATCCCAAACAGCAAAACCAATTCCCAAAAACATCTCTAAACAAAATCAATACAGCACACTTCAAAATCAACTTTGCCCAAGTAAACATCCGTTCCGCCAAACTCGCAAATCCGGGTAAAGCTAAAGTATCGCGGGCAAAATAAAGCTAACGTTGGAGCAACCGTTTCCTAAATCGCGGTGCCGTCGCCATTGTACGGCGCTGTAATTTATTTATAACATAGAAACAGGTGTGTTTCATGAAAAAAGGCTTAGCTACCTGTAGCGAGCGGGCTGCGATCAATGTGTCCGATTTAGATGCCAAGTTATGTATGTTGAATTTGTTGAAGTTATTCTCTTTTGGGGGTGGTGTTTGAGGGACTTTTTATTTGTATGGATTATTTTTTACTTAAATTGTTTTTTAATGCTTTGGATGTTAACATCCAAACATAAAACAGTCCAAATCGAATACTAATATATGTACAATGAGAAAACTTATTTCAATGTACAAACCAGTAAAATGTTATTTAATAAACACTTATTTTCTTTGATGTACAATTTAGTCCTAACCATGCAGAAACCAATTTAATTAATGTGCAAGGCAGCCCCAAATACAAGCAATATCATACAAAAAAACTTATCTACCCACCCCAATTCCATTAAAAAATCCAACGCAGCCCCATAATACATTAAAAGGATTTCACTCTTCGCAAACTATTCCACCAATTTCCACCTCGCGTGTCTTCAGGCGATAAATATGATGTAAACGCTTTACTAAAATCTAGAAATAAGTCTTGTATTAATTAGTAGAGTTAAATATGGTTAATTTATGCATGTTTTCGAGGCAAGTATGCTAGACCGGACTAAAATATTGTTGGGTCCAAACTGTCTTGTATGCGAATGAATGGAAATTCATGTTTGTGTCGTTTATCAACGTTTAGGCAGGAATTTTTGTATGTCTATGTTAATTTTGGTTGATATTACGTGAAAAATCCTTAGTGTCATATTTTATGCAGGAAGTTTATTTAAATTAGACATATGAATCTTGATATAAATATATATGGATCCAGACTGTTTTTTTTTGTAAAAATAACTTGTCCTTAATAGAGACGGGTGATGCAAAAATCAGGGTCCTTCTGCTACAGACATGTAAGAATAATAATAAGAAATTTATTTGCTCAAACATGTGTATAAGTCGCAGCCAATTAGCTTAATTAGCCGTTTAATTGGTTGCCTAGCCTTTTCATTTAAATGTTCCGATTTTTTAGTGTCTTAAGTGACATCTTTTGTTCAATATCGTTTAATGACTTGCCCATGACACTTATGTCGCTGATTAAACGGCACATTTCAATGAAACGGCTGATTCAGCTAGATGGCTGCGACATATACATACAGAATTAAAATAATACTTGTAACGAAGACATTGCCCTTTTTTTTCGGGGCACTAAGAAATCTAAGAAAATTAATGTAACTTTACAGGTTTTGTTTTTCTGTAGGCAAACAAAACGATGTGTAACAGAATAAACGCAATACCTCTTAAGGGGTAATTTTACTCATCATTATGAACAACTTTTACTATTGAACCAAACCCGAAATCGCGAAAAAAAATCAGCTGTTCAGTACTTTTTGTCGAGTTATGCTCACAGAAATGTATGGAGCAGTCGATTTTATTTTCGCGATTTCATTGTTGGTCCCATAGTGAACGTTTTTCATAATAATATGAGTACAATGACCCCAAAAGAGGTATTGCGTTTATTCTGTTACACGTTGTATAACAGAAGAAATAAAATACACAGAAAATAATAGTTTAATATAAATATTAACCTGTTTTTAAAGACTTCCCAAGCGTACTAATGAGACACAATCTACAAACACTGTATCTCGTAAAAAAATCCTCTCAACTTTCCTTCGATATTATTTACGTCGCAGAAGAATTCGTAAAGATTTTACGACGCATCATCATTTTACATCTTGACTTACGATTCTGTCATTTTCATAAACTTTGGCCCCTTTTGAAAGCAGATATTGTCAAGCGATCCCCGAAGATGCTTCAGAGTAGACCGTAAATATTTACGCGCCATCATTCAAATGATAAAGTCATGGTACACATGCAAACACCCTGCTTATAATGCTAACTGCATATCTGTTTACTTTTTCCTGTTTTGCTGATATTCTGTTCGGAAACGTTATAGGTTAAATTATTTATGCATCTGTATATTCTACTTATTTTCTGCATATTATCTAGATATATCGTAGTTTGTTTGTTTATTTATTTAACAGTTCATGTACACAGTAAGAAACAGACAAGAAGCAGGAAAAGAAATGTAGTTGCAAAGTTGATCCTTATTTCTATAAAACATACTTGCGAAAGGACAGTTGGGAAAAAAGAAATGTAGACACGGTGCAAAAAATTACTGTATCATTAATAGCAATTGGTTCTTAATTGTTACTAGTGCCTAACCATTTCGGTTCATTGCTTATTAAAATTTGAAGTATTACGATTGGTCTTTCACTCTCTATTCACTCTTACTAATACAAAATACTGATTCGTCACGTTTACACACAACTTACGTGTAATTTGCAAGTCTTAAACGTTAGTTTCTAAACTCGTATAATCTAACCACAATTAACACGCTCATTTCCAAAGCAAGAAAAAAACATAAGAGTCGAATCTACCATCAGTACCGCGAAAAGACCTCAGATCCTAATAGGTGTCCCATTTTACCCCGGAATGTGTCCAATAACGCCGTGTGACCCCACCTCAAGGGTCACGGTGCCCCGACCTTTATTTATATTCGCTGGAAGGGCGCGCTTTTATGGGATATCGGCGTTATGGCGATTTCCGCGTGCCTTTTTGAGTGGTTGTGCATTGAAGCTGAAAGAGCCGAATTTGAAATTGTGCCTCTTTTTTCGCTGTTGTAAAGGTAAATGTGCATTGGAGCGGATTTTGATCTGAAGGATTATTGGATGGAGTAGCTGTTAGTATAGTATTTACGCTTTTTTTTTTTTTTTTTTTTTTTTTTCTAGGATGGGAAATCATCAAATGACCCCTCCCGCTCTGGGTGGAGCGGCAGGGAGTGTCAGACTTTTACTGACTAAAACCCACCCTTTAGTCCTCCTAGTGCCTTTCTTCCCAGGGCCGCGGTAACTCTTTCGAACAAATCCGCAACCCTGGTAGGCTCTGGCCCTAATGGGCTCCGACCCTTGCTGACGTCTGCTGGTTTGGCGCGCGTAGAACACAGCGCGCCGTCAACCCGGGCCTGTTCTGATCGGACGGCGAGCTACCCATTGCTCGCCGTCCACAGGCATCAGTCACTGCGCCATGCTCAGGAGCATCAGTTCCTGGGCGGCGCAGTGGCTGACGTTCAACAGGAGGGGGTGAAATGGGGCCATTACTGGCACTCCATTTCAGCCCCCTCCGGAGCCCTTTGTAGGGGCTCTACTGCGGCTGCTGCAGAAGCAGCAGCCGCAGTGGAACCGGCAATGGCGGTAGAAGAAGCGGCGGCAGCGGCGGCGGTCGCGGCAGAGACGGCGGTGGCGGAGGGCTTCCTCCTGTTTCCGGCTTTGGTGGGTGGGGCGCAGGCCCTACCCCCAGCCCAGTGGTCGGCCGGCTTGCCAGCTGCCGCACAGACTACGCAGTGCGGCGCGGCGACGCAGGAGCCGGCCCTGTGACCGGGCTGACCGCAGCGGAAACAAAGACCGCTGCGGTCCACCTCCGAGGTGCATTGTGCTCCCACATGGTGGCCCACTTGACACCGGAAGCACCTCAGAGGTCGGGGTTCCAGCAGTTTGACCTGCACGGAAACCCAACCCACCAAAAACCTTCGGCCCTCCGTGATGGTTTTGGCCGCCGACACGGGGCAGCTCACCACAATGGTGCGCGTGCCCGTGTTGTCAGGACGTAGGGTGCCCGCCTTCACCTCCTCTGCTGAGCACCCCCCCGTCCTAACGACGGCGGCCACCACCTCCGCCTCCGTGACGGAGTCGTCCAGGCCCAAGATGCGCATGTCGATGCGCTTGGTGGGCCTGGACACTCGGGCATCGTCCGCGCTTAGGGACGCCCTAAGCCTTTCGGCTAGAGCGTCCGCGGTTGGGCCGCTGGCTGCCCCGGGGATCTCCAGCATCCGGGCCCCAGTCATGGTGACCCGGAGCCGAAGGCCCCCCACGATGCCTAGCTCACCAAGGTTTATCGTCTCCTTCGCCTTGGTGAGCACGTCCGCGTACGTCACGCCCCTCTTCGCCGCGTCCGGCTGCAGTGTAAGCACTACAGCCGCGGTTTTCGGGGGGCGCAGCGCAGCCGCGACGCTTCGCGCCTTCTGCCGCCGCTTCCTCTCCCGCCTCTTGGCCGCCCTGGCTGCCTTTCCCGCCTTCCTCTTCTCCCCGGCCACTTGCCATTCGGCTTGAGCCGGGGGAGGAGCTGAAGGCGAGGAAGCCGGGGGGAGCTGCTGCCCAGACGGCGCAGGAGCCTTCGCCGTCCGCGCAGCAACCCCACCCTTCCTCTTCCTTCCCGGGGCCGGGTCCGGTTTTCCCGGCACCGGCTTCGCGGGTGCCGGCCCGGACCCTTTGTCCTGGCCGGACGACCCCGGTGTGGCAGCCGCGGCGGCCGCGTACGACGCCGCCTTCGCCTTCCGGCCTGGAGCCTTCCCACTCGCCGCTAACGGGGGGCGCAGGACGATGCCCTCCAGGACGGAAAACCGCGCCTGGAAGGCAGCCATCTCCTGCCGCACCAGGTCCAGCACCTGGCCCTCCTGCGGCACGGGCTGGCTGTTCTCCCTGCGTCCCCCTTCAGGCGCCCCTTGTGGACCGGCTCCTTGGAGCCTGGCCAGGTCTGCTCGGAGCCCCGCATTCTCCCTCTGGAGGCGCTCCGTGGCGGCAGCCAAGCGGGCGACCTCCGCCCGCAGCTTGGACATCTCGTCCCGCGGAGGCCCCCCTGGGTTACCCTCCGCTGCCGCCAGAATGGAGGCCATCGCCTCGCTTATGGCCTTGTTCTTGGAGGACAACTTCCTCTTCAAGGCCACATCGCGAAGCGCGGCCTCTACAACTTCCGCAAACCCGGCCCTCCGAACACGCTCCTGTCCGGAGTCATCCGGCTCACCGCCGGAGGACTCCGAACCAGGAGCCCTGTGACCGCCCTCTACGGGGGGTCGTCCGTCAGCGACGAGCCCCTCGGCTCGCTGGCCAGCCACCTTGGAGGCGGGCAATCTCCCCTTGCCTCCCTCTCGGCCCTTACCCCGCCTACTGGTGGGGATCTTGCGAGCCGAGGCCACCTCCTCGCTGCCAGACGACCCCCGGTCTTCCTCCGTTCTGGGCCGCTTGCGGAAGGACCTAGGGTCCTCCGCAGCAGCCCCCGCTCTCACGGGTTCAGAGCTCGCCGAGCTTAAGGTCGCTAGGTCGTCGGAGTCCAACTCGGACTCCGACTCTTCACCCGTGCGACACTCAAGCGAGCCCTCCTCCCAATATAGAGCGCCGCTTCCCGCGCTCTCCCCGACCGACACTTTGTCGGGTGAGCTAAAATTTAACCCGATTATTTCCTCAAAGGACGTTTCGAATCGGGGGCCTCCTCGGCCACTGTTGCCCTTGGCAAACGGAGTGCGGACAGCCCTGTTGCCCCCCCCAGAATACGAGGGGCTTGACGCACTAGGCGTGGCGGATTCCCGGACTGCTAAGCAGTCCGAACCGCCCTGGGGTAATACTTCTTTGGCAGGCCTGTCCATATTTTCCTTTTTGAGGGTGCGGTCCCTATCTCCCTTCCTCTCCCCCTCTCTCTCAGTGCTTGCTCGCTGCTCTCACAGTCACGTCTGATGATCAGACGCGTACCAGAGAGCAGCGAGCAAGCCAATGAGACGCACACCGTCCGAGGACCCGAACACTGCTCAAGTCTCCGAACGGTGTGCCCCTCTTGTGTCTCTCTTGGTCTGGTCTCTCACTTGGGACCTTCCGGCATGAGTGGCTCTACCGGCAAAGCCCCCAAGATCATTGAGACACGCAAGCCCCACCACGACGGCAACGTGGAGACACGGTTGGTGGGGATAGTATTTACGCTTGAGTTATATTTGAACCGAATAACACTAATTTTTGGACCTGCTTAGTTTTTTTATATTGAGAGGCACGCGCTTTTTTTTTTTTTTTTTTTTTTTTTATTGGATGGGAAATCATCAAATGACCCCTCCCGCTCTGGGTGGAGCGGCAGGGAGTGTCAGACTTCTACTGACTAAAACCCACCCATGCTCCTCTTAGTGCCTTTACGTTCCAGGGCCACGGTAACTCTTTCGAACAAATCCGCAACCCTGGTAGGCTCTGGCCTTAACGGGCCCCGACCCATGCTGACGACTGCTGGCTTGGCGCGCGTAGAACACAGCGCGCCGTCAACCCAGGCCTGTTCTGATCGGACGGCGAGCTACCCATTGCTCGCCGTCCACAGGCATCAGTCACTGCGCCATGCTCAGGAGCATCAGTTCCTGGGCGGCGCAGTGGCTGACGTTCAACAGGAGGGGGTGAAATGGGGCCATTACTGGCACTCCATTTCAGTCCCCTCCGGAGCCCGTTGTAGGGGCTCTACTGCGGCTGTTGCAGTAGCAGCAGCCGCAGTGGAACCGGCTTTTGCGGCGGAGGAAGCGGCGGCGGTGGCGGCGGTCGCGGCAGAGACGGCGGTGGCGGAGGGCTTTCTCCGGTTTCCGGCTTTGGCGGGTGGGGCGCAGGCCCTACCCCCAGCCCAGTGGTCGGCCGGCTTGCCAGCTGCCGCACAGACTGCGCAGTGCGGCGCGGCGTCGCAGGAGCCGGCCCTGTGACCGGGCTGACCGCAGCGGAAACATAGACCGCTGCGGTCCACCTCCGAGGTGCATTGTGCTCCTACATGGTGGCCCACCTGGCACCGGAAGCACCTCAGAGGTCGGGGTTCCAGCAGTTTGACCTGCGCGGAAACCCAACCCACCAAAAACCTACGGCCCTCCGAGATGGTCTTGGCCGCCGACACGGGACAGCTCACCACAATGGTGCGCATGCCCGTGTTGTCAGGACGTAGGGTGCCCGCCTTCACCTCCTCTGCTGAGCACCCCCCCGTCCTAACGACGGCGGCCACCACCTCCGCCTCCGTGACGGAGTCGTCCAGGCCCAAGATGCGCATGTCGATGCGCTTGGTGGGCCTGGACACTCGGGCATCGTCCGCGCTTAGGGACGCCCTGAGCCTTTCGGCTAGAGCGTCCGCGGTTGGGCCGCTGGCTGCCCCGGGGATCTCCAGCATCCGGGCCCCAGTCATGGTGACCCGGAGCCGAAGGCCCCCCACGATGCCCAGCTCACCAAGGTTCACTGCCTCCTTCGCCTTGGTGAGCACGTCCGCGTACGTCACGCCCCTCTTCGCCGCGTCCGGCTGCAGCGTCAGAACTACAGCCGCGGTTTTCGGGGGGCGCAGCGCAGCCGCGACGCTTCGCGCCTTCTGCCGCCGCTCCCTCTCCCGCCTCTTGGCCGCCCTGGCTGCCTTTCCCGCCTTCCTCTTCTCCCCGGCCACTTGCCATTCGGCTTGAGCCGGGGGAGGAGCTGAAGGCGAGGAAGCTGGGGGGAGCTGCTGCTCAGACGGCGCAGGAGCCTTCGCCGTCCGCGCAGCAACCCCACCCCTCCTCTTCCTTCCCGGGGCCGGGTCCGGTATTCCCGGCACCGGCTTCGCGGGTGCCGGCCCGGACCCTTTGCCCTGGCCGGACGACCCCGGTGTGGCAGCCACGGCGGCCGCATACGACGCCTTTTTCTGGGGGCCTTCCCACTCGCCGCTAACGGGGGGCGCAGGACGATGCCCTCCAGGACGGAGAACCGCGCCTGGAAGGCTGCCATCTCCCGCCGCACGAGGTCCAGCACCTGGCTCTCCTGCGGCACGGGCTGGCCGTCCTTCTTGCGCCCCCCTTGCGGCGCCCCCTGTGGGCCGGCTCCCCGGAGCCTGGCCAGGTCTGCGCGGAGCCCCTCGTTCTCCTTTCGGAGACGCTCCGTGGCGGCAGCCAAGCGGGCGACCTCCGCCCGCAGCTCGGACATCTCGTCCGGCGGAGGCCCACCTTTGGTAGCCTCCGCTGCCGCCAGAATGGAGGCCATCGCCTCGCTTATGGCCTTGTTCTTAGAGGAAAGCTTCCTCTTCAAGGCCACATCGCGAAGCGCGGCCTCCACCACCTCCGCAAACCCGGCCCTCCGGTCATCCGGCTCACCGCCGGAGGGCTCATGTACATGAGCCCCACGACCGCCATCTTTGGGGGGTCGTCCAGCATCCCTGGAGGCAAGGACTCTGCCCTTGCCGCCCTCTCGGCCCTTACCCCGCCTGCTGGTGGGGATCTTCCGGGCCGAGCCCACCTCCTCGCTGCAAGACGACCCCCGGTCGTCTTCCGGTCTGGGCCGCTTGCGGAAGGACCTAGAGTCCTCCGCTGCAGTCCCTGCCCCCTCGGGTCCAGAGCTCGCCGAGCTCACGGTCACCAGGTCGTCGGAATCCAACTCGGACTCCGACTCTGCACCCGCGTGACGCTCAGGCGAGCCCTCCCTCCAGAATAGCGCGCCTCCAACCGCGCTCCGCCCGACCGACGCTTTGTCGGATGAGCCAAAATTATACCCGATCAGTTCCTGAAAGGACGGTTTGGATCGGGGGCCTCCTCGGCCACTGTTGCCCTTGGCAATCGGAGAACAAAGGACACTGTTGCCCCCCCCAGAATACGAGAGGCTTGACGCACGAGGCGTGGCGGATTCCCGGACTGCTGTGCAGTCCGAACCGCCCTGGGGTAGTGTCTCTTTAGTAGTGCCTTTGTCCATATTTTCCTTTTTGAGGGTGCGGTCCCTTTCTCCCCTTCTCTTCTCTCTCCCTCTCTCACTGCCTGCTCGCTGCCCTCACAGTCACGTCTGATGATCAGACGCGTACCAGAGAGCAGCGAGCAAGCCAATGAGACGCACACCGTCCGAGGACCCGAACACTGCTCAAGTCTCCGAACGGAGAGGCACGCGCTTGACCACTCTCTCACCTGATGGTGAGCGATGATGTTGTCGAATATGGAGCACGCTTGCCTAGAAGTAATCTATTCACTCTTGACTTAAAGACTCCCGGGTTGTAGCTTTCAGGAAACACAGACTCTGGGAATTCCACTCATTAGCTGTACGCACAATGAATGTGTTCCCTGAACGTTTTGTGCGTGTGGGTGAGATGTCCACCATGTACTAGTGGTGCATCACCGTACATTTTGTGATCCGATGATGATGATCGGGGTTGGCGGAATTAAACTATGCAATTCCGTTGCACACTTGCACGTCCTCATGGCTCGTTTTTCATTTGACTCAAGGGCATCAAGCTCAAGCATCAAGCAAGTTGAATAGATTCATATGCTAATTGTTAAGTAAAACAAACATATGATATTTTCGTAACCTATAATAAAATCTCAGTGAACTATGCTGATATCTTCATCAGCGTTTGAAACAGCGTTTGTAATAACACAGTAAACTGAATAATTTATTTGCCTTATCAAGTCAAACTTTTTTATCATCAACTCAATTTTTTATACGAACTTGAAAACTCGGCTCAACAATTTTAAAGCTTATCTCTTAGTTAAGTGGGGCAAAATGATAAGGCTCTTAATAAGTTTTTGAAAGACCTATTTTAAAATGGCTACTGTTATAATGAGGAAAAAAAGGTGTATTTTGCCATTCCATAGAGCAAGAATTCTTAATTCCATTCTTTTTTATTTTCCTTCCGTAACGTAATAAAAAAAAACAAAACTGTCGCGTTCAAAGACAATGAACAAACCGTCTGCATTTGTGTTTTATTTATTCCTTTTATCGTTTTTCAATATAAATTCCGTTCTGTAGCATCTGAAGGCAAGTGTCGTTCGTTTCATGATATTGAAATACGAAGTAGGTATTTTACTGTAAGGCCATCAAATACCTAGTCATGTTTAAAGATTTGGAGCTCGGGTCATCGATTCGCCATCATAACAGTTTTCAAAAATGTAGCTGTTAACGAACACAATATGTCATCATCTGCCTAGCCATTTTTCTAACTTTATTGGGGTCGGCTTCCAGTCAAACTGGATTCAGCTGAGTACCAGTATTTTACGTGGAGCGGCTGCCTACCAGACCTCCACAACCCATTAACTGGGTAACACGGTACTTCTTGGCAAGATTGGAGTCAGATTTCCTGGCTGACAATCAGTAACGAACACAATATGGAAACACAAATATTTTTAACCGACTTCCAAAAAAGGTTCTCAATTCAACTGAATTTTTTTTTTTGCATGTGTATTCAGCGATATTTTCGCCAATTATCAACCGTTTTGTCCAAGAAGTCGGTGTCACAAACGAAGAAACAACCAAAAACACCGTCTTCCGAAATTATAGTTATTTTATGCTTTGTAGTGTTTTTGTTTCGAAGTCGGTTGTATTTTTTTGTAAAAAAGGTTTTTTTTTTCATTTTACACCTACTTTTATAATACTCTACTGTTATAATTATTTACTTAATCTAAGAATTACTATGTAACAATATGTGTCGATCGCCTGCCCAGCCGGTCTATTTTGTCGACATCATACCGTGTACACTTAGGTGGAGTGAAGAACAAGTGAGCTGTCGAATGACAAACAAGATGGAATCATCTTGTTTGTATGTCACTTGTCGTTCACTTCGCCTAAGTTTTCACTTCGATATGTTTACAGAATCGCACTGCTGATCGCTCAGCACTCGTGTGTTCCCACTAACATTAACAACAATTACACATGTTACTAATTCGCACATAAACGTTCCAAGAAACAAGTAACAACACGCGAGTGTTAATAACTGTGGTAATGATGTTTTAATTATATTTTGCATACTACTTTTAGAACTGAACAGATGGTCGATGGGGCCGAAGAGTTCTGGAGTGGCGACCGCGCACCGAAAGACGCAGCGGTGGAAGGCCTTTCACAAGGTGGACCGATGACCTGGTGAGGGTCGCGGGTAGCCGATGGATGCGACACGCACAGGACCGGTTGTTGTGGCGACACGCGCGGGGAGGCCTATGTCCAGCAGTGGAAGTCTGTCGGCTGATATGATGATGTTGATGATACTACTTTTGATGGTACAAAATCTGCTAGAAATCGACGACTGTGCTGGAGTTGTACACAAAGTGACATTATATCAGCGAATGTGTTTGTCAAAGTTCAAAATGTTTTAGATCGACCACTTGACATACGGTAGCCCATGTCAATTCCATTCATTATATCAAGTTTGTACAATCGTTATATAAAAAATGTATAACATTGCGCCCATTTTTTGGTAATTCAGTCATTCTCATGCATACATTTTAAAATACCTTTCAAATATCGTACAGGCAAGCGTGCTCCATCTTCGACCACATCATCGCTTACCATCAGGTGAGATAGAGGTCAAGCGGATGCCTATCAATAATAATAAAAAAAAATGTTTTCACCTAGAACAAGTCGAACGCCAGACTTAAAAGCTACAGCTTGCTCACTAAACCAGTATTTCTTTTTCATTCAGTATGAAAATTCACTAACAAAACCAATTATTAAACACATTAAGTCTCCGAGGTCAGAAAATAATTGGTTAAAGCTAGGTCTCACAGTGAAAACCCGAAACAACTTGGTACAAAAAGTCAAGGTGATAAGCCTTATTACACCTAACACCGAAACGTTTAAGATCACAATCTCCACGCAAATGACAAAACCGTAACAAAAGACAAGAAATAATAAGTTATAACTACTATCGCTACGTAATCTAAGTTAGTGGTAACACGGTGTGAGGAAATAATTTCGCGTGGGGTGGGTACTGTCTACCAAAGTTGTATTAGACCGAACGCTTTCTTGGGTTATATCTCATCGCTTTGGGTTCCGTAACCGAAGAGTAACTGATGGAACGGTACTACTAAGGCGCCGGAGACACAGAAAAGACGTAAGACAAGGACGGGGCGCGGACATAATTATGTCTCTTCCGCGTCCAAAGTGACTCTACTGTCCATTCACAAAAGTGGTGGTGGTGGTGGTATTCTTATGGAGAAGAACGGACAAGAAACTCTATAGTTACTAATGCATGAAGCGAATTGTCATTTCACCTTATTTATATGGATTGCCAGGTCACTTCAGTTTCATTTCACCGAAGTATACACGGTAAGATCTTTACAGAATCAAACTACTGTACGTAAAGACAGCAACACAAGACATAAGCGCCATTTAATCCAATAGCCGTACTAAGTTGTGTCTCGCCTGTGCCCGGGACATTAACACGCTCATACATCTGGCGAAGCGATGCTAATCTGATGACCTACATGCTGAGCCTCCTAATTGGGCGGCTTTGCACTGCCCGATTACGTGTCAGGAGTTTATTTCTATTGCCGTTTGGGTGTACTGCCAAGAACAATTTTGAAAGATTGGCTGTGTACGTTTGTGTGTAAAAACTTTTATAAAACATGTGTAAAGAAGTTTTGAATTGACACATTCTGGATTATTTTGTTCAAAATTATTACCTACTAGAGACAATCTATTCTTACTTAATGGATTTTTTTTTATATATTATTTATATACAGAGAATAATAGTGGTGCGTGCAAAGTGAAAACAAAAACTGAAACGCGATGAATATTTAAACTTTCCTTTATGTGATAAACAACGAATTCCAAGTTAAAATAAAAATAATTCGCTCTCTTGGCCTTCTTCACCTTTTGCATTAGGTTCTCGAGACGTCATATTTTTATAAGTTTTTAACATAAAATTCTAATAAATGAATTTTTAAGTAAACAACTCGGCACTCGTTTTTGAACTTAACACAAGTAACAAATTGTCACGATACGTCGCCAGCTTTCTAAATACTTTTACAACAAAAACCATTTAGCTTAGTTGAGAAACAAGTTATGAATTGTCCGAAAACCACTCTTGGTTCCGTATGTGAAAAGTTTCACATTTTCAAAAAGACATCAGACTTACTTAAGTTTTTGAAACTTTTCAGTTACCTTTCCTTGTTGCAAGTTCCGGATATCTAAATTCAACTATATTAAGTTACATGTACACATCATACTTGATACATACTGTATTATATTATGTTTTAAACATCTAAACTTTATCATTTAAACAATGAAAAGAACGTATCTGATTCACTCTCATTTTTGAACGAATTGTATATTATTATGACCAATTGTCAAACGCGCCTTATCTAGCAGTGATTGGTTGTATGCCTTTTCAATAACCAATCGTATCACTTGACTTACATTTGTTTAATTTGTGAAAGGTACTATACGGTATACAAATATAATGTCACCGGAAAATGGCAAACGCCGTAAGATTGTAAAATAACGCGTGAAATTTTAAACATTTTTTTCTAAATAAAACACGGATATATTAGAAACTATTGAATTTGGATGGGATTTATTTATACAAAACGATAATAATCGAATATAGTATCGAGAAATTATAATCTAATCAATATTTATTACAATCTTGCGGAGTCTGCAACTATCCGGTGACATAATTATTATATTATATTTTGCTACAGTGTAGGTAGGTACACTTGTCTCGACACTCCAAAACAAGCTACACTTTTATCGCAATACAAATTTTTCGAAAACATTGAAAAATACCCAAGCACAAAAGAATATAGCAATTTAATTTCTATGACACGTAATTAGCACCTATTATTTTGTTAGTTTTGCTAAGTCCGGTACGAACTTTCAATGCAAACTTTGCACTCTGAACCGTTCTTTTTTCTTTTTGCTTTATGCAGTTTCCGACTTCGTAGCCTTTATTGCTTTTATCTGTAATCTTATCTTTTGTAATGTGAAAACTTTTATTTTTTGTGAATATTTAGATTACGTACAGAATATTCCGAGTTGTTCAAGCTTTTGGGTCGTTAAATATTTGTATGTTTTACCTGTTTTTAGGCCGTCAACTAACAGTTAAAGTGGTTGAAAATGTGGTCGTAACTTCGTCTGGTGTTTCTTTTGTGCGACCAAGGATATAATTATATAGTCGGTTATGTTTTTACTGTTTTAGGGTGTAAATAAAAGTGGTGGTAGAGCTACTTGCACTGTACCTACTGCAGAGTCGGGACAAATAATATTGCAGCACGTTTTTGCTTTTAAGAACTTTCATGTTTAGTATGATAGACTTTTTTTCTGTTTTCTTTTTGTTTTTTTCTTTGTTTAGTTCTTTTTTTTCTTTTTTTTTTTATTTCTGCATGTTCTCTTTTTGTTTTTTTATTAAGCTTTTTACTTTTGAGTGTAAACACTTGCCAAAGTCGGTGATGGGTGACCATCCGTTACATAGGTACCGAGTTTTTTCCGTGCCTTTGAAAGCACGTGAAATATGTTGGACCCGGCTATTATTTGAACATCTGTAAAAGTGGTAATTATGTACCTTTACCCAGATTTTCTGTCTCTTTACAACCGTCAGGAGACAGAAAATCTGACTCCAGTCTTGCGACTACGGAGGGGTAAAGGTATTTTACCCAGTTTATGGATTTCCGCCCAGCTTACCCCACACGTGGGCAAAAGCGTACATTTTTAAACGCGATACGACAAACAAAATACCATTACACTTTACCGTCGAAAATTCTCGCCCCAATTCGTAGCACAGGGTTACTGGGCTAATGACAAAGGGAATAGAACCTTATTGCCTTGAAACGAAGGTGGGATTTCCTTTGTGTGCTGCTGTCCTTTGACAAAAAGGTTTTGAAGCCATCGTGTCTAATGAGGTGTGTAGAAAAAAGCTGTAGTGTTTTTTTCATTTTCCCTCTTGGCCCTCCGGCTGTTTCTTTAAGAGGAAAGGTTGATTCAATATTGGCAAGGTTAAGTGCCGCCTTATTGATACGAGACTGTGTTTTTGGGTATTGTGGAACAAAGGGCCATCGAGGATGTTTTAGTCAGGTACTTGTAAATATAAGGACTACTTAAAGGTAAATTGCTTGTAACTATCTATGTCAATTACTGATATAAAAGAAAGGAAATCTTCAAGAGGATATTGCTGCCGTTTTTTAGATATTAAATTATTGAATAATCTTTTATTCATTTTCGCGGCTTTTGCAGGTACAAAAACGGTTCATAATTTAAATTTTTATTTGTTTGTTGTTGTTGTTGTTTGTTTGTTTGTTTGTTTCTTTGTTTTTGTTGTGTTGTGTGTTTGTTTGTTCGTGATTTTGTAGACTTGAGCAACAAAAGCTGTTACTAGTAACAGCTTTCGTCGCACAAGTCTATGTATAAAACCAATCATTTGTAATTTTTTTTTTTGCTAGCCTACTTTTGTGTCCTACTGCTGGGCAAAAGCCTCCCCCTTCTCCTTCCAAACCTCTCTGTTTTGGGCGATCTCTGGCCAAGCTTTCCCCGCAAACATGATGAGATCGTCACACCACCTTCGCCGCGGTCGACCTCGACGACGACGTCCTTCCTCAGGCGTCCAGTGAGTGACGATCCTCGCCCACCTCTCCGGGTGCATTAGTGCGACATGGCCAGCCCACTCCCATTTTAGCCTAGCTGTTTTTTCCCCAACATCTATAACTTTAGTGAGGGAGCGCAAATTAAAACTCGAAAAATTTATCATTCGCTATCCAAACATCACATTTTCGTGATATTTCAACTCAAAAATTCCATTTTTCAACAGCAAAATCTAGATCACACCCGCCCAAACGGTATCGAGCATCGTTAATCGGATAAACATCGGCACATGCCAAAAATGTAAAAACGCCAATACAGAACATCAGCCTACCGACCTATTTGAACAGCTTCAAAACTACCACCACAAAATATCTTCCATTCCTATTCGAAAAAAAGTAATAAAATAAATCAGTTTTTGGCAAGTACTCAAGATAATACAACGGAAAACATCTCTAGTTCTACTGATTACAAAATAAAAGAATTTCCTCAACTGGTTATTGCCCCGGGCGGTACTCTTGGTAGGAGCTATTTTAATGCCCGTAAGAAATGGTATTGCTTTTTTATTTGAGACACCTATTTGGCTTAAGAGTAAACCTATGTTTTACTATGTCGGCTTATTTTTCAACTAAAATAACAAGTTGATTAAATACAAATCTGGTTTTAGATATTTGTTTTGCCAAAATGTAAGGAATTGACATGTCTTCATTAAACATTTTGGCAATTGTTATCTTCCTTGCTTTTAACAATTGTTATCCCTACAATGTAATCTTTTTCTGGAGCCCTAAAACTTATATTATTTAGACTCTCAGTTGGTACAAGCTTTGTTATAGAGTTTAAGGAAAGAAAAATATTTCAAAAAACCCAATTAACATGGCAAAACCAATCAAACACGCACTATACTCCTTAAATGTACAATATATTCACCCAAACTTACCAGAAACCATTCTGAATTTACGAAACGGGACCCTAAGCCGTCCAAATGTAGGACAATAGTCCATTGATCTATAAAGGTAGCGGAACAATACTGGCAAACGAACCAACAAGGCATTTTCTTCGCAAAAACGATGTCACAGTCAAAATAGGAACAGTGAATCAAGATGGAAATGTCAATGGGAAATGTAGCGAATGGTATGTGTATTGCTTAGTTTGTTTTGTGAGTAAAACATGTGATACTAAGCACAGAACGAATAAAGACCAATGGCTTTACCAACCATCCAAGGACCAATGGATGGTCACTCATCCCAGAATCAAACTAGGCAAGCGTTGCTTATCCTTGAAGATGGACCAGTGCGGCTGTTAAAACTTGGATATCAAGAAAGTTAATAAACTCTGTTTAATTCGTAATACCGAAAGCAAGTGACATGTCCATACTAATATTATAAATGCGAAAGTATATAATGTCTGTCTGTCTGTTTTTTTTACTTTGTCTCGTCTGCGGCCGAACGGATGTGGATGAAACTTGGAACAGGGAAAGAAAATGTCCTGGATTAGGACAGGATACGTTTTATCTCGGGAGTACATTCCTTTGAGATAATTTCCAACTTTCACGCGAAGCCGCTCGCAGATATAAAAATAATGAACGAAAATTATACTCCATGCAACGGTGTTAAAAGGAAAGTAAAAATAAAAAGCTTCTGTTTCCTCAGATATTGTAAAAGTTTTTGTAAATAGGGTTTCTGAGGCCGTAGGTGCTGCTTAGCAATTCAGTGTTAAACTTCTGACATTAAAACAACGACTTTCTTTTTGAAGTCGAATGTGTTACCTCTACAGGCTTATCTTAGAAAGATGCTCGTCTGGAAATCGTGCCGTGGGATTAGCTAAAGATGGCGGTATTTCAACTGTGTTTTTTAAGATAATATAAGTTAAAGAAATAGCTCTTGTAATGCTTGGTAGAAAAACAAAAAACAAATCTTTTAATTCACAAATTAAAAGGGGGCTCTCATCCCAAACACGAAAAAAACATGGTAACACGAAATGGTCCAAATTGCCTTGAACCTGTTAGAACAAAGATTCCGTGACCCCAAATAATGGGAAGAGGGAAGGACAAAGAAAGAAAAACAGTTCCTTTTTAGGAAAACACTATGTCTGGCCTTTAAGATTTTATTAATGGTCAACAAAGGGAACCTCTATTTAGCAGAAAACTGTCGTTGAAAGTTCCATTCTCCCTTTCAGCAAAGCCCGCCCCAACATTGAAAATGTGCAAAACATTCTAACAAAAACATGGTCAAATATTTTGACTGACAGCGCAAACTCAGCCTATTGTGTGACGTGAACTATGACCGAAACCAAACAATGACATCGCGCATCAATCCGGTTCTAACCGGTTGGCGTGACAGCGGCCATTAATATAGTGCCGGGGATTTGCGGGGAGCGGGGGGCGCACAAACATGGCGGATTTGTTTTGGCGCGCTCCGAAATACGATTAATTGATACGGAACACGCTAACGTGGTGTTATCCCGTTTTCGATATGCGAATTTGCGAACGATTACATAAACTGTTTGTATGATTGCTGTTTGGGGGTAATGAAGGGGTAGTGGTGTCTATAAATCTGTTAGGTTTATTGTATGGCAACATTAGATGTCAAAACGTCCAGTGGGACAGAGACGGAGCTATACAGGACGTATAGCTCCTTCTCTTTCCCACTGGAACTAATATTAAAGTATTACTGCTTTAAAAGTTGGTGGTTTAGGCCTTGTAAGCCGAAAAAAAAATCATGACTGACGGGTCTTTTGGGATCATTGGTGTATTAGAACAAAAATAAAACAAACAGATTTTATTCCGTTTGAAAATCGCTCACAATAGGGTAGATGACAAAAAAAAATCTAATAAGTCCATCAGATAGATTTCCAAACAGTATTAGACACGTATTTTGTCTTTTTTGACATAAACAAAAAACGAAAACGAAACTGTGCGTTGAAAACTCGTGTGACGTCACTTGTAAGTACACTTTATTTATACGTTACGTCACGAGCCCCCACTCCTGATCTTTGATGCGTTTTATCTTCGTAATTTTTCATTGATTTGATGAAGCAAAAAATACGTGTCCGATATTTTTCGTTAATCTAACTGATGGACCAAATAGAATCATATATTTTTTAACCAGGAATCATCCCTATTAGCAAAAAAGTTACCTACTTAGGCCAGATTTCACCAATGATACTGAACGCGATCAGCGTAAAAACCAAGTTTATGAGCTGTCAGTGTCACTATTTTTCTATGGAATATTGACGCTGACAGCTCTTGAACGCAGTTTAGATGTACTAATCGCGTTCAGTTTCAATGGTGAAATCCGCTCTTAGATGTAAACTAAACTAGATCCTCATTGCAACACATCTGTCTGAAACAAAATATGTATTACACAATCAACAACGTTTCTATTAACCGCTATAAAATTATCAAACTCTTCCCTGAACCACAAACCAGTTTAATAACTGTCAAATTGAGTACATTTTAAGTAAGAAACCCTATTACCAGCACGGAACCCCAATAAAAGTGTCACATTAACGTTCAGAAACATAATAATATGTTTTGAAAGTCATTTAACAAAAAGTTGTTCCAATTCTTTTGCGTGACTCCGTTGAATGGAATGACACCTATTGAAGAGACCGTTAAGAATTTTTTAAATAAGGAAACCTTCAAGGTCGGCCATCTTTGTTAAGGCTTTCATTTATTTATTTTTTTTTCAGCGATATCGGAGAATGTCACATGAGGAAGGTACGTTTTAGTTTTTTGTAGGCTTCAAAGAGCACAGGGCCTAGCACGATTTTAACGTCTCGACTCACTGCTCGAGAGGTTGAGGTCAGGATGAGGAGAAGTGATGATGATGATGATGACGTCATGATGAGGTAGCTACACGAAGGCTGCGCTGACGTTCAATGTCGAGGGTCACCAGTTTGGAGGTAGCGGAACAGAGAGTAAAGTCCCACCATACCTCCATTGAAAAGGGAGGATCCTCCGACCGGACGGTTGTTGGTGTCCAGTGGGCAACTGCCCGAGAGTTGACATTCGGGCTTTGCATATGTTCTAATCGCACGGTAAACTCTCATATCGTGATTTAGGATTTTGTCAAGCTAGTTCGCAACTGTCGAGCTAGATGACGCTGCGAGTCTCATTTGTTGATTTTGCTATGTTGATTTTTTGTGGCGGTATTAATGTCGCCTACATAGTAACGCTGCAATAACGTTATAAAGTGAATTTAGAATATAAAACTACAACCCCGTATTATTTTGGTTTCATTTTATGCGACATACACAATTTTTATCACACAAAATATGAAAATAGTTTCAAATTAAAACAAAAATATCCGTTTTGTTGTCGATCGTTAGTCGTTTTATTGTGAACTAGCACCACGCCGCAGTTTCACCCGCGTTGTTCCCGTTCCCGTGGGAATAAGTGGATAAAATATAGCCTATGTTACTTCCTAATAATGTAGCTTTCCATTGGTGAAAGAATTTTTGAAATCGGCACAGTAGTTTTTGAGTTTGTTCATTACAAACATACACACACACACAAAAATACAAATCTTTCCTCTTTAAAATATCAGTACAGATTTAAAATTAAGACCTGCATGTTGATAAATTGGTGGCAAGCACGAGTAGGTACATATAAGGTCCTATGGTTGGCGCCATATAAATTTGCAATAAAGAACATTGACCTTTCCCATAATATCTATATCTCTTCATAGGTTATATATACTAGAATTTGTAAAGGATTTCGATAGATGTAGACCAGCACAGCTTTATGTCTTTTTTCCGATTTTCGAATTAAGAATGTCAAAAAATGTAGGTGGGTCAATGGCCGCCATTGCAAGTTTATTTGGCACCAACCATATGTCGTATTCCCGGGCAAAGGATTATTAAAATAAAAATCTTATAATTCAAACAGAGTCCATTAACTGGTTATTATACAAAAAACTAGATCTAGAAATATGTCTTAGTACTTATAACTACCGAAAAAAATACAATTATATACTATCGAATTACCATAATATATACCTACCAACGCCACCCACAGTCACATCATTGGGTGATCTGGAATTTCTCAGAAGCTGTCTGAATTTGAGCTCGATTCATAGCTCTTAACTCGCCCGTATTACTCAGGACTTATACATAACTGGCAATATACGGTATGGTAGGCGCCAGATGAACTTGCAATAAAGTGCTATAACCTTTCCCTAACATCCCTTTATAGATACCCGAACAAAAATTATGAACCGTTTTTCATTACTATAGAGAATGTAAAGGATCACGAAAGAAGTCGATTCAAGACAGCTATAAGTTTTTATTTCTGTTTTTGATAATCTTGTTTCTTCTTCTTCTTTATCGTGTGGGCAGTAAGGTCTCACGACCCCACACACCCTAGTGTCAGAGTTTCTAAACAGCCTCAAAGGCCTCTGACATGGTTTATTTGACGACCGCCATTTGACAGTTTTGTTTTTGACAATTAATGTCTTATTTAGATTCCTTATAGTTTTATCATAAAGTACTCATTTTGAAGAATGCTTTAGACTTACATTTTTTTTATTTTTATGATTATTGATATGCACGCGCTTGACCACTATCTCACCTGATGGTAAGCGATGATGTGGCCGAAGATGGAGCACGCTTGCCTAGAAGTAACCTATACACTCTTGAATTAAAGACTTCCGGGTTGTAGCTATCAGGAAACACAGACTCTGGCAGGGAAGAGAGGCTACAATGTTTTCTTTTGACACAGGAAATATATGATAAGAATATTCTTCTATTTTTGCTATATGACAATTTCCTTTTCCGTTCGATATATCTATAAATAACGTTACCTACATAAAGGCAATATGATATAATTTCCTTATTATTCCATATTCCTTATTCCTTTTACCCAAGAAATCAGATATCTGATAAAATATCCTGTGGCAGCTTAATTAGTGTATGAGAATTAGGTATTCTTTCATTATTTGTGATGCTCTCGAATATATTAAGTGTAGTAATTATACGTTAAAGACAAATGAGAAACAACACTTAATTATGTTTTTCGATAGTGTACTATTTATGTGTGTGTTTGTAACTATGTACTTTTTTATTTTATGTATTAACATCATTCGAACACAATAATAAATTGAAATAAACTATTTCTTTCTAGAGAAAAAAATTTAAAAGAGTCCAATTCCAATTTTATTCGTTTTAATTCATATATTGGAAAACGTAGTCATATAACTTTCATTAGTACTTAGACTCCTTCCACTCTGGGTGGAGCGGGATAGTGCCAGACTCTTACTGACTAAAACCCATCCGTGCTCCTCCTAGTGCCATTTGCGTTCCAGGGCCGCGGTGACTCTTTCGAACAAAATCCTTAATTCTTATTCCCATAGATCCAGGTTCTAAAGCAGAACATAACCCCAACATAGCTACATTAAATGTCCAACCAAGTCGCAGATTCTCCCGATAAGACTTTCACTAAAAACCTACGACATTGAAATCGTGAAACTTGACGCCTGAAAGACATTTTTTGGCCTGAACCAGCTATTTAGGCAAAGTGACGTTATCGGCCGTTTTGTGGCACAGCTTTAGGAAATTCATGAAAAATTCACGTAACATTTACACAACATACGTTGTTTTTCGATTTATTAGAGGAGCTCGTGGCTAAATAGTAACAGCCGCATAGATCGAACTTCAAGGTTAAGCAACCTTTACCGAGGTCGGTCTGTGGATGGGGGGCCACACATTACACAATGAGTTTCTTCCTATGTCCTGCAACGATTGAAAGGTTGAAATAAACAGTTTTCAGGCAGTGTACTGCAGTTGGTGGTGTCTATGTCGCAGTCAATTAGCTTTATCAGCCGTTTAATTGGTGGCCTAGCCTTTTCATTTGAATGCGCTGATTTTTGAGCAACCCAAGTGTCATCTTTTGTTCAATATCGTTTGATGACTTGCCCATGTCACTTATATCGTTGATTAAACGGCGCGGTTCAATGAAAAGGCTAGGCTTTTAGTGAAACAGCTGATTAAGCTAGTTGGCTGCGACATCTATTCTAGTTCAATCACAGATTTGATGCAACCAACTGCATCACACTGATTCAAAAGTGTTTTTAGGGTTCCGTACCCAAAGCGTAAAAACGGCACCCTATTACTGAGACTCCGCCATCCGTCTGTCTGTCCTTCTGTTTGTCTGTTACCAGGCCATCTCATGAACTGTGATAGCTAGACAGTTGACATTTTCACAGATCATATACTGTTGCCGCTATAAAAACAAATACTAAAAACAGAATAAAATAAATACTTAAGTGGGGCTCCCATCCAAGAAACTTAATTTTTTACGGAACCCTTCGTGCGCGAGTCCGACTCGTACTTGGCCGGTTTTTTACTTTTTAATCGTATAATATTTCCAGTTCTGTTTTTTTTTTAAAATAGAAACAAAGAATGAAAAAGGGTCAATATTTTATTATTTTGATATTTTTGTTTTACTGTAGGTATAGGAGCTACAGAACACCACTTTTAAAAATGACTACGCACTTCTGAAAACACCTGGATATAAAATAAGTACTGGTATTTACCTGCAACCGTTTAGACTGGAAGCCGACCCTAAATAGTAGGGAAAATACTCGACAGATTGCCTTGTAGGTAGATTGTAGATTTTCAAATTTAATCATTTTTTTTCCAATTGTATTCTGTTTTGCTTATTAGACTACCACAAATAAGTGGAACAGATCGCAGTAAAGACTTTGTATCAACGATGTATAGTACAACTATTTTCTTTATGTCCGTCGGCAATCATCGTATTTCCGAATACAAACGAATGTTAATTTCCATTTCGATAAATTATTAGATTTATCGTTTATAATCATTTGAATTCAGAACTCTAAGTACTTTATTTTTAAAAGTACACACGGAAATTTAAAACGCGTGAACCGGGTGGCACACCAGTGTGCCAGAGGCGCTTGACCGGTTAAAAATAACGGGCACATAATATCTCCAATTATTCTAACAAAACAGAACAATACATTTTCCTACAACAACAAAATAAATGATCAAATCTGGGAGAATCTAATACTACCTTATTGGTTGGCTCAATAAGCTACCTAACTACAGTGCCTCAGATATAATGAACTGCGCCCAATAATGGCCGAATGTTACATATGAAGGGAACAAAAGGAATTGTATAAGTTGTAAGTGGTTGGTTGTATAGCGAGATATGCTATGTGTAGCTACATGTAGGTAAGTTTAAATGGTGTTGATATTACAGTAATTGTATAATTCAGAGTAAAATAAGTTCTACACAGAGTAGAGTTGTACATAGAGTTACATGGCGTATCACGAGAGTTAGGTTAGGTTAGGCTGCGTTTCCACCTGAGAGAGATGGGTTTGTGAGAACCAATAGAATCGCTTCCGCTGAGCGAGGCTCGGTAAATGAAACGATTCTATTGATTCTTAAGAGCGTTTACGCGGTACGACATTTCATACAAACTTTCAAGTCCTTATTTTTCGAAATGAATAAACCGACTTTAACGAAACTAGGTATGCATAAGCTAGATATCCAGATCTAAATCCTAGTTAGTAGAGAAAATTTTCGAAAATAA
The DNA here is from genome assembly GCA_947386135.1 of Melanchra persicariae. Classification (NCBI taxonomy): domain Eukaryota; kingdom Metazoa; phylum Arthropoda; class Insecta; order Lepidoptera; family Noctuidae; genus Melanchra; species Melanchra persicariae. Next base: position 2,524,999 of record OX376657.1, on the reverse strand, counting down.
GAGTTCATGGGGAAAGATACAGTGATTTTAAAGTGTTCTATGAAAAGTAAAAAAGCTTTCTCTTTGAACTGTTTAACTTGGTAAAGTTCAATTAAAATCGATTCATTCATTTCGAAACGCCGTACGTAAAAACACATCCCTCGCTACGTATACTCGCACAACTCTGGTGGAAATGCAGCCTAACGGTGGCCCTGCCAGAGTTACGGATTTTGTTCGAAAGAGTTACCGCGGCCCTGGAAATCAAAGGGCACTAGGAGGAGCACGGATGGGTTTTAGTCAGTAAGAGTCTGACACTCCCTTCCGCTGCGCCCAGAGCGGGAGATTTCCCATACATTAACATACCGAAGATTAGGCCGAGACCTATATCATCACCACGACGACTTTGCGAGGAGCGCACGACTACGAAGTTTTTTTTTTTGGACGTTGCCACTCGCAGATTCGGCTGTCAACTGCTTAACCGGACTATCCTGTAGTCACCTTAAATGGATTTAGGGCCTACAACCAGGGCTAAAAGCTACGACTGAGAAGAAAATGATAGACAACATTAAAAAAACTGAGAAGAAATCTTGTCATTGTAAAATATAACAATAATATAATAAGTTAAGGGTTAATCTGCCCTGAGTAACCTTGCCAAGGCAAAACACAGAAGATGTATGAGAAGTCCACAAATAGTGGCTGAAACTTACATCACTTGCTCACTGGTGTAGTTTTAAAGCAAAATGACTTGTATCACAACAGAAAAATACTAACAAGATCTTTGAACAACAAGACGTCTACAAAAAAGAAACAAGTAATTATTTCTAAGAAATCTATATCGTACTTCACAAAAAACAGTAATGATGAGGCCCAAGAAAACACGCAACCTTATTATCTAAGGAAAAACAGGAAAATATATATATTTGTATACACATTTCGTATGGTTCATTGAGTTTCACATCTGGCGGTCCTTGTGAGGGATCCAGAGAGGAAACTGAAGTTATTGGTCAAATAGAAAATCGTTGACCGTAATTGCAGGTTTTGGCGCGCTGATTGAAAATGAGGAACAGGAAAATATTGGTCTTCTGTAAGTTGGAGTGTGATTTTATTGATTTAAATTGACGAGCACGTGCAGAAAGCGAAATCCAGATACTTAGTTGAAAGATTTCTATGGATATAGAAGACTAGCATCTTGTACGCGCACATCCCGTTTATCTCGTTCCCGTAAGATTTTCCCGTTCCCGTTAAGCCTATAGACTTCCTCATAAATGTGGCTATCATATACAAAAGGAATTTTTCAAATCCGACTGGGAGTTCCAGAGATTAGCGTGTTCAAACAAACAAACAAACTCTTCAGCTTTATTTAGTTCTTTTTCAATGACGACACGGTTGGCGCGGTAGTTGAGCGATCGGCTGCTGCGCTGCGTGTCGCGGATTCTATTCCCGCACGGAACAAATATATGTGTGTTTAAAAGTATTTTTGTAAACGCACCCACGATACAGGAGTAATTCCTAGTGTGAGGCAACATTTTTTTTTGTCCAAAAAAAAAACATCTTTTTCTCGTTGAATAGAGATAGAGGTGGTCGTGACAAATGGGATATATTTTATAAGATATTAAAAATATACTTTACACGACAATCGTTCTTTCTTTCTTCATGCTACGCGTACCACCACTGCGGGGTGAAAAACAGCAATACCAGTCTTGACAAAATTGGATTATCATATCTACCAGAAACGAAGCTAAGTCGTCTTGCAGTTATTAATTAAGCAAGTCTTATTTGCACCACCGATAAATTGCATTTTTATTAAAAAAGAACACCCCATATAATTCAACCCACATAAAAAAATCTATCCGGATAGACACCATTCCTAACACCCACCATAAAAAAACACTTTTTAAACCAACTCAAAGACACTAACGTATCACCAACCGTATTCAGTTGTCATAAAAAGTCTGTTTTACCGACACATAATGGTAAACTGTCGGTAAGAAGTGTAGAAGGAAAGGGGCCATTAAGATAAGTTACGGTGGTACATTACTTATGCAGTGACCACCTTTGACGGTCGTACCTACACGCACTTCTATAACCACTGTCCTATTTAACGTTGGACAGTGTTTATTTTTTACAGGGTGTTTTTGTTGGGTATTAGTCGGGTTGTGTACTGTGGGTGTAAAAGAAACAGTTTCTATTAAATTACCAAGTGCCTATTACTCGTATATCTCATGAAATGATGTAAACGGTGATTCGATCAAATCCCTAAAGTACAGCTTGGCAAAAAAGAGTTTGGGAAAAATTAGGGCGCCACTATCTCACTTAACGCACCATATGGGAAATCATTTAATCAAATCGTTAAACATAAATGTGGAACAATAAACGTTACTCAAATTCTAACACTTGTCGGCCAAGTAGTGTCGACATCATAGGTTTCCATTTAGTAAAATATTTAGTTCCATTTGTCACCACATCATACTCTTTTTTGCCAAGCTGTAGATCAATATTCACGAGAGAATCTAAAACACTTTAGATATAAAAGTTTTCAGATTTATCGACTTAAAGTCAGAGCAATGGAAAAATAACACGGCAAAATGTCTATTTCTCAAATAACATTGTTCATAAAATCGTTTAAAAAGTCCATCGTAACGTTGCGTGTTCTGAGCGTAGAGAGAAGACTAAGTTCTATACGTAGAGCTAATCTGTTGAGTATTTTATTGAATCGCTACCAATAATATGGAGCCAAAGTTAGGTAACATTTTGTTAATAAACGTTGAATCAGAAAGGCAATTTTCTTATTTAATAAGCAATTAAATTCAATTCACAATAATTATCATCGTAGCAAAAATCAATGTCTCAAGCACTAATGTATTTTTGACAGTTTACGACTACGATACGATTGTGAACGATCCTCAAGCATACAAGAATTGCCCCTCAAAAATGAAATAGATTATTTCTCAAGACCAAGCCTTGATTTTATCATTCATTAAGACCCAAAAGGCTTGATTGAAAACACCACAGTACACAAGAACGAAAAACATTACGGTCACTAGTATTTTCACGACCAAAAATAATACAATCACACTATTTGCAAAATCCTGTACCGATTCAAGAAAAAGTTTAAATCTACGCAAGTGGTTTAAAGCCTCGTTCACACTGATACAGCCGCTGGCGCCAGTCACTGGCGGGTGCATTAGCAGCGCAGTTTGAAGTCGCATAAATATTGTTTACACAAGCAGGATGCGAAATCGAGGGTAATGTTTTACACCTACTCAGGCATTTATGAGTGTCATTTATCGTGGATGATATAAGTAATCAGTTGTTTTGATGAGATGGTTTAATAGTTACGTTAGTTTTACAGTTGTCACTGAAATGAAGATAAAAAAAGTTCTTGAAGATGTTTCCGTAATCGTGAATGACATTCAAAATATCTAGTGACGAGTATTTTGAATCGTGCACACGGTTAAAAAAAGGTAGCAACGAATTCTACAAATACATTCCTGTTGAAGAATCTATATAGCTGAGGAGTGAAATCTATGTTTTGTGATAGCTACGACCTGTGGTTTTTATGTCAAGAGCGAACCGGTTACTTTTAGGCAAGTGTGCTAAACGGATTTGAATGAAACTTGGCACATGGATAGACCATGTCGTAGAATAGGTCAAAGAATTATTTTCATCGCGGGAGTATTTTCCCTCTGGATGATTTTCTGCTTTCACACTGGGTAAATAACAAATAATATTTCGACACAGAAGAAAATTGTCATTATTGCTGATAAAAAATCACATCGGGCGACGATTTATTAAAGCAGAAATTATAAGCGTATACGTAATAGTTACATAATATTTGATCTGTAGTAACAGATCAAATATTATGTAACTATTACGTATAGGCTTATAATTTAGTAGCTAGTAAGCCGGCGTACTTCCAATAATAATAAAATTATGTTCCGAACCTATAATAAAGGTCTGATAAATGATTGCTAACCTACTACATTAAGTGACCGTTACCTATGATTAAGTGTTATTACATGTATGTGTACATTAAGTTCTGTTATTGTAGTACAAGATCTTAAGGTTGCTACCGAGTGTTAGCTGAAAGTTAAAAGTTCGAGTGGAAGATTACATTATTACTATACTCCGAAGACTTGTTATGTCGTAGCTTCAAAAACTACAGTAGCGTTTGCATTGTACCAGTACACATCACTTGTGCTCTAAAACCTTCTCAGATTCGTTGCATCAGTCTTAAAACCTTTTATTTCGTGTTTTTAAAGGCAACTCATTACCGACAGCTACCAGCTGAAAATATAACTCCAACTTACTATTTAAAAAGACACAAAACAAAACAGTTAATATATAAAAATGTATTGCCTGATTAGAAATTCTCTATAGAAAATTACGAATCTGCCAATCAATATTTTAACTCATAATATTATTATGTTTAGTTTGTTTTTTTTTATAAGCCTGCGTGTTCAGTGTCAGCGATAAAATTCTCTTTTATCCATTCTAGTTTTTACAGTAAAGATTCCTCCGGGAAAACTTAATCCTTGATCACCAATCCGCGTCCAAAAGCAAGTTTCGTACAATAAGACCACTTTTTTTATTTCTATCACAGCAAACCATCAATTTATCACAGGTATTCCCGACCACTGAGCATAAACCCTTTAACGTGCGGAGAGTTATACTGAATAGAAACGTGGGTATAAGTGACCGAATAAAATGTCGGCTGTTAGAAAAGTAAGGGTGCGTTTACACGGCTTGTCATCTCGACAATACCGAGGAATATATGGCAATCTTTAATAAGTAAGCAAATTCATCATCATATCAGCCGAAAGACGTCCACTGCTGCACATAAGCCTTCCCCAAGTGTCGCCACAACAGCCGGTCCTGTGCGTCTTGCATCCAACGGCTACCCACGACCCTAACCAGGTCATCGGTCCACCTTGTGGGAGGCCTTCCAACGCTGCGTCTTTCGGTACGTGGTCGCCATTCAACCATCTGTTTTGCGAGCAATGTGCCCTGCCCACGGCCACTTCAATTTGACGATCCTTCGGGCTATGTAGTTCGAAAATAAAGGGAGTAAAAAAGAGCATTCTCATTTTTAGTGATTAATTGATTGATTGCTGTGATATATTTAGCAATATAGAATACATAATCAGTATTTAACGTTCCCATTGCTGAGGTATAGGGCTCCTCGTAGTGGGATTCAGTAGGCCCTAATCTACCACTCCGGCTCAGTGCAAGGTGAATAAGATTTTCTTAGCCTTAGGTAATTTTGCCTCTAATTGCTTCATAATATTTATTTATTTAAGCTTATTTACAGTAGTGGTACATAGGTGGCCACAAGGCTGATTTTTCAATAATCTGATACCTTATATCGAAAGAATTAAAAATGACAGATTGAGATATATTGTTTATGCAAAAGCTGTTCAATCACCATATTTTATAATAAAGAATTAAGAAAATAAAGTTTTATAAAAAATATTTTATAATGAAAAATAACTACATAAACCTAATACTAGAAAAGTTTCAATAAAATGTATAACAAACTTGCAATCCAGTATACCTACAAACTGGATGCTTGTTTTGTCCAATCTACCTGTTTAATTTGCCGGGCCCTAACCGGGTTTCATGTTGGAACTTACTTACATATATGTAACAACTAAAATGTACACAATGACATGAATGCAATAAGGAGTTTGAGTTTTGAGTTTATATTTATGCCTCAGATAAAAGCTATAATATGACTAAAAAAAAATCAGTCCATTATCTCGCATACTACTTGAGAATCTTTGGACAATTATAAAGATTGCCTTTTCCCTTCGGCAACAATTGCTGAAAGAATTGCTGATGTAAACGTAGCTTTATGGCAAACTACCGATTTAGATTCCAAGGGACGTTCCGTGAGAAAATAGTGTATTATAGACGCCGTTTTCTTTCACATTTAATGTTATTGTAAGTTTTTGTTTGGTAAATCCTTGAGATTTGGAGTTTTTTATTTGGATATCAGAGATAGGCTGGCTAAAAAATAGATTGCCTCGTTCTTTGAGTGGCTCATAGGGTTAAGCAATTCTTCTAGGAATTGGTTTTGTACGAATATTATTTCTGATGAAATGGAAGGAGTGGTAGGAATAAGGCTAGTAACGCGATATTTTGAATAAAAAATAACTTTTTGTGCAATTTGATGAAGTAGGTATTCACAAAACATAGTTGTCTTTTAACTTCGAGTTAGTTGGTACGGGTTACCAACTAACTCGAAGTTAAAAGACAACTACGCCAGTATGTATCTCAGGCCACCTATGTATCAAATATTGTTATTAAACCTCATCTTGGCAACTAACTCAGCTAACAGATAACTCTGGTTTGGATTGTTCAAGTGGCCCTTACACATCGCATGTGCCTAACCTTTTCCTAACTTTATTGGGGTCGGCTTCCAGTCAAACCGGATTCAGTTGAATACCAGTATTTTACGTGGAGCGGCTGCCTACCAGACCTTCACAACCCATTAACTGGGTAACCCGGTACTTCTTGGCAAGACTGGATTCAGATTTACTGGCTTATGACAATCCGTAGTGACTGCCAAAGATCTACAAATGACAGCCGGGACCAATGGCTTAACATGCTTTCCGAGGCACGGAGGAATCTCGGTGTGTTGAAATGGTCACCCATCCATTGACTGATCGACCCGTGTGGCTGTTATTATTTAGCCACAAGCTCCTCCCAAGTGGTCCTCACACGTCAAATAGAAATCCACACATCTTTTCAAAACATGTAGTTAAGTATTATTTGTATAAATAGCAATACCAACGCAATATACCCAAAATAGTTCGCCAACGCCATATAGGCGAATGTGAAACAGAGTTCATTAGACACGGCTCTTAATTAAATAGTACCGTTGACATAATCACTTTGAACTTTCTCTCGAGGGATACTCGGATATTAACCCTAGTGACATAAATATCCCTGTATTATGTACTGTAATTATATTAGAGGGATAGGCCAGTTTTATTTTGGGGATTAGTGAGTTTGGTGAAAATGGTTGGGCTGTTAAATTATGGATATTAATGGCAGATGTCCGTGTGTGGGTTAATGATATTTAGTAATATTGTAGTGTACGCCTCAGAGGTTCGTGGAGTGACTAGTCCATGAACCTCTGAGGCGTTTTTTTTATGGATGAGAAATCATCAAATGACTGTTCCTCTGGTTGGAGCGGAAAGGAGTGACCGACTCTTACTGACTAAAACCCATCCGTGTTCCTCCTCATGCCCTTAGCGTTCCAGGGCCGCGGTGACTCTTTCGAACAAATTCCGCAACAACCTCTCAGTGAAGATTGTCATCTTCACAGGGTCTTGGATATAAAAGTAGCCGAAAATCGATCTCATGGCCGTACAATTGAAGAAGTCTGTGTCCAATTCCCAGCAATGAAATGCTATAGTTAGGCTTATAATGGAAAATTCATACAACTATAACTAATATGACATAGTTGTCAAAAAATAAAAGGCCCGTTTTGACAGCAGGACACAACAAAGAGATTTATTTCAGGTCTTTTTCATACTTACTAGTAATTTTGTATCCTGCTATCAAAACAGGCTTTTTATTGTTTAACAACTTTAACATCAAATGATATTTATTTTGTAAATAACATAAAAATATCACTTTCCAAGTCAATCTTGTTTGTCAACGTGGGCGATACTCATAGAGCTCGAAGCCAATTTTATCATTACACGTTCCTGAAGCATTAAAGCACTTTGCTTTCAACTAAAATAGCTTTGATCGAATTAACCTTCACAACTTTGTTTAACATTTTATTTATGTATCTTATCGTTACCTAATAATCCTATGATTTAATAAAATATCTTAAGTCGCCGAAACGAAAGCGTAAAGTTCCTCATGAATATTTATACCTCCATGTAGGGCATAAACAGCTTATGACTAACGATGTTTCTAGCTTCCAAGCTGGTTTTAGAAATTCATTATGAACATATAGGGCAGCTTCGTCACCGAATTCTGCTCGAAACTCACATGATCTAGAATCATCTAAAAGGCAGACAACGAAGAAGTATCGTACATACATACTGAGTAAGGTGACTAGTTGACAATAAATAATGTAAGTACCTTGGGCCCTTTATTGGGCTAGAAAAGGTGTTGTTATCACAAAGGTTTACATCAGTAACGAAGATAACGCTCCACTATGCTTGCTTAAGACCTTTTGTAAACCTGGGGGTCAATTCTACTAATTTTTAAGCAACGCATTCGCATTTCAGTCACAATCTGTCAAAAATGTATGGAACTTGAGGCTTTTTTGACAAATTGCGGCTGAATGAATGAGAACGTTGTTTTAAAATTAGTAGAAATTGGTCTTTTGGCAGTTCTTGCAAACAAGGCGCTTATTAGGCCAACGCCAAGACAATAGGAGATATATTCAGCCTGTTTGCTTTTTATTTCTTCCGACTGTTTCTTGTTTATGGTCATCGTGGATCAGGGGGTCTACTCTCTAAGCTCGAAGTCCGTAGTTTCGGCCTTAGTGTCAGGCGTTTTCTACTCAGTATCACCTACGGACTTACAATTAGTCCCGAACCCGAAATAAGAATGAATAACAAAACGATTTGACAGTTTTCTTTTTGGAACGAAGTTCCTTATCGCGCGTTGTAAAAGGGGGCTAGACGGAAAAAATTCTTACGAAAAGTTGTCACGACACTTTTTGCTATAGTAAGCTATTGTAAGCTGTGCGGCGTCGCATGTTTCTCTGTCTGTCTCTCTCTCTCTTATAGAAAGCAAGATATTTGTTAATAATAAAATAACAACAACAACAACAACAACAACAACAACAACACAACACACAACAACAACAACAACTTTTCATCATGGGTGTCATTTTCATAGTTTTCAGGGTCGCTAATAACGATTACCGGGTCAAAATCGAAATCCAAGATGGCGCCCACGAGATTTGACAACTTTTCATCATGTGTGTCATTTTCATGGTTTTCGGGGTCGCTAATAACGATTACCGGGTCAAAATCGAAATCCAAAATGGCGCCCATGAGATTTGACAACTTTTCATCATGGGTGTCATTTTCATAGTTTTCAGGGTCGCTAATAACGATTACCGGGTCAAAATCGAAATCCAAGATGGCGCCCACGAGTTCTCACAACTTTTCATCATGGGTGTCATTTTCATGGTTTTCGGGGTCGCTAATAACGATTACCGGGTCAAAATCGAAATCCAAGATGGCGCCCACGAGTTTTGATAACTTTTCGTCATGGATGTCATTTTAATGGTTTTCGAGGTCGCCGACAGTGAATTTTAATCCTAATGAATCTTGCCTCTTGACCTGAGGTGCACTTCAGTGACTGCTACTGAAACTTTTAGACGAGTTGCTTTTTATTAATAAGAATGTGTAGTGTATACATTTTATTGGAAAGGAACTTCGTTCCATCCGGGTGTCCCTTGACACCTCTCAAGTTTTTTTATTATTATTATTATTGATAGGCACGTGCTTGACCACTATCTCACCTGATGGTAAGCGATGATGTGGTCGAAGATGGAGTACGCTTGCCTAGAAGTAACCAAGTAAGTAAGTACTTAGTTCGAGTACGGAACTAATCGCAAGTCCGTAGGTGATACGGAGTAGAAAATTTAAAATTGAAATTGTTTGTGGCTGATATGATATTGCGACTTGAATTCAATTCAATTCAATAGTAGAATAATAGATAAAATAATAATTAGATCATATTAGAGTAGTGGAATTTCAATAGTTTTAACTAGGTTGCAAATGTTTCATCTCAGCATTTTGACTGTTCGAGTAATGAAAAATAGTGAAAAAAGTGGCTCGACAGTTTTTTCTTGTTTGCTGAAACAAAAACTTCAACATTTGCACATCTACAGGGTGTTCCAGAAGTGCTCGGTCATATTAAAGGGTGATGTTGGGTGGTTAACATACATTAAGAAAAAAATTGCAGGAACAAAAATTATTGCAAATTTTACGCTCTTTTTGATCATAGAACATCATTGATAGAAACCGAGATAATAGCGAAACACCGATTTTTGTGACCTTTGACCTTTAATAACTTATGACGCAGACACGAGACTTTATGAGACTTTTGATAAAACATTTAGAACACCAAGGTATTATCTCTCATTCTGAGGTTGACCTATTTTTATGCTCATTTGACTGGACTATCAGGTACGAGTATTAGGGTTTACAATTGAGTGATGATGACATCTGTGACTTATTAGGAAAAATCCTGGATTTAGTGCAAAACTCTTTAAACAAAACAAAATGTGATAGTAAACGGTTTTTTTTTATTTTTTTTTTATTGTTAGTTAAATTATAATACAGAGGTGTTACTTAATACTAAACTCGCCAAACTGTTACGTTTGATGGCGAGAGGCGCTCTTTTACACAACAATGACCCACATTATGTTACATACCTAGATAACTATATAATACTATATATCGTTATGATTTTTTTTATGTATTTACTTCTGAACAATCCTGTATAATGTTTTTTAATTTTGTCTTAAGTGATTCTTTACTAATTTTTACTTTTTCTCTTAGTAAATCTATTTTGTTAAACACTTTAGGTACCAGATACTTAGATGTTCTCTTACCATAATAATTTGTTGTCTTTGGTTGAACCAGTTTGTTCTCTCTAACCCTACGTGTGTTGTATTTGTTTTTGACATTAATTTTATATAATTTATATAAAACACATAGGAGAATCCTCCTATCTTTTAGAAAAGTAATGTTCACTTCCTGACGCCGAGAAGATGAAATGTCTGTATTACTGGTGTGAAAAAAAAACCTGTAGATTTTGCTTACTTATCAATTTTTAAAACAATGATGAACAACTAGTAGGGGTCAAAAAGCTACGCAACGTGCCGCGACGTGCCGCGATGTGTCGCGCTGCCACTATACCGCGTCAACGTTATTGTGACTTTGCGCATAATTAATGTTAATGTGTTATGGGATTTCCTTTTATGCTGGTTGCATTTGGTATTAGATTTCAGTTTGGTGGGTGGTATTTTTATTAAAATATTTACCTATTAAAAGTATCAGGAAATAAGATGTTTAATAAGAACTTAGCAAGCCTCAGCTCACCGAGTTCATAAGAGCGGATTTCACCAATGAAACTGAACGCGATCAGTACATCTAAACTGCGTTCAAGAGCTGTCAGCGTCAATATTCCATAGAAAAATAGTGACACTGACAGTAAATTGAGATTTTTATACGTAGGACTTTTTTAAGCATGTGTTTATTGTTATTTTATAGAGTAGGTTATAGGTACCGACATTATGTAACTTTTACATATTTTATTCAACAAAAGTCCTGAAATAACACGTAATGTAGGAGTGCATCCTACTCGTTAGAACCACATCTACAATTGTGTTTTAAAAGCCTTATTCAAATTATATTCTTGAAAAGTAGAAAGTAACGATTTACGTATCATAGGCGTTCGAATATCTATTTTTAGCTACAGATTCTTCCCACATGATCGTCGGGCAACGTTTAAAGACGTCAGAAGAGAGGTGGGTACAAGCACCGCCTCCGCTGAGCCGACTGTCTGACGCCTTCTGCGGATTATCGTTTGTGCGTAACTCTAGCGTTGTGAGATGAGAAATCATCAAATGACTCCTTCCGCTCTGGGTAGAGCGAGAGGGAGTGTCAGACTCTTACTGACTAAAACACATCCGTGCTCCTCCTAGTGCCCTTTGCGTTCCAGGGCCGCGGTGACTCTTACATCAACAAAATCCGCAACCCTGGGTGTAAATCTGGATTTTGCTTAGTTTTAGTTATACAGGTTGTTCCAGAATTGGGTGGTAATATTTAAGGGTGATCTTGGGTTGCTGTTATACATTAAGAAGACGTAGACGCAGCGTTGGAAGGTTTCCCACAAGAAACATAGGCCGGTAAGGGTCGCTGGTAGCCGATGGATGCGAGACGCAGAGGACCGTGCGTGTGGCGACACTTGGGGGAGGCTTATGTCTAGCAGTGGACGTCTCTCAGCTGATAGAATGATGATGAATAATATATAAAATATTTCTGTTTAAAACTCTAATTAGTTCATCACTTCAGGCCTTGGCATATAAAACTGTGAGAAATCTCGACATTCATATCTTATCTGTCACGTAAACAACTGCTATTAAAACCTTATCATTACAGTCCAATGTGTACTAATGAAAGTACCGTTTAAATATTACAGAACAGAATATTTTTCTTATAACGTACCTACTTAATATACCGGGTGTTCCAGAAAGGTGGGGTCATATTTAAGGGTGATGTTGGGTAGCTGATATTCATTTAGAAAAAAATGTCAAATAAAAAAAAATAGATTTTTTTCAAAAAATTGGACCAGTAAATACGACTTAAAACTTCCGAAGAAATAACTTTTCAAGCAGTCTGATGGAGTTAGTGACATCAAATCTGTGATTGAACATAAGTAAATTCCACTAATTGTATCAAACTGCTCGAAAAATAATATTTTCGTAACTTTTAGTCGTTTTTTCTGGTCGAATTTATTGAAAGACATTTTTTCCGTAATGTATAAACAACTACCCAATATCACCCTTACATATGACCACACCTTTCTGGAACAGCCTGTGGAGATTACGTTTAGGTAAACCACATTTTATTTCTATTTATAAATCTACTAGTCTAAATAGGTTATTTATGTAGGCACTAGTACTACCCCCCATCCAGTGGCGGATTAGCCGTATAGCAAGAGTAGCAATTGCTACGGGCCCCGCGTATTGGGAGGGCCCACGCTTAGAATTAGGTGCAAAATGTGCTGAAAATCAGTGTCAAATACGAGTCCTACTTCCTACAATACCTACTGAGCAATGGCCGTTTTGCGATATGTGGCGCAAGTTTTCCCAACCTATAAAAGTCTCCAATTATGTTTGTGCATTTATGTTATGGGTCACACTTCGCGCCAAAAAAACTATTTACTACCCGTACGCCTTAACTTGGCATCTGTCTCGAATTACGGTTTGACATTTTAATTTAAATTGAAGAATTCGATTTCGATAAAATAATATAAACGCAACGGTAAAGGTGATGCTAACGCGCGTATGTTGTTTACATTGAAATAGAATTTTTCAATTTAAATTATAACCTCAAAACGTCATTCGAAATTTGTCGAGCCAGTTGCCAAGTTAACGCGTACGGGATATATCTTTCTTTTCTTTCGAGCTAGCATACCGTATGAAATCTAAGCTGCCCTGGATACGGTCCAGATAGAAAATGTAGGAAAAACATATGGGCTCAGACTTAGGGGCCCCGCGGCCCGTGAGAAAAATAGAGCGCGGCAAAAAGTTATTGGACTTGAAATAGATTTATGATCATTGTATTTATGACTGGGGCTTGTTAGCATCACGGCTCAGTTAGATTATAACAAATTAGCGTCAAACATAATTATTCATTAACACTTTATCTGACAGAAAAGGGAATGAGACCTATAAATTATGTTTTTTTTTATATAAATAGCATGTTTAAATTTATTTAACCTGCTGTAAGTAGATTTTTTTTATAAAATTGTTAATTTGTGCTTAAATTAAATAAAAACAACAAATAAAACGTGTTAAAAACTTACTCCTTTAAGTAAACTTTGTCAAAAATCAAAGTTACCTAAACTAGAGCTTAGTTTTAACATTTTAATTATGGCGTTCACATTATTCTTATGACTAATGTAATTTATTGAAATCTTGCATTGCTCTGTTTGTTAAAAATACCCTAACTAGTAATTAACTTGCGATCACAGGCAACGAATGCACCCGCAGTTAGTCAAACGACGCACGACAATGGCGAACACTAAGTTTCGGCGGGCCAAAGCTTTGGTATATTTTTGGCCGAAACCGAAACTGTGGCCGAAACCGAAACCGAACTTTCGGTCGGTCTTTAATTATTTATACGTAAGTACAACGTTGTCATAAGTTGCCATATAATTACTCGAAGTTAACTAACAATGTTTTATATTTGAACGCGTTTGGGTATAGTTAAGAAAAATCATTGATTAAATAACATATTTGACAATCTCGGGTTCAGGGGTCCGGTTCATAGTTAGGTGAACGAGGGGCCGAAGCTAACTCGCGAGGCCACGTTTGAAATTTCAAATATAGTATGGTACAACAGACGATTATTCCTGTATGCACTATGAAAGTAGGTATACCCAAAGATACTCCCCGGCTAGTGCAGGACTATTGCAGAATATGGAATATAATATCGTATTGTTATGGTATGTACCATCATTCACAAACAAATGTTTTATAATATGTCTTAACAAAGTCACTGACCTCATTGGTGTTCCACCGGTGTCTCTGTGCTGCGAAGTGTTCAGCTCTGGGCAGGCTCTCCAAATTCTCTGGTAATTTGATAGGCTCGCCATCTGGAACAATGACACATAAAAATTTAGTAAAATAAAATGTTACTTTAAACGGTTCATTTGTTGAAAAAAAAACATTAATTGCGACTGTCCGCCTGCGTTGAAAAGGTCTACTATACTTGCCGTCTGATATTGTCTTGTGTCATCTGAGAAATTGGAGTAAATAATACATCCACCTGTTGACCTAGCAAACTAGGAAAAACGGGTGATGATTTTGTCTTCCGAATGAAACTTTCAAGACGAAATTTAGAAACAGAGATTGATTTTTCACTTTCTATAGCAAACTTGGAATTCCTCTCACTATCTCCCTGAACTGTTTTTCGAAAAAGTTCTTTACTAACTTTTTTATGTCTAGGTATCTTGCGTTTGCGTATATCAAGTTCCACTCAAATCGGTTCATGCATTTCGAAGAATAAGTTTGCAAGTTTTTATGAAATAAGGTGAGAAGTAAAACTCTTAAAAAACATCGGTGGAATCTCCTAAAGAATACTCACAAATGACCTTATCTTGTCGTTTGCCTTTTTTATTGAGGAATGGGCTTGCTCTTGACCTCGATCACGCCTGTTTCGAAATCGATAGATGAGGTCTATGGAACGAGCGTGCCCAGAATATGCCTGTTCACTCTTGCTTTGAAGATTTTTTTATTTTTTTATTAAGTAATGGGCTTGCTCTTGACCTCGATCACGCCTGATGGAGAGCGATAGATGAAGTCTATGATGGAGCGAGCGTGCTCAGAAGATGCCCTATTCACTCTTGCTTTGAAGGCAGACGGGTTATATGTGGAAGGGAACACAAACGCTGACAGAGAGTTCCACACTCTGGCTGTGCGCATAATGTAGAGGAGAAAAGCTGAGTACGACTAGTCGGGACATCGACCAAGTGCGAATGGTATCCAGCAATACGTCTGGTATTCCGGTAGTAAAAGCGCACGAAACGAAAAGTGGGATCAGGCCGTGGAGTTACTCCGAAGTACAGTCTGTAGAAGGCAAGCAACACTACGCCAATGAGCCAAGCTGTGAAGCTTAGCCTCGCATAAAATTAATATCTACTTATAATATCTTTGCATCAGACACCAAAGTTCCGTATGGTAACGGACGTAAAAGAATAGCACCATCCCATCACTTCCCGTAGGTGTCGTAAGAGGCGACTAAGGGACTCACCAGAGAATGGACAGCAGCATTTTCTGTAGGTTCAATGCTATAGCTACACTGCGATCGCCAACCCGCCTGCCAAGCGTGGCGATTATAGCAAACCCACCCATTTGGGGGAGGCGTGGACGTCTTTCGGCTGATATGATGATGTTGATGATGATGAGGATGAAGAGACACCAAAGTAAGAAACCCACGAAAGACAGTCACAGATGGCAATCTATCCAGGGCCCCAAGTCTGCTATTTTTTTATAAATTCGTCATTCCAACACGATCCCATTGTCATTTTGCTATAAGTTCGTAATCTGCTAAATTCATAATGGTCGATCATTGGTCGGTCAATGGTCTCGTAATAGAATCGTGGTTCTAAATATTCAATGTCTTTGAAAAGCAATGACTGCACAATGACGTTCTAATGGTAGGTCACTGATCGAAGGAACTGTCAAAATTTTAGCAGATTACCGCATACGTCTATCATTCATTTGTCATTATGTACGAGATTACCATTCTATGACGTTTCTTTCAATGGAGTGTCAGTGGTTGACCATTGGAAAGTCATAATGACGCTTTCATATTAGTAGATTACCAAACTTGTCAAAATCAACAATTATGAGATCAATGATAGACCATTCTGACACTATTGTAATAGCAGACTTGAGGCCCAGATCTGAAAGTGATCTAAAGCACCTATTTTCAAATTTAAATTTAAAAAATTTAACTAAGAAAGTCACAACTCCTTACAAAATGCCTCATACATTTCTGTGCGCATAACTCGACAAAATGTACTGAACAGCTGATTTTGTTTGCATAGTAAAAGTTGTTCATAATGATAAGTACAATATTGTGTTTATTCTGATACACGTTGTATATACACACAATACACAATACTATATATACACACAATATTATACTCGTAATATATATTTTTTTATATAAAAAAATAATAAAGGTGACTTTCACCGTTGATACATCAATTAAACGTGTGTAAATTTTCTTTGTATCTGATATCACAGTATCACCCAGCACAGTCAGCCACAACGAGCTGGTCATCTATCTAGATCTACAAGTGATCTAGAGCACCCATGTCCGACATGAGTTGTAAGTGAAACAAGAGAGGAACTAATCGTTACTATAAATCGAAGAGATCGAACTGAGCAAAACGACCCGCTACCGTTCTATTGAGAGGGAATGTGATATTGATAAACTAGAATAAATATACAGGAGGTAACGCCAAGGTGCAAACCTATTTCAAAAAGTTCTTTTTCCCATAGAAATTAACAAATTTCTTCAAGGATAGCATAGTCATTTTGATCAGCTGATGATGACCAAATGTCAATCTAATTATTGGGTTTCCATGCTGAAAATTGACATTTAGAAAACGTTGAAGTACTCCTCCATATCGCTGTCGTCCGGAAACGTGCTAATATGTTGATTAGATAAGTTTCTTAAATATTTTATTATCGTCATCGCTTCAAGCCCACAAAAATAATCCAGGTACTTTATATTTTATATACTGTTTGCTACCTAATACCATGTATATGGAGGTAAATAAGAAGTTCGTACGACTCACATCAAAGGTCGGTTGAGCCAATTAAAAAATACTCAGGTAATATAATCCTCTGTGTGGATACGATCCGTCACATTACTTATACAAAAATAGCTGCTACTCATTATCCTCCTAAACAGAAATATATCTCTGTCTTCACACCCTCAGACACAAGTTGGTGACATTTTGGAGGTAGCGGAACAGAGAGTAAAGTCCCACGTACCACCGTTGAAAAGGGAGGATCCTCCGACTGGACGGTTGTTGGTGTCCGGTGGGCAACTGCCCGAGAGTTGATATTCGGGCTTTGCATATGTTCTAATTGCACGGTAAACTCTAATATCGTGATTTAGCATTTAGTCAAGCTAGTTCGCAGCTGTCGAGATAGATGGCGCTGCGAATCTCATTTGTTGATTCTGCTCTGCTACGTAGATTTTTTTGTGGCGGTATTAATATCGCCTACAACATAAACAGTATGCCCACTTCCTTAGGAACCACACAAAACAATTAAGCACCTTACAAATTCAAACTTCAAGTACTAAGTCCTACTAGAACTAGGGTAAGGAAGTAAATACCTCAGTCCAAATAACAATACATGCATGGTGCAAGTATGCCAAAACTGGTAGACGGAGGCACAGAATATAACAGAAGGTTAGTTCTACACAAAGAGCGAAAGCGCACGCACGCAGACACGCTTCACATACAGCGAGTTTAAACGTATTCGTTACTGGCATTATGATATAATATAAAGTATAATATATAGTAGAAAGAAACAACACCAACATAGTTGAGAAAAAGCAAATGATGATTACTGTATGTATGTGGGCCTTTTTGTAGGCCGCCCATTGTGTCACCCTATGTAATTTTTCACCTATATTGTTTGTAACTTATATAATTATGGTGTACATAACAAAGAGTATTCTATTTCACTCTCCGCTTCTTTTTTTCGAGTTCATGGTCAACAACTTCGATGTTTTAGATCTAATAGATGGTTACTAAGTCCCCGAAAATGCAAAGGTGAATGGCGTAAAGATATATGGGAAATAGGGAATATGCACGAAAAAAATATTTGTTATCTACACAGTTTATCTCAAAATATACAAAAATATAATATCAACAGTGAAAATAGAATCAAAATTGATCGAGAAGATAATTATATTACTGTTTTTAACAAATATATCTGTGCCCCTCGCGAAGACGCCGTTTTCCGTCTTATTTGACGTCAGAGTTCGTATCGAACCTCTCTTTCTAATTTTCAACTTTAAAGCTTTTTAACGTCAGCGCTGATGAAGGTATTTTAAAAAATATTTCATAACTGTTTACTGGAACTAATAAGTATTTAATTTTGCAAATAAAAAAATTGCATGCAAATTCTCAATTGGGAAGAAGTTCAGCTCAATACACATTGTAGTGCTGGCCAATGTGTATAAAGCTGAACTTCTGCACATTCTATCTATGGCGTAAGTATTCAAGCTATGCTGAGTAGAGGTGAGGAATTCTCAGCAGACGGACATAAATTGTATCCGCGGCCGGCTGGCCAAATTTATTGATGTCTAAATCTTGTTGCGGGACTATCAGTCCAACGTGGGACATTAGTAAAGTGATGTATGAACTGAGCGGGGAGTGTGTTTATTGGGTTCTAAGTAGGGTGTCTGTTTTTTTGATGGAGTTGATGATAAGCAAGATAATATGCGTAGTGGAACTGAATTTGAATTTTAGATGTCAGTTTTGAATAACATTGATGCGAGAAATGACAGTTACTGGCAAACATTTTGTTGATTAAAACTTTAAGAACATTTACAAAACACTCTCAAAAGGCGGACCTGTGCCTATACCACATGGTGCATCCCCTAATCGCAATTTTGCAGCTGAGAGGAAACGAGAATCACGAATAAATAAAATTCTAACCAAAGACTGTAAAACTGCTCTGAATAAAAGCTTGTTGACACCCCTAAAATAAACACTGACTAATCCAAAAAACAAGTCTTCTTCATTTTTCACAATGTCCCGAAAGTAAACCGCCCAAAAATCCAGTAGAGAAGTAAAGCGCAAATAAAACAATAAACTATGCCCGAACGAGGTGGAAACTGCCCGGTTTTTGGCAGCATTCGTCAAGAATGTCTGCACTGCTACCGGGGCCACTGCCTTCCAAACAACCGCTTTATACCACCCCCCGGACGATCCAAATCCGACCTTATCTCTCCGGCTATAAAGACCCGAATGAGCGAATTCATAATCATGTATTTCCAAGCAATCGTCCAACTTGTTGAAATTCCGCCGCCGTCCGCTTTAGCGACTGCAAAATTAACTTTAACATCCCTGGGTTCTGTTTGATCTTTATGTCTGTGAGATAGGATTCGTTTTGGTTTGCTTTTTGGTTGTAGTACCTAGTGAGGGTTGTAAGTTGGTAGGGCGTGTAGGATGTAGGAAATTCGCTAGCCAAGCTTTTGGTCTAGTGCGCGCTAATTTCGCACCCAATCGTGGTTAACGGATAACGTGGGCGACATTCTTTAGACAGAATATTTTTTTGGAGGTCAGTGGTGGTGTTTGAGATGCCGTAAACGTCTCTAAATAATTTCAGTGAGATCCCAGTTGGGACGTTCTGCGGTAACCGTCCAAACAGCCTCTACATACTTGAGTTTCTTGATTAGGCGGTACCTAACTTTGCAGTGGGTAGTAAAAGCCTTTCTGAAATTCTTAGTTCACATGGAATTTTTTCTGTAATCCATGCTAAGAGATTAACAGCATATTATCTTCAAGTGAATTTTATTTCGAAATCATGAAATTTTTAACCCTTGCAAGTTCTGGAAAACTTTAAATGTTTCTTTAACTTTCAGCTCGACATTATGCATATACGAGCAAATAACAAAGCGTTACGAACCTTTAGCTACCTCTTCAATGAAACTACATACTCGTATATAAATAAGTTCAGCAATAATGAGTACCATTTATTCCCAAGTGCAAATTGCCTGTTAAAATATTCCATCCGGTGACTACGTCTGACTTGCAAGTGATCACTGATCGTTATTGTTACGAATCGTCGCACGCCTATAAATTATAAAAAAGTCGCATCTTCATGTCACGTGTTCATGATTTTTCTTTTTAAGGATGGGAAATTATGAAATGTCTCCTTCCGCACTGAGCGGAGCGAAAGGGAGTGTCAGTCTCTTACTGACTAAAACCCATACGTGTTGTTCCATATGTCCTTTCAGGCCGCGGTGACCCTTTCGAAAAAAATCCGCAACCCTGGCAGGCACTGGCCCAAGCGGGCCCCGTCTAACATGTTAATGATAGGAAATACATTTCCCAGAAGTACACTAGAAGTAGTGATTGATTGATGACAAATGTGGTGTTTATCCAAATTACTTTGCAAGGCAACTTTCACTGTTGTTCGTCAAGAGTTAATCCCTTCTGAGTAGTTTCCGATTGGGGTTAGATAAGGGGCACTAATGTGGCTTGTCGTGATGTCAGAGGCTTGGCTTTTTTTTTTCTGTCCCACACAAGGAATTTCTTCTATATCGTGGGTGCGATTACAAACATACATACACAAACAGCCAGACGCGGAACAACTATCAGTAGGTCTAAAAATATTAGTTCCGTGCGGGAATCGAAGCAGTCAATCGCTCAACCACTGCGCCAACCGTGCCAGCTTTGATGCTTGCTTGGAGTCCTGTTTCATGCTAACAGAAAATAGGTAATAAAATAGCAATTTACATTAAACCCTTAGCAGCGTTTACGGCATTTCATACGACTTCCAAGTCCTTATATTTCGAAATGAATTAAACGAATTTAAATAATACTTGGTATGCATACGCTAAATATTTAGTGGAGAACATTTTCGAAGAAGAGTTTAGAGGGAGAGAGAGAGAGCGATTTTAAGTTTCTATAGAAAGTGAAAAATCACTATATCTTTCCCCCTGAACTATTTTTCGAAACCTTCTCTTACGCAAACGCTCTTAGGAGTCCTGTCTTCCATCTTATATCATACATGTATGATATAACCACCTTAAAAGATAAAAAAAACTTTTTCACCAAAAAAAAACCGACTTCCTAAAAAAACACTACAAAGTACAAAATAACTTTATTTTCGGTAGTCGGTGTTTGGTTGCTTCTTAGTTATTTGACACCGACTTCCGAAATTAAAGTTATTTTGTACTTTGTAGTGTTTTTTTTTTGTGAAAAAGTTGTGGCACTCACACCTAACAACACCACTGGAAAGTCACAGGAAAGCAAAAATACGCAATTTCGTATACATGAATGATTTTTCCACATATATTTTCCAGCAATTCAGAATTTTTCTAATCGGTTCTTAATTGCGGAGATATGAGGTAACAAACAAAACAGTCGAATTGAGAACCTCCTCCTTTTTGGGAAGTCGGTTAAAAATAGGTGTATTAAAAGGAACATAATTTTCCCAAGAATGATTTCATAAATATGTAAGTACCTACCTACTTACGTAATGAAATAAAATAACCGTTATCATCTTTTTTTTTTTTTTAGGTATGACCACTAGCAAGTTAACACACTTGGGATATTAACTGCTTAACCGGACTAACCTGTGGTGGCCTCAAATGAATTTAAGACCGTTATCATCGATTCATTTGAGAATCACCAATTGCATCATCGTAAGCAAGTCAGGGTTTCCTTATCATGTTAAGAAGATGATTTTTGTTTATAATCTTATCTGATCTTGTTTTGAACGTTATCGTATAAGATAAGCATGTTTTCGACCCAGCCTACCTAATTATGATAATAGTTTCAACTAATTATATTTCCTCTTCAGTTAGATTAAGCATACACCTACTGTAACAAAAAGTTGTTGAGGAGCTCGTGGCTAAAATACTAACAGCCGCACGGGTCAATCTTCAAGGTGAAGCAACGATTGCCAAGGTCGGTCTGTGGATGGATAGCCATCTTAACATACTGAGATTCCTCCGTGCCTCGGAAAGCACGTCATTTCAGTCAAGTTATTTGTAGATCTTTGGCAGTTGTAACGGATTGTTAAAAGCCAGAAAATCTGACTCCAGTCCTGCCAAGTACCGTTGGGTTGTGGAGGTCTGGTAGGCAGCCGCTCTACGTAATATACTGGTATTCAGCTGAATCTGGTTTGACTGGAAACCAACCCCAATATAGTTGGGAAAAGGCTCGGCAGATGATGAACTAAAAGTTGTTGAAATAAAAAGCTGTTGTTGTAGTTGTTGTGTTAAAGTTGTTGTTATTGTTAGTCGTTTGTCATGCAGGACACCCAAAAGTCAAAGCATTTATTTCAATTAAACCCTTTACAGGCACTTTTGAATTGTCAAGGTCGGTCAGTCAAAGAGGTGAAGCTATTTGCACGTTCCAAAGCGTAGATCTCTATGGAGAAGAACGTACAAGAAACTCCATGGACACTCTTTTAAATCAATTAATTATTACAAAGTTGTGGTTACATTGTTCTTGTTGAAATTATTCATAGTTATGTGAGAACGATGTAGAAAGACGTGCACGACAAAAGCAAAAATGGAACAATTCAAAATACTAACAATTAAAACAAACCGTGGCAGTTGAGAAATGACCAGTCCCAGCTGACGGAGCCAAATGATGAATGAAACACAAACTGCACCATCAGAGAGACTTTTGAGTGAGCATGACACTCCCAACAGCCAGGGCACATTAAAGTTTTACCCAAAAATGATAGTTTAACTAAAAAGCAAGTTAAGCAAAGCAGTTAAACCAGAAGCAGCAGACTATACGTGACAGACGATACATGGATATATATACTGTTTTTTGCGCGCCAAATGAAATTGCAGTAGGAGCTTAGGAATTAAGAGAGTCGTACAAATAGAATGTATTTTGCATGTTGGCTAGAAGCAGCCAGAAGTAGCTGAGGGTCGATTTGAATGGCAAACCCTCGGTTTCGGAAACAAATTATCGACCCGTCACAAATTATTTGCCAGTCATGTGAAGCGATTAGCTGTTGAAAACTCATTCAACCAATCACGGCTAGATAACGCG
The DNA here is from genome assembly GCA_947386135.1 of Melanchra persicariae. Lineage (NCBI taxonomy): Eukaryota > Metazoa > Arthropoda > Insecta > Lepidoptera > Noctuidae > Melanchra > Melanchra persicariae. Next base: position 2,501,965 of record OX376657.1, on the reverse strand, counting down.
CTTTTGACAATTTGTCTCAATAATGTTGTGATAACTGATCGTAAGCATCTGGTAACTATTGATGTTTACAGACTAAAGGGTACAGGGTAAAAAAAAGGTTTTTACCCGACTACGTGACGCAAGGGGTACTGTGTTCATCAGCCTATTATGCATGTTCCTTTGTGGCACTATAGATACCAAACGCGTGGGCCGATTTTGATCATTCTTACCCCAATTAATTCGTCTTACTCTTGCAAGTGCTACTAAAGACATTATAGTAGTCAAAATACAGTATGGCGACAAACTCACGCCACATTGTGAAAAAAAAAAATTGAAGTTGACGATAAAGGCTACACTAAAAGGTAAAAAATAAAAAATGAATATTTTCAAAAAACCTGACTGTAAAAAACAACTGAAAAGTTTCAAACTCATTTTTATGGATGGGAAATCATCAAATGACCCCTTCCGCTCTGGGTGGAGCGGGAGGTAGTGTCAGACTCTTACTAACTAAAACCCAGCTGTGCTCCTCCCAGTGCCCTCTGCGTTCCAGAGCCGCGGTGACTCTTTTCAACAAAATCCGCAACCTGGCAGACAGACCCACCCTTAATGACTAAGAAACGCGAACCTTTTGAAGAAATCTTATTTAATTTCCAAGAAGAAGCAAAAGAACATTTGCAAGAATAGAAAAACCTCCATATCCTCCGCTATAAAACAAGGTCACCTAGAGGGCGTATTATAATCTGCTATCAGAACGATTACTCAGCAATTTCGGCCAGATATGAACGTTAGATAAAACTAAATATATAGAATGAGCCCAAAGTAATAAATATTGTGCAAAGTTTAGCGATATGCACATGGGTTTATGTAAGAGTTATAATTATGACGGTAGTTAATACTGTGGTTTTGGGTGGCTGATTAAAACGGTTTATAATATGAAACATGAACCAAGGCTAACCATATATATAAGATAGCTTTTGAATTTTTACTGGGTTAGGCTAATACAACTTGGTAAAACAGTTTTACAGACCCGTTTCACACCACAATGTTAGTGCCCAAAACACCACTTTTTGAAGAACCTGATGTGACCTTACAACTGCACCATTGCGGACCTAATGCATGCCGATATAAACGTGGCCACCTACTGGACACAAACTGGGTGAACCTTTATAGTTTGTGTCCAATAGGTGGCCACGTAAGTGACTCGAAAAAGAGTTACTAGGCCCAGCCTGATTATATTTGAATCTACATCCTAAATTCATCCACTGAGAGCTTCATCCTCGCCCACTCTGACTCTTGTACCTTTTGATTCTCAACCCAGCAGTCTAGTTGTATTGTACAAGAGTTCCGCACACAACTAAGGAGTACTAAGAAAGTGCAGTGGAGGCATTCTGGGCCCATAACCTATAAGTTTTAAAGTAAAACGAGCCAGGATTGAAATAGGTCTATACCTATTTCAATCCTGGCTCGTTTTTTTTTTTATCGATTTTCGTTTTGTTTTACTAATGTTGTATGGCCTCGTTCGTTTGTAAATCTATATTTACAAACGAACGAGGCCATACAACATTAGTAATAATTAATGAATAAACAAAAATAGTCTTCCTGGTCGATTTCGGCCATAGCCACCAGTCTCAAGGGAAAATATCTATGAGCACGGGAGATATTTTAATGTACATGACAAGTGTGTATGCAAACACAGATGTGATCCCTTTTATAACTTACATAATCCGAGATGCGACGGTTATCCACACGACCAGAGAAAGATCTGGTACAAGACCAATGGCTTAACGTACTGCTCGAGGCACGGGGATGTCACATCACCAATTTTCAAACTCCGGGCTGTCACAGAGAAATTCCTAATGGCTAATCCCAATAACACTTTTTGGTCACTCAGCAGTATTACCCGACCAAAGAGAATCAGTTATACTAAGTGCCATTGCATGTGTTTTACGGATTTAGTTAGGCTAAAAGACAATTTGAACTGTTTGGTTTATACATTCGTTCTGACATCATTATCTTCCTAGTCTTTTCCTAACTTTATTGGGGTCGGCTTCCAGTGAAATCGGATTCAGCTGAATACCTATTATTTTACACAATTCGTTCTTACGTAGGATACCTACCCATTTGAAAATTCCCCCCCTACTAGAGGATTAAGGTTTGAATGGAATCTTGATTCGAGAATCTTTTTTTCCGACAGGAAATAAAGAGAGAAAGCACTTAATCTGTTTTCTAAATAATGTTCTAAAATTGTTCATATGGGCAGTCATGCACATTAATAATTATCTCAAGATTGTATGTGATAGCTACACTACATTAATAATTATGAATGTCTAGAGTTACACCCACAATAACATGAGCGCGTCTGACCAGGCACAATATTACGCAGTTTCAGTATCAGATAATATTGGAATAGTTATTACCGATTTTTTATTACAAATTAGACTGATGGAACTATAATATGTACAACTAACTTATAGTAATTTCTAAATAATAACTAGACTAATAATCGCGAAATTATGTACAAACGTGTATAAAAACAAACAAAATTGGGCATCAAAAAATGTATCCATTTGAATATGAAAATCATGTTGGTAGGTAAAGATAAAGATAAATTTATTTGTTAAAACATGCGTATACATGCAAAATAAGCATGCAGGATGTCACAATATCATCATCATCATCATTATGTAAGCTATATACGTCCAGGGTTGCGGATTTTGTTCGAAAGTTACCGCGGCCCTGGAACGCAAAGGGCATTTGGAGTAACACGGATGGGTTTTAGTCAGTAAGAGTCTGACACCCTCTTTCGCTCCGCCCAGAATGGAAGGAGCGATTTATGATGATTTCCCATCTTTAAAAAAAAATGTGAAAAAGGGGTAATTGTACGCATCATTACGAACAACTTCCGCTGAAGAGAGAGAGAAAGATGATTCCCTAATAAATATGTTATTTTATAACATAATTTAATTTAACAAGGTGTTGCAAATAAAATTATAGCCCACAGAAGTAATAATTTAATCTACCCAATCATAAAAGGAAGCAACATCGTTATCAATACACTCGATGTAGATGCTACTTTTCCCCCGCCCCTTTGAGGAAATCCGGTTGGATTTTATAGCTAGCAGTTACAATTTACAATCTGGAGTGGGTCTAACCACGAATGTGATGTGCAATGACCCAAGATTGGAACGAAGAATTTGGAAGAACTGGGGCAGAGCAGATCACCGAATATTGTGAGGCAACTCGGACGGCCTTTGTCCAGCGAAAAAACAAATTTACGACATGCCCTGCCGCGGGTCTGTGTCCTGCCGGTCGATTCTGTCGACATCCCACGACGTACACCTACACAGAGTGAACGACAATAGAGCTGTTATTCCATTTTATTTGTATGATTTGACAACTCACCCGTCGTGCGCCCCCCCCGGGTGTTCAATTCGACATATTTACAGAATCGCACTGCAGAATGCAGATCATGGGCGTACCCACGGTGGGGCAAGGTGAGAAGCTCCACCCTGGCTACTACTATCTGACATATTTGCTTCAGCAAATATGTCAGATAGTAGTAACACCATTTTTTTGAGAGCTATAATTAAAACATGCATGTAAAACTTTAATTAAATATATCTACTCGTATGTGTAGTTGCTAAATAAAATGCCAAAATGTTCGAGGTAGCTTCCGTCGCTCTTGTACATACATTGTCTTCACAAAACTGTACTGTGTATTTTAATAAAGATATAAAAGACTTACACGGATGCAAACACTATCGAGCTCGTTGCGCTCGCGCCTGCTTTCCAAAAAAAATCCTAGTACAAATCGAGTTTGCTTATTCCTGCCCCACCCTTAAGCAAATTCTGGGGACACCTATGGTCCTGGGGGTCTACTCTCTAAGCCCGAAGTCCGTAGTTTCGGCCTTAGTGTCGAGCGTTTTCTACTCCGTATCACCTACGGACTTACGATTAGTCCCGAACACGAACTAAGAATGAATGACAACACGATTTGACAGTTGTTCTTAGACCCCATAATAGATGCAACCTGAGGACCAATAAATCAAGCGTGAATTATAAGTTACTATCAGGCAAACGCGCTCCATGAACAATCACATCATCGTTTACCATCAGGTTAAAAATATCTACTTACTCTTTTTTGGAGACAATGATGATATTGAAGTAATTAGGTACCTAATTAGTCAGTGTGTTGTAAGAATTATTTCAATAATACTTATGTAAAGGTCAATTGCAAAGAAACACAACGCTGACATTCAAAGCAGACAGTTATATAAACAGAACATTATGTGTCAAAAGAGCAATGACCTTTATCGTTGAATGTTAATTTAGTTGGGTTGCATTCACAACTAAACATCTTTGAACATTTATGCATTGCATTACCTACTGTTTTCCGATTAGTTCCCACATATTTTGAAAATCATCAGGAATGATGATATCCGCAAGAGAACCAAGGTTACCGACATAGCCCGAAGGATCGCCAAATTGAAGTGGCAGTGGGCAGGGCACATTGCTCGCAGAACAGATGGTCGATGGGGCCGAAAAGTTTTGGAGTGGCGACCGCGTACCGGAAGACGCAGCGTTGGAAGGCCTCCCACAAGGTGGACCGATGACCTGGTGAGGGTCGCGGGTAACCGATGGATGCGAGACGCACAGGACCGGTGGTTGTGGCGACACTTGGGGGAGGCCTATGTCCAGCAGTGGACGTCTTTCGGCTGATATGATGATGATGATTTTGAAAAAGTTTAAATTAAGAACAAAATTATAGAGATTTAATGTCAACCCCTAAACAAACTGAATAAACAATGAAACTCTGAATTGTTTAGCAGCTGTTATGCAGATTTTTATTTTTTTTCCATACATGACATACATATGTACTTACAGGGTGTTCCAGAAGTGGTGTAACACACCACTGGTGTTCTGTTTCTGCTATACAATTTAGAAAAAATATCAAAATAAAAAAATAATGACTTTAATTTAACAACCGACCGCTAAAAACTACCAAAAAAAAAAGGAAATGAATCAATAAATCAAGCTGTCTGATGCAATTAATAGTGTTCATTTAAGTTTAGTCACATATTCGATGCCACCGACTGTATCAGACTGCTTGAAAAATGTTTTTTTTTTTAACTTTTCAGTCGTTTCGACGTCGGGTTTTTATTAAAAAGTTTTTTTATTTTATTTTGATATTATTTCTTTACTCTTTAACAGCTACAGAACACCACCCATATGACCACGCACTCCTGAAACACCCTGTATATGTAAAAGTTCAGTAGGTACTAAGATCTGCAGAACATGTGCTAAAAAATTAATTGATAAAAGCAAACAAGTCTTGGTACAGGATCACCGGTAAATAAAAAAATGTGCGTTCTAAAAAACCAGTTAATTTATTGTACAACAAGTAGCGCTTATATCTAATCAAATATATTAATTGATCTATGCTAACATCACACTCTTAAACATAGGCTGCACTAAGAGTTACATTCATAGTGAAAAGAATTTTCAATTCCATTCAAAAAGAGCCACTACTGTTGAGCACGTCAATTTATTACAAGATCGTGACATTTTCATGCTTTTACGATTAATTATTTCATACCTAAATAAATAATTATAAAGTTTAAAATAACAAAATATTTAAAACACAACAAATAATTCTTCTTTTTCAACACACTTCACACAACTCGTTTAATAATTTATATATTTTATAATATATATTTATTTTGTCAAAAACAACACTTCACACAAATCTTATTACTGTTAAGACCGTGTACGCCGTATGTCATTTCATACAAACTTTCAAGTCCTAATTCTTCAAAATGAATGAACCGATTTTAACGAAACTTGGTATGCATACGCTAGATATCCAGGTCTAAATAGTTATCAGAAAACATTTTTGAAAAAGAGTTCAGGGGGAAGGATATAGTGATTTTTCACATTCTATAGAAAACTTAAAATCGCTCTCTCTCTCCCTCTGAAAGCTTTTCCAAAAATGTTTTCTGATAACTATTTAGACCTGGATATCCAGCGTTTGCATACCAAGTTTCGTTAAAATCGGTTCATTCATTTTGAAGAATAAGGATTTGAAAGTTTGTATGAAAAGCCGTACCGCGTAAACGCTCTTAATAAATAGATATTATATGCCAATTTCCACCAGTACATACAAGTTTTTTTTAATTATTACATTATTAATCATATTACACATAATGCCTTGGGTGTTTCATATGGCACTTAGTCTTATCTTATCCAGATGCAAGTCATTAAAATGATACAAAAGAGATATTTTAAAACACCTAGTTGCTTTATTGTTACATATTAAAATAATTCATTTCAATTTCAAGAAAGGACTGCGCCGTTTATTCAGCGACATAAGTCGCATGGGCTAGTCATTAAACGATATTGAAACAAAGATGTCAATTAGGTCACTAAAAATATCGGCGCAGTCAAATGAAATGGCTAGGCTTCTAATGAAATGGCTGATTAAGCTAGTTGGCTGCGTCATTTATGTAAAATATGAGAAGAACAACTTACTTTAGATGAACAACGTACAAATAACTCAAGCGAACAACAGTCTGTTAGATGAACAAATGATTGCGATCGACCTTGCGCACGAGTTGAGATCGCATGCAAAAAAATATTTACTTTAAAGAAACGAATACATTCAATATTTTATCATTAGCAATCGCGAGTGTTGAACAATTTGTAGAGATCTCTATTATGTTTTGTAAAGTCAAGGACATTATTTTCCACTTTTGACAACTACTCCCCATCCGGGCTACTGATATTATAAATGTGAAAGCAACTTTGTCTGTCTGTCTGTCTGTTACGGTTACACGCTAAAACGGCAAAACGGATTGTCATGAAATTTGGCAAAAATATAGCCTAGGATATGGAGAAGGACATAAGCTATTTTTATACGCGATAACTGACATCATAGTAGATAAATAACGAAACTATACCAAGGGTAAAACTTTCTAAATTCTACAATAAATATCTAAAATAACTTTAGTTGTTACACGATTCATTTCCTTAACTAAACCGTGTAATATAAAACGTGGTGGAGATGGTAGAGAAGTCGACTGCCCCATGCAGCATTGTGTGCGTAACTCGACGAAATGTTCTGAACAGCTGATTGTTTTTTCGACTTCAGGTTTCGTCTCATAATAAAAGTTGTTCATAATGATGTGTACAACGACGCTTATTCAGATTTAGCGTTTATTCTGTTACAGGTTACAGGATGAAGAATTATTTAATAAACCTCTCAATTATTAATAGGTAGGTAATTAAAATACTTCTTCAAACATTCGGAACTGGTTAGTATCATAAATGTAGGTACGTAAGTACAGTCGTTCTCAATATTGTCTAATCACGTTAAACGATGACGAGCTGTGATAATATCGTCTGTTACTGCTTCATATTAGTGAGACGTAGAATGACGAGGCAAAACGGAAGATACTCAATTATTAGTCTATCATTCCATGACTTGCATCTGATTATAAGGACATGCTCAAATTAATATAATGTATCGAATTTACCGTTGTGTATTTTATTTAAAATAATTTTTAAGTGTAAATTTGTGTTAAAAGGCCCTAAAAAGTATGGGTTGCAATGGAATTTGAACTTTGCCGTGTACGACATAGAGCTAGTCTCCAAATGTAAAAATTATCTCGAATTTTAAATTCAAATATGTAATAATATATTAATTTTATTTGTTACTCATAACGAGATACCAAATCAATGTCAACATCCAGTATAGGTTGACCTAGCACTGAATACGTTTTTCGAGCATTGAGAGGTCAGCTTATACTGTAAATCTATAGCTTGATTGAGCTACATTATTTGCTCCTAAATCCCTCTCATTGGATTTCCACATATTATGTATATGTCACAGCCAACTAGCTTAATCAGTCGTTTAATTGATGGCCTAGCCTTTTCATTTAAATGCACCGATTTTTCAGCGACCTAAGGGACATCCTTTGTTCACTATCGTTTAACGATTTTTCCGTGTCACATAATGTCGCTGATTAAACGGTGCAGTTTAATGAAAAGGCTAGGTTTTTAATGAAACGGCAGATTAAGCTAGTTGGCTGCAACATATACATTAGAGCACCACACATTGTTTGTAGTCTATTTTGAGGCTAATAATGAAACACTTTTCTATATACTCGTATGTAGCGAACTTGGAAAGGACAATAAATAGTTTATTTTATAATTGATTGTATTAGATAGGTATTTTAATTATTTGAAACTTTCAATATCATAATGACTGCACCATTATCATTTGGACTAAAATGTGAAGAAAATTGAACGTTACTTTAAGTTATGACTAGTGACTAAAAAATTGCATGAATAATTTATAATTAACTGTAAAAATGTATAATTGCAGGTTTCAGTGAAGGGATTTTATTGAAAATTTATTACGGTCTAGTTAATCTTAAGAAATTACGGCTTTTTTCTAGTAAATGGCATTAATTTACGGTTGCCAAGGAAAATGCTTACGATCGATACAATTTTATTGATTGCACGACCATATCAATTGATAACAATCATGAATGGCTGGAGCTGCTAATTCTTATGACCGTTTAAATAGATACGGTTTTATTATTTTCAGAATATTATAAATGAATGTTGAAATTATAAATTAATTATTTTATATTTTTTTCGTTAAGTTACATTTTATTTTATGTGTAAAAATTTAACTTGTTATTTTTTGTTTATTACACCTGTTTGTACAATATTTGTATGCCCAGCAAGGCAACACATAGTGAAACACTTAATTATAAATTACTCCACCAATGTTCAACATTTTACCTATGTGTGACAAATAAATATTTTGAATTTGAATTTGAAAAATGCTTGAAAAAAAAATGGCGGCAAATCCAACAAAAACCTAGCAGCATACCAAGAGGATTAACTTCTATGCGTGTTTATTTTTTTCTTATTTTATAAGCCATACAATTAAGAGAAATGCTCATGGATAAAACTGATACTTATTTTAACTGTGATATGGCTTACACTTTACTATAGATCAAGATTCCAGAAATCCCAGACGTTACTAATTTTCTGATTAACAAAAATTGTGTGAAAGAACAGTGTTAGTAACGTACTTTGATCATACGCATACCTGTAACGTCTGGAAGAACTGGGATCTTAGACTATTTTGTATAATAATATTAGAATACAAACATTTTGCTACGTCAACCTTCAATCACACAAATGTTCATAACCCCTGTATTTGTTCAACGACCAAACACTTTTAACGACATCTATATCTTCTTTTTCTTCTCTTCTTTGCCTGGCAAGACTACTGCGATCATCTTCTGTAAGATCTCTGTGAATATCAGGGTCCCAATGAACACTAGAAGAGTTCCAATCCAGTGGCCGACAGTGAATGGGTTTCTGAAGTAGACAATGGAGAAGAGGAGTGAGACAAATTTTCTCAAGGTGACTGTCAAAGTCACGATCAGTGATGCACATTCCGTTGTTAACACGTATACGGCACTGATGCATAATCCTTGAGTTAGCACATAGAGGATGAGCCAGAGAACTTGTCTTGGGAAAGCAATGCCAAGGAATTCGACGATGGGTGTCTCGGTAGCAATTTTCACGTGTCCGATTAAGTTAGGGGCAGTCGGCAGCCAGAATACTAAAGGTAGTAAGTGCGTGTAGTATAGTGCTTCCCAAGGATGCTTTCCGTGCTTCGAGTACAAGGATTCTTGGAAGATTCCCATCCTTGCGGAGACGAAGAGTGCGAAGGTAAGGATGGCTATGCCCAGGCACCACCACAGCCAGTCGATAAACTTCAGTTTTTCTTCCTCAGCTGCATCTTCATGAGTTTCTCTTGGCGCTTTCACGTCGCCACTGGATACGATGGTACAGAGAGCAATGCCGGCGGATATCATGAAGACGGCCAGGTACTTCAATGGTGGGTACCTCTTCTTCAATATCCAGACACCCATAGCCATATTCGCCATCAAGGAACCAGCTCTGAAGATCATGTGTAAAGGCATCGGTATGTTGAAGTCAAATGCATAGTTGTTGGCAACACTGCTTGTCCAGAAAAATCCAACTAAAAGCAAGTATTGTTTGAAGGGAATATTCCTCTTTGCTGTACCGAATTTTCCAACGGTAACAAATCCTATTGAAGCAATAAATAAGAACTGTAGGAATGTAGCTAAATTTCCTGCGCCCGGGTCTTCTTTCACAACCATTTCAAGGAACACTACGTTGGAACAACATCCTACGAAGACCATCGTGATGGCCGCAGCCGCCTTTACGGAAACCATTTTAGATCTGAAAAAAAAAAAAAGAAACTAAAAATCAAAAAGTATTTCCGATACCGGGAATCGAACCCGAGCCTCCTGGGTGAGAGCCAGGTATCCTAGCCACTAGACCATATCGGATATTGAAAGCACTTCTAAATAATCTGTTCTATATCCGCTTAGTTATAAATCCGAAAATTAAATAGGAATAAAATCATTGAATAAAAGTTTCTTGTTGAAAAAACATAATTATAATAAACAAAATCTACATCAATTTAGTTCAAAGTGACAACACCATTAAATAATAAACTTGACATGCGCACTGTAGCCGAATTCAGTAAGGTTATTTGAACTGCAGTTTCATGTAATAAATCAGCGTCTTAAGGACTTGAATGGCTACAAATCAATAATAATATGAAGTAATACTTACATTTGTTTATTTTCACTATCACAAACACAAACTATTCACGTAAATTACAGCATTATTTACTTCAAAACGTCAGACACGTTTGACAACGGGGCTAGCCGGGGCGCCAGTGTGTGCGTAATCAACCAGTGATTGTAGTTGTGACCGTGGCCTCGAAACATCTACGCATGCGCGAAGCGGCGCCGTCGGTAAAACTGCACGCGCTCACTAACTACTATTATAAATAATAGATGGCGCTGTCCTCAATTATGAAGACGATGTATCAATGTGTAGAATATTATTTTAAGGGACTGTCTGGGTTCGATCGAAGCCTTCGTTACATTATTTACATAGCAAGGATCACTGTCTGGAGTAAAACAAGCATGGCGGCGAAACGTTTGATTTCGCTCGTACAAAGCTTGGTTTGTTTCAACAGGTAGGTAGTAATTCTGATATCAGTAGTAGGTATATCAGTTTTGGTTGTATTTGCTTATGAATATTAATTCATTCACGGTTCATAATATTGTAATTAGGACGCTAAGCAATGTAATAAATTAAGAAATGAGAATACCTACCTACTTAGTGATATCTCTTACCTACAGCCTATTAACAGTTCAACTCCATAACGTAGAAAATACGGGATCAAGTCATAGGTAGACATTTTTTTCAAACACGATTTTAATCTTCTGAGAAAGAAATATCAGTTAGTTATAAATTCGTTAAACTTTAACTAGCCTTTCATCAAAGTAGGTATGTGTTAGCAGCAGACGTAGGTAGGTATCTTAACTAAGTAATTATTAAGTTATAAGGTAGGAAGTTTGTTGTACTTTACGCTTTTTAGTAGAAGGTACACACTCTATCATTTTTCGTATTCCGGAACTACCACTGGGAAGTCACAGGAAAGCAAAATACGCAATTTCGTTTACTTGCATGACATATTTTTTCAGCTATTTTGATATTTATGTCGCAGCCAATTAGCTTAATCAGCCGTTTAATTGGTTGCCTAGCCTTTTCATTTAAACGAGATGATATTTCAGCGTCCTAAGTTACATCTTTTGTTCAATATCGTTTAATGACTTGCTCATATTACTTATGTGGTTTATTAAACAGAGTAGTTCAATGGAAAGACTAGGCTTTTAATGAAACGGCTGATTAAACTAGTTGGCTGCGACATATAATATACACCAAACTACACAACCGATTTTGGTTAAAATTTCTATGGGACCAATCGGAAAGTAAATAATCCTTTCATATAAAAAAGTTTATTTTCAAATCGGTTCATAAATGACGGAGTAACAAACATACAAAAATTACAACCGAATTGAGAACCTCCTCTGTTCTTGAGGTTGGTTAAAAAGACCCGACACTAGGCAGATCGTCGGCAGCACGTTGTGCCAGTGGCAACAAGGCTCCTCATAAAGCTATGAAATGGGCAGACCCACCCTGCCAGGGTTTTGTTCGAAAGAGTCACCGCGGCCCTGGAACCAAAGGGCACTTGGAGGAGCACTGATGGGTTTTAGTCAGTAAGAGTCTGACACTCCCTGCCGCTCCACCCAGAGCGGAAGGGGTCATTTGCGGACCCACAGCACGGCCAGCACGGCGCTGATGAAGTACAATTCCAAATGTATGAAAAGTAACCGAAGCAACAATCATCAGCAAAATCTAGCCAATCTGACGTCATAGCGCTCAAACAAAAACCAGAAACTATGCTCCATAAGGTCACTAGTCCAAACATAAATCGCTTAGGTCAGAACATAGATCACCCAGGTCACCATACATAAAACCGATTGGCAAATAGCCAACTTTAACCAAAGATTTGTTGCCATAAAGACCATTTAAACTTAGCATTACGAACCCTATTGAAAATGTGCATTGATCTGTCTGAAACATCTTGGATAAATCTCTGTGACATACGGACAAAAGGTGGTCTTAAACTGGTTCTATTTTCCTGCTAATATGGCATTTACTGAACTCCATAGTTGTCCCCTAAAACTATGGCACTTATTAAGAAACGATCTTTGTGAAGAATCTAGTCTGAGAAAGTAATAACAACCCTACCACTACATACAATAAATGCATTAAGAGCGATTGGCGGTACGGCTTTTCATACAAACTTTCAAATCATAATTCTTCAAAATGAATGAACCGACTTTAACGAAACTTGGTATGCATACGCTAGATATCCAGGTCTAAATAGTTATCAGAAATCATTTTAGAAAAAGAGTTCAGGGGGAAGGATATAGTGATTATTCACTTTCTATAGAAAACTTAAAATCGCTCTCTCTCTCCCTCTGAAATCTTTATATAAGTTAGCAATAGTTTGACTTTTGCCAACTTCTAACATTATATTTAGTACCTAAATAATAACTAACTAATTATATGTCGGAGACGGATATTAGTACCGACCAATAACGAAACGAAGCACGAGTTCCGGTAGATGGCAGCACCGTCGCCGTCTTACAACTAACTTCGTGCTACAACAGAGCCTACCTAGTGGAGGGGTGTCGGACCAAGACAGAGATTCCATTGGGTCGTCTTGGAGACAAGTTCTCCACAAAGCTAGGAACTGTTCCTCACGTTTCGTTGTACGGTGTGATTTAATTTGTGATTTGTGTTCAGTGTATTAAATCTTGTTGTTTAATTCGTTGTCTCATTGCTCGATTACTCATTTTATACGCCCACTATGTCGGATGATGATGCTAACAATGCGGCCTCTCCATCATCAGACGTGGGATCTAATCGAGCAAATGAAAAAATTACGTGGCGATAACCTAGATACCGCACAGTGGCAAAGGATGTTTGAAATGCAGAACGAGCAAATGCGCGCACTTATACAAGCACTAAACGTACCGCGGTGGTATGTTTGGTCGAGAATGCAGTGTTGGGCAGTGCAGCATATTTTTGGCCATAAGTAAGGCGACGAAGAGCTTTGCGCCTACATGCCGGTCGTACCTAGATAGGTTACCTATCTGTGTTCAACGTGGGACCAATTCAAGGAAAATTTCGAGGTCAAAATTTCTTCTTGTCGAGTTTTATGCGACTACCCTCATCAATGAAAAATGAAAAAACCAGTCCAAAACGGAGGCGAACAGCTTCATAACAGCTGGCCAGGTCAAGGAGAAGTGCGTGAATGTCCGTGAGGTTCTTTTCGTCAATCTGGTGAGCCATTTTCGTTTTGTTATTGCTGTGAAGCAGAGGTGCTTGTTGGTTAATTTTTCTATTTTGTTTACGAGTGAACATTTTAATGCTGTGGAGACTGACTTACAAAGGGCTACGATCTCATGAACGGCGATTATCGAAGTTTGATAATTGACTTGTAGCTTTAATGCTCTATGCTAAAGTGAGGTTGTTATTTTCATGTTGACTATCGCTTTACTGTAAACAGTGTAGTTGTAGTTTAGGCGCTATTGCTTTGGCGTTTTAAATAATGCTAATTAAGCGGTAATATTCTGCTATCGCACGTTGAGTAATGAAGTGCAGTGCCAGTTCAGAGCTATTGTTGTTTGGACATAAGAGCAATATTATTTAATAGTCACAACATTACACCGTACCCTCTTTATTGAAAATTAAGATAATTGCAAAAGAAATATTTTGATTTATGATCACCAACCATAACCAGACTTTGCCCACTGCTGGGCATATGCCTTTTTCTTGTGTCAATGTTCTGATTAGTTTTAGATTTTGATTGACTTTGATAATGTGGTTACTACGCTAACCTGAAACCATTATGTCTACCACAGCTTTGATTGGACTTGTACTCTCGCAGTGTTTCTCAGTTTCAGATATCGTATATCGGTGGATGAAGCCAGCAGGAGGCTAGCGGTCCGCATTCTGCTATAATTGCTGTACAGCTGCAATTCCTGAGCGGTTCTGAGCGTGACAGACCGAAGGTCAGCAAGCAGTTTTCAGGCTGCAATAGCCGAGCATCATGTCAACATCTGTGGGGACAAGAGCATTCAAGGCTGACTGGAATATCGAGTGAGTCGCTTCCATTTAATTTTGATTGTGACTTTCAAAGCTTGAAAGTTGTTTACATCAATTCAGTGATTGAATTGATAGTGAATGGTAATTTTTACATACTTTGTACAAAGCGAGTAGGTACCTAAAGAATTTTACAATTGGCAGATATTGCATGGCAAGGTTGCCACAACGTCATGTTCCGACTTTATACGTTTTTAGTGAAAAATTGGAACTAGGCTTTTGTGTTAACGTGTCGGGGACAGTTTTCCTTTTATAACAACAGTTAGTTTTGATTAAAACTTTATGAGTACAAAGAATTTTGAGCTATTACAATGTCAAAATAGGTACCTACGTAAGTTAATGCGGATGAGATTAAAATAAGATTGATTGATTAGTCACAGGGATGACTGAATCATTGAGGTCACAGGGTTGACTGAATGATAATTTGGAGTCACAGGGATGACTACCATCGAATACTTGTAGTCACAGGGATGACTTTGTTACTTTTACATCGAGTTGTAAGTTCTGAACTATTTTGGGTGAAAAAAAGATGCCAAAGTCATGTACCAGTCAAAGTAGATGGTAGAAGTAAGAGATGTCACAGTGGTGACAAGCAAGCCGAGGCGGGGAACACGCGAGTAGGGTTCTCTGTTGTGACCGTTGTGGTTGTGGTCCACATGTGTGTGAAGGCACGTATTTCGAGAGCAATGGTGTGATTGCTGCTTGTGGTCTGTAGTGACCGTGGATCGGCTATGAGAGCCGTGGTGTAAGAGTTGTTTACTTGTGTGAGTGGTTCCCCGAGGCTTTGTTGTGATTAAGGTGATTGTTGTTGTGGATAACGATGGTACATGGCTATGGGTGACTTTGTGTTACTTCAAAATGAAGAACTTAACCAAGCTAAGCTTGACCCTAAATTTAAAGGACCATTTAAAGTTGTAGAAGTGTTAGATGGCGATCGTTATATATTGAGAGCTTTAAATTCTAGACGCACTTACAAATAGGTACACGCATGATCGGTTAAGGTGAGTGCCTGAGGGCTAAGTACCCCTTGAAGTAGAAGAGTTTGAGTTGAGTGATAGTGGTGAATCTTAGTTCGGCTGGTCGGACCGTACCAGTAGCCATTTCGTAGCCGTAGTCCGTTAGAAGTCGGTATTTGCTTTATGTAATCCGTGGATGCGCGGTGCGCGGGTGGCTCTGGCGGAGGTCGGGTCTTGCGAAGACCAAAGAGTCCGTGGGACTCGGCATTCAAGGGAATGCAATAGTGTGTGAGGGCTTAGTGAAAAGCCACAGGCCACGAATTTGATTCACACTTTGTGTTATTGTTTTGTGATAACTTTAACGATAACTGCTAATGGTATGTTGATATGACATTGGTACTTGGTCGCTCATGCATTCCTAGTTAATACAATTGTTACTTAACTTAATTTTAGATTTAAATGATTAATTTGATAAAGGATTAAGGTAAATTTAAAATGATTATGATAGAAAGTTTGTTTTTAGTTTCTTTTTAAGCCTTAGAGAACTAAGGGAGCTTAAAACTTTAACCGTCTTAAAACTTTCTGTCAGGAGTGACCGAACGATATACTGTGCTACGTTATCCTTGTTACAGAATAAACACACGGGGTCGTGTGTCGGCGCAGGATGGCCGTGTCGGAGACGGATATTAGTACCGACCAATAACGAAACGAAGCACGAGTTCCGGTAGATGGCAGCACCGTCGCCGTCTTACAACTAACTTCGTGCTACAACAGAGCCTACCTAGTGGAGGGGTGTCGGACCAAGACAGAGATTCCATTGGGTCGTCTTGGAGACAAGTTCTCCACAAAGCTAGGAACTGTTCCTCACGTTTCGTTGTACGGTGTGATTTAATTTGTGATTTGTGTTCAGTGTATTAAATCTTGTTGTTTAATTCGTTGTCTCATTGCTCG
This sequence comes from Melanchra persicariae, assembly GCA_947386135.1. NCBI lineage: Eukaryota > Metazoa > Arthropoda > Insecta > Lepidoptera > Noctuidae > Melanchra > Melanchra persicariae. Next base: position 2,485,433 of record OX376657.1, on the reverse strand, counting down.
ATTACTCATTTTATACGCCCACTATGTCGGATGATGATGCTAACAATGCGGCCTCTCCATCATATATAATAAAACGGTAATTTCTGTATCGTTCATGATAATGAGAATGAAATTGTATAATATGTTTATGTTATTCTGCGCATATTTATTTACTGGTAATTGTAAAGGAAATATTGAAAGCATCCTGTGGGATAGGCCTAGTCTAGTGCTAATAATACATGTAAAATAATTTTTGTAAACTTTTTAAGAAAACCAAACGTTCTTGTACAACTATCACAATCTGTAATCCAATAAATGTATTCTTATTCTTATATCAAGGTACATTTCAGCCACCAAGCAGTGTTACTAAGTTCTGGTTTGAAGAGGTAGGTACCAATTTAATTAATGAGACACAAGACAGTTTTGTTCCTGAGAAAGCAGCTCACTTGCTAGGCCTTTGGCAGAACAGATCATACTCAATCAACACTCCTCCCTTGTTCTTTTCTGATAAATTTCTTTGTAGGATCCAAGACAGTTGAGTCGTTTCTCTGGGATGCGACTAATCTATTGCTTCTATACTTTTCGTGATCTCTGCTGTTGATTATATGGCTCACTGGAGTTGTAATAGTTGAGAATAGTGTAATGGAATTCGTTCAAAAAAAAAAACCATCGTAACCTAAGTGCCAGTTCTACAAAATTTCCATTTCAAGCAACTTCGCATTTGTGCATATCGAGTTTCCTCCGTGCCTCGGAAAGCACGTTAAGCCGTTGGTTCCAGCTGTCATTTGTAGACATTTGGCAGTCGATACTGATTGTCAGAAGCCAGAAAATATGACTCCAGTCTTGCCAAGAAGTACCGTGTTACCCATTAAATGGGTTGTGGAGATCTGGTAGGTAGCCGCTCCACGTAAAATACTGGTATTCAGCTGAATTCGATTTGACTGGAAGCCGACCCCAATAAAGTTGGGAAAAGGCTAGGCAGATGATGCTCGCATTTGTGCATCTCATTCGCAATCCATCAAAATGTGTTTTTTTGACAAATTGCTACTGAGATTCGAATGCACACGTTGCTAAAAAATAGTAGAAATTGGCCCTCTGATTTATTCCACCCAAAATCATGTATAGAATACGTAAGTCGTAAGAAGACACTTATGTAGCTAAGTGCGTATTTGTTTACCGTATGGTTAAAATAAATGGTCCTTATCGACAAGATAAAAGTGTTATGGAACCCTTTTAAGGGTATTGAGTTATACCGTATTGGTTTCAGGCTTACGTTGTTAAGGTAAAATAACGGTTATCGAGGAAATTGTGTCTTGAAGCTGCGGCAACTTTTTGGAATACAAAAAAACAGCTACCTTTAAAGGGTAGGTAGATAGATTTATACAATGTGGTGACGACTTTAAAATAAACTTCATAGTATTTCAATCGGCCTATTAAAAAATATCCAAAATTTTAAGTCACTAATAGCTAGTCAAAAGTTGGCAAATACCTAGGTCAGCCCATTACTAATAATAAGCCAGTAACTACGATAGGAAGCCTACATTTTCGATCACTGCAACTCCTAAGACCCAAAAAACGGTGGCGACCACCAGATGAACGGCAAGACAATGAGTCCCGATTCGTCTGCCTTGGATCCCGCAACGAAATCAATCAGAATCATATTTCGAAGTTAAGATTTAATATTTCGTATAGGTATAGTTTTAGCCTAATCTAGCCCACTTATTATCCCCCGACCCCACTTATCACGAGAGTGAAGGCTAACCCCCCCCTCCAACCTTTTCCTCATCCCTCAGAGCTCTGACGAGTGATCGAGCAAACTCTCTTGACAAACGTACCCAACTTATCTCGTAAAATCTTTCATACTTCACATCCTCAGACATTTTGCTTGGAAATACTTGAGCTGCAAGTAATAAGATATGCATTTGTTTTGAGCTGTTTGTCTGTAATTCACTTTGGATGAACCAGTGAAGGAGGTTATTGAGCGACAGGAAGGGAAGAAAGGGGAATGCGACTCGCTCATCCCTCGAATTCGCATTTCCCCTGGACTGAATCATTCAGTTCTTAAGTTCTTAAGTTGTGTGTGGGCATCAAAACTGCAATTGAACCAGAATACATACCACCAACTGCCTGTATAAAAAAACTAAGACCAAAGAAACTGCGGCCATGACTTTGCGAAAGAAGAAATATCTAGAAAAGGGCTGTTTAATGATAACAAATAGAGAAGTATCGTGGACGATGACACCGAAATAAATAAATTTAGAATTGGGGATGAGAATGGTAATGTATCTGATATTAAAAACAGTATCTTTTGGCCTAGGATTTTCCCAAACAAAGTAATTTGCACTTCGATTTGTCAACTATGATTGAAGTGAGAAGTATGATAACATGTTTAGTTGGCACACTACCCAAGTAGCATTGCAAGCTGTATACAAGCTGTATTTAGGTTCGTTTGTATACTAGAAGCTGTATATTCAGGCTGTATAAAGGCTGTTTAAGCGCTTATACAATCCTTATAAGTAAAAAAAGGGCCCATATTATACAGCTTTTTGCGTTAGTAGAGCTGTATAGTAGCTGTGGAAGCAATAGAAAAGCTGTACAGTAGCTGTATTACAGCTGTTATTCGGTGTACAAGGAAACCATTATACTACAGATATTATCTTTTAAGAACTTTGTAAAGAAAAGTGTTCTAAATAGGTTTTTGAAGAGAATTACAAAAGAATCAAAATAAAACTAACTATTTTCGATGACATACGTAGGAAACGTACTGAATGGCGACATTATTATTAATATTTATTACTAGAAGTAAAAGATATTCGTGGACTTGTTTATCTGATGGTGTATATTGGTGAATTGAAAATGCAAATTAAATTTATTGTGAACCTGCGTATGGTTTCCGGCAAATAATTCACGCGCCAGCAAAATAATCGAGCTGATATAAAGAAAAATACTAAATACGGTAAGTAAATGTTTGTTTTTAAGGTTAGAATAAAAATAATAATTTTAAAGTAATAGATGTGAGGGCACACTGATCATTATTCAAGCTGGTAATCATGATACGGCTTTAGCTGTTGTAAAACATTCCTTTAGTTTTGCTGTAAATTTTGTTTTTGTACATTCGAAAATGGCGATAATTTACTAAACAGCCTAAACGGTATTTGCAGAGTATTGTAGTCTGAATAGCTGTACTAAGTAAGTAATAGATTACATTGAACAGTTATTGGCTTTTAATCAGCTTTTAAATAGAATATTTTATTACTTAGGCTGTATACCAGTTCTTTATGCATAACTTATAATTCTCTTTAGGGTTACTTATAAGAAATAAAAAACCCTGAGCTCAAGATGACTTTGATCCGTTCCTCACTTTATCAATAATATTTTATCAGCGCTCACGCATTTCGTCTTAAGAGTTACTTACTTAGTTGTTTTATTTTATTCCTAAGTAAAATTGTTAAGAATTATTAGTGTGTTCTGACCCTGAATTATACCTGTTTTACTTTATTTTCAGGAAAATATGCCGTTTGAAATTATAGAAACCATAGAGAAAGGGCAAAACAGGCTTTGCATTGTACCAAGTTTGTGGGAATCAAAGGGCTAGTTAAGATGACCAAGAAAGCGATTATGGATCAAAATAGTGACACAGACATTGTACGCGTCTAATGTAGGAGAAACAAGATATAGAAACAACTTGAAAATTCGTCGTCATCATCATCATCTACTTGCGCTGCTGCATGAAGATATATCATCTTCAGGTTCCGAAAGTTGAACTAAATCTACACATTTGCCATTTTTGCTTTGATGTTATTGCTGCGGAACCCTCTTCGTTGGCCGTCGATGGCATTGACGATCTCTATCTACCTCAATAAATGATAGTTCACTATCGTAACTCTGCAATCCTCCTCTTGACTACACCAGATCTTTTTATTTTTTTCCACATATTGTACTTTGTGCACTATTAAAATATTAATTAATGCAATCGAGCGAACATTAGTCTGTATTACTAACAAATAGTAATACAGACTAATGTTGTAGTATAGCTGTCATTTATTTTTTTAGTTTTAAAACACCCTCATAGACGGAAGTCATAAAACCACTGTATTTACAATAGTGTACAATTACGCCATAAAAATAAGTTTGAGAACGGAATTTGCATTTACCATAGTACAGAAACAAGTGTCAAGTGATACTATAATAACACTTAAAGCTGTAATAAGTAAGTGATTACATGTAAAATACAGCCTGTATACAGCTTTAACGATAAAACCAGATTGAAGTGTCACAAAATACTTAAAGTTGTATATTAGAGTTTTAATATTCTGTTTAAGCACCCTAAGCTTACGCGGATCCCTCAATAAGTATTTTATACAGTTTGAGCTGTATAATAACTCATGAATCACTCTTACAAAGACAAAATCATTTTTTGACACTCTTGTACGTCTCTAAAAGAACTCTAAGTTCCAAATAGGCTGGTATATTGATGTTGAAAACGCTTGCGTGCTGCTTGGGTATTACATAAACAATGTAAGTAGGTACATATTAAGTAACAAAAAAACACATATTCCAAAACATAAACACTAACTCAACTCGAATTCCAACTCCAACATGAGCACAAAAATGTCAATGAAAGCTTGTAGAATTGACGTTTTAGTACTTGAGAGATGAGCAAGCAAATGCGTAAACGTGCTTGCTCAGCTAAAACTCATCCCTCGAGCACGAAAACTTCAATTTATGACAAGCTCCGATGGAGTTGCAATTCGAGTTGAATTGGAGTTTACGTTTTGGAATATGGGCCTAAATTTTAAAACAATGACATTATGTGCCTCACGGCTGCGCTAAACAGAGTACCAATTCTACAAATTATAAAGAAATGCGAACTGCATTTACATCTCAGTCGAAATCTGTCAAAAAATTATGAAACTTGAGTCTTTTCTGACAGATTGCGGCTGAGATGCGAATGTGGACGTTACTTAAAAATTAGCAGAATTGGCCCTCTGGTCCAGTTTTGCCAGACAACAAGTCTTGCCTGACGCTGACTTTCAACTGAACTTTAGGTTGAATATACTCGTACGTACACAAATCAGTTTTATGAGGTCTACGGTCTAGGGTCTAAAGAAAGATTCCAACAAAGGTAAACACAAAATTACACGCATATCATTCATCCGGAAGAGTCCACTCGAAGTTAAGTCAAATCAACGTCATTATTTATAACACAATCAAATCTCCACAACTACTCTCTCTTCTATGTATAGGTCTATAATAAGGGTCTGAGTTCAACAAGAATAGAACCATGAACGGAAGATTCTCCATCATAAAGGAAGCGGATGAAAATATAACACGACGACCATCGGCGTCGGAGAAAACACGTATCCCGAACTTGACACGCGAAATAATACAATTTGCTAAACACATACAGTCTACATTCGCTTGGCACAAAGCTAGTTGCATAACCGTGACTGTAATTCAATTATTACGGCCCGACGCGTTCAACTAACGACCTTATGGATATAAACGTAGTCTGACCCAATGATATGTGAAATTTTGTTTGATTATCAAGAGATTAAGCCCGGAACTAATTTCCTGTGAACGTTGGACGAGTTTTAGTATATTTTAGGAAATATTTATGATTATGCTTCCTAAGGAAGTGGTTATAAACGCTTATGAGCATGAGATTCTGGGTTCGAATGCTATGCAATGCTGTTTGTGGTAGCAAATACGACCTTAATATTTTCGGCGGAAAAAAACTAAACTAACTACTAACTGATTACCCAGATCCAGCACCCCAATTGAGTAGGTAATTCTTAAAATTGCATTTAAGTATTCTTTCACAGTAGGGTATTTTACTGAAATAATCGAATTAGTCCGTCAGAAAGATTTCCAAAAAATAGTAAGTAAGTAATAAAAAATGAATACGAAACAGTGCGTTAATGGTACAATTTTAACAGCAACGTATCGTCACACGTGATATATCACACGTTTCTTGATATATCATTGAAAACGAACTCCTGATTCGTGTATTGTTTCATAAGTTTGAAAAGTCGTCTGCTCGGCGAAAACGGTTGCAATGTCAAAATTAAAGCACATGCGAAATTGAATATTTGTTCTACCTAATAAAACTGCAGGTTGTCTGAATTATTGTATCATTGGTCACATGAACTTAGATACAGTGATCCGAATATGTCGTGTAACTGTACAGTCATGCTTGTCGGGTACCATGCGGGTTAGGAATTGGTAAGACTCTTGCCACCCCAAAAGGGAATGTCAGCATGAGCTATGTATAGGTAATAACAGATTTAAATTTTCAAGGTTGTTTCAAGGAACATGGAACAAGGAACTGGTATCGTAATGAATACGCAAATCAACAAAGACTATGACGGAATAACGATTATATTATTATCTTTATCTAAATACTTGATAATACTATGTATTTATGACGAAAAGATGTAGGTACCTAATAGTTTTCTGAGTCTTATAATCAATAGATATAAATCTTTCATTGTGTTTTTCAGAGTTGTTAGATAATAAAGTTATCTAACAACTCTGTGAAAAACACATAAAAGATGGACGAATGGATTATCTAACTACAGACAATGTAATCTGAAGAATAAACATGATTATTTGAAATAATTATATATTTTCTGTCAAACCGCCATTTTTTTCTCAGGTAAAAGATATAAGAATATGAAAAATCAGCCCCTATGGAACTGAAAATACCAACTACTCTCAGCAAATAACTCATGAGTAAAGGGTTTGTTTTAATAATCCGAACTTGATTTTTTCCTGTCATTATTGACCTTCAGAACACAACCGTTTGAGATACACTCAACTCACATCAACCAAAAAAGACGCCATATTTAATTCGTACAAAAGCGGTACAAAAGCTACCAGTTGCTCAAGCAATTGAAATAAATTGAATCTCATCTCATTCAATTCTCTAAAATCACCATTTCTTCCACCATTGCCTTCGAAATTATTATAAATAAAAATCTTTCAGCGCTTGTTTCCACTAAATAAAACTGGAACATCGAATGAAAAACACGTCCCACTTTTCTGAACAAAAACTCCTAAAGAAAAATATTTGGTCACTCGAACATGAGAGCATAAAAATACCAGGTTCATTGACGATGGATGTTCGACTTTACTTAGCTTTAGCTAGAGTTCACTTTTGAGTGATGTTGTGATTTGTTTTCACCGTGGAAGGTTTTAATAATAAGTACGTTTTGAATCGTTACTTCGGTCGCGTGGGCCACCGTAACTAATGGCCTGTTATTGGTCCTACTGATCAAGGTCCAACTAACCACGGGTGGCTTAATATGAGTGATTTGTACATTGAAATGGGTTTTTTAAAACAACTAGGCTAGTTAATGAGTCGGCAGGCAGTTAAAGATTGATTTAGTTGAGCTTGATAAGGAGTCATACAAATAAGCTAAATATAGACGTCGCATTCTTTCTACACAATAGGAATTGTCACAAGGCGACATGGGGCATTCCTTTACGATATATATGGTTACCTTGTGTGATCGAATCTATAATGAAAATTACCAGAAGAATCATCAAACTTAAGTGGTAGTGATACATTGCTGGCAGAACAGATGGTCGATGGGGTCAAAAGGTTCTGGAGTGGCGACCGAAAGTAACAGCGTTGGAAGGTCTCCCACAAGGTAGACCGATGACCTGGTGAAAGTAGGGGGATCCGTTGGATGCGAGACGGACCAGTCAACACTTGGTGGAGGTCTATGTCCAGCAGTGGACGTCTTTCGATACTTCTATTCGTTGATTAAACTTTTAATAAAGATAATAATATGCTACTATAATGTTGCCGACTATTATGATAGGTGTACTTTAGACATTTTTATTATTTTGTACCTACTAATTTAATGTAACATGTATTTGTATGCCTTCCTAGGCAAAACATATTGAAACTTCTTGTTTGTAATCGCTCCAACTGATTGTAAACCTTACACGTATTTTTGACAAATTAACTTATATCTTATCTTCTCTGGAAAACAAAACACGATCCTCATCTAGATGGTTTTCCCGTCCGATGTTAATAAAAAAGTCAGAAGCGACGTTAAGCAATGGAAGTATAGGGGCTGATTTATTACAAACTCCAACCTCGAAATCTTGTAAGGTAAACATATCCAGAAATTGTCAAAATTCAAGGCAACGACGAAGGATTAAATACTGAAGTACACACAGTGAAGTTATCCAACATGAACGTTCGTTCAATCTCGAAATGTGTTCAAGATTTGTAGTAATCCGTTTCGTCAACTTCAACTTTAAATTCTCACGTTCGTACATATATTAGAGCTTACGTTCCAATCTGAGATCTGGCACAGAATTTATTTAGTGAGGTCAACAAGTTTTGCTTGCAGATTTCACTTTTAATATGAACTAGCGACCTTTCCTAGCTTCGGAGCCGCCAGGAGAGCTTGTGGCTAAATAATAACAGCCACAACGCAACGCAACGCTGTCCTGCCAGGGTTCCGAGTTTTGTTCGAAAGAGTCACCCTGGCCCTAGAAAGCAAAGGGCACCAGGAGAAGCACGGTTGATGATTAACCATCTTTACAGAAAAAAAACGCTTTCCGACATTGGTCAATGGATGGGTGACCATCTTAACATATTCAGATTCCTCCGCGCCTCGGAAAGCACGTTAAGCGGTTGGTCTCGGCTGTCATTTTTAGATCTTTCACTTTTTAGACACCAGTCTTGCCAAGAAGTACCGTGTTACCCAGTTAATGGGTTATGAAGGTCTGGTAGGCAGCCGCTCTACGTAAAATACTGATCTTCAGCTGAATCCGGTTTGACTGGGAGCTGACCCCAATATTGGTGGGAAAAAGGCTAGGCAGATGATTCAAATACATATAGGATGATGTACAAAAGCCTTCCTCGTTTATCGCTCTTTCTATTAATGAAAAACCGCATAAAAATCCGTTCAGGGGTTAAGAAGTAGTAAGCAGAGAAACCCAAAAAGCAGTGACCGAGTGGCGTCCAAGGACTGGAAGAAGAAGTGTTGGTCGGCCGGCGGCGAGATGGGCGGACGACATTGTTGCTATCGCGGGAAGAACCTGGATGAGGCTGGCACAGGAACGTGGGGAGTTGGCATAAGAAAAGAGAGGCCTATGCTCAGCGGTGGGTGAAGTCGGGCTGTGGACGATGATGATGATGAAGCAGAGGAATAGACAGAGGCAGAATGTGACCTTGTTTTACCAATTAGAGAAGAGAAGCGATATAACAACTCAGGTCTATCGAATAAGCTTAACAAGTAAATTTCCAAGTCAAACCACAGTGGCAGTTTCGTATAACGTACAGGTCCTAAAACACCAACTCTTAAAGCAGTTTTACTTTAATATTACTTCCAGTGGGTAAGAGATCGAGCTATACGTCCTGTATAGCTCCGTCTCTTTACCACTGGAAGTAATATTGAAGTAATACAGTTTTAGGCCCCTGGACTTCATAATTCTAAGCAATGTGAGACTCGAGTCGGGATGGCTGAAAAGAATTGATTGTCAAATTAAGAAGTCTTGTTTTTTCAAAGGTGTGATTATATTACAAGAAGAAAAACATTTTCTTAAAGCAGACCTCCCTCCAATATAAAGATTATTATTTCTTTGTACAACAACTTAGTGTCTTGAAGCGCTAATTTACTTTTTCTTTACCAGAGATCTACATTATCCCCCTAGCCTTATTCATAAAAATATGTAATGACACTAAAATTATTTAAATAAGAGGTTCAAAATTAAGTATATAATGTGATTTTTTTAATAATTAGCCAATATCTGAAGCCAGTAATGCATTTGGGTAAACAAACACAGTTCCATATAAATTCGAAACACTAAGTAAAATCACAGAACAGCCAAACAATAATACAATTTTCCCCAAAATTTGGGATTTAAAAGTCGGGTTTCATATAAAATACACCCCATAACAGAAATCAGCAACAATACACGTATTAGTATGATTTACGATCCCAGTATCAATGCTGCGACCTATCTCCGAATAACATATTTTTTGTGGCCACACAGCATGATTGATGGGCCATAAGATTAGAAAGCTTATTAGGATTATGGCGGGCGGAAAGTGTATTAGATGATTATCGCCTGGGCTGAAAAGAGGGGAATTTCATGGAGGAATTAGTTAAGAGGCTAGAATGTTGCAGTTTTCTTTGTTTAGAACTTGTTTACACTAGCTTCGAGGCTAGAAGAGATGATGTAATGGATACAAGAGTCGGTAAAAACTCGGGAGACAGACGGTGAATGGTGAAATAGCGTGAATGTAGGAAATTTGACATAAATGGAAGAAGAAGAGCCTGCCGACCTCAAACAGGAACGAATAGTTTTGGAAGAAAATGTATGAAATGGATGACATAATAAATTAACAGGCTCTATCCCTTCGTAGATATCCGAACAATAAATTATGATCCATTTTTCAATATTACAGCACGTAAAGGACCACGATAGAAGTCGATTCAGGACAGCTTCATGTTTTATTTCTGTTTTTGATACTAAGACAGTCAATAAATGTATGTGGGTCAATGACCGATATTGCTCATTTATCTGTTGTCTACCATAGTGGATTTCACATCACTTCTAGCTAAAAGACATCCACTGCGGACATATGTCTTTTTTTTATTTTTGACTGGTTCGAATTTGTTCAATATCTCACATGTTGTAAGGGATGGATGTGGTCGACCATACGGCACTCTTACTTAGAAAGTAACTAATTTACTCTTGACTTAAACCCCGAGTTGTAGCTATCAGGAAACACAGACTCCAGCAGGGAATTCCACTCCTTACTATAGGTACACACAATGTTAGCATTTCGAAAACTTCATCAGGGGAATATGACTGGGCGTGAGAGTGATTTGAGATATTTTATAGATACACATAACTTGACATACACTATTTATTAATTGGAACTCAAAGCATTTATTTCAATTAAACCATTTACAGGCACTTTTGAATAGGGAATACGCACGCAATTTTTTTACACAAAATTAAATACTAACTTTAGAAACTTAAGAAATAATTATTAAAATAGGTAACTTACTATTAAGTTACTATTAAGTTACAAAGCTTCAAAGTTGACAATCAGAAAGAGAAGTTCGATATGGACTTTGATAACAAAGTCCATGACCACCTATTACAGCTGCCATACAAAACAGCGCTTTCGAGAGAAGGACGGATATATTTGTTTAAATAAAATAGTTTGTATCTCGTTGGTTTTTCAATGAGTTTTGATTCTATTATCACTGTTAGTATTATGTTTTTATATAAACTGTGTACATAACAAATAATGTTTTCATGCATATTCCCTACTGTCAAGGTCGGACAGTCAAAAGAGATGAAGCTATTTGCACGTTCCAAATCATTGATCTCCATTGAGAACAACGTGCAAGAAACTCCACGGACACTCTTTTAAACCATTTTTAACAATGATATGGTAACATAATTCGTGTGAAAATTATAGAAACATATATTATGTGAGAACGATGTAGAAATACTTGCACGATCAAGCATCCGGAGTAAAAAAGCAACAATTCAATTAAAAAATAATTAAAATAAACCGTGGTAGCTAACAGATGACCAGGGCGGGAAGTCTCGACATAGTTAACGATCGCATAACGACCGAATTCAGTCGTTAAGTCCAAAGGCCGCCGTACACAGACAAACTTGAACGCGATCGACGGATGGATCATTGATTTTGATCGTGGCTCGCGTTCAAGATTGACTGTGTACGGGTGGCCTTAGGACTTAACGACAAAATTCGGTCGGTAGGCGATCGGTAACTATGTCGAGACTGCTGGCCCAGTCCTACTGTCCTAACTGACGGCGCTCGCTCACGCACATTATGCCTGCAGTAGCACAATTCGGCTCAACCATTTTGAAGGGTGCCAGCCAAATAAATACCACCATTAGCCAGACTTTAGAGAGTGAGCATTAAATTAACATATTCTTAACTCTAATAAGTTCAACACCGCGTCACTGTGGTATCATCAAACCTTTGAAGAAGGTTCAAACACAAACGGGTAGTTCACTGACCCCACAACCGTTATTCGTGCAATTATAAATTCAAATGTATTTGCTCTGTGGCTGCTTATGTCTGTCGTGGGGACCACTTCGGGGTTCGGACGTAAGTACTGACTTACTATTATGTAGGTATATAGTTTAAAGGTATATAGCTAAAGTCGAAGGAGAGGTTTAAAGGGGTAAGTGCCCATAAATGTGGAAATGTTCTTATCACAATTTGGCAGGTTTAGAGTTAAAAGTTGATTAATTAAACCAAGTTTTAAGTATCCTACTTGTTGGTTTAGTCAAGCATGTGATGACTTATAATGGTGCTGAGTTTGGTGAGTGATCCCATTAGTAATATCGATACCAGAAATATCGATTAACGTAAGCGACATTTTAGATTTTTTGATAAATGCCACTTGAAGTAATCGCTGTAAGGTTCATTTTGGCATTTTGGGTAAATGTCCCTTACGTTAACTGATACTTCAGGTATCGATATCCAACAATAATGGGGGCAATTCTCGTGCGTATACGAGATACATTTGCATCTCAGTCGTAATCTGTCAAAAACTCCTCTAATTTCCATTCGCTATTTAAACACAGCGTGACTACGATGTGAATGCGAACGTTGCTTAGAAATAACGAGAATTGATCTCATAATTTATATAATATTATGGATATTACTGGTACAAAACAAAAGATAATGATGAAGATTATAAACTCTGTTAGCTAAGAGTAATTTTAGAATATGCCCCTTCGAATTAAGTCTTAAAAATATTAAAAAGTTCGTCATTAAAAAAACTGGTTCTTCGTAACATGAGACGGATAAAAGGGGGAAGTACAAGCCTTTGCCTTAACTTTTATCAAGAAGATTGATATCAATATCAGCCGGTCGATCAGTACCTACTGCCGACATGATCAGGGAATAAATTGTGTACAACATTATTATTCCATCTTGATTACTTACATGGATTGACAGCTCACCCCGTGATCACTTCACCCAAACTATGACTTCGACATGTTTACAGAATCGTACTGCAGAACACCGGCGAAAGAAAATAATGTTGTACACATTTATTCCCTGATCTTGTCGGCAGAAGGGTATCTATCGTACACATACATTCTGCTAGTGATGGTTAAGGACTCTAAGTAGCTACAGAGAAGCTTGGTAGTAAGCCCAACAAGTTCACTAGAATAGGGATGTTTCCTGAAAAATCTTATAAGTCTGTCAGACAGATTTAAAAAAAATATTGGACACGTATTTTTTACTTTTGTTTTTGAAACAAAAAAATAAAACGAAACAGTGCGTTGAGAACTTGTGTGTCGTCACAGACCGACACACTTTTTACCGGAAAGTGACGTCAGAAGCCCCCCCCTCCTGATCTTTTATGCGTTTTATCTTCGTCATTATTTATTGACTTAATAAAACGTACCCAATATTTTATGAAAATCTAACTGGCGGACTAAATAGAATCACCTAAAACAAACAATCACCTACCACCTAGCAGTAGGTATTTAAATTGAGAAAGAAATAGATCATCCTACACAGATACAAGTACTATAGACCTCCATATACTATAGTACGAATATGTAAGCAATCTTATACAATGATAGAAAACCGATTCGGTCGTATACTCGAATACTAGGAACGAACAAGAATATTTTGTTCCTTTTGTGGTTCATTTAGTTCACTCTGGTGATAATAAGTTATTTTTGCCCCTGACTGTACTGTGGATGCCTTTACAAACATATTATATATACTCACATAATATAGGACACAAACAGCCAGACCCGGAATAACTATCTGTAGGCATTTACATAACTGTAAGTTCCCCATAAACCAGGGTTGCGGATTTTGTTTGAAAGAGTCATTGCGGCCCAGGAACGCAAAGGTCACTAGGAGGAGCAAGGATGGGTAGTCAGTAAGAGTCTGACAGTCCCTCCCGCTCCACCCAGAGCGGAAGAAGTCATTTGATGGTTTCCCATCCAAAGAACAAAAAAATATGTGGAATGACTACTTTTAAAAGGTTACCAAAATCCACGTAAATAAATGCAAACGTAATTAATGCATTCCCATAGTTATTCGACTTTACATAGGTACTGCGACCGACTTCGAAAGCTCGGAAAGGATTGTGCACATCATCACATATCAGCCGAAAGACGTCCACTGCTGGACATAGGCCTCTCCCAAAATGGCTGTGCCATAATCGCCACGCTTGGCAGGCGGGTTGGCGATCGCAGTGTAGCTGTAGCAATGTACCTACAGAGAATACTGCTGCCCATTCTCTGGTGAGTCCTATAGTCGCCTCTTACGACACCCACGGGAAGTGATGGGATGGTGCTATTCTTTTACGTCCGACACCATACGGACTGTGAAGCTAGTCCGAAGCTATACACTAACTAAACCAGGTGCTGCATATTAATTTCTCGGCGACTTGTCCAGTTTAATCACAAAATATTTACTGTACGGTAGCAGTTCGATGCAAATTTATGCTAAAATGTCACCGGTTAAACGGTTTCCTTTGGAAGGATAGGGAGGGGGGGGGGGGTATGAGGGAAAGATTCTGATGATGGTGTTTGTAATATATAACTAAAATAAGAATTAGTACTTGTATTGAAATTGGTATGTTTTGATGATTGGTAAAAACTATTTGAAAATAATCTATAGATAAAGGCATATGGTATAAAACCATTCAGGGTGAGCTTCCTCGTGTCCCTTGGTTTGAGGGCGTGAACTTAAGTAGAAATTATGTTAAAATAGCACTTAGACTTAAATCCGGACACTATCCATCAGCAAAGTTTGCTTTCTTAATAAAAAGGTAAATTCTCCCAATTGTTTAACTTGTAACAAAATTGAAGATGTGCAGCATTTGTTGATGGAATGTGTCCGGAATTAAGATGAACGCTACTCATTACTGAGGCTGGATGTAGGTCTGATTCAAAGTATTTTAGCAAACAACAAGTTAGTTTAGTATTAGTCGTTCAGCAGTGAGCAGCAGTATTATTAGTTACTCTAATTGTAAGCTTTCTTTTTATGTGTTAGTTATATTACTATGAATTTACTATGTCATAAGGTATGATGGGGTTGACATAATTTTATTGGACGAAAACCCCTAGATTTAAAAAAAAAATAAAGATTAAAAAAAACCGAATAGCATTATTCAATATCTTTCTGTGAAACTTTTTTTTTCTTTTTCTTTTCTTCATACAAAATACTTAATTTGACAAAGCTGCCACTGGCCATGTAAAGAACTTTTACCTGAAAAATGACAACGTCGCATTTCTTTCTTTAAATCCTAATCAAAAACTCTTGCATTATTGAGTGACTGACAGACAACGCACAGCCGAAACTACTGGTCGTAGAAAGCTGAAACTTGGCATGTAGATACCTTGAGGAGTGTAGAGGAGCACTAAAAGAGGATATTCCTAAAATTCCTACAGGCACGGGAAAAAACGGGATATGCGCGTACAGTATCAAAACTAGAACTTTAATGTCTTGAAGAGAACAGTGAAAAGAATTTTAGGGCCAATTTCACCAATGAAACTGAACGCGATCAGCGAATAAACCACGTTTATGAGCTGTCAGTGTCATTATTTTTCTATGGAATATTGACACTGAGTCTTTTGAACGCAGTTTAGATGTACAGATCGCGTTCAGTTTCATTGGTGAAAACCGCTCTTAGTCTTCTAACTGTTAATAGTAACGATTCAATATTCTATGTAAGAGTTAGACAGTTTCATTATTACATTCTTCAAATTGCAAAGTCGCAATACATTGCGATTTTCCATTTTTTTTTAAATATACTGTTTCCCAGTATACCGTTTTGCAGAATACTGGGAAACGTCGACAGTCCAGGGTTGCGGATTTTGTTCAAAAGAGTTACCGCAGCCCTGGAACGCAAAAGGCACTAGGAGGAGCACGGATGGGTTTTAGTCAGTAAGAGTCTGACACTCCCTCCCGCTCCACACAGAGCGGAAGGAGTCGTTTGATGATTTCCCATAAAAAAACTTCTCCGACCTTACAAGCATTATGAGGGCAGTCCTTAGCAGTCCTTAGAACTTAATTTCCGCCAATCATGTTAAAAGCAGTTCATTAATAACCACCAATCTCTGACCCGAGCCAAATGTATTTATTAAACTTAGGCACATAAACTTATCCTAACACAACAATAAATAAACAAACGTTCATAATAACAGGACGAATAGCTCCCACACAGAGCGCCATACATCACACCGATAATTTGAAATGCCGCGAAAGCCTCGCACAATGCCATACATTCCCGGCACAATACGACAATGAGGGACCTCCTCGCGCACTAAATACGCAATGCATTGTGAAATGTGCGATACGATGCGTTCTACAATCGCAATTGATACATGGTAATTAGGTTGGGTTTTGTGCTGCGATTTCGTAATTAGAATTTTGGTAATTGCTTGTGGTTGTTGAAAGTATTTTTTAGAATGACCCAGAGTGTTTGTAAGAAACGTTTTAGTTCCGTTTTTTATTGATTGGATATGGAGCCTTTTTACCCGACTGGCCCAGAAAAAGTTTTATGTTTTGATGAGGGCTAACATCAGCACAATATGTATGATCACACACAAAATTGGAAAAAATCTTGGTAGGCACTATTGGTTTGAGTTGGATGTTAATTGCTGTATTTAATTTATGTTTTCTGTTACGAAATGATTCCTTGCTTTGAAACAGTCATACCTAAATGAAAAACGCAATATACCTAAATAAAATGAGAGATAGAGAACTATTCACACTGCGTTTTAGAGAAAAAAGAAGAAAAACGATTTATAATTACCTATTTCCTAATTCAAAAAGGACTGTTTTGAATTAGGAAATAGCCCCAGAATCATGTACTAGATTCATAGTATCCGTTTGTGCGCAGATGTATTTTACACCCTGTATTAAAGCTAACTAATTTGAAAGGGACTAACAGATATCAGTGACATACGACGTCCAACTAATCAGAACTTTTCAACAACCAACTATTAAAAATATAACCCGGTCAAACAAACAACTACATGAAGTCACTTCCCAGTTTACACACACAGCTCACAAACCACCGTAATAACGAGCAGCCAATCATTTTAGCGTAATTATTAACTGCTGAAGGTTTGTCATGCTTCAGGCAGGTCACGAGCCGTATGGGGCCTGTCGTGTCGTGACAGTGTATGCCGTAATGTCGTGATGTATGCTAAATGAGGGGCTGGGGTTGGAGAGTAGCGGAGCGGACAGCGGGCAGGTGGAAAGAGATGTCGTAATTATTAGCCGCTGAAGGTTTGTCATGCTTCAGGCAGGTCACGAGCCGTATGGGGCCTGTCGTGTCGTGACAGTGTATGCCGTAATGTCGTGATGTATGCTAAATGTGGGGCTGGGGTTGGAGAGTAGCGGAGCGGAAAGCGGGCTGGTGGAAAGAGATGTCGTAATTATTAGCCGCTGAAGGTTTGTCATGCTTCAGGCGGGCAGGTCACGAGCCCGGGCCTGTCGTGCCGTAACAGTATTTGCTATAATATCGTGATTTATGCTAAATGTGGGGCTGGGGAATAGCGGAGCGGACAGCGGGCTGGTGGAAAGATATGTCGTAATTATTAACCGCTGAAGGTTTGTCATGCTTCAGGCGGGCAGGTCACGAGCCCGGACCTGTCGTGCCGTAACAGTGTTTGCCAGGGATGTAAGCTAAATGTGGGGCTGGGGTTACAGAGTAGCGGAGCGGACAGCGGGATTACTATCCGAGTTCAAAATTTAGCTAAACAAAAATGAAATGACACAGGAATGTGGGGATCGCACAGGGAAAGAGAGGCCTAAGCCCAGCAGTTTGCGAAGTCGTGCTGTGAAACTAAAATGCAACACACACGGAAATAGTTGGTGTCTACTGAGATGACGAAAAGAATGTGACGTTCACCTACTCGCTGATCTGATCAAATCTAGGCGACAACAGGTCTCACTGTGACCCTGAGAAGAACCGAAGATAACGTGGCCTGAAAGTAGTTCTTCGGCTTCTAAAGACTCGACCTTCAGCAATGAAGAAAACCAATAAGAAGAGAGACAGTGATGGTGGCTTATGTTAGGCGCCAGAATAACGAGCAATAAAGTACAATGACTTTTCACTTATATTCCTTCGTAAATACCCGAACTTAAATTTATGAACCGTTGTTCATTACCAGAAAAAGTAAAGGATCACGATAGAAGCCGATTCAGGACAGCTTTATGTATTTTGTTCAGTTTTTGAAATTAAGAAAGTCAATAATCAATCAAGGGTGCAGTGTAGACAAAATCAAACTGGTTGAGTTTTTTTTTTTTCTGTTAACTCACACACTGTTTTATTAATGGTTCCAATATCTGTTAATATGTGAGTACCATGTACTATTAAGAAAGTGTATAAGTTTACCTCTGCTAGTAATACTTTGTTCCTGAAGTAGAATACTCTAGGTGCATCGACCTCACATATATTAAAGTAATATATTGTAAAACATTTACTTGAAAAGAGTAACTATGGAGTTTCTTGTCAGTTCTTCTCCATAAGAATCTACCTTAGCGAACGGACAGTAGAGTCACTTTATATTATTTTAAGTAAATGATGACGTTCAAAAGTGCCGTTTAATAGCCTAATTGAAATAAACGTTTTGACTTTGACTTTGAATTAATTTATGTGGGTCAATGACTGTTATTCCACATTTATTTGGTGTGTACCATAATAGAGCCAAAGCCTACCTGGCAGCAGCGTGTTTAAACAGAATTTCAATCGCATATCGGCATTGAAAAGTTCTTGTTCTAAAAAATATCGTTCCGTCAGCGCGCTACTCTATGAACACAGGCTTACATCACTTTTTTGATTCACATTCTATTTGTTGCAAGTTCTGACTTTTGAATTCGTGAAATAAAATTTCCATATTGATATGAATGGAGGTAAAATATAGTGTGCCAGTTATGTTCCGTGTTTCAACTGCTAGTCGCTGAAATAGGTTGTGAGTGCAATCAGATGTTTTATGTGTGTACCTAGATTATTTTGGGAGTTGGGTAGGTTATTTTGTTTTCGTACTAGTGTGGTAAACGACAGAATGACAGCGACGTTGAGTACTTTGACGCCTATGTGTATGTATAGTTTTTTTTTAATATTTACTTATTACCGTACTTAGTTATGTTTAGTATAAATAATTATATTTAAAAAATGCATATAATAAAGACGAATAATTGCTTAAATTAGCAGAAGTTGTGTAGTTTTCTCCCAGAGAAAAGTTCATTAGTCTTATAAATGCAAAACTAATACAGTAATGCATTTATAAGACTGTGTTTCTATATTTGTTAAAATAGTATGAGGCAGTTTGAAGATTTCATTTTTTTTAAACATCAGGGTTTTTAAATTTATACTATCTTTTTACTTTCATTACTACTTATTTTTAGTTATAAAGGAGTATACTCACTAGCATTGAGCGGCACGGTGGGCGCCCTCGCATGGTACGCCCCCGCGCCGCCCGCGTACCGCCCGTACCCCGCCACGGCTACCCGCTGCGTGCGCGCATGTCGCCGAATTTCGCGCACGGACGTACTCACGGGAGGAGCTGGAAAGAGAGAGATCATTTTAGTAAGAGTATTCAAGTGTATTCCAATACACAATCATTTATGATAATAATAATTAATGGAACTCAAAAAGCTGCCACGCTTGATATAATTTGACTGGACTCGGCACCCGCATGGTAGACCTCAAATGGGTCTGGTCACAATCACCACCTTGGATCTATGGTCTGTGTTTCCTGCTTAGCTAAAGATGGGAACTTAAAGTCCAGAACGACTAGGTTACTTTTAGGCAAGCGTGCTCCATCATCAACCACATCATCGCTTACTATCAGGTGAGATTGTGCTCAAACGCGAGCCTATTATTATAAAACTGAAGAGTTTGTTTGATTTTCTTGGATTGCCGATTTATCCTGTAATGCTATAGGGGTATTCCAGACGTGCGTGGTCATATTTAAGGGTATTGTTATGTATCTGCTACAGAGTAAAGAAATAATATCAAATTATTATTTTTCTAAATACCGGTCCGTTAAAAACTACTAAAATAAAAACTTTTCAAGGAGTCTGATGCAGACTGCGGCGTTTAGTTTCGTTCCATCACAGATTCGACGCTACAAACTGCATAAGTCTAGAAGAAAAGTTTTTTTTTAACATTATAGTAGGTAATTTTTGAGGTTGGGCTTTTTTGAAAAAGGTCAATATGTTGATATTGTTGCTTGACTTTACTTTTAACGAATACAGAACACCGCCCTTAAATATGACCACGTATTTCTGGAACACTCTACATAACATAAAATCACGCCACGATCAATAGGAGCAGAACATTAATGAAAAATGAGGCGAAGACGAAGTCGCGCGGGTCAGCTAGTTAATAATAAAAAAGTGAGATCGTGGCACGCCCAGTCTAGATGTACTAACTAACTTAGCAAGATACTCGTAGATAGAATAAAAAAAAAGTATGTCTTTTATTCACATAAGCCCATTTCGGATGCGTGGTACAAATTATACGATCCCTTAAGAAAAGAGACGGCAAGAAACTTCATATTTACTAAGAAGAAGAATGGAAGGACTTTACCTTGCAGTGCATTTATTTTAGTATAGTTTTAACAAAGCAATTTGGTGGCAAAGCTTTCCCAAGACAAAGGCAGCAAGAAAGACTAACGCCCACAGTCGTCAAACCCACGTGTAATACAAAACTTTATTATTCTTACTCCACACAATAATAACTGCTCACAATGTAAGATTTAGGTCTGCCAGGGCTTCGGAATTTGTTCGAATAAGTCATCGCGGCCCTGCGCAAAGAGCATTAGGAGGAACATGGCTAGGTTTTAATCAGCAGGAGTCTGACACTCCCTTCCGCTCCACCCGGAGCAGCAGTCATTTGGTGATTTCTCATCGTTAAAAAACAAAAAGGTCTAGGTCAGGGATAGCGAACCTTTATTGGTAACTGTGCCATTACTAGTATTATAAGAAAAAAAAATTGGCCATGATGTGCCACCAAAGTATCTTGATTTAGTGATTTTGTTGAGAAAATCAGTAGATGCTATTATCTTAACTCTTTGTTAGCAACCAGAATACAAAATTATGTCTGTTTATATGGAAACAAAAATGACTGTAACTTCGGTTGTTGCATATTACCTAGATACAAAATTGGTAATCTTTTAGTGACGTGCCAGAATGATTTTGCCGCGTGCCACCATTGGCACGCGTGCCGTAGGTTCGCCATCCCTGGTCTAGGTAGATTAGTTATATTTACTAGCAAACTAATAAAATAAAGTAGGTATACGTCCTTCCTAACACAGTTAGCTAAGTTCTAGCACTTCGAGGCAGGCTTATTTATAGGGCTGTAACACTAAACGATTTCCTTATTGTACCTTGTACCTCCGAAACTACTTGACTGGTAAGGATGAAACGATATGACAGGAACTGTGTGGAGAAGAAAATTCATTTAGTATCTGAACGTGAAAGTGAGACCAACCCATCCGTTTCTTTATATGTTGACAATCCATGCTGATGTTATAAATGCGAATGTAATTCTGTTTTTCTTCTTTTAGAGAGATTCTGGGTATGGTTTTCGGGGTTAAAATCATTGCAAAACAGCTCTAGTTCCGTTTCAAAGAACGCACTCAATTAGCAGTCAGTATATGCGGCGTACTCGTGCATATTATGAAGAACACAAGTTTTTGAATCGATATAAGTAAATTAGAAATGGTGATTCTTAGGAAAAAAGTGTTCGAACAATTTTTATTGAGAATTGCATGACCTACAGTTTTTGTCTGACCTAGATTTATAGTATAATTTACCGTTTGTCTGAAAAATGCAACAAAAAAATCATTTTTGCTAATTTTGACCTTGAATATTTTTTTTTTGCAAATGGGGTATCAATGGGGACTTTTCACATTCCATTTATAATAGTGTCCCCAACATTCGTGAAAAATGTTTACCTCTATGCGAAATACTATTGTAATTCGCATAGGGTTACTACCTTGAATGTCTATTTTCATCGGACTAACGTGGAGAGGTAACAAACCGACATACAGGCAGAGTTATTTTCGCATTTATAATTTTTAGAATGAATTTACTAGCCCTTAGCGGAATTTGTTTGACAGAGTCACCGCGGCCCAGGGCCTGAACCACCAACTCTTAAAGCATTAGGAGGAACGCGGATGGGTTTTAGTCAGTAAGTTCCCGTCAATATACTTGGCAGATAATTTCTAACAAATCAGTAATGGCTATTTAGACATTGGTAAAATAGTCCCTTAGAAAAATAAAACTTTTCATATATGGCTCTGTGTTTTCATGCTGTTTACGGTCTGCATTACAAGTCCTAAATTCAAAGAATGTGAGTGGAAACTGGTTTCAAAGACTTTCAATACTAAGCAGAGATAAGAGTCGTTAATACTCCGCCACGTTAGATTCTTAACCACGTCAGTAATACAGACATATCGTTTTGAATTTTCCAATCCTCTTCAGACTTCCACTTCGTTTTCTTGTAAGTCTCGTATTACTTCGAACCCTTTTGTAAGCTCTAAAGTTATTTGCTGAAGACGTTTGAAGATTAATTATTCAAAGAAATACTTAGTTGTAAACAAGCTGCGATGATTCTATAAAGTTAATCAAAGGTGTATGATTTCTTGGTATGGAAAGAATATTCTGCTTTAAGAAAGAAATAGTTGCCGCCCGTGGCTTCATTCGATTGTAAGTCGAAAATTATTCCAAAGGAACATACTTATGGCATAAAAGTATAGTGTACCAAGTTTCATCTTAATCTGTACAGCCGTTAAGACTTAAAGAGGTAACATGCAGATAGTTAGTTTCGCATTTTATAATACAGGGTGTTTCAGAAATTCATAGTAGAAGGAAAAAATACAAAAAAAAGTGATTTTTTTGCAGTTTGTTGCAGTTGGTGGCATTTAATTTAGTTCAATCACAGTTTAAGTGTTACCAACTGCATCAGACTGCTTGAAAAGTGATTTGTTTGGAATTTTAGTCGATTTAAATGGTCGATTTTTTAGAAAAAAAAAAACACTTTTTTTTTTGTTTTGCAATTTTTTCCTTAATGTATATCAGCTACCCAACATCGCCCTTAAATATGATACTTCTGGAACACCCTGTAGAACCTTTAGAAGTATGTATGTTTTCAGTTCATGTCGGAAATTATTATTTCATGCCGAGTATAAGTTAGTATCCAACCTACACATAATAATTACTACCTAACCCAAATAACGACCTAAAACTGACCATGGCCCAATTAAATTCCAAACTTTCAGTCACAAAACTGACAGATGCAGACAAAGCCACAGAATACCGAAGAGTGAGACCTTCATAACGAACTCTTGCCTCCCACATCACATCTGACCGTCTTTGTCACAATAACTTGACACGAGGGCGAAACTGCGCTAAGTACAAAGCGGCTAACTTGAAAGAACAAATAAGCCCGGCTGCCGGCATCTGCCTCTACTGCTCTCATCATAGAACTAGGAACGCCGCGCCGACAGTGAATAAAGACGCCTTTGTAATATATTCGTGGCCGCACATAAGTTTGTATTATCATAGACAGAAAAGGGAATGCATGAAAAAATATTTATTATCTTAAGTACCAGTTTATCGAAAAAAATTAAAACTACCTACAGGGAACATTACAAAACAAAATTGATAAAAAATAAATGAGTTGCACAGCAATTCGAAAATTTTTCCTTTTCGCGAAAAAACTGTTTCTATGGCAGCTGTATAGGCGTCGGCTTCTTACGTCAGAGGTTAAATTGGACTTCAACTCTTAAAGTTTTATAACTACGCCGACAATTAGAAAGATAATTCCGATACCAACTCTGACGTCAAATACCATGACGACGCGAGAGGGATTAATTTTGATTCTATTTTCACTGTTAGTATTATATTTTTGTACATTTTTAGTTAGACTGTTATTTTTTTTCAGTCATATTCCCTACCGCTTGGTGACGCTTTCTGACACTCTCTCTCACTCTCGGTTTCTAAAGCTAGAGGTAGCATTCTACCAGTAGAAACCGAGGCGCTTCAATACTCTGTGGCTCTCATCAAAGTTGCATGCCCGTAGCCCGTAGCCTCGTAGGCCTCTACGCGGCTACGCGACTTGTGGTCTACGCCGCTACGCCACTTGTTGTGTACAGTTTGCATACAAAGCTAGTATTTTGGGATGTGAAATTTGTTTGAAGCGTTTTATATTTTTTTCGGTTAGTCATGCTGTGGGCTTTAAATGTTTCGGAAAAAATATATTTTGTCTTTGGCGTTTAACTCTATAAATAACTAGTTGCCAACCGCGACTCCGCCCGCGTGAATGTCGAAATTTATCCCAAGAGAACATACTCCCGGGATAAAAGTATCATATGTGTCATTTCAGACTACAATCTAACTCTGTGCCAAATTTCATCAAGATCCGTTCAGTAACTGACAAACATCCAAACATCCAAACTTTCGCATTTATAAAGTATTAAAGTATAGTGAAAAGATTTTTCACTTTCAATAGAAAACTTAAAATCGCTCTCTCTCTCCCTCTGAAATCTTTTTCAAAAATGTTTTCTGATAACTATTTAGACATGAATATCTAGCGTATGCATACCAAGTTTCGTTAAAATCGGTTCATTCATTTTGAAGAATAAGGACTTGGAAGTTTCTATGAAATGACATACGGTGTACACGCTCTTAAGGTTGAATGATAGTGGATCATTGAACCTTAATAAAAAAAAGTTGGGAATTACGATGAATGACAATTCAGGAATGCTTCACGACCATTTGCTGAAGAATGTCAATACAAATATGTGGTCAATGTCTTTTAGTGCGTTTCTAAAACGCAATGACTGTACCCAACTAATAAAACTCCACAAACTTCCTATCCTTAAAAAATTATTCTGCTAACACTACCAAAGAAAATTTCATAGCGCTTCAGTTTTCGTCGCGCGCCTTGTACAGTCGACAATAAAATGCATATTAGATAACCGTGTTTTGTTGGCGGCACGTGATTGGCTGGGCGCGCGTGTACGTGAGTGGTCCTAGCACTACGTACGAATATTACTTTGGAAGCTTAATGTGGCCTATTATGGACGGAATTATCGTTATGATTATTTTGCACTTATTTATATTGCACTTATTTTAGAAACGTTTTTTGTGTGATCTTTTCTAGTGTGTTTTAGATTTGAACACTATTACATTTTATTTATATATCACATATTATATGATATAGCACCGTGCTTTAATGAAAACCAGCCAAGGGCGAGTCGGACTAGCGCACGAATTTTACTGAACCATTATCTATAAAAAACGGCAAAAAAATCACGCTTGTTGTGTGGTAGCTCCTCTTTAATATTTGTTTTACTATGTTTTTAGTATTTGTTGTTATAGCGACAACAGAAATACATCATCTGTGAAAATTTCAACTGTCTAGCTGACACGGTTCATGAGAGACAGCCTGGTGACATGACAGACAGACAGACAGACGGACAGCGGAGTCTCAGTAATAGAGTCCCGTTTTTACCCTTTGGGTACGGAACCCTAAAAACAACTTTGCAAAGCTCTGTAGTACTAGAGGAATAGCTTTGAATTACTACTGTTCATTGAGTTAGACATTAATTTCACTAAATCAGATGATAATGAAAAATCTCATGTTTCTTATAAATATTATTTGCATATTTCAATCTATTTTTTGCTCCAAATTGTTTGCGCTCTAACAAAAAACTATCACAAAACAAGACTGTTTTCACTGATAGTTTTTACGATACTTGTACCATAAATACAGTCTAGTAAGCTAAACATAAATGTACGTATATTAGCTATATCTATGTATCTAGGACAGAAATGATTAAGATAACACGTCCGACCTATATGGGCAGGCTCAAGAGACATGAGGCAAGTGTCAGAGCATAATCCGCCTCGTACTGGACAATTATAATGTTACAGGGTTACAGGTATACTTGACCTACTGTTTTTTTTTTTACAAAATGCATTAATTAGCGCTTTGATTATTTTCACAGGACACTAGGGCGAATTATTTCCAAAATAAGGCAACTAATTCGATTTTAAGATAGTCTGTATTTTAATTTCTCATTTGAAGGAGTTCTTGATGTTATTATAACTAGCTTTTGCCCGCGGCTCCGCTCTCGTGGATGTCGGTTATCGCGTTAAAAAGTAGCCTATGTCCTTCTCTATATCCCAAGCTATGTATCTACCAAATGTCATGACGATCCGTGTAGCCGTTTTAGCCTGAAAGCGTAACCGACAGACAGACAGACACACACAGAGACAGACAGTCACTTTTGCATTTATAATATTAGTAGGGAAGTAGGAATTAGCAGATAGTAGGGATAGGAATGTATGTATAGACGCGTTATAACCCAAATGCACGCACATCACAGCTCTTAAAAAACAGCGCAAGCACAATAGAATAGAATAGAATACTCTTTATTATGTACACCATATAAGTTACAGAAAATATAGATAAAGAAAATATTACACAGGGTGACACAATGGGCGGCCTTATCGCTAAAAGATCGATCTTTTAAAGACAACCTTTGGATAGATTTTGAAGAGAGAAGGAAAGACAGTACTGTAGGTAGTCTTTAGTGAGTGTTGGTAACGCGTCTATAGTTTATGCACCGTGTAACAATATAAACGCAATACCTCTTAGTCTGTATTTCTTTATCATGTGGGCAGTAAGGTCTAACAACCCCACACACCTTACAGTTTCTAAACCATCTCAAAGGCCTCTGACATGGTTTGACGACCGCTATGTGGCGGCCCGGACCACCGGCTTATACGTGCCTTCCAAAGCACGGAATCATCTTTTTATCAGACAATCAGGTGATTCAAGCCTGCAATGTCCAAGCAAACAATACCTCTTAGTGGTTCATTGTACTTAGTGTTGGTTCTATAGTAAAAGTTGTTCATAACGATGAGTACAATGACCCCTTAAAAGGTATTTCATTTAGTCTGTTACACGTTGTATACAGGAAAAATACAGTTTCCAAATGCATTTTTTTTTCACCTGGTATAATATTATAGACTTAATTCTACGCTTATAATAGAAAAAAGTAATTTTATAATTATATTATCACCACGTTAATGGTTTTAAAATGGCGTCCATGGTCAAAGGGGAAATTAAGCTTACTAACAAATTTAATGAACCTTAATTACAATGTTATAATGTTATTTGCAGGCCGGAGGACACTAATAATACTTTTAAAGACGTTATTACGAAATTATTAAATGATATCTTCACAACAAAAAGGCATATTTCATTACCGTCAGATATAACAGTGCCAATTCTACAAATTTTTCAAGCAACGTTCGCAATCGAATCTTAGTTGCGATCGGTCACAATTTTCATTCACTTTTATCAGATTGCGTCTAAGATGCAAAAGCTAACGTTGCTTAAAAGCAATAGAATTGGCCCTGACATAGACAAAAATGTCATAGCTACCGAAAATCCAGGAATTAAAACCCATTCAGTCAAAACAACAATTCATCTAAACCATCACTTTCATTAACAAAATATACCTACACGTGTCATTTACATAATAACATTCATAAAAATAATCTACGTCAGCTAAACAGTCAGATATCGATCGATTTCCATTTAATTATCGCTCATCAATAGGGCAACACTATGTAATAATCAATTTGTTTAATGGCAACACTATTCACGCTCCCCTTTGAACTGTGACGTCACACTAATGAGAATTAGGTTATATAATTGAAAACGGTTCAAGATGGCGGGCGTTCGCTTCCGTAAATATAAGCTACTGTTTGTGCATGTTTGTGTGTCATAACTATTTTGATCAAGGTAAGCTTTGTGTACTCGTAGTAGTGCGCGACTTCGATCGAAACCAATGTTCAGATTTTCACTTTTCGCCGAGCAGACATCTTATTTTGAAAATCCCTTCACTTATGGACTACGTCGGTACAGTGACTCCCCGAGTCCTCGGTAAGCAGACTCAATAAGTTTATTTTGGATGGGTAGTCATTAAATGACTTCGAAGTGCTGATACTTCGAACGGGCATCGGAGGGATTTTAGTCAGCTCCCCAAACCCAGCGAACGTGAAATAGTTCGAAAGACTGCGGCCCTGGAACGCAAAGAGCATTTTGAAGCTTCCCAGAAGCTGGCGAAGAAGTTAAGAAATCCAAAAAGTTTCTTTTTGGTGAACAAAGTATAAGATACTACCTCTCTGGCAGTAGTCTGGGAGAGGATTAAAATAAGAGAGGATACATACCCATGTGATATAAGTGAATCATTATTTTAAGAGTCCAACCCTTTTTATGGGGAAATCCTCATGCATACTCTCCACCTGGCGAAAACGGAGTGGTATGTCGGACTTTTAGAGTATGAACCTCACAGAGCCAGCCGGTACAATAAAATTCACGCGCACCCCCGTCTATAAGAATGCACCCTACACGAGCCTCTAGGTTCTACCCAGGTTTGGATACTATTTTCTTTTATGAACTTGAAATCATCAAATGAGTTCTTCCGCTCTGGGTGGATTGGAAGGTAACAGACTCTTACTGACTAGAACCCATCGTTTGCGTTCCAGGGCCGCATTGACTATTTCCAACGAATTTCGCAACCCTGGCAAGGTATTATACCGACGTTTTTTATATGATTAAGATTAAATGTAGAAACATTTGGAACGAGTATTTTGATGAGCGCTCTCTAGTAAAAGGCATATGGTATAAAACAATCCAAAATAATTTGTCCCGTTCTCCTTGGTTTATTAATTCCGAATTGTCCAGACACACCATTGTAACTGCTATGAGGCTGCGTTCCGGACATATCCCACTGAATAGTTTTGCATTCTTAATGCGCAAAGTTACTTCCAATAAGTGTACTGAGTGTGATTTTATTAAAGATGTTTTTCATATTTTAGTGGAATGTGTTCGGAACGAAGCTGAGAGGTTATCTTTTGGGCTTGCTTACGGCATTAACTTACACGACATCGGTGTTTGTAATAGCATACTTGCATTTCCCTTATCAGAGGAAGCGAGATGCATATATAATATGGTTGATTGTGCTTTAAAGCGTAGATAAGATGTAAAGAACTGTAACGTCTGTAACTATGGGAATGACATGATCATGCATGATCAAATCCTCCTTTTCCAGTAAAGATTTTAAAAAAATACAAAAAAAAAAAACCCTGGCAAGGATCTATTCCAGGACCTATATTTAAAGCCCATGTTTTTGACTAGAATTGTTACGGCTTTATTTTGCCTGTCACTCAGCAAATCACGGAACCGACATACAAAAAAATGTATAGATACCCTGTTTCAATATCTCTCTCTATCTAATCTGTTTCCAAAATCTCTTGTCGAGTGATATGATTGGCTGGTATTGTTTCCGCTAACCAATCAGAAGCTTGAGGATTGTCACACGATCTGCTTATCGGATCCTTGATCAGGGTTTCAGAAATGAGGCGTTAGTGATTTGTTTTGTTTATGCCTTGATTATTGGAAGTTTGTCATCAATATTTACTTTGGAACTGTGACTGCGGGGACGTAGCCAACTATTTAACAGAAAAACTCGGTGAACTGAGGGCCAATACGTTCACATTCACATGTCAGTTGCAGTCTGTATGGAAATTATGGCTTTTTTGACATATTGCAACTTACATGCGAATGCTAACGAATTGATCTAACGACCCCACCCTCCGTATCCTTCTGTACAACCCTTTAGAAGCAGATCGGAACATTTTACTGCCAGCATGTGTAAAGGTTCGTATCTTATGCAACCTCCTGCGTCACAGCTAATTCATCTGACTGGTAAAAGATTCTACCTCTATGTCGAGGAGATGAGAATGTTGAGATGGATGTGGACCATCCACCGAGAACGGATAAAGTGAAAATTAGTACCCATATAAGAGAAAGTTTAAAAGTGGCGCCAGTGACAGAAAAGTGAGACTCGTTTGCCTTGCTATGGTTATGTGAAAAGGAGGGGTGAAAAGCATGTAGCTAAAAGAGTTATGAATATAAATGTGGATGGAAAAAAAGAGAAAGAGAAGGAGTCAAATAAAAGATAATAAGTGATAGCGGTTGACCAGAAAAATGGAAGAAGAATACGTATTACGCCGATTCCAAATAACATGGAGTAAAAATAAGGGCAGGAAGATTTATGTTTAAGATTCCAGTAGTCAGTTTGATACTGTAGATTTGATTACGATAATAATTTGGTAGTTAGTTTAATACAAATATAATTAAAAATACAAATACATCCTAAATTACTAGTGTTCCAACGATTTAAAAAAAGAAGAAGAAATATATGTATTTATAAATAATATGCGTTTTGCACACCACAATTTAAAACAACTACACTTACTGTCGTATAAATCTCTAAATATATCGTATTTTCCGAAATACATTAGGTCCTCGTGATAAATTCTTCGCACAATGTTTAGAACTACAATCCAACTTCACAAAAATGTCCAAATACTATCCTTACTACTTTCCCTTTACTACACACAAAAAAAAAATAAACACGTCTGCCAAAAAGAAAAAAAAACTAATTTAGCGCGTATTTTTAAATTTCGAAACGTCCAAGATGGCGCCGACGCATTCGGTTACTGTCACACGTTGTAGTGGGTCAGTGCTATCACCTTGTACAGATATGATAAAGTAATTAAACAGTTTTAGTTATGACGAATGTTTCAAAATATGTCTGCGATAAGAAGATTTTGAAGAGTAAATAATTGAGCACATTTTTGGCGTATGCAGTTGTTCACTAGTTTAAAATGAAATTCTTGAATCTCATACTGACCTTGTTGGCGCAATGTAAAAAACTTAACATAGGTACCTACTGTATATATGTACCTACCCTAATTCATTGAGACTGTTTTAGCAGCTAATTAAAATATATTACATGGAAAGAAATAATGTCATAAATTATGTAGGCAGGTTATTTACTCAAAAAGTTGTAGTTCATTCATCAATAAAATCCGAGCAACAGTGGAACTCACACACGAAGGGTTCTATAGAATAAACGGAAAAACTCACGTTTCTTGTGTGGTCCCTTATCATTTTTAGTGTTTGTTTTTTGTTGTCAAAGCGAGAATAGCAATACATCTGTCAAAATGTCACCTATTACATCTTGTGATAGAGCCTACTGACAGCTTGGGAAAGCGGAGGCTTAGGCCCGGTTTCCACCAAAGCAGAGAGGAGAGGAGATGTGTTGAATAAACCACCGATTAGCTAAGCGGAGAAGAGATGTGGAAATAACGAAATCGAATTGGTTTATTCAACACATCTCCTCTCCTCTCTGCTTTGGTGGAAACCGGGCCTTAATATCAGGGTACGGGTTGTTACCCTTACACCTGACATGAACGCTTCCAAACATGTTCACAAGTACCCCAAGATGATATAAAGATGATTCCGTGCTTCGGAAGGCACGTTTACGCCGGTGGTCCCGGCCGCCAAATGGCGGTCGTCAAATAAACCATGTCAGAGGCCCTTGAGGCGGTTCAGAAACTCTGACACTAAGGTGTGTGGGGTCGTTAGACCTTACTGCTCACACGACATGAAGAAGAAGAAGTACCCCAAAACATAGTAATAAACTTATCTTTACAACGAACAACTCTTCACAACTACCCTCACAAACCACACCTTTATAGACATAGTTACAATACAGTATGATTATACTAAATACTGTCCCCAACGAGGTGCGCTAACGAGGATATAACGACAGCTGATTTACCCTTTCAACACAACATTGTACCAAAAACTTTAACAGGACCCACTGACCCGGAAACACAATGCATTCACATCACCAGTTACTGATCTGCCTAGCCTTTTCACAACTATATTGGGGTCGGCTCCTAGTCAAACCGGATTCAGCTGAATTTTACTTAGAGCGGCTGCCTACCACTTGAGAACCTCCTCTTTTTTTTGAAGTCGGTTAAAAACCCAGAAAAAGAACACTCGAGCCGATTTGCTCGCAGCTATAACACGGTCGGTACCTATCTACCTACGTATACAACTCACGTACTGAGTATACTCTTTGATCCGGTAACTACGCGATATAATTTGGCTAACAAAATCGAACCATGCAGGGGATTGGTCGTTAAATTAATTTCTGTACATCACCGGTTCGCTGGGCGTTTACATTTTTGCCAACATCATGTTGGTAGGTAGGCCAGTTATGTGATATGGTGACCATAAATTAGAAGAATATTCTTTTATCGTATTTAAAGATACTTTTTAACCGACTTCCAAAAAAGGAGGACGTTCTCAATTCAACTGTTTTTTTTTAGGGCCTGTTTTGAAAGAACAGGCTTGTACTAAGTAAATATTTCCTGCCAGGGTTGCGGAATTTGTTCGAAAGTGTCACCGCGGCCCTGGAACACAATGGGCATAAGGAGGAACACGGATGGGTTTTAGTCAGTAAGAGTCTGACACTCCCTTCCGCTCCACCCAAAGCGGAAGAAGTCATTTGATGATTTCCCATACATTTAAAAAATGTAGATATTTACCAGACGGGTTATTTTCGAAGTTAAAAAACGCTTTAAATTCAAGTTGCAACGACATCTAGGCGACCAAACTCGTTAAAACGTAGGACAATTATGGATGTTTTGAGAGATCAATTATAATTAAAAAATACGGAATATCCCTCTCAATATTAGTTTGTTTCCTATACATAAACTTCTTCTCATAATTTTTATGAAACTCCCAAACCTTATAAAAATATCTTTAAGCCCTCTTACAAAACGGGTTTGCTTAGCTCTTTAGTTTTTCTAACTACCTACTGAAATGGCAGAATATATTGAAAATCAATTAAGATAGACTAGGCACTTCGAAGTCGATCGAATAACTAACTTAATAGAAGAACAACGAAGCTAGATAATCAATATGGACGGTGATGTGTTTCCAATATAGGTGAGCCATTAACTAAGAATGAATTTGGAATCTATCAGCAGTTTGCAAAATCTCTTTGAATTGTCTGTAAAACTGAGGTAACTTTTTTTATATTAAATGTTACACTAGGAATTTCTCCTGTAAAGTCGGTGCATTTACAAACATTTAAACTCACATACACAAACAGCCAGACGAGGAACAACTATCTGTAGGCAACAGTCAATCGCTCAACCACTGTGCCAACCGTGCCGTCAACGAACTGCTACATTTGGTGAAACGATGATGATCATGCAAGTAATGTTAATATCTATCGAAGTGTTGGTGTAGACTTTATGCCCATTGTCATACACTTCTACCTAATTCTTCGGGACTTCCACCTGTTTTCAAAACTTTTGTCTCAATTTAAAATGACTACGCTAGTATTTAACAGCAACAGTATAGTGAGGATCAAACTCAAATCAAACAACAAACACATTAACATAATATATATTTACCTGTATTTTTACCACCTAACAAAACTGGTTTACATCCGTACACATCAACATAAGGTTCAGTTGAAAACCAGCGTCAGGCAGCGCTTAGTTGTCTGGCATTTTGCTGAACTGGACCTATTTGGCGCAGCCGCGGGGCACACAATGTTTTGTTTTAAAATTAATGTTTATTCTTGTTTGTACCTACATTGTGTGTATCTGTGTGTGCCAAATAAACTAATTTTCTTTCTTTCTTTCTTTCAAACTCACTCAGATTAGTTAGTACGTTACTGCACATTCTGCATCAAAGGCAGCAATAACCAAGTTCTATAATCCAAAAACTAATTATTCGTCACACACATACCGTCCGTCAGTATAGCCCATCCAAAATACATACCTAACAAGAATTTCACTACATTTCTAGCACACCCAGTGCCTACCCTTCGTCTGTGACAAACGCGATATAGACCAATAAAACGCGTTTGCAACGCTAACTCTCACAAATTCCTTCTTCAGTACGAAAATTGCTGGGATTCCTGAAACTTCCGGAGTTTTACTGTGTCCCGAATTCCGGGAGCAACGTGTGGTCGCCTCGCAAACGTGCACCACTTTATAAAAACATACGAACCGTTTTTATGGGCCGAGACGTCGCCTTTAGTGCGCGTTATTTTTACGGATAATATCTAGCGTACAAAATAAGAGAGGTTCTTAAGATGGTTTTATTTTTTTTTATATTTGTTTTGTGGTTGGCTTCGAAGTAATATTCTGTTGTAGAAGAAAATTCAAGTAAAGTTTTAAGAGCGTTTACGCGCTACGTCATTTCATACAAATTTTCAAGTCCGTATTTTTCGAAATTAATGAACCGATTTTAATGAAACTTGGTATGCATACGCTAAATATCATTATTTCTAAATAGTAGTAGTAGAGAATATTTCGAAAAAGAGTTCAGGGGAAAGATAAAACGGTTTTTCACTTTCTTTAGAAAACTTTAAATTCTCTACTAACTATTTAGACCTGGATATCTAGCGTGTGCATAGGTACCAAGTTTCATGTAGGATGTAAATGCTCTTAAATCATTTGGAAAGAGTTTGCTACTTATTTTGTTTGTATACGAATGAAAAGTATCCGACTTCCAATTTCAGAACAAATCCGTTTAGCTGTTTAGACATGGAGAGGTAACAAAGAGAAGACAGAGCTACTTTAAAAAAAAAGAAAAAGCGTTTATTCCGCATTTATAACATAAGTCTATGGAGTATTTCAACACCTGCCTAGCCTTTTCCCAACTATATTTGGGTCGGCTTCCAGTCAAACCAGATTCAGCTGAATACCAGTATTTTACGTGGAGCGGCTGCCTACCAGACCTCCACAACCCATCAAATGGGTAACACGGTAGTTCTTGGTAAGGCTGGAGTCCGATTTACTGGCTTCCGACAATCCGTAAATCCGTAATGACTGCCAAAGATCACCAAATGACAGCCGGGACCAACGGCTTAACGTGCTCACCGAAGCACGGAGGAAGTATGGAGTATTTATTAACGGTAAAAACCCCGTCAAAATATATTTATTTTAATCCGTAATCATCAGCAGTGCGATTCTGTAAACATGTCGAAGTGAAAACTTAGGCGAAGTGAACGACAAGTGAGTTGAACTACGTCACTATACCTAACAAAAATCCACAGAAAACCGTAAAAAATCCCAAAAACCGTTCCATCTCAACCGTGCCACACTGCAAGACTTCATTCTTAAATCTCCATCGTATATTTTCGCACGTAGGCACCATGACCGGTTCGCTCCACAGCGTTCAGAGTTAAATACACCGTAGAATGTAAAGTATCTCTTATATTTTAGTCGACGGCCCGGACGAGATCGTATTTCCCATAGGAACTACAACACTTGTAGGAATGGAAACGCAGAAGGCCAACACAGCTTTTAGCAAGTTCAAGTTAGAAGAAAAAAGCAGAAACTTTTTGGTAATGTGCCATATTTGTAATCTTCACAGTTTCGAACCTAACAAAGAGGGCTCTTTGTTAGGTTCGAAACTGTGAAGATTATAAATATGGGAGCTCCCACTTCGAAAACACCATAGAGCAGTAGCAATCCATTATTTACGTGGGCGCGATACTTACATGCCAGTGAAACTCATGAAAAAAATTTACCTATATCACAAAACCTCAGCAGCAAGGCAACAGCCTAAAGAAAAAACCTTAAAAGATATTTATTGTCTCCCACTTTATATCTCACTAGCTGCCGCCCACGTGAATGTCGATAATTATTCCAAGGGAACATACTCCCGAGATAAAAGTATCTTATGTGTTATTCCAGACTATAATCTACCTCTGTGCCAAATTTCATCAAGATCCAATACGTAGTTTTTGCGTGAAAGAGTAACAAATATCCATACATAAAAACTTTCGCGTTTATAATATTAGTAAGGATTGGATTGCCAAAACCTGTGACAACAATGATGGTAAGTGGTCACCTCTCCACATAATAGTACATCATCATCATCATCATATCAGCCGATAGGCGTCCACTGTTGGACATAGGCCTCCCCCAAGATGGGCGAGTTTGCCATAATCGCCACGCTTGGCAGGCGGGTTGGCGATCGCAGTGTAGCTGTAGCAATGTAGCTACAGAGAATGCTGCTGCCCATTTTCTAGTGAGTTCCTTAGTCGCCTCTTACGACACCCACGGGAAGTGATGGGATGGTGCTATTCTTTTACGTCCGACACCATACACAACACGTCCGACATCATACAGAACAGTAATAGTACGTAATGTGTGTATGTATGAGAATGAACATATTATAATGTTCGTTTAAAAATACACGAAAAGCTACGTAAATGCATTACAATCTTGGAGACAGCTTAAATGTAAAGACGAAGCTCAAGTACAATGTATACCGTTTTTAAAGTATTAAGTGAAGTGAACCTTCTTTAATTCTCGTACAGTGCCAATATATTGTATATCTTGAGTGAAATTGTTTTCTGTCAGGCGTCATAGATAACTCGTTAGGTTTGGGCTATAGTTGTGTTACGAGTCTCGGGCGACCCGCAGTTAATGTGCTGAAATGTTCAGCCAAATTGTTTTCTTATCTGAATTGTGATGTTTTGGTGTTGAAGGATTAGTTTCTGGTAGTGAGAAATGAGAAGCTGAATAGTTCGTTTTATTTCTTGAAGGAATTGGAGAGGTCTTAGCCCAGCTGTGGGAGGGTAGTTCAGGTACACGATCAGGAATCGTAATATTTGGAAAACTCGTGCCTATTTTAAAAGTACCAGCTTCAAGAGTTTAAATGAAACACAACCAAGAAACGTTTCCAATGAATGGAAAGATTTTCTATTAAATGAAATGTAGACAGCTTTTAATTCCGAGCGATGAGGGAACGGAAAAAACTGAAAGACCTAAGAACGTTTCAGAACCCTACTATAATGGCAAAGTTTGTCAAGTTTTCAGGCTGAAGAGGAGTTTGACATAATTATTCTCAACTTCAAATTCTGAATTCTAAAATAGGTCTTAGTCTGTAACAGTTAGAATTATCTTCAAAAAACCAGACATTTTTCCCACTTTGTTTACAAAACCGACCATCATTTAACCCGATCACTTTCTCAAACTCAATGTAACCGAACCAGTCAATACGATTCTCTCACGCGAGCATAACCCTGAATTACGGCCAAAAGCCTACTTCCGCCTTAAGCACCTTAAACATTCTAAATTAAACCTTATTACATTGACATAGGAGCCATGTTATGTAAGGGGAATTATCTACACCAAGGCGTCACTCCGTCACGGCAAGTTTACGCTGAATCCCTTTGGCGTTTGAACCTTTTTTACTCGACAGAGCGATTTAAACGCCAGTGGTTCTAAAATACGAGTGACGGAGTTCGTTGACACTGTGTTCATATAGAGCATTGAGCCGCGCTGCACTGTTTAATGGTGGTTGTGCATTTTTCGTTCGCCTATCGGGTCGACTATTATTGTAATTGTATGCAAAAGTTGTTTACAAGATGTAATTTAAAATCGAAGCATTTGTCAATGACCGATTGAACGAATGAATGATTTATCAATGATCAACTTATTAACTAATCCAAAAGTGGGGATCTATATACTCTCTAAGCCCGAAATCTTTAGTTTCGGCCTTAGCTTCGGACGGACTTACGATTAGTCCCGAGCCCGAACTAAGAACAACTGTCAAGTCGTGTTGTCAATCATTCTTAGTTCGGGCTCGGGACTAATCGTAAGTCCGTAGGTGATATGGAGTAGGAAACGCCCGTAACTAAGGCCGAAACTACGGACTTCGGCCTTAGAGAGCCCCCTGTTTTGAAATCAATACAATGAAAATAATATACGCGACCTAATTTCGAAAATTAACGTCTATAATTACTTCCAACGAATTCCTAATCAAATCGATGGAACTCATCGGCAGTATTTCATCGCTTGGCAGTAGAAAGATTAATATCCTCAAGAAATAAAATAAAATATTCCATCTTCGTTCCACTAATCAATAATAATCGTTTTCTTTCTTTCTTTGGGGTGTTGTAAGAGACGTGATGAGACTAACAAAAGGATAAACAGCTGCTGGCCATTGAGTTACAGGAATCCTAATAAAATAATAAAGTTAAAACATTTCAGGAAAATATCTGGGGTAACATTATAAAAATTAGTGAGTTGTCTGTTTGGTACTAACAGAGGAATTATCTAAAAAGTTACATATTTTGTACTTGAAGAAGTATTTCATAATAGGGATGGTTCCTGGTTAAAAAAATAAATGATTCTATTTAGTCCGTCAGTTAGATTATCGAAAAATATTGGACTCGTATTTTTTGCTTTATCAAATCAATAAAAAATTACGAAGATAAAACGCATTACAGATCAGGAGTGGGGGCTCGTGATGTCACGTGTAAGTAGAAAGTGTACTTACATGTGTCGTGACACGAGTTTTCAACTTCTTCGCACTGCACACTGCATCGTTTTCATTATTTGTTTACGGACGGACTAATTAGACTTTTTTAGTCATCTACCCTTTTTGATTTTTTTACTTCAGATAATATAAGGCGTAAGCCATGCCCACGGCATAGTTATGTAACACCTGGGGCCCTACCATGACGTGTTAAAGCGTGAGTAGTTCGAGCGAGAAGGAGGGATGGCGCTATATAGGGTGTATAGCTCCATCCCTCCTTCTCGCTCGAACGACTCACGCTTTAACACGTCACGGTAGGGCCGCTGGTCTGGAAAGCTTTTATTTATTATCACAAATTAAATGCAAGTCATTAATGCGATTGACTTTTAAAAGTTCATTCAAATGATCGCACCAACTAACGCGCGTTTGACACTTAGGCCCATATTCCGAAACGTAAACTACAACTCAACTCGAACCCCAACTCCAACATGAGCACGAAAACGTCAATAAAAGCTTGCCTAATTGACGTTTTCGTACTCGAGAGATTTTCAATTTATGACATGCTCCGATGCAGTTGGAGTTCGAGTTGAGTTGGAGTTTACGTTTTGGAATATGATTGTATTATTTTCGTTCACATTGCTCGCAGAACAGATGGTCGATGGGGCCGATAAGTTGTGGAGTGGCGACCGCGTACCGGAAGACGCAGCGTTGGAAGGCCTCCCACAAGGTGGACCGATGACCTGGTGAGGGTCGCGGGTAACCGATGGATGCGAGACGCACACGACCGGTTGTTGTGGCGACACTTGGGGGAGGCCTATGTCCAGCAGTGGACGTCTTTCGGCTGATATGATGATTTTCGTTCCAGAAACTTAATGCTAAGTTGGATATCCAACGCAAGCGTGATCGAAACAATCATCTAATTGTAACAAGATCTCGAATTCGTTTCACAACTTTCCTCTAAGCCAAAGTACACTGTCAACGACCCTCGTATACCAAGGATGAAGAAACAAGACAACGTTTGACAGAACCCGATAACCCGGCACGGCCAACCACCCCCATCAAAATTAATACGCGCTATAAAGATAAACTTGTCAAGGTTCCTATTGGTTCTTGAACGAATAAACATCGTCTTGAATAATGGCGGGTATCTGACGTCATCCTGTCTCGACTCGGTCACGCACACTGCTTAGCGTGCTTCTCGACTATGGACTAAGATCCCGGAGCTTCCAGACCTTACTTATGTCCTCAGTAACAAAATGTGCGGGATAGTGTAATGTTAGCGTAACTTTGAACATACCTGCTAGCTTAGGCTGACGGGCATTTTTTTGTGATTTTTTTAACTTATTTCAAAAGTCAAGGAGGTTGTTTTGCAACCTCCCAAGCTCTTTAATTTTCGTTATTTAGGTACACTTGTACTTACACTGGCCATGCTGCCAGCCTTTTGGGCTCATTACCAGCGATGAGGAGGAATTTTTTGATGCCATATTTTAGTTCATTTTTAGTTTTTCTTAGTTAAGAGTTATTATTTAAGTGCATATACAATTATAAATAAAGTTCAAGTATTTTAAATATATACGAGGTTGCATCAGACTGCTGGTACATATAAGCAAACAAAATATGGCCCAATTTTAGCATTATTAATACAATCTCGCTCAAGGGGGCGACTCTTAGACTATTACAATGACTAATTAGCCTTGCCCTAGCTAGCAGATATGCTTATGTTAAAGGTATAAACTAACATTACCCCACTAATTTGGTTACTGAGAAAATATGTTAGGTCTGGGGGCTCTGGGATCTTAGACCACAACGCCCGACACGACGGACGGTGCCTGAGACACGCGTTTCTTGCCTCGCCGTCGACACGTCGCTCGCAATGCGAGATCATTAGTATCTTCTTACAATCCCCTCCTCAGATACTGGGATTCTCGCTACCTCCCTTTTTATATGACCTGAAGAAAGATATGATTTACGACCGCCTTGACGTTGTTGAGAAGTTAAATTGTTCTTGGTAATGCTCGGATTGTTATTGTGCGAGACAAAAGTTGTTGAGATCTACTTTTCTTTTACTAACGAATGCTATCTACTGTTCTGGAATGAATGGAGTCTGTTTCTTGTACGTTTTACTAGAAATATAGGTCACATTTTAGGCAATGAATTGCAGAATAAATACTGTTTTAGAGAACCCATTTAAACATTTAGATATTGCAGCAATTTCCAACGTTCCACACCATTAAAATAAAAATTGAAACAAAATTCTACAATGGACTCGCTCGGCGACCGCTGACCCGTTTTGAATTTATCGTAGTCCAATTTTAGTGGAATAAAACTTATGAGTTTAATGTCGGCTGCACTGGCGAGCACGTGATGCTTCCAGCGAAGTGCCTATTTGTCAAGTCTAAGAATATAAAGCGGGTTACACACGGAACAGTTGCATTCAACACTCGCCAGGGATTTAAACAATCGTTTCAGTAAATTGCTATAAAACTGAGGTGAACACACATTTGGTGCGCAATAGTTGCGGTTTAAGTGACTTTACGGGATACTTAGAAGTTTAATAAAACATATCGTTAGTTTGTTTAAACTGGGTTTCATACGTCTGACGTTTACTGAGACCAACAGTATCATATTTAAAGCAATTCCTCACATTTTTCCTAGTAGAAAATTCCCCATATTCCAATCAATCTACATACGCAAACGCAATATAATTTATGTCTTCCTTTCAAGGCCTACAATGATCACAAATTACGTTCTCTCCTCAATCTTCAATTCTTCCTCAATCGCGACTGATCAGTTTCTGAGCCAACCCCCGTCGGCATCCCCTTGTATGAGTTGTTTGAAAAATACCGATCCACTCCGGAGAGATCGGCGCCTTTTGTTAGAGAGAGTGCCAAGTATTGTTGCTCGAAGCATGTTATGAATTATCCTTAAGGGTTTGTACATTCTACTAGCTTCTAAAAATGAAACTATAAACTAGAAATCACTAGAATGGCGACACTCTTGAATTGTCGCTTACGGGATATATTCCATGATTTTTTTAAACTAAATCGCATTTGTATGTGATTTGCTGTAAACCGTAAATTTTAAAACAGTGTGTTAAATTGTCGTTGTTAAAAATCAAAACATCATTGTGCCCATCTATTAAAATATACTCGAGGTGTTCACCAGAAAAACAAACATCATCCGCCTAGCCTTTTCCCAACTATATTGGGGTCGCCTCCCAGTCAAACCGGATTCAGCTGTATACCATTATTTTACGTGGAGCGGCTACCTACCAGACCTCCACAACCCATTAACTGGGTAACACGGTACTTCTTGGCAAGACTGATGTCAGATTTTCTGGCTTCTGACAATCCGTAACGACTGCCAAGGATCTACAAATGACAGCCGCTAGCCGGGACCAACGGCTTAACGTGCTTTCCGAGGCACGGAGGAGTCTCGGTATGTTAACAACTATGATCACCCATCCACAGACCAACCTCGGCAAACGTTGCTTAACCTTGAAGATTAGTCCGTGTGACTGCTATAATTTAGCCACGAGCTTCTCCACCAGAAAAAAAATCCTCCACCGGAAAAACAAACAAGATTTGAAAATTATTTTTCACAAAACAAACCATTTTAACAAAATTCTGTTAGCAAACCAATTGACGTTGTAACAAATCTGTTAAAACTCAACAATTACAAACAAAATGTAACAAAATAATTCAACATTAGAGGATTCTTGAAGGAAACTCGCCTAATTCAACCAGCCATCTAATTCGTTTGACAAACAAGACAGTAATCCGGCTAGTGAACTAGTCTCGTTTGTTACTATCCTTACTATATTCAATCCTATTGCAAATCGTGCAACAGGATTTAATATAGTAAGGATAGATCGCTTGCAATTTGGTTTGATTTTAAGCCAAAGCACCGCTTAATAAATACCGTTCAGTATGTTTGCTGTCTTTGTAGAATTTCATGATTAGTGCAAGTCAAAATTAATATTTATTCCGTTTTAAATCACGTAGTAATTTTTACTTTCACAATCTAATTTAAGAAGAGAAGAAATAAAAAGTAAACTAAAACATTAAATAGCCACAGATTTGATACGCTTAAGTTCTAATTAAATTAAAACCAATATAAACCTTTTTCAAAACCAACACAATATCCGTTATTCAAAGGCTCAGAATCTACACTTTTAATACATCAAAGACAACCCTTAAAACGCATTTCTTTATCCAGATACCTCGACCAATAAAAACGACGTTACTCCTAATTCATTTACCTCGCCAGTAATCCGGCAAGTACACTCTCCCCGCTCACTCGCCTCGTTTGCAACGTGCCCGTCTTCCCGTACTAAGGCTTATCTCTCGCCGGATAATAGAGCAAAACAGACGGACATCTTGAGATGGTCTCAAGACTCGAGAATAATTCGTCCTACGTAATTTGTTGGCAGTTTTCATGTTATACTTACTGATAATGCCAGTGGATGTGCCTTAATTTATTTGTTTTACGTCTGATAAGGCGTTAGGTGGTGTTGAGGAAAAACTGTTTTGTTCTGTGAAA
Source organism: Melanchra persicariae (assembly GCA_947386135.1). Classification (NCBI taxonomy): domain Eukaryota; kingdom Metazoa; phylum Arthropoda; class Insecta; order Lepidoptera; family Noctuidae; genus Melanchra; species Melanchra persicariae. The sequence continues at coordinate 2,442,657 of OX376657.1, read as the reverse complement.
AACGGAGTTTTTTGCAGTCGGTTTTTTAGGTAAATTGAAAATGTTTTCGTGTGATTTATTTGCCTACTGACGTCATTGTGTTGGCAGAATCATTTATTCTATCTAGCTTTGTTGGGGTCGGCTTCCAGTCTACCGATGAGTACTAACTAGATTTAACGGCGGAAATATAATAACCTAGTTGGCAATTAAATTTTTGAGCCGTTTGGGGTGCAAACCCTTGGACCGTGGAGTCCGAGTGCTCATGCGTTATTTAAAGAACTTGCTAAACGCTAGATGACACTTCGCGTGACCCAAGGACTGACTTTTACCTCGCACAGAGGACAAGCATTGCCATACAAATCCCATCCCATTTTTTGACTCCGCATATAACCATGAAAGCATTTATGAAATATATAACTCGATAAACTCTTTGTAAAGTGTACCTGGTGCTTAAAGATCACGACCGCATACTTCATAGTAAACATTTGTCTAAGACAGAGCTCTTATTGGTAAGCAGTAAGGGTGATTTTCGTAGCTCAAGTGGTACTAGTGACTGTACTTTAACAACAGCACATATAAAACCTATAAAGTGGTAAGCAGGGAAGTGAGTTCGAAGACCGGAGTGGTCACCAACTATTATATCATATGAGTTTATAATAGTTTTCGTATTTATAGTCATAGTGGATGGTATTGAGGAGCAAGGTGGATTTTATGGTTTCAGTTTATGGTGTATGGTGTTTACGGTATATCCTCGATGGGATGGGTATCTGGTGTTAAATGTTTGAAGGTTTTTTATCAAAATAACATGTCAGTAGCTTGGTTGCTGCATATACTTGAAGAGTTAAGGGCAGGTTTCTGAATTGAGTTTTTGAAGTTGAATAGTTTTCAAACTCTAATTGAGCCGTAAAACTTGTCCAAGGCATGGGTTTGGCACATTATTTACTAAAGCTCAATTCAGAAAGTTAGTTGTTAGGTTCTGCGGAATTTGTTCGATGTCACTGTGGCTCTGGAACGCAAAGGGCATTTCGAGGAACACGGATAGGACACCCCTCCACCCAGAGCGGAAGGGGTCATTTGTTGATTGCCCATCCTTAAAAAAGTGTGTTACGTTAGGTTAGAAAACTCACATTAAAATTGATTTGTAAGTGGTTTTCGGTGAAGTGAGGTTAGTTTATATTATTCAACTGAGACTCACTTGAATAGTATGATATGGCTCAGCTAAGTATCAGCTTGCCGCGCTTGATTAGGTGGAACGCAGAGCTAAGAGGCTCATCGGTGACGTAAAACTGGTGGATGCCAAGCTACATAGCTTGTCTCATCGCCGTAAGGTTGCCTGCTTATCGGTCTTCTACAGATTGTACTTCGGTGAGTGTGCCCAAGAACTCCACGACCTCATCCCACCGGCCCCCTTCTACCATCGGACATCCACCAATTCGCACTAAGCGTTTCCAAACGTCTTTTATAATGCTCAGAGCAAAGGAGTGGAACTGTCTGCCTGCGTCTGTGTTTCCAAAAGCTTACAACCCTAATCTCTTCAAAGTTAGAGTGAACAGGCTCCTTCTGGGTAAGCTCGCTCCATCGTAGACTTTGTCTATGTCATCTCTGACATTGCATGGCTAGAGTCAAGAGCAAACCCGTCGCTAATAAAAAAAATTAAAAAAGACACTTCCAAATCAATTTCCCATAACATAAACTTGAAACTGAACACCATCCACGTGCCTTATAAATTCAATACCAATAAAAACTATTTTACAGAGCGTCCTCAACATATATCACGGGACCCTAATTAGAACGTTACACCACATCCCTCTAGGGGCCCGTACCAACGTGTGAATTACATAAAACAATGAACTAGACAAATTTATAGCTTATAGGACCCATAAAGCGTCTCCTATAATAATGTGTCCACAGGTACCCCTGATATACAAGGTGTTCTAAAATTGCGTGGTCATTTTTTAAAGGTGGTCTTCTGTAGCTGCTGTACAGTAAAGAAACCATATCAAAATAAAAAGATATTGACATTTTTTTTTAAATCCTACCCCATAAAACGATTTAAAAAAAACGGTCAAGTGAAAGTCGGACTCGCGCACGAAAGGTTCCGTACCATTCTATAAAAAAAACGGCAAAAAAACACGTTTGTTGTATGGGAGCCCCACTTAAATATTTATTTTATTGTTTTTAGTAGTTGTTGTTACAGCGGCAACAGAAATACATCATCCGTGAAAAATTCAACTGTTTAGTTATCACGGTTCATGCCTGGTGACAGTCAGACGGACAGCGGAGTCTTAGTAATAGGGTCCCGTTTTTACCCTTTGGGTGCGGAACCCTAAAAACCCTTTTCAAGCAGTCTTGACGCAGTTGATGGCGTCTATTTTAGTTCAATCACAGATTTGATGCCACCAACTCTGTCAGACTGCTTGAAAAGTGTTTTTTTTTACTTTTTGTCGTCTTTCAAGGTCAGGTTTTCAGTGCTCTTCCTCCTCTCACCTACTTGACCTATGCTGTGCCCGACAGGGTCCGTAATTGTGACTAAGATAATTATTTTCTACCAACTGTAATATATTATGGTACGCAATAAAGAATTGAGAATTGATTGAATTGAATTGAAAAAAAATCAATATATTTTTTATTTTGACATGATTGCTTTACTGTAATTTAAGCTACAAAACACCACCCCTAAATATGAGCACGTACTCATGGAACACCCTGTATTTGTTTGTATTTTGATCCTATGTCGGAAGCTCTAGGTTAGGTAATATCGCGTTATGAATCACCCCTTTTGTGCCATTCAGCCATTTTATGTGTTTAATGTATGTGTTTTTGTGAATAATGTTTTGTTTTATTATTAATGGACCGTTTGGTTGATTTTATTTGTGAAAATTTTGGGGCTAAAATTACAAGCCGCGTTTACAAAATTCGACGTTGTTATTCATTGTCATCACCCTGCCGTAAATTCAAACTTATCACAAACTTTTTTTTATTGAGATGACAATAAAATCGGCTGTACGTCGTGATTTTTATCAGTTGCTCAGTCACTGACTGAGTGAGTGACAGACAATGCACAGCTAAAACTACTGGATGTAGAAAGCTGAAATTTGGCATGTAGGTTCCTTGGGGAGTGTAGGGGAGCACTAAGAGATGATTTCCTGAAATTCTTAAGGGAAAAACGGGATATGTGTGTACGAAGTCGCAGGCAAAATCTAGTAATTTATAAATGGAGAAAGTACTATTACACGCGGGCCAAGCTGCGGAACGGCAGCTACATTATTACTCGAAACTTTTATCACTCCATTTTCCTTAAGACAACAATTTTCCACTCCTTTTCAGTTACCGGCCCCACTAGCAGACTTTCTCTTAAATATGTAATTTACCTATTCAAATGTTGATATTTTCTTTTTATCAAAATAATTAATGATAAGAAATAAATAAACAATGTGGTGGGTCTTCGCAAATTTGCGTCAATTAAGCCGCTTTGTTGACGTCAATGACAATACATGACGCCAGTAGAACCCGCTAGCTAGATAAAATATCATTTATCAGTCAACACCTATAATCCTAATTCTGTTTTACGGATTGTTGTCAAAGCCTTTTTTATTTTATCTTTCTTAAATGACATTCTTAGGACCTTATTCTAGAACCAATTTCGGCGAAATGTATGTGACAAACATACGAAACGCGTCATTGGTTGAATTTATTACAATAACCCATCACTAGACTTGCGTTTAGTTTGCGATAGCTCGATAATTTTTTTCCCGAACCCGGGGGTTAGACATATTCAATCTGCAGTCAATCGCAACCTAAAGACCATGATTTTTTTACCACGATGGACAGCGCTTGCCAAGAACGAATTCTAAGTCTTAATTGTAGCAATATTGCAAAGGCATTCGCAATATTGCTACATTGCGTTTCTGTAAAAATGTCGAACTGAAAATTTTGACGAAGTGAACGACAAGTGAGCTGTCAAACTATTCAAACAAGATAGAATGACAGCTCACTTGTCGTTCACTCCGACTAAATGTACACGGTGAGAATGACGACAGAATATACCGGTTGTTCTAGAACGTGACACAATCTTAGAAATGCAACTTTGTACTCAAGAGTGATTTGTGTTGGCAACCCAAATTACTATACATATTTCCCCGCCCAATTAACATTCCTTTCCTTTTAACTTTAGCCCACACCCCCGCAGTTAAAATTCTTTATAAATTTATTAATATTAATAAAATCCAATTATAACTATTTTTTATTTTATTCTTTTATTTAGATAAATATAATATATATTTACTTTATGTTTTAACACTTATATGTGCCGTCTTATATGTATTAACCAAGAATGTTTTGTCCTTTTTAGTATGGTGAACAATGGATGACATCGCTACAAAAACTGACCAATAGCCGTTTAACAGTTACCGTAATCGACCATTATCCATCTCGTACCTTGACATTGGCAAAATCATCGAATGTTCGTCGATGGAGCCATAACCATAAAAAAATTGAATTGAATACTATACATATTAGTTGGTCAGTAGATAAGAAACTTATAGTAATTTATCAACAAGATTAATTTACTAAAACTTTTTCACAAGTAAAAAATACTCTACACAGGTGGACTTAATCGGACACCTTTCGCATTTTCTACCAGTCTACTTCAGGGTAAAAAGATACACTTGTTTCTATCAGCGTTGATCAAAATGCCAATTTTTCAAATATTTACCAAACTTTACTGAAACTTACCTCATACCATTATTAAAGATATCTATAATCTATGTAGACATACTTCACACTTCAGAGTAAGTAAGTAATCGTGTAATGTTGTAGAAAAAGTGATACAAGAAAATATTCGTCGGTTCTAAGCTATGGGTAAAATAAAATGGTGTCACAACATATTATTTTTTTTATTAGTTAGCCAAGAGTGAATAGGTTACTTCTAGGCAAGCATGCTCCATCTTCGACCACATCATCGCTTACCATCAGGTAAGATAGTGGTCAAGCGCGTGCCTATCAATAAAAAAATAAAAAAATTGTTAACAGTGCTGATAAATCTGTCATACTTGTTATTTATCGCTTAAGATCAATATGGGAAGGGAAGTCCCCTCTTTGTTCTTTCTAACTAATCATTGTAGAACGAAATGTTAACAACAACAAAAAATACTAAATGGGAAAATTGGTCCTTGTTGGAAAAGTCCATAATGCAACCCTTGGACACTGTCTAGAAATATATAGGCAGTGCTTGATATTTCTCAAAAAGAATCAGTCATTTATGGAGTGCTAATTGCACTCATTTTTGAGCAAAGCTCGCATTCACATCTCCCAATCTGTGAAAAATGTAGGGAATTTGAGGGTTTTTTTGAGGGGTTAGTAGAGTTGAGTAGTAGTATTAGAGCGGATTTCACCAATGAAACTGAACACGATCAGTACATCTAAACTGCGATCAAGAGCTCAATATTTCTATCAGCGTCAATATTCCATAGAAAAATAGTGACACTGACAGCTCATAAACCTGGTGTATACGCTTATCGCGATCAGTTTGGCTTGGTGAAAATGGCCCTTAGTAGAGTTGGCACCCTAAACATAGGCCACCACAAGTGTTGCCACATCGATCAGTCTTATGCGTCTCGCATCCCGCGTAATCCCGCGGCATCCACCAGGTCATTGGTTTACTTTGTTTGAGGCCTTCCAATGTCATGCGAATTCGAACGCTGTTTAGAAATTAGTAGAATTGATCCTCAGGTGTATAAGGTCAAGGACGCCCTCAACCTTTCGGCTAGAGCGTCCGCGGTCGGGCCGCTGGCTGCCCCGAGGATCTCCAGCATCCTGGCCCCAGTCATAGTGACCTTGAGCCGGAGGCCCCCGACGATGCCGAGCTCACCAAGGCTCACCGCCTCCTTCGCCTTGGTGAGCACGTCACCGTATGTAACGCCCCTCTTGTCCGCTTCCGGCTGTAGTGTAATCACCACAGCCGCGGTCTTCGGGGCGCTGACATGGTTCTGCGTTTCGAATAGCTCTGCCCATTGATTGGCAAGTCTAGACTGAGACACAATTACTCTTGTTTGTCTCAGGGGCATAACATCAGAGAGCCAATATAATTCTATTAACTCTTAAGTCGTAATCGGTCAAAAAAGCCAAATTTTCATGCATTTTTGACGGATGCGATTGACACGCGAATGTGACTGACACGCGAATGCGTGCTTAAAAATTGTAAATTTGGCACTCAGGTTATGTTGTCAGATTTAATGGAAATCCTTAGTCTATTTAAGATTTCAGTCAAAAAAAAAAAATAAAGGCAAAATGTTGTCATTGTTAACAATATTTTACCGGAATAACATTAAAAACTACTACTTTTACTATTTCTCTTTCTAAAAGTCCTCTTCAAAAATGTACACGCTTTAAAATCTCAAAGGATTGACACAAGATGGCGCCCCCGCCATCTTGATATCGCTCGCGCCGGGACACGTCAAAATGGCGGAACTACAAGATTTCCCGCTGAGCACCGAGCTTCCGACGACACGGCCCTGCTTGTATCATGTGCAATGTATTTTAGTTTAATGTTTAAGTCTCGTGTTTCTCTTCACACAGATTTAACTTAACAGGGAGCTTAGTAAGGATTAACTGTTTTTGATACCGTTGCTACAGGGTGTTTTTATGGCGATGTTTTATTAAATGCTGATTTTCTATATGGCTACAATAATTTTTAGGTCAACCTCTGATTGTAATCACTGAAACCATTATTATCTTATTTTCCCTAAATGCCAAACATTGAAGCAGACAAAATCAATATTAGTTTTAAAGCAAAAACCGCAATAGATAACTGCTATAAGCTTAACTATTACTCTAAGAATCTTAAGTAATAAAAAGTATGTGGAATACTCTACTAGGATTCCAAACGTCCGTCTGAAAAACATCGGTCCATCTGTCACAGCCAGTTGCTCCAAATGTACTTGACCAATAGCTGCCTCCGTGGTCGAGTGGTTTAGGCGTTTGCCTGGTGACCCGGTGGTCGTGGGTTCGATTCCCACGGGAAGCAAACTTTGCAAAGTTGTTTCCAATTTGGCTAGGACATTGCAGGCTTGAATCACCTGATTGTCTGATAAAAAGATGATTCCGTGCTTCTGAAGGCACGTATAAGCCGGTGGTCTCTGTCGTCAAAAGGCGGTCGTCAAATAAACCATGTCAGAGGCCCTTGAGGCGGTTTAGAAACTCTGACACTAGGGTGCAGTGTCGTGGTCGTTAGACCTTACTGCCCACACGATAAAGAAGAAGACTAGACCAATTCATTTGATTTTATTCTAAAGCAAAATAAAGCACTGGCGATCCACACTATTACCAGCCACCCATAGCACTAACATGCAATCTAATTCATCAACCAACACACTATCTTGCAATTAGCACAAACACACGACAACTTCCATCTAAAAAAGTCGATAAAGGTACCAGAACCCATTTTGCCGAGTCCCTACAACCCTCAAGAGAGTATCGGTCTACTATACCGAGCCACGCATTGAAAACCTTCTTTACAGTGGTGCAATTTAAAATTTACGATGTAAAGAGTATTCCGTGTGGTGTAAGGCCACTTGTATCTGAGAATAATATAGTGGGCGTTGAGATTGCAATAGTGCATGTATAGGGGGCGGTTTTTTTACGATTTTCCTTAAGAGCCTTTACGCGGTACGGCTTTTCATACAAACTTTCAAATCCTTATTTTTCGAAATTAATGAACCGATTTTAATAAAACTTGATATGCATACGCTAGATATCCAGGTCTAAATAGTTTTCAGAAAATATTTTTGAAAAAAAAATTTTAAAGGGAGAGAGAGCGATTTTAAGTTTTCTATAGAAAGTGAAAAATCACTATATCATTCCCCCTGAACTCTTTTTCGAAAAAAAATAATATCTAATTAATTTAATACTTACTTAAGAGCCTTTACGCTCTTAGGTAAGTATTAAATTAGCTAGATTAAATCTGCAATAAGTAGATCGGTTGACCAAAACATCAACAAATATTCAAATAAATGGATATAACAAAACTACTTTTCCGACCTATCCTTACTTAATATTATAAATGCGAAAGTAACTCTGTCTGTCTGTTACGATTTCACGCTAAAATGACTGAACGGATCATCATGAAATTTGACAGATCCCTGGAATCCAGATAGCCTGGAATATGGAGAAGGTCATAGGTGTCCCATAAATGTTTTCAACTCTATGCTAATACAAAAGTTAAATTTGGTATACAATAAAGTACCTACTTATAATAATATGTAAATACACTTTCCTGGAAAAAAATAAAGTTTGTCACCGAAAAATGGCAGACTCCGTAGATGGTAATAAATCTTTATTAGATAATATTTTTTTGATTTATTATGAAAGAATTGTAAATTCAATAGTTTCCAATATATCCGTGTCTTATTTTAAAAAAAAGATTACAATTTTCTGCCACTCTCTCCTCTGTTTACCCCACTAAGTGCCACACGATCGAAGCTCACTTCATTAGCTGCTGAACCCATTACGTGTGTGACAATAATTAATGCGTTCCGGATCTCAGCCGCCATGTTCCAGCACTATTTACATTTCAGATCTTAACTCTGAACTCAAAGAAAGTATAGTGCAAGCGATTCATTTATCAAACGAACGACTTCGGAAAAAACATTTCAACAATATGGTTGAACAGTCAGGGAATATTACGGAAAAAGTGCTTGCATGCAAAAGCAAAGGTGAGTTCGACCACAGTCCTGTCACCAGTTATTTTTTTTATTTTATTTCGTCGAGTCAATGAAGCCCGACGAGTCCCAGACTGTCTTGGATCCCGCAACGAAATTAATCAGAAAATAACAGCGGAGGAGTAGGAAAAAATTAAATATAATTTCCACTTCCCTCCTTATTAAGCAGGAGACAGAACAGAGCTAAGCTAAGCTGGGTTAAGCCCAATTGCCAAGCACCATGGATTATACATTAACACTAATAATAATGAGTCCTAAATTGTGATCTACTTTTGATTCCAGTAATAGGTATGGCAAAATCGCTTGAACGCACAGAAATTTGTTCTGGTTTCTACAAGGTCCGTATAGTATACAACTCCAGATGTAACCTGAATACTATCTAACATAATATTGCGTTCAGTTTGCCAAAGAATACACTCCCATAAGATATGATGTGCGAATTGTTCGTATTCAAGGTCAGGTGTAGAACATTGACAGAAAGGAGAAGACACAAGCTTATTTGTCGCCAGTTATGTCATAAGTCAAATTAGATTTAATCAGTAAGAGTCTGACACTCCCTCCCGCTCCGTCCAGCGGGAGGTGTCATTTGATGTTATCCCATCCAAAAAAAGCGTCATAGTAGGGCCTAGACAAGCGAACCGCGACATCTCCGTTTTACGACTATCCTAACCTCAAACTATGTCAGCTGTAAAAGGGCATTATAAACTATGAGGCTTCGTTGTTTAATAATTCAAAAGTTTGGCCTGAATAACTGGCTCGTATTAGTTGAGAATTATGTTCCGAATGAGGAATAGCTTTTTTTTAGCTGCAAGAATGTGATGATCCTGGAATTTTTTCTTTCTTTTCTTTACTTACCATTTTAAACACAATACACAACAACACACAATTTCTGCTAAACAAAAACCACTACTCGGTAAACGAATACCTAAGACTTATGAAGTCATTACTTCAGTAAGATTAAATAATAAATTATAATATAGTAGTTTGTTAAGTAATGTTTTATAATTAACAAATGCTTCCTCTCTCTTATCTCACTTATTTGCTGTGCCCGACAGGGTCCACATGATCTAACTATAAGTTCACCACCTAAGAATACCTACATGTGGAATGCAATAAAAGTATTGAGTATTGAGTTAAAGGAAATCTTTGAATTTTTAGTTGTGCTAAAATAAGTTTGTATTTCAAGCAAAATTACTATACCTACTTTATTTCGACTATCCTAACTCCGAAAACAAAAGACACTCTCCATTTATCCACACTTTGCCACACAGCTTTCCACTAAAATTCGAAATTGTTATTCCCTCCACTCGAGCACTCTCACACGATACACTAAACAAAACGTCAGCATTCTAAACCCAAATATTATTTCAAAGCGACACAAAGACATCGACGTTCGAGATAAAAACGAACGAGAACAAAACAAAAATGACAAATACCCGGAACGTTATCCGTACGAGTAAGCTGGGACACAGAGCAGGGAATACAGAAGAACAAGTCTTAGAAGCTCATATTTGAACAACAAGAAAGTATAATTTTAATACAAAAATCGACTGTCTTAACCACGAGGAACAGTTCTGCGTTTGATGATATATATTTCAGTTATCACAAAACAATTTTCTCATCAAAAACTGTGACTGTGTGAACTCAGTGTAATTTGTGTAAAAATACTGGTGACAAAAATACACAAGACATAACATTACTTCGAGAAAGTCGAACCGTTTACATTTTTACATCTACCATATTGAATAATAGTTGTTTATTTCAAACCTTTCCATGTGTGTGACATAACAATAAAATAATACAATTCTCGAGATTAAGCCTAGTCCTTCTGCGCATACCTGTGGCCGGTCGCAATCTTCGCTCGACACAATCCCGCGGGAAATCGCGATAACTAGTGAAAGTGGGGTGTTACATCGAAATCTCGGGCGTCGGATCTCACAAGCATTACGGAATACGGACAGGTGTGCTCCTGCCCGAATTAATGACCCGAGTTCCGAACTCAGGTATAAAAAATGTTTCCTCAACGGGAAGAACAGTTTATGTTGTGAGTTACGACTTTTTAAAGACATGCGGATTAGTTGGTTCCGAGTTTTATTGGTTTTGTTGACGGCTGAAGTTTTTGTGTTATAAACTGTTATCGTTGAATGATGGTCGGACTGTCTATTGAGGATAATAAATGAGTTTAACCCGGTTTAAGATGTTTGTGAGGAACTGAGCTACGTAGCGCTACGGCGCAGCTCCGTTGCTATGTGTGGTATGATGTCGTAGATAAAGTTGCATTTACTTTACGTATAGGTTTAATTTTAGAATGACAATAGCGGTCGAAAAGTAAACAATGAATCGTTTTTCATTAGTAAAAAGTCTTGAGGATTTCAATAACCGGATAAAAAGCAGTTGAGAAAGTAATAATGACAACAAGTATGGCCCATGTACATACGTTATGACTAAAACGGAATAGCTATTAAGAGGGTCCTTCCCGGTCCGTCTATCGTCAACGCGAGCGTGGCCGAAAAGCTTGTTGTTTCATCAAGCGCAATGTGGTTGACTAACAATAAAGTGAGAACGCGATAACATTGAACGAAAAATAGTGATCAAAAACTAGTTCCAGGAAATACGTGTTTTTGAATGAGCCTTAAAAGTTTGTGAAATAAATATTATTCATTTAGAATCTCCATTACATGTGCAAGGTTTCTATCAAGATGTTTTCTTTACTTTTCTAGATATGAGTACATTATTGACGGTCAAAATTCAGGTAAAATTTGTGTGAAACGCAGATTTTTGTAGGCTTATACTGAATTTGTTACTTCATATTTGAAATTTATGTTTTCATAGAAACCTAGATATAGTGCACAAGATACCTATTAGTTCAAAAAAAATAAAGGTAGATGTGTTACAAGGACATAATCACGTACGAGCGTTTGTATGAAAAGTATGACGGGTTGGCCGCTCTTAATGTATCGATTTTATTTTCGGGTTTGGATGAATTAAAAAATATGAATTAACACTTTCAATGCCGATGACACCCAATGTGGTGTTTTGAAATTTCGTTGTTGGGTGCCGCTGACAACTATATGTATGGTGTTTTTCGCGAGTTGTATGAGGCAGCCGCGAGGACTTTATGAAAATAGAGATTTCAGTGAAAGTTTTAATAATATAGTTTGAAATATTAAAATATCTCAGAGCCTAAAAACAGTCTGTTCATAACTAAACCCACATTCAGTCATGAATACCATTCCAAAGAACATTAAAGGTTAAAACTTAAGTACTAAATAGACATAAAAAGATAGAACCTTTCATATTTCTTGTGATACTAAACACCAGAAAGTATCAAAGAAGGCTGTATATCAAAAAGTTAAGCCTACTGGCTCTAGAACCTCGTAACTTGGGCCTGTCATTGTACAACTTTAGGCCTAGATATTTTGTACAGAACAACTTTTGAGATCTTGGCAACAAAAAACATTAAAAAGTATTTGAGAACATAAAAAAAAAGGTTTTTATTTTGGAAGCTCTCATTGTGGCTTTGTTTTGTAAATAATTAGCTTGTGAGTGGGAAAGATGAATAAAATCATTATGATATTATTTATCTCAGAATAAATTTCAATAAGAAAATGGTATGATTTTCTTTTTCTCTTGATAAAAAGAAAATTTGACTACTATCTCACCTGATCGTAAGCGATGATGTGGTCGAAGATGGACCACTGAAGCACACTGCGGTGGAGCAGTAGTGTTGTTATTATATATAGATATTTAAGAAAAAACAACAAGGATTACTGATTAACAGGTCAAACACTATTTTAGCATAAAATACTCAGTCTGACCAAATCACAGCTTTTAAATTTCATCCGTTAAATGTATCGTACATTCAGGTAAAACGAGATAAAAGTGTTCACCCAAAATACTGGACGCGTAATCTTTAAAAACGAGTTTGTGTTTTCTTTACATAAACGCGCTAAACAAATGGGAGGCAAAGCTGCGGGATTTGGACCCTAAAGACCCTTAGGATCTGGACACAGTTTGGGACGAAATTCGACCGACGTTTTCACTTGATAAATTACAAGCTACTGTGGTACGGATAGAAATAACTACAGAAAAAATTAAAAGGTAATAAAATATTTTATGTCACTTTAAAACTTTTAATATAATTCAAATTTCAATTTAGAGTGTTTGTTCACATTCTTTTGTTTAATTTTAACCGACTAAAAATGGTAGGAGTTAGTGCCTTCGACGACTTTTCGATTTTTTGGTTTTTTTATCCATATATTGACTGGTAGAGAATACCTTGTTGCATTAAATCCGCCTAAATACTATTTTAATTTAAAAAATGCTCATGTTCTGAATAAATCGGTCGGTTTTGTATCGGTTGCATTTTGGGGAGTGTGCGACGGAATTGCATAGTTTGATTCCGCCAATCCCGTTCCTTCATCGGACCACAAGACATGGTGGACATCCCACACGCACGAAACGTTTTGGGAACACATTCAATGTGCGTACAGCTATAAAGTGGAATTCTCTGCCGGAGTCTGTCTTCTGTCCTGATAGCTACAACCTAGGAGTCTTTAAGTCAAGAGTGAATAGGTTACTTCTAGGCAAGCGTGCTCCATCTTCGACCACATCATCGCTTACCATCAGGTGAGATAGTGGACCAACACGTGCCTATCAATAGTAAAAAAAATGAGATAATATATTCCATTTCTTAAGAGCGGTGAAAAAAGCGATACTTGGACCTTTAGATAGATGTAATGGCACACCAAATAATCGGATACCTACCATTGCTCTCATTTATACAAATCCATAAGCTACACTATTGACACTTCCTTGATTATTGTACTCTTCCACATAACCCAAGTGTGCACACACCCTTACGGCTGTTTCAATTCCTGCATTTTTTTTCTCAAACAAACAGATAATTAATTGTTCCGTTCATTTGCATATTAACCTTATTTGTTCGCGAGATTCTGTGGAAATAAGATTTCGTATAATAAATCTGGAAAGTGCCTCTTAAACAGCGGCTAAATATTTCTAGATTTTTATTAAGCTGAGGTATTTAGTGAAATCTAGGATTGCTTTAAATAATTATTTTCTGGAGCTTTAAGGCATTCTTCAGGCTTAAGAAACTGGAATAATGAGTGTGATTTCTAGGAGAGAAAAAATAAAGTAATGTAGAAAACACTATTTTAGTACTCTTAGTTTTTAAATTGATACTTGGAATATAGGCACAAGCCTACATATATACAGCGTGTAACTGAATAAACGCAATACTTGAAAAGGAACAACTTTTACTATGTGACCAACCCCGAAATCGCGAAAAATAATCAGCTGTTCAGTACATTTTGAAGAGTTATGAGCACATAAATGTAAGGGGCAGTCGATTTTTTCGCCATTTTTGGTATTGCGTTTATTCTGTTACAGGTTGTACTGTACATTACAGCTTCATTAGGCGAGATTGTGGTCAAGCGCGAGCCTATAAATATTAATAATAAAAAAACTCAATTCTCTAACTGATAGTTGGAAGCAACTAAGCAAAAACATGTCAACCCACAAAAAAATATTGATTGATTTTTGTTATCATGACATTGATATTAAACGTTAGAACATTTTAAATATTATATGGTTCTATGAGAAAATCCATGTGTTTCAAAACTACAAATGCGTATTTTCCTCAAAATTGCAGCCTTTCCTCAAAATAGTATGCGGGTTGACATGTTATTACTTATTTGCGTCCAGTTTTCAAACAGCTTTTGTTCTTTTCTTGTTCATTACAACTTTGTGGTAATTTTAAAACCTTTTTTCTTCGTGTGGGCAGTAAGGTCTAAATGACCCCACACACCCTAGTGTCAGAGTTTCTAAACCACCTCAAGGGCCTCGGACATGGTTTGACGACCGCCATTTGGCGGCCGGGACCACCGGCTTATACGTGCCTTCCGAAGCACGGAATCATCTTTATATCAGACAATCAGGTGATTCAAGCCTGCAATGTCCTAGCCAAACTGGAAACTACTTTACAAAATATGCTTCCCGTGGGAATCGAACCCACGACCACGGTCACAAAGCAAACGCCTAAACCACTCGACCACGGAGGCAGTTTTAAAACCTTTGAAAACGACTATGGCCAGTAACAACATTTGTTCTAAAATCACGCTCAAACCAAAGAACTTCACAATCAACTTCTCACCCAATTCATGTAGGTAAATACAGGTATGTAAATCAATAAAAACTATCAACATTTAATGGGTACTAGAAGTGTTAATGTGAGTTAATCTGGTGGTACCTATTGGAAACTGTATTCTCATCAAAATCAACTCGATGATCGACAGACATATTTAAACAAATAGCCGTTATATGGCTGCTTTCTACAGGTCGTCGTGAAACAAGATGCCAGTTTATTTAATGCAAACCCAGTAATCATTCCAAAGGAACATTCTCCCGTGGGAAGCTATAGGATTTTTTTCGTGTGCCGCTCCTGTTTTACGTGGAGGCTCGATGACCAGCCTGATAATATTATCAAAGCAATTAATTGATTAGCGTCGTATCACCAATTCGCACTAAGCGTTTCCAAACGTCGTTTATAATGAGCACAGCAAAGGAGTGGAACTCTCTGCCTGCGTCTGTGTTTCCAAAAGCTTACAACCCTAATCTCTTCAAAGTTAGAGTGAACAGGCTCCTTCTGGGTAAGCTCGCTCCATCGTAAACTTTTTCTCTGTCATTGACTAGAGTCAAGAGCAAATCCATCACTAATAAAAAAAAAGGATTTTTTCATACGAGTTTGTGCTCCAAACCGGTGGGGTAGAAGTCAGTTGAGTAAGAAAGTGTTGAATAATAAATAATGACAGTGGGATTGACAGGCGCTACCGAAATGTCGTCTCCACACACACCATCCACATCATCATCATGTACATTTTGACTTGTAGTCAATGTTCGTCGATGGAAGACTAACAATTTGTCTAGAACTTCTGTTGTGTATGACCACAATCTTACGACTTTACAGTATAACGTATACTCGCGTCGCACCTGTGAACGCGAGCTCGCGTTTATCGGGTCACCCAGGACGCAAGGCCCAGTCAAACACGAACGAAACAAAATAGCTGCCAGCAATTATGTCGGTACGACGAAAATCACTTTAATTACTCAATTTGAAGGAAGAACGGATGGTTTTAACCGACAATTAGTTCTGTAAACGGTTTTGTGTGGCTTTAATAAAATATTGTAGGACAAAGAAGAGGCCTTTCCTGTATTCATCATCATCATCATCATATCAGCCGAAAGACGTCCACTGCTGGACATAGGCCTCCCCCAAGTGTCGCCACAACCACCGGTCCTGTGCGTCTCGCATCCATCGGTTACCCGCGACCCTCACCAGGTCATCGGTCCACCTTGTGGGAGGCCTTCCAACACTGCGTCTTCCGGTACGCGGTCGCCACTCCAAAACTTTTCGGCCCCATCGACCATCTGTTCTGCGAGCAATGTGCCCTGCCCACTGCCACTTCAATTTGGCGATCCTTCGGGCTATGTCGGTAACCTTGGTTCTCTTGCGGATATCATCATTCCTGATTCGATCACGCAAGGAAACTCCGAGCATTGCCCTCTCCATTGCCCTTTGGGTGACTTTAAGCCTTCTGATGAGGCCCATTGTGAGCGACCACGTCTCGAGTCCATAGGTCATCACTGGCAACACGCACTGGTCATAGACTTTCGTCTTGAGACACTGTGGTATGTGAGACGAGAAGATACCGCGCAACTTCCCGAACGCCGCCCATCCGAGTCGGATTCGACGGTTGACCTCCTTCTCGAAGTTAGCCCTACCTAGCTGGATCGTTTGTCCCAGGTAGACGTACTCATCAACAACTTCGAGTGCAGAGCCTCCAATCTTGATAGGAGTGGGTGCTACATGGGTATTTACCATGACCTTGGTTTTGTCCATGTTCATTTTAAGACCCACTCTTTCGGAAGCTCTACTGAGGTCATCGAGCATTGTACTGAGGTCCTCCGTGGTCTCAGCCATGACGACTATATCGTCGGCAAATCGAAGATGAGCTGTATTGTTAGTACAAATTGTTCAATTAATGAATAGAATATAATCGTCATCGATAAAGATAAAATATAACCAGGACCGCTTTTTTTTTGAGTTTGGGAAATCATCAAATGACTCCTTCCACTCTGTGGGCGAAGCGGGAGGGAGTGTCGGACTCTTACTGACTAAAACCCATCCGTCCTAGTTCCAGGGTTGCGGAATTTGTTTGAAAGAGTCACCGCGGCCCTGGAACGCAAAGGGTATTAGGAGGAACACGGATATATGATTTAGGCACTAAGAGTTTGACACTCCCAAAGCGGATAAGAGTCATTTGATGATTTCCCATCCATAAAAGAATGCTTAGGAGGAGAAATCCCTGCCGTCTATGTTTCTTCATAGCAACAACTTAGGAATCTTCAAGTCAAGATTGAATAGGGTACTTCTAGCATGCTCCATCGTCGACCACATGATAGCATTCCATCAGGTGAAATTGTGGTTAAAAATGACAGGCTTACACCATACTCTAGTGAATAAATGACTGGCACATATGATAACATGGACCATTGTGAACAACGCTTCACACATGTACAAACAAGTACCCTTACCAACAATAGTAATAAAAACAAATTGTGAGATTAACGATCCCAAAAAAAATACCCGGCCGTGTGTGAACGGGCTGTTAGAAAAAAAAACTGGCCGCATGCGTATTGGCGGTTCAGGGTTCCGTAGTAAATTCAATTAATGGGTTTCCATGCAATTCGTTTTTCGCAAGAGTAGTTACTCGAAATTATTTTGGTTGAAAAATTATATTTAAATTAGAAATAACATACCCAGTATTCAGAGTAAGCAGTGGTTTATTGTACTGCAGTGGTGTAGTTCTAAATAAAATAACCTAATGTTAAAAATAATTTTAATATTATTTTAATTATTATTATTTTGTCCATAAAGTTTCTTGCACGTTCTTCTCCATGAAGTACCAGTACATGGTTTGAAGGAAATATATTATTTGATTGTAACTTTGATTTCGCTAGCCTTTTGTCCAAGAACCGGGTGGCTTAAAGTAATACCAGTATTATATAGCTAAATAGTAGATATAGACTGCCAGACCAGAAGCTATTTATAATATTTACGTTACTCATATCTTTATAAATTATAGGCTATGTGTTATTCTGGTATAAGCTATATTACTGTAACATTTTTTGCGTGAAAGAGTCACAAACATTCATCCATGAATCCTCATAATCTTTTGCATTTTTAACAGCAATAAGTAGAATTCTTTTACAGAACCCAGAGAAGGATTGTAAATCTGTCTATAGCAAATTATAGATATGTGTATCGCTTACACCCTTATCCTTAACGGGACAAGATAAAGTGGGGTTTCTGCGGTCCATGGGCATCTGAGAACCCATCACAGTGACGTATCATCTTTAAAGATGGCTGAACTCTGAAGTGAATTTATAGTGACAAGTTGTTTATCGTTAGCTTTTCGATTTATAACAGGCTTCACACACATTTCTACATAGAAAATGAAAATGAGCATTTATCATCATTTGAACAAAAATACTCCCAGCGGCAGACCTCACCTGGGCCCCAAGTCGGCTATTTTTTATAAATTCGTCATTCCAACACGATCCCATTATCATTTTGCTATAAGTTCGTAATCTGCTTAATTCGTAATAGTCAATCATTGGTCGGTCAATGGTCTCGTAATAGAATCTTGGTTCTAAATATTCTATGTCTTTGAAAAGGAATGACTGCACAATGACGTTCTAATGGTAGGTCACTGATCAAAGGAACTGTCAAAATTTTAGCAGATTACCGCATACGTCTATCATTCATTTGTCATTATGTACGTGATTACCATTCTATGTCATTTCTTTCAATGGAGTGTCAGTGGTTGACCATTGGAAAGTTATAATGACGCTTATATTAGTAGATTACCAAACTTGACAAAATCAGCAATTATGAAATCAATGATAGACCATTCTGACACTATTGTAATAGCAGACTTGAGGCCCTGGCCTGGCCTGGCCTGGCATTGAGGCCCAGGGTCCACGGTCTATCTTGTGGGAGGCCTTCCAATCCCTTTTTTGGGATGTGAAATTATCAAATGATTCCTTCCGCTCTGGGCGGACTGGAAGGGAGTGTCAGATTCTTACTGACTAGAACCCATCCGTGTTCCTCCAACACCACTGATGGTTTTTACTGCAATAATGGCCTTTGAACATGATGTTTCAAACTAGTAAAGACGTTCACGCTGCGGGTCTGCTAACTAAGGCGCTTATCCTAGCAGGTGTCCAAGTACTAAACACAAATAAAATCAGGTGAACCTCTTTTTATTACAAAGATTTTACCGCTTCTATAAACTCGAAGGAAACTATTCAGTGTGGTAATTTGGATATACCGATATAAGAAACTGATTTCTAATTAGACCGTGACTTGTATGATTGTCAAATGATAAATTGAAAAAAAAATAAGAGGGTAAAAAGTCATCATCTGCCTAGCCTTTTCCCAACTTTATTGGGGTCGGCTACCAGTCAAACCGGATTCAGACCAGACCTTCACAACTCATTAACTGGGTAACACGGTACTTCTTGGCAAGACTGGAGTCAGATTTTCTGGCTTCTGACAATCCGTAACGACTGCCGAAGATGTTAAGATGTCACGGGTGAGGATCACGGGTAGCCGATGGATGCGAGACGCACAGGACCGGTTGTTGTGGCTACACTTGGGAGAGGCATATGTCCAGCAGTGGACGTCTTTCGGATAGTATGATATTGATGATGGGTTTCATCCAAATCCGCTCAGCACGACGAGAAGAGGTGACAAAGAGTTACCCTCGTATTTGAAATATTAGTACGAATGCTCGTATGTACACTTAACTTTCACTCTAGGGATACTTGTAGAGATATATTTAAAGTATTTAATCAATAATAATCAACTTTTAACATTTTTAAAGTTCCCTTACAAAAGTTTTCAAAGAAAAATTTTAAACCTTGAATCGCGCTCTATGAAGCACTTTTCATGAAAGTATATCTATATTAAATTCTGCCCGTGAAAGAGCGAGGTCACTCATAAAGTTGAACAGTGGGTTCCGAGATAAAGTGCACAAAGTGTACAGAAACCTTACTAATTTTAATATCCACAGTATATACCTTTCGCTTCTTGAAAAGAAATATTAATAAAACCTTTTAACTTAATTAACTTAAGCTTCTAAAGAGTCCCTGATGTAATATAGAGACTCTACAGAGCTAGCACGAATGTTTTGACGTTTAGTAACTTTAAAATAAGTGAATTTTGAATATGAAAACTACAACCCCATACTATTTCAGTTTAATTTTATGTGACAGACACAATTTGTATCAATTGACATACAAAAATATGAATACAGTATCCAATTTAAATAAATAATATGTGCGAAACGAGTATTATATTTTCGTCAAAAATATTCGTGCTAGGCCTTCAGTACTTTGCAGACGTCAAAATATAAACATCCAAACGTAAACGATGCAAAGGGAGTATAATATATACCCCTATGATAAATCGCATAGGGGTCTTAGAGAAAAAATCATGTATACACGAATATTATTTAAAATCTTGTCTTACTACGCTTGACGTGCTACGAATGCTACGGCGTAGCACACTGCTACGACACGCGTAGTCACTTACAGAATGTTCTCATTGAGATATTTGTACTTTATTTTATTTTATTTATATTTTAGCAAAGAAACCGTAAAAGAAAAAATCCGGAAAATAATGTATGAATATGTTATAAAAACATGCGGCAGGACAAAAAATCCTTATTTGAAGGCCAATAAAAATATGTACCCACATGAAAAAGGGACAATTTTTATGAGCATAAAATTCAAATGATACGCAACACGAATAAGCATAATCACGTCACGGGGAACCAATATTGTTGAAAATGTAATTGTGCGTCGTTTGGCCGGATAATCGGGGGACTTCGGTTAACTTCGGGTAAGTTCGTGTACATTACGTGAACTGTATACTTGGGGCACATCTGCTTAAGTAAAGGTTCTTTGACACGTCTCGGTGAGAGTGGTTTGCTGAATATTGTTTTAATGTTGATAACATCACCCTATAAGTATCCTACTCGAGGGTAAATGCATTTGGTTATTCGAAAAGTTTAGTCCTGTATTTGGTTTTTACCAAATGAGTAGGTAGATAGGTACTACTTAATCTCATTTCAGGTCCTTTGGCCCGAAGAAGGTATTCTATTAGTTAGAGAAAATGTAATTCTATTTAGTCCGTCCGCTAGATTTTCAAAAAATATTGCACACGTATTTTTTGTTATTTCAAATCGCTAAAAAAGTATAAAAATAAAACGCATGAAAGTTCAAGAGAGGGGGCTGGGGGTGGTAGTAAAAATTGTACTATCGCAGTGACGTCACGCGAGTTTTAAACGCACTGTATCTTGGTCATTATTTGTTAAAAAAGAAAAAATATTTGTCCAATATGTTTTGGAAATCTATCTGACGGACTAATTAGATTTTTCCTATTATCACTTAAACTCCTATATATTTAAAAATCAAGTGTAGCATGTATGTTTATTCATTACTTGAGAGTGGCTTAACTAATGGCTGTTTTTCTTGGCATGTTTATCTTAAGTTGCCAAGGTAAGGTTTGTAAGGAACACCATTATTAGAAATAAATTGCACCCGTACGAAGCAAGGGTGGTTCTACTACCAGGGTTGCAGAATTTGTTCCAGAGTTGAGGAGTTGAGGAAAGAGTCACCGCGGCCCTGGAACGCAAAGGGCATAAGGAGGAACATGGATGGGTCAACCAGAGCGGAATAAGTCATTTGATGATTCCCCATCCATAAGATGAGAAAAGGGTAACTATGGCGTTTCTTGTCCGTTCTTCTCCATAAGAATCTACCCTTGCGAACGGACAGTAGAGTCACTTTATATTATTACATATGGAAATGATGTCGTTCAAAAGTGCCGTTTAATGACCTAATTGAAATAAACATTTTGACTTTGACTTTTGATAAAAAGGGTGGTTCACTAATTTTCAGTAACTAAAACTTCACAATTTAAAAAACATTGCTCGCCCTTAAACTTCAAAACCTATTAGAAAACCACTTTATACCACAAAGCAAAACTCGAATATTAATTAAAACAAAAAGAAATACACACGAAAATAATATTAGGGCCGTTCCACGAAAAATTTCACATCAAAGGTTCTCCGTTCTGATTACAAAGATGGATGTAATTAATTTTATTTTCGACGGAACCCTCCCTTTGCTGGTTCATAAGGCAAGTGTAAACAGTTTAGTTGTAAAGTAAATACATTCATGTTTTTGAAGGGAAGCTTGTGTGTGTGTGATCTATTTTTGGTAAATGCAATTATAAAAGGTTTTTGGGGTATCGATGATTAGCAAGTCATTTAATGCTGATTTATACAGGGTTATTTGTAAAACACCAACGACCTTTCAGTGGGTGAAAGTACTCGTAATTGTAAACAACTTTTATTATGGGATCAACTCTGAATTATCAAAAAATAAATCGGCTGTTTCATACAAAATGCAATATTCACCCGATGAAAATGTATGAGACAGTAGATTATTTTTTCGATTCCCTTTTATATAAACACTAACAGCCGTATCCTAAAAAACTTTATAACCATCACTTGGCTAAAATATTGATTAGCAGATTCTTAATTCAAAATGTTCTATGCAGAATTTGAATTTAGAATCGCTTAAAGAGTATTTTAATTTGTATGGAATTAAAGTTTTATGAATAAGGGTGTAACCATATAAGTAAATTAAAGGACCAAAAATATTAAATAGGTTTAACCAATCCAATAAAAACGTCCAGAATTTTGAAAAAAAACGAGAAGAGAAATATAGATTAGACATAGGTCACGTAAACTAAAAACCAGCCCACTAACCCTTGAAAGGCTTACTTTATTTCCTAGATCCAATTTAAAATCGAACCTCGAAAAAACCAGACTTAACGCTCCCCTACTAATACCAATTTAAACACCTTCAAATCACATAATCCCGAAAAACGGGAAAAAAACAAAAAACGACCGTACGTTTTGTTCGAAAAAGGTCAAAATGAGATTAGTTAAAACTAGGCTAACAGAAATACATAAACAAGCTGATTACCATGCTCCAGAGTGCTCATTAGAAGTTCTGTACAAACATAAAATAAATTAGAAAAACTTCTCGCTGCGAACTGCGAATTTAGTTTTGTGAAAAACTTGTTAGCCGCACTTTTTCGTGGAATTATCAAAATGAGATGGATTTGTTGCAAAAAAGGTAAAACAGACGATGGCTGTCATCAACATTGTAATTTATGTAGAAAGAGAAAGTATTTATTGTAACACAACTGACATGTATAAAAATCCTAAACGATAGTATTAGTAGTATTTAAATTATGTTAGTATAAATAGACAAATAGTATAAAGAACACTCACGCATGCACACGCACGCTTTTAGGTAAGCGTGCTTCATCTTCGACCACATCATCGCTTACCATCAGGTGAGATAGTGTTCAGACACGTGCCTATTAATAGTAAAAAACCAGCCAAGTAGGAGTCGGACTCGCGCACGAAGGGTTCCGTACCATTATCTATAAAAAAACGGCAAAAAATCAGTGTAGTTGATTGATCAGTATCAGTTGTATGGGAGCCCCCTTAATTTTTTTTTTTTTTAGATTTGTTGTTATAGCAGAAATTCATCATCTGTGAAAATTTCAACTTTCTAACTATCACGGTTCATGAGATACATCCGGGTGACAGACGGACGGACAGCGGAGTCTTAGTAATAGGGTCCCGTTTTTACCCTTTGGGTACGGAACCCTAAAAATCAGCTTATCAGTACATTTTGTCCAGTTATGCACGCAGAAATCAGTGCGTGTTGCCAGTGATGACCTATGGACTCGAGACGTAGTGGTTGCCAAAGGCAATAGAGTAGGCAATGCTCGGGGTTTCCTTGCGTGATTGAATCAGGAATGATGAAATCCGCAAGAGAACCAAGGTTACCGGCATAGCCCGCAGGATCGCCAAACGGAAGTGGCAATGGTCATATTGCTCTCAGAACAGATGATCGATGGGGCTGATAAGTTCTGGAGTGGCGACCGCGTACCGGAAGACGCAGCGTTGGAAGGATTCTAACACGTTGCATAAATTTTTGTACTCATTGAAAATAGTTACGATTTTAATTGACCCCCTTTTCCCAACAGATGTCTTAACAACCCCATGAATATGACACATCAACGTCCACTCCATCGCCCCGCCAACAGTCCACGTCTTACCGACGACATAAAAGTTCCACATCACTAGTTTTTCAATTCGGATGTTTCAAGCTATTTGATCCGCGCTCTATCTAGGTCATCAGTCAGACGTGCTTTGTGCTCGCAGATAAATAACGTTTAACTGAAAACAAAGTTACGAATGCTCTAGCAACTGTTACAAAGCGGGACTGCTGAACGGAAAAGTGGATTTTGTGAATGTATTATGTACATCGAAATTGTATTTAACAATCACTACGAGCAGGCAAACATAAGGGTTTGGACATAGTGAAATCATCATCATAATCATTGTCATTTCTGCTAGACATAAGCTCCCCAAGTGTCCCGACCGGTTATGAGGCTCTAGAGAAAGTGCTGCAGCGTTTGACAATCGCCTTTTCTAGAGCCTCTGTGCGTCTCGCTTCCAGCGAATTCCTGCAGCCTTCACCGGGTCATCGGTCCATCTTGTGGGAGGCTTTCCATCGCTTCGTATTCCAGCAAAGTGAAATCTTATCAGCAATAACGGATTAGGAATAACAGCCACACGGGACGTATTCGAGCTTCAACAACGCTTTCCGAGTTCGGTCTGTGGATGGGTGCCGTCCATTACATGACACGAGGTCACGAGGATTTCGCACAACAAATTATTGTTTGACATTCGTTATCGCCACGGATGGTCATGGAATTGCGTTAATATGATACTAAGGATCCTTGGTGATTGCTATTTATATCAATCACCAAGGATCCTTAGTCTGGTATGCTGGTATTGTTTGTCAAACCGTTGAGCTCCTTAAAGTTCTAAGTTCGAGCTTCACGATAACTGACAAATGCTTGCACTGTCTGGATAGATCCACTCAAATCTGTGTGCCACCTCAGACTTTAACCTACATGGTTCTCATATGATTTGACCAGTACGGATTGTATGGACCTTAAAAGAGACTGACCTCTGAGTTTGTGTTTCTTCTCAGAGTATTCAGAGTCTCAAGGCTACGAAACACCGGCTTACTCTAGCTTAAAATGGCCAAAAAACGTAAAAGTGTTATGTTTAACCTACTTACAAAATAAACATCATTTATCATTGAACATGTTCAATACAAAAATTCAGTAATTTAAAAGATTTTTCGGCTAAAAATAACAACATCGAATGCCAGTGTTATTTGTTAGTTCGCCCACAACTAACATGCTCCACTAACATCGTTGACCTAATTAAAATGCAAACTTCTTGCAAGCAGATATTGCATAACAACTAAACAGATATTGCATAATATCATAACTCACAAGGTAAACTGAAGTTTGAAAACGTTGATTTATCTAAGATTCCTGACCTGACCCAAAAACCTTGGCATAGTACAATGGCTACGTAGCCAAATGTCTCGAATAAGGACAAAGTTTTCATTTACCGGGTCGAATTAGTCCACCTGGCAAAAAGGCTTTTGGGTTTTATCCAGTACGCTGTAGGTTTTCACGCGGATTTCAGGAACGCTAAATGAAAGTGTAATACGGAGTTGGTCGCTTTGAAGATTTTAAAATGAGTTTTGCTTACAAATATGTGGAGACTTGGAAGTTATTTTGCGGCTATTTGTATTTTTTATTAAGCTGGTTTATGTACGGTTTATATTATCAAGGTTAGGTATATTAGTGGTTTAGATTGTAAAGACAAGATTTGATTTTGTTTTTTAATTATTAGAGACCAAGATTTCTGCATCAGCGCCAGATTAATAACTTCATTATAATTTTGAACTCAGGTTAATGACGATCAGGCCGATGATGCAGAGGAGGTTGCAGCTCCACGCTAAAGTGTAGCTGTATGTTTTGGTTGTATCCTGCCAGGGTTGCGGATTTTGAACGAAAGAGTCACCGTGACCCTGGAACGTGAAGGGCACTAGGAGGAGCACGGATGGGTTTGAGTCAGTAAGAGTCAAACTCCCTCCCGCTGCCCAGAGCAAACGGAGTCATTTGATGAAATCCCATGTAAAAAAGAAATGTTTTAGTTGTACCTACTAACACTAGTTTTTTAAAGAAATTGTTACAAACCCTATGCACTTTTTCTGCAATAAAAGTTTTATTAATATGTCGGAAACACGTTAGTCGATTGAACAATCGAGACGCAAACGCCATCTAGTGGCGTTCGACGGAGTCTAGAACGTCGTGCTCGATCGAAGCTGAGTTCGCAGCGGCAGTCTACTGGTGGCGATCGAGCAGTGAACATGTCTAGGAACCGCCGCGCGTTTCGTAAGCTGGAGCTGTGTACCTATTGCGGAATTATTGAGTGATGTAGAATATTGTTGTAGTGAGTTCGAGAGTGAATTATAATTTGATTTAAAAGCAAACAGTATTTCTATTGAGCAGTAACCAACACTTCCCATAGTACGCCCACTGTAGTTCCAATATCATGGCTGATGTTACCTAGGGAGATGAACCATTTCCTACAAATATTTTATCCTTTTTTTATGGATGGGAAATCATCAAATGGCTCCTGTCGCTCTGGGTGGAGCAAGAGGGAGTGTCAGACTCTTACTGACTAAAACCCATCCGTGCTCCTCGTAGTGCCCTTTGCTTTCCAGGACCGCGGTAAATCTTTCGAACAAAATCCGCAACCTTGGCTGAATATTTTATCCTTGAAACTCACTTTAATTACTTATTTAGGATCGTAAGCTTCATTTATTTCAATAATTTTGTCCAGCTCGTTTGATAATTTTTGTGACTTTTAAAATTATTTGTTTTGGTACAAGACTGGCAACTAAAAGACTACTAGATTACTTACCGAAAAAGGGCACAACCATAGACACACCATCCTCATTCCTTCTAGTAATATATCACGTCCAAAACATATAGACTTTATCACACATAACATTTGTCTTAAATAAATTTGAAAGCGAAAATACGACGCCAGAAAGCTGACGGATATGCCGCGTCGTTATCATGTGGACCGTAAGGGATGCTTGCCAAAACTAGGGGCAGTCACATTCTATAGATTAGTTTCGAAGCTGAAAAACACCTTGTTTGCTGCATTCTGAGACGTATTAGTTGGAAAATAATCTAATTTTCGTCGTAGTTTCTATGTCCCATTTTACGCTTCTGCGACTTATAAATCTCTACTTTCTACTGACTAATAATGTTGTTATGTTACCGATGGATGCGAGACGCACAGGACCGGTTGTTGTGGTGACACTTGGGGGAGGCCTATGTCCAGCAGTGGACGTCTTTCGGCTGATATGATGATGATGATGATGAATAATGTTAGAAGAATAATTGTGAATGTATATTTGTTTATGATCGATAACGTCTCAACGGCTGACTAATTTTGAATGACACTGGAAACGCAGTTAAATCATCATATTAGAATAGCCTATTAGATACCTATTTTATCAAAGCAGTACGTTTCCATGGCTCAATATTCTATGCCATCCAATTATTCCACCATCATGTAAAATAGAGGTAAGGCTTAGCGCGCACTAGTGACATTTTGTCTGCGTGACAGTACGTCTTTCTCTTTCGCACTTTTGAAGTACAAGCGAGGGAGAGATATTGTCACAGGGACAAAAGCCTAAAACTCAAGCCTTACAAAACTTGACTTATGTTAATAAGTCAAGTTTTGTAAGGCTTGAGTTTAAAAAAGGAAGACGTTCTCAATTCGACTCATTTTTTTTGTTTGTTCAGCGATATTTTCGCCCTTTGTCAAAAATTTTGATTATTCTTTATTTTCAGATGTTGTCTTGTCAAGGTTTAGATCTACATGCTCTTCTCTTATTCAATACATCACTTACATTAGGTATACAAACAACAATCGATCAATTTACGAACCTGATTTTTCATACACAATTTTTCGTCGTCTCTCATCACCGTTTTCTTTTGTTTCGAAAATAATAAAAATTAAGTATCACAGAAAATATTCTAGAGATGCACCAAGAATTTATGAACGTTCCCGCAAAATTAGAGAAAACCAGCGAGCTTGCCAAAACCTACTTCCCCAATGTTTATTGTATTATTAATCTTTGAACTCAGCATGTTTCTTTTATGTACGTCGTATTTGTAGTCGTGTGGATGGTTCAGAAGTGCCCGCAGTGGGACTAGTTGGACGCGAGGCTTCACACAGTGGCCCTAGTTGGCTGCGTTTGAAGTCTGATCTTATTATTAAACGAACTATGAAGAAGTTTATAATGTTGAGAATAGTTTTAGTTGAAATATCTTGAGTGCAATAAAGCTTCTTACTGCTTCGAGTTTTATGTAAATTATTTTGTTTTAAACGAACATTTAAACAGGTGGTACAATCTCGTCATATTTTGCACGCCTAGCTCGATGTAAAGAAAATAACTACAGGGAGTATGTTTTTTGATAGTCTTTAAGTGCCAGGGTTGCGGATTTTGTTCGAAAGAGTTACCGCGGCCCTGGAACGCAAAGGGCACTAGGAGGAGCACGGGTGGGTTTTAGTCTGTAAGAGTCTGACACTTCTCGCATCACGCAGAGCGGCAGGAGTCATTTGATGATTAAAAATTTCCCATCAATAAAAAAAAAGTAAAAACCCCTTAACTAAAGTTTTAATATAATATATAAATAAGAGTAAATAAACACGTTACATAGAAATATGCAAGCGTGTGCTCCATCGTCGAACACTTCATTGCTTACCATCAGGTGAGATAGCTAGGTCAAACATCAACGCAAAAAGATAGCCTATAAATATTTAAAAAAATGCTAGTGATCATACAGCATCACTGATCACGTAATAAAACATCGAAATATCAAAGGTAACTTCAAATTTTCCTCCTAAGGGGGCGTCTACATAGCTCTAGTATTGTTAAACATTTTATCTAAAGAGATTCAACCGACGGCGTTCAAGTCCCGTGCTATCCCTGCTTGTCAAAACTTTAGAGAAAGGTATCGACAACTTGTAAACAGCGCTTTGCATATTTTGTTATAAGTCACCTACTTTAGAAATGTTGGTAAAGTGGTTCTTTGAGCATGGTTAAATGCAGTTTTGTTTTAATACGTTTTACAAAATCTTTTTTTGATAATAACTGTATAGGGAAAAAACGTATGCAAATATTAGCATTTCAGTAAAGAGGTCGACTGGTTTCTAGTAAGAGATAATTTATCGACAGGACAAAATTAAACGCATGTCAAATGATTGTAATTGACTGTTGGTGACAATTCATTCTCTTAACAATTTTTCTCATTAAGTTTAAGATGATTTTCGTTCAGAAAACTGGATAGTTTCTCAGGATACGCCGAAAACACAGCTAATTTTGAACACTTGAAATGCTTATTTAAACACAAAATTATATCAAAGACCGTGTATTTTTCGGGTTCCGTCTGTCCGAATAACATCGGATCCTTTATAGAATTACTCTTATGTCTGTCTGTCCATCTCGCACTTGGCCGGCTTTTTATTATTGATAGTCTCGCGTCTGACCATGCTTACCTAACATGAGGTAAGATTGTGGTATCTTACCTGATGTTAAGTGACGACGTAAACGACGATGGAGCATGCTAACCTAGAACCGGTTTATTCAATCGTGACTTAAATACCCCCATTTTATTAGATGTCACTCTTACATAGAAACCGAGACAACACATAGATTCAGCCCGCAAGGGGTGACTACACGGCGTTTTGTTGAACTTCCACTTTGTAGGGAGATTCTACCCGCGTCCAATTCTAAAGGCGCGTTTACGTTTGAAACATGAGGCTAGTAGGTACGGATAGTAGAGTAGTCGTATAGAGGTTTACGGAACTGGGTGAAAAGTCCATTACCTCCATTGAAAAGGGAAGATCCTTTGACCAGACGGTTGTTGTTTCTGGTGGGCAACTGCCCGATGGTTGCTTACTGTCGGGTCTATGTATTTTTTATTTTTTCGGCTTATGGTAAGTAACCCTTCATGAACGAGTCCGTCTCGGCCGGCTTTAATGACATTTATAAAACGAATTTTCAACGGTATTCAAATATATGAAGTACAAAGTCCCTAACACCACGCAATCAGTGCTAGTTTCAGGTCTTCCACCAAGAGAACTAGCCAACTTACTTTCCCAATGTGAACGCGCCCTTAACCTATTCGTACATGTCAAAGTTTGAGCGAGCATCGACTTGTGAACGTCGTTCCACATGAACGGTTTAAGTCGCGTTTTACTCGCCTTTGCGGAGTTTGCCTTTTGTGTTTTTTGACGTACCCTATCTATTATTATCTTTTGAGTGTTCTAAGTACCTATCTGAAAAATGTAGTTGATAAAAGTTTTCTTAAAGCACTATAATCAGTTTATTTTTTACGATGTTTGTTCGACCACAATTTATTTTTTTTATTCTAAAGGTTGACTGACATATAATGCCTTATTGCATTAAGTCCGCATATGTATCAGTCCACTGTGCATGAAGTTTAAATAAATAAAAATGGATACTCACCAAAATCCCAAAAAATTACACAAAAACAAAATTTCTAAAACAAACTGAGCTTCTCCCTCAAAAATCAACATATCCATCGCACATCCATACCCGTTACATTTACATTACATCCCATCAATAAAACGACTAAAAACGCGTTTACAAACGTTATATAAAATATAATAAAACGCGTTTATTAGCACTCAGCGGGATCAGCGGCGGCGGGAGCCGGTGGCCGAGCGATCTTATTAAGCTATACACATATCAGCTCCATTCAGCCGTGGATAGCTTGTAATTTGTCGAGAGCGTTGCCGAACACCGCTACCTCTGTTTTACTCACTATGTTATCACTTGAGTGAGATAGTTTGGGAAATAACGTTTTTCTGAGTGGACTGTGCTTACATGTAGGTACGGCTGGAATTCTATAAAAATTGAAATTCTATGAGCGACCACACGATTGTGTCGTTTCGGTAACGCATCCTTTCAAAAAAAAAAAAATTTTTTTTTTACTTTTGGGCAATTTTTATTGCTGATATTGGTACCTACTCGTATCTTTCCCTCTCTCACTCTTTCTCTATCTAGCAGAAGTAAGAAGAAAGAGATGAAGCAAAACTTTCAGTCATGTTCACTTGAAGACTCAAAATAAGCCGTTGACAACAGAATTAAAATCAGAGACATAAAATTAAAATAACAGACAATTCTCTATTTAAAACAAAAAAGTTAAGGCAAAACAACACATAAATAACCCATCCCGGAAAGGACACAGGACAAATAAATACGTAACGCACTTTATTTTCAAAACAAACAATAAAATTAAAACAAACACAAAAATTTAAGCGGGAACGCCGCCATTTTGAATCAGTCCGAATAGCACAGAGTAATGAAAAAGATGAGATGCCCACCTCGTTTGTTCCATGCTAGCGGCATAAAAGTACTTTTTATTTTCTAAATGGTCGGCTAAATGTTCCTTCCTCCGACGTCCGGGATTTTTTGGAAACATATCTTCGCCGTTTTTACTGTTAGCCTCGAACATTTTCTATTGAAACTCGCTCTGATGTTTATAATACGTTTACCTTTTTATGTAGCTACAGTTTTTGGAGTTTGATATAGAAACGATGTGCGTTTGTAGAGGGTGTTGTTTATTCGTATGTGTGTATGGAGGGTGTTGGTTATGTGTGTGGCTTAGTGCCAAGATGTGCTTTGCTTAAAAGAAACTTGTTAACAAGGCCAGTTTCTTTATTTCTTACTTAGCGCGTTCTAGTTATTTCTAATAATATATAGACGTGAAAGTTTTGAAATTGTGTGTGAATGACCGGATTTGGATGTAACTTACATCCAAATCCGGTCAGCCATGGGTTGACCATGTCCTGGAGAATACTTTCATACTGGTACTGTTCCAATGGGGTACATACCTAACGAAATACTATTACGCGGGCAAAGCCCAACGGCTTTGCCCGCGTAACAGTAAAACGCGCAAAACCTATTGTTTAATATTAATTAACATAGAAGATTCCACGTTACTGGTAATCCCTGTAACTGGGTTTAATATGCTTGTGATAGGATTGGGTTCATGTGGAGACAACGGATGTCTGTCGGCAGTCCGGTGCCTCGGAATATTGACGCTTTAATTCAGAGCTTACACTAACAATGGTATTTAACTGAATGCGATGATTTGCTAATAATTACGAATCATTTGCTAATCCTAACTAGTATTATAAATGCGAAAGTTAGTTTTTTGTTACGCTTTCACTTCCAAGTCGCTGAACATATTTTGATAAATGTTGATGCACAGATAAATGGAACCCTGGAAACGGTTATAGGCTACTCTTTTTGAGAAAATCTATATAAACTAAAGCCGTGGAAAAAAACTAGTTTTGAATATAATTCACTTCAACTTATGTGACTTACTTTTTCGAGGAAGGCCCAGGAAAAGCTAGTGTGATGACTTAGAGGATTTTATAGCAGCACACCGGGAATAGTGGAAGGCTGTGAGGAGACCTTTAACCAGAATCTGGGACAATATAGGTCGATTTTTTTTTTTTCTTGAATTTTCACAATTTACAAATGACATAAGATATATCGAAAAGTTAGTTCTTATCAGGGCGGTAGTGAAGCAGACCGTAGTTATGAAAACCCCTGAAAATATGTCTTTACTTTTTCAGCACATCACATGTTACAAATTTTAATTTTTATCTGCAAAAAAACCACTTTCAAAATGCTTTAAAATAACTAAAAGGTTTAACGCGTTATGAAAAGTCAAACATACCGGCTACTGACTCACGAAACACAAACTTTAATCAGAATTTCAAAACAGCGATTAGT